>JAUPFT010000016.1:2752605-3952605 GCA_036936625.1 Parnassius smintheus behrii
GATTTATTTGGCAGTCGATAAACATCACGGACGTCGGAAGGATTAATTTCTACATTAAGGGCAGTGCCGATACGAGTGACAATAGAAATTAGATCACTGGTGGATTCTTTTCCTTTTTTTGCAGGAATATTACGAAACTCAACGGTAGCTTTTAAGGAGGAACGTTGCAGAGATTCTATATTTTGTTCTAACTGCTGTATGAAAGCCCGATTTTCAGAGCATTTAATTTCCAAAGAACTAATTTTGCTCATAATTCCATCAAATTGATGTGATAAATGTTCAACAGATTTCTCAATCTCTGAATTGGAGTTTTTCACTTCCTGTATTTTGCTTTTTATATCTTTTATATCTCTTTGAAGACGAACACGTTCCTCTTCATTTGAGGACATCCATGAAGAAATCATTTGTTTAATGTCTGCTTTAAAGTCTTTTAATTCTTCCAGAAAGTCATCGGAGCGATGGCGCTTATTATATCGCATTTGTACGTAGTTAGGGGGTGTTTTTTTTCTGTTTCAGAATCGGAAAATGATTGTTGCATATTTAATGACATATATAATAGTCCAATGTGTAATGTAAATTATAATTGAAGGTAACTATTAGCGCACACTAATAAAGGCCCTAACAGCATCGACCAGTACATAATAGTCCGCGTGAAGAAGGTCGTAGGCGCCGTGAATATGAGGGCGCTTACGCGTTTTATCGAGACACTTTACATTTATTACTATTTGACGGTAATAGAACATTGGAACGGATCGGATATTTCTTGATTATTATTAATTGCGAATATCACTGACTAGTTATTTAAAGTTAATTGTTTGATACACACAAAAACTGAAGTAACAGAAAAAAATATACTTTTAAAAGTCACTTTCAACCACTTTTCGTTTATTATTTGTTAAGAGCAAACTCAAAGAGGTGTGCGTATTTATAACATTTATTGCTATTGACGGTAATAGAACATTGAACGGATCGGATATTTATTGATTATTGTTAATTGCGAATATCACTGACTAATTATTTAAAGTTAATTGTTTGATACACACAAAAACTGAAGTAGTAGAACAAAGACATACTTTCAAAAGTCACTTTCAACCACTTTTTGTTCATTATTTGTGAAGAGCAAACTCAACGAGGTGTGCGTACTTATAAGGCGCGACGACGACTCCGAAAGAAGAAGAGGAGAAGAAGAAAGAAGAAGAAGTTTGTTACAATAACAACTAAATTTTGTGTTTCTCCAAATATTTCAATCAGTGTACTATGTTAATATTTGGTGTTTCATATTTCAGCAGTTCGCAACAAAGTAAAAGATTACAATTACTTTTCGTAATCTTCTAGGGCATGTTTAGTTGGAGTCCTAAACATCTCCTTTGGAAATTATAGAAAGCTAATTGTTTTACCATCATTAACGAAAAGAGAAAAGAAGAACAGAAAAGAAAACACTATTCATGATACTTATTTTTGCTAATTTTCCCCTTTACGTTTTTGGATTTTTTTTAAAGATAAGTATCATTAATTATGAGATGTAGTTTGCTACAATTACAACTAAATTTTGTGTTTTTCTAAATATTTCAATCGGTGTATTATGTTAATATTTGGTGTTTTAAATTTCAGCAGTTCGCAACAAAGTAGATGATTACAATAACTTTTCGTAATCTTCTAGGGCATGTTTAGTTGGAATCCTATACATCTCCTTTGAAGATTACAGAAAGCTTATTGTTTTACCATCATTAACGAAAAGAGAAAAAAAGAACAGAAAAGAAAACACTATTCATGATATTTATTTTTGCTAATTTTCCCCTTTACGCTTTTGGATTTTTTTACAGATAAGTATCATTTATTGTGAGATGTAGTTTGCTACAATAACAACTAAATTTTGTGTTTTTCTAAATATTTCAATCAGTGTATTATGTTAATATTTGGTGTTTTAAATTTCAGCAGTTCGCAACAAAGTAGATGATTACAATAACTTTTCGTAATCTTCTAGGGCATGTTTAGTTGGAATCCTATACATTTCCTTTGAAGATTACAGAAAGCTTATTGTTTTACCATCATTAACGAAAAAAGAATAAAAGAACAGAAAAGATAAAAACTCTTCGCGACACTTATTTATGCTAATTTACCCTATTACGTTTTTGGAGTTTTTACAGATAAGTATCATTAATTGTGAGATGTGATTTAATACAATAACAACTAAATTTTGTGTTTCTCTAAATATTTCAATTAGTATATTAAGTTAATATTTGGTGTTTTATATTTCAGCATTTCGCAACAACGTAGAAGATTTCAATAACTTTTCGTAATCCTCAAGGGTATATATAGTAAAAATCCTATAAAGCTTACATGAAGACTACAGAAAGCTGATTGTTTTACCATAATTAACGCAAAGTAGATGATTACAATAACTTTTCGTAATCTTCTAGGGCATGTTTAGTTGGAATCCTATACGTCTCCTTTGAAGGTTACAGAAAGCTTATTGTTTTACCATCATTAACGAAAAGAGAAAAAAAGAACAGAAAAGATAAAAACTCTTCATGATACTTATGTTTGCTAATTTACCCTTTTACGTTTTTGGAGTTTTTTTCAGATAAGTATCATTTATTGTGAGATGTAGTTTGTTACAATAACAACTAAACTTTGTGTTTCTCTAAATATTTCAAGCAGTATATTATGTTAATATTTGGTGTTTCATATTTCAGCAGTTCGCAACAAAGTAAAAGATTACAATTACTTTTCGTAATCTTCTAGGGCATGTTTAGTTGGAGTCCTAAACATCTTCTTTGGAGATTACAGAAAGCTAATTGCTTTAGCATCATTAACGAAAAGAGAAAAAAAGAACAGAAAAGATAAAAACTCTTCATGACACTTATGTTTGCTAATTTACCCTTTTACGTTTTTGGAGTTTTTTTAGAGATAAGTATCATTTATTGTGAGATGTAGTTTGTTACAATAACAACTAAATTTTGTGTTTCTCTAAATATTTCAAGCAGTGTATTATGTTAATATTTGGTGTTTCATATTTCAGCAGTTCGCAACAAAGAAAAAGATATCAATTACTTTTCGTAATCTTCTAGGGCATGTTTAGTTGGAGTCCTAAACATCTACTTTGGAGATAACAGAAAGCTAATTGCTTAAGCATCATTAACCAAAAGAGAAAAAAAAACAGAAAAGATAAAAACTCTTCATGATACTTATTTTTGCTAATTTACACTTTTAAGTTTTTGGAGTTTTTTTACAGATAAGTGTCATTAATTGTGAGATGTGATTTAATACAATAACAACTAAATTTTGTGTTTCTCTAAATATTTCAATTAGTATATTATGTTAATATTTGGTGTTTTATATTTCAGCATTTCGCAACAACGTAGAAGATTTCAATAACTTTTCGTAATCCTCAAGGATATATGTAGTAAAAATCCTATAAAGCTTACATGAAGACTACAGAAAGCTGATTGTTTTACCATAATTAACGCAAAGTAGATGATTACAATAACTTTTCGTAATCTTTTAGGGCATGTTTAGTTGGAATCCTATACGTCTCCTTTGAAGGTTACAGAAAGCTTATTGTTTTACCATCATTAACGAAAAGAGAAAAAAAGAACAGAAAAGATAAAAACTCTTCATGATACTTATGTTTGCTAATTTACCCTTTTACGTTTTTGGAGTTTTTTTCAGATAAGTATCATTTATTGTGAGATGTAGTTTGTTACAATAACAACTAAACTTTGTGTTTCTCTAAATATTTCAAGCAGTGTATTATGTTAATATTTGGTGTTTCATATTTCAGCAGTTCGCAACAAAGTAAAAGATTACAATTACTTTTCGTAATCTTCTAGGGCATGTTTAGTTGGAGTCCTAAACATCTTCTTTGGAGATTACAGAAAGCTAATTGCTTTAACATCATTAACGAAAAGAGAAAAAAAGAACAGAAAAGATAAAAACTCTTCATGACAGTTATGTTTGCTAATTTACCCTTTTACGTTTTTGGAGTTTTTTTAGAGATAAGTATCATTTATTGTGAGATGTAGTTTGTTACAATAACAACTAAATTTTGTGTTTCTCTAAATATTTCAAGCAGTGTATTATGTTAATATTTGGTGTTTCATATTTCAGCAGTTCGCAACAAAGTAAAAGATATCAATTACTTTTCGTAATCTTCTAGGGCATGTTTAGTTGGAGTCCTAAACATCTCCTATGGAGATTACAGAAAGCTAATTGCTTAAGCATCATTAACGAAAAGAGAAAAAAAGAACAGAAAAGATAAAAACTCTTCATGATACTTATTTTTGCTAATTTACACTTTTAAGTTTTTGGAGTTTTTTTACAGCTAAGTATCATTTATTGTGAGATGTAGTTTGTTACAATAACAACTAAATTTTGTGTTTCTCCAAATATTTCAATCAGTGTACTATGTTAATATTTGGTGTTTCATATTTCGGCAGTTCGCAACAAAGTAAAAGATTACAATTACTTTTCGTAATCTTCTAGGGCATGTTTAGTTGGAGTCCTAAACATCTCCTTTGGAAATTACAGAAAGCTAATTGTTTAACCATCATTAACGAAAACAGAAAAGAAGAACAGAAAAGATAAAAACTCTTCATGATACTTATGTTTGCTAATTTACCCTTTTACGTTTTTGGAGTTTTTTTCAGATAAGTATCATTTATTGTGAGATGTAGTTTGTTACAATAACAACTAAACTTTGTGTTTCTCTAAATATTTCAAGCAGTGTATTAAGTTAATATTTGGTGTTTCATATTTCAGCAGTTCGCAACAAAGTAAAAGATATCAATTACTTTTCGTAATCTTCTAGGACATGTTTAGTTGGAGTCCTAAACATCTTCTTTGGAGATTACAGAAAGCTAATTGCTTTAGCATCATTAACGAAAAGAGAAAAAAAGAACAGAAAAGATAAAAAATCTTCATGACACTTATGTTTGCTAATTTACCCTTTTACCTTTTTGGAGATTTTTTACAGATTAGTATCATTTATTGTGAGATGTAGTTTGTTACAATAACAACTAAATTTTGTGTTTCTCTAAATATTTCAAGCAGTGTATTATGTTAATATTTGGTGTTTCACGTTTCAGCAGTTCGCAACAAAGTAAAAGATTACAATTACTTTTCGTAATCTTCTAGGGCATGTTTAGTTGGAGTCCTCAATATCTCCTTTGGAAATTACAGAAAGCTAATTGCTTAAGCATCATTAACGAAAAGAGAAAAAAAGAACAGAAAAGATAAAAACTCTTCGTGATACTTATTTTTGCTAATTTTCCCCTTTACGCTTTTGGATTTTTTTACAGATAAGTATCATTAATTGTGAGATGTAGTTTGCTACAATAACAACTAAATTTTGTGTTTTTCTAAATATTTCAATCAGTGTATTATGTTAATATTTGGTGTTTTAAATTTCAGCAGTTCGCAACAAAGTAGATGATTACAATAACTTTTCGTAATCTTCTAGGGCATATTTAGTTGGAATCCTATACATCTCCTTTGAATATTAGAGAAAGCTTATTGTTTTACCATCATTAACGAAAAGAGAAAAAAAGAACAGAAAAGAAAACACTATTCATGATACTTATTTTTGCTAATTTTCCCCTTTACGCTTTTGGATTTTTTTACAGATAAGTATCATTTATTGTGAGATGTAGTTTGCTACAATAACAACTAAATTTTGTGTTTTTCTAAATATTTCAATCAGTGTATTATGTTAATATTTGGTGTTTTAAATTTCAGCAGTTCGCAACAAAGTAGATGATTACAATAACTTTTCGTAATCTTCTAGGGCATGTTTAGTTGGAATCCTATACATTTCCTTTGAAGATTACAGAAAGCTTATTGTTTTACCATCATTAACGAAAAAAGAATAAAAGAACAGAAAAGATAAAAACTCTTCGCGACACTTATTTATGCTAATTTACCCTATTACGTTTTTGGAGTTTTTACAGATAAGTATCATTAATTGTGAGATGTGATTTAATACAATAACAACTAAATTTTGTGTCTCTCTAAATATTTCAATTAGTATATTATGTTAATATTTGGTGTTTTATATTTCAGCATTTCGCAACAACGTAGAAGATTTCAATAACTTTTCGTAATCCTCAAGGGTATATGTAGTAAAAATCCTATATAGCTTACATGAAGACTACAGAAAGCTGATTGTTTTACCATAATTAACGCAAAGTAGATGATTACAATAACTTTTCGTAATCTTCTAGGGCATGTTTAGTTGGAATCCTATACGTCTCCTTTGAAGGTTACAGAAAGCTTATTGTTTTACCATCATTAACGAAAAGAGAAAAAAAGAACAGAAAAGATAAAAACTCTTCATGATACTTATGTTTGCTAATTTACCCTTTTACGTTTTTGGAGTTTTTTTAAGAGATAAGTATCATTTATTGTGAGATGTAGTTTGTTACAATAACAACTAAATTTTGTGTTTTTCTAAATATTTCAATCGGTGTATTATGTTAATATTTGGTGTTTTAAATTTCAGCAGTTCGCAACAAAGTAGATGATTACAATAACTTTTCGTAATCTTCTAGGGCATGTTTAGTTGGAATCCTATACATCTCCTTTGAAGATTAGAGAAAGCTTATTGTTTTACCATCATTAACGAAAAGAGAAAAAAAGAACAGAAAAGAAAACACTATTCATGATACTTATTTTTGCTAATTTTCCCCTTTACGCTTTTGGATTTTTTTACAGATAAGTATCATTAATTGTGAGATGTAGTTTGCTACAATAACAACTAAATTTTGTGTTTTTCTAAATATTTCAATCAGTGTATTATGTTAATATTTGGTGTTTTAAATTTCAGCAGTTCGCAACAAAGTAGATGATTACAATAACTTTTCGTAATCTTCTAGGGCATATTTAGTTGGAATCCTATACATCTCCTTTGAAGATTAGAGAAAGCTTATTGTTTTACCATCATTAACGAAAAGAGAAAAAAAGAACAGAAAAGAAAACACTATTCATGATACTTATTTTTGCTAATTTTCCCCTTTACGCTTTTGGATTTTTTTACAGATAAGTATCATTTATTGTGAGATGTAGTTTGCTACAATAACAACTAAATTTTGTGTTTTTCTAAATATTTCAATCAGTGTATTATGTTAATATTTGGTGTTTTAAATTTCAGCAGTTCGCAACAAAGTAGATGATTACAATAACTTTTCGTAATCTTCTAGGGCATGTTTAGTTGGAATCCTATACATTTCCTTTGAAGATTACAGAAAGCTTATTGTTTTACCATCATTAACGAAAAAAGAATAAAAGAACAGAAAAGATAAAAACTCTTCGCGACACTTATTTATGCTAATTTACCCTATTACGTTTTTGGAGTTTTTACAGATAAGTATCATTAATTGTGAGATGTGATTTAATACAATAACAACTAAATTTTGTGTCTCTCTAAATATTTCAATTAGTATATTATGTTAATATTTGGTGTTTTATATTTCAGCATTTCGCAACAACGTAGAAGATTTCAATAACTTTTCGTAATCCTCAAGGGTATATGTAGTAAAAATCCTATATAGCTTACATGAAGACTACAGAAAGCTGATTGTTTTACCATAATTAACGCAAAGTAGATGATTACAATAACTTTTCGTAATCTTCTAGGGCATGTTTAGTTGGAATCCTATACGTCTCCTTTGAAGGTTACAGAAAGCTTATTGTTTTACCATCATTAACGAAAAGAGAAAAAAAGAACAGAAAAGATAAAAACTCTTCATGATACTTATGTTTGCTAATTTACCCTTTTACGTTTTTGGAGTTTTTTTAAGAGATAAGTATCATTTATTGTGAGATGTAGTTTGTTACAATAACAACTAAATTTTGTGTTTTTCTAAATATTTCAATCGGTGTATTATGTTAATATTTGGTGTTTTAAATTTCAGCAGTTCGCAACAAAGTAGATGATTACAATAACTTTTCGTAATCTTCTAGGGCATATTTAGTTGGAATCCTATACATCTCCTTTGAAGATTAGAGAAAGCTTATTGTTTTACCATCATTAACGAAAAGAGAAAAAAAGAACAGAAAAGATAAAAACTCTTCATGATACTTATGTTTGCTAATTTACCCTTTTACGTTTTTGGAGTTTTTTTAAGAGATAAGTATCATTAATTGTGAGATGTAGTTTGCTACAATAACAACTAAATTTTGTGTTTTTCTAAATATTTCAATCAGTGTATTATGTTAATATTTGGTGTTTTAAATTTCAGCAGTTCGCAACAAAGTAGATGATTACAATAACTTTTCGTAATCTTCTAGGGCATATTTAGTTGGAATCCTATACATCTCCTTTGAATATTAGAGAAAGCTTATTGTTTTACCATCATTAACGAAAAGAGAAAAAAAGAACAGAAAAGAAAACACTATTCATGATACTTATTTTTGCTAATTTTCCCCTTTACGCTTTTGGATTTTTTTACAGATAAGTATCATTTATTGTGAGATGTAGTTTGCTACAATAACAACTAAATTTTGTGTTTTTCTAAATATTTCAATCAGTGTATTATGTTAATATTTGGTGTTTTAAATTTCAGCAGTTCGCAACAAAGTAGATGATTACAATAACTTTTCGTAATCTTCTAGGGCATGTTTAGTTGGAATCCTATACATTTCCTTTGAAGATTACAGAAAGCTTATTGTTTTACCATCATTAACGAAAAAAGAATAAAAGAACAGAAAAGATAAAAACTCTTCGCGACACTTATTTATGCTAATTTACCCTATTACGTTTTTGGAGTTTTTACAGATAAGTATCATTAATTGTGAGATGTGATTTAATACAATAACAACTAAATTTTGTGTCTCTCTAAATATTTCAATTAGTATATTATGTTAATATTTGGTGTTTTATATTTCAGCATTTCGCAACAACGTAGAAGATTTCAATAACTTTTCGTAATCCTCAAGGGTATATGTAGTAAAAATCCTATATAGCTTACATGAAGACTACAGAAAGCTGATTGTTTTACCATAATTAACGCAAAGTAGATGATTACAATAACTTTTCGTAATCTTCTAGGGCATGTTTAGTTGGAATCCTATACGTCTCCTTTGAAGGTTACAGAAAGCTTATTGTTTTACCATCATTAACGAAAAGAGAAAAAAAGAACAGAAAAGATAAAAACTCTTCATGATACTTATGTTTGCTAATTTACCCTTTTACGTTTTTGGAGTTTTTTTAAGAGATAAGTATCATTTATTGTGAGATGTAGTTTGTTACAATAACAACTAAATTTTGTGTTTTTCTAAATATTTCAATCGGTGTATTATGTTAATATTTGGTGTTTTAAATTTCAGCAGTTCGCAACAAAGTAGATGATTACAATAACTTTTCGTAATCTTCTAGGGCATGTTTAGTTGGAATCCTATACATCTCCTTTGAAGATTAGAGAAAGCTTATTGTTTTACCATCATTAACGAAAAGAGAAAAAAAGAACAGAAAAGAAAACACTATTCATGATACTTATTTTTGCTAATTTTCCCCTTTACGCTTTTGGATTTTTTTACAGATAAGTATCATTAATTGTGAGATGTAGTTTGCTACAATAACAACTAAATTTTGTGTTTTTCTAAATATTTCAATCAGTGTATTATGTTAATATTTGGTGTTTTAAATTTCAGCAGTTCGCAACAAAGTAGATGATTACAATAACTTTTCGTAATCTTCTAGGGCATATTTAGTTGGAATCCTATACATCTCCTTTGAAGATTAGAGAAAGCTTATTGTTTTACCATCATTAACGAAAAGAGAAAAAAAGAACAGAAAAGAAAACACTATTCATGATACTTATTTTTGCTAATTTTCCCCTTTACGCTTTTGGATTTTTTTACAGATAAGTATCATTTATTGTGAGATGTAGTTTGCTACAATAACAACTAAATTTTGTGTTTTTCTAAATATTTCAATCAGTGTATTATGTTAATATTTGGTGTTTTAAATTTCAGCAGTTCGCAACAAAGTAGATGATTACAATAACTTTTCGTAATCTTCTAGGGCATGTTTAGTTGGAATCCTATACATTTCCTTTGAAGATTACAGAAAGCTTATTGTTTTACCATCATTAACGAAAAAAGAATAAAAGAACAGAAAAGATAAAAACTCTTCGCGACACTTATTTATGCTAATTTACCCTATTACGTTTTTGGAGTTTTTACAGATAAGTATCATTAATTGTGAGATGTGATTTAATACAATAACAACTAAATTTTGTGTCTCTCTAAATATTTCAATTAGTATATTATGTTAATATTTGGTGTTTTATATTTCAGCATTTCGCAACAACGTAGAAGATTTCAATAACTTTTCGTAATCCTCAAGGGTATATGTAGTAAAAATCCTATATAGCTTACATGAAGACTACAGAAAGCTGATTGTTTTACCATAATTAACGCAAAGTAGATGATTACAATAACTTTTCGTAATCTTCTAGGGCATGTTTAGTTGGAATCCTATACGTCTCCTTTGAAGGTTACAGAAAGCTTATTGTTTTACCATCATTAACGAAAAGAGAAAAAAAGAACAGAAAAGATAAAAACTCTTCATGATACTTATGTTTGCTAATTTACCCTTTTACGTTTTTGGAGTTTTTTTAAGAGATAAGTATCATTTATTGTGAGATGTAGTTTGTTACAATAACAACTAAATTTTGTGTTTTTCTAAATATTTCAATCGGTGTATTATGTTAATATTTGGTGTTTTAAATTTCAGCAGTTCGCAACAAAGTAGATGATTACAATAACTTTTCGTAATCTTCTAGGGCATATTTAGTTGGAATCCTATACATCTCCTTTGAAGATTAGAGAAAGCTTATTGTTTTACCATCATTAACGAAAAGAGAAAAAAAGAACAGAAAAGAAAACACTATTCATGATACTTATTTTTGCTAATTTTCCCCTTTACGCTTTTGGATTTTTTTACAGATAAGTATCATTAATTGTGAGATGTAGTTTGCTACAATAACAACTAAATTTTGTGTTTTTCTAAATATTTCAATCAGTGTATTATGTTAATATTTGGTGTTTTAAATTTCAGCAGTTCGCAACAAAGTAGATGATTACAATAACTTTTCGTAATCTTCTAGGGCATGTTTAGTTGGAGTCCTAAACATCTCCTTTGGAGATTACAGAAAGCTAATTGCTTAAGCATCATTAACGAAAAGAGAAAAGAAGAACAGAAAAGAAAACACTATTCATGATACCTATTTTTGCTAATTTTCCCCTTTACGTTTTTGGATTTTTTTTAAAGATAAGTATCATTAATTATGAGATGTAGTTTGCTACAATAACAACTAAATTTTGTGTTTTTCTAAATATTTCAATCGGTGTATTATGTTAATATTTGGTGTTTTAAATTTCAGCAGTTCGCAACAAAGTAGATGATTACAATAACTTTTCGTAATCTTCTAGGGCATATTTAGTTGGAATCCTATACATCTCCTTTGAAGATTAGAGAAAGCGTATTGTTTTACCACCATTAACGAAAAGAGAAAAAAAGAACAGAAAAGAAAACACTATTCATGATACTTATTTTTGCTAATTTTCCCCTTTACGCTTTTGGATTTTTTTACAGATAAGTATCATTAATTGTGAGATGTAGTTTGCTACAATAACAACTAAATTTTGTGTTTTTCTAAATATTTCAATCAGTGTATTATGTTAATATTTGGTGTTTTAAATTTCAGCAGTTCGCAACAAAGTAGATGATTACAATAACTTTTCGTAATCTTCTAGGGCATGTTTAGTTGGAATCCTATACATTTCCTTTGAAGATTACAGAAAGCTTATTGTTTTACCATCATTAACGAAAAAAGAATAAAAGAACAGAAAAGATAAAAACTCTTCGCGACACTTATTTATGCTAATTTACCCTATTACGTTTTTGGAGTTTTTACAGATAAGTATCATTAATTGTGAGATGTGATTTAATACAATAACAACTAAATTTTGTGTCTCTCTAAATATTTCAATTAGTATATTATGTTAATATTTGGTGTTTTATATTTCAGCATTTCGCAACAACGTAGAAGATTTCAATAACTTTTCGTAATCCTCAAGGGTATATGTAGTAAAAATCCTATATAGCTTACATGAAGACTACAGAAAGCTGATTGTTTTACCATAATTAACGCAAAGTAGATGATTACAATAACTTTTCGTAATCTTCTAGGGCATGTTTAGTTGGAATCCTATACGTCTCCTTTGAAGGTTACAGAAAGCTTATTGTTTTACCATCATTAACGAAAAGAGAAAAAAAGAACAGAAAAGATAAAAACTCTTCATGATACTTATGTTTGCTAATTTACCCTTTTACGTTTTTGGAGTTTTTTTAAGAGATAAGTATCATTTATTGTGAGATGTAGTTTGTTACAATAACAACTAAATTTTGTGTTTTTCTAAATATTTCAATCGGTGTATTATGTTAATATTTGGTGTTTTAAATTTCAGCAGTTCGCAACAAAGTAGATGATTACAATAACTTTTCGTAATCTTCTAGGGCATGTTTAGTTGGAATCCTATACATCTCCTTTGAAGATTAGAGAAAGCTTATTGTTTTACCATCATTAACGAAAAGAGAAAAAAAGAACAGAAAAGAAAACACTATTCATGATACTTATTTTTGCTAATTTTCCCCTTTACGCTTTTGGATTTTTTTACAGATAAGTATCATTAATTGTGAGATGTAGTTTGCTACAATAACAACTAAATTTTGTGTTTTTCTAAATATTTCAATCAGTGTATTATGTTAATATTTGGTGTTTTAAATTTCAGCAGTTCGCAACAAAGTAGATGATTACAATAACTTTTCGTAATCTTCTAGGGCATATTTAGTTGGAATCCTATACATCTCCTTTGAAGATTAGAGAAAGCTTATTGTTTTACCATCATTAACGAAAAGAGAAAAAAAGAACAGAAAAGAAAACACTATTCATGATACTTATTTTTGCTAATTTTCCCCTTTACGCTTTTGGATTTTTTTACAGATAAGTATCATTTATTGTGAGATGTAGTTTGCTACAATAACAACTAAATTTTGTGTTTTTCTAAATATTTCAATCAGTGTATTATGTTAATATTTGGTGTTTTAAATTTCAGCAGTTCGCAACAAAGTAGATGATTACAATAACTTTTCGTAATCTTCTAGGGCATGTTTAGTTGGAATCCTATACATTTCCTTTGAAGATTACAGAAAGCTTATTGTTTTACCATCATTAACGAAAAAAGAATAAAAGAACAGAAAAGATAAAAACTCTTCGCGACACTTATTTATGCTAATTTACCCTATTACGTTTTTGGAGTTTTTACAGATAAGTATCATTAATTGTGAGATGTGATTTAATACAATAACAACTAAATTTTGTGTCTCTCTAAATATTTCAATTAGTATATTATGTTAATATTTGGTGTTTTATATTTCAGCATTTCGCAACAACGTAGAAGATTTCAATAACTTTTCGTAATCCTCAAGGGTATATGTAGTAAAAATCCTATATAGCTTACATGAAGACTACAGAAAGCTGATTGTTTTACCATAATTAACGCAAAGTAGATGATTACAATAACTTTTCGTAATCTTCTAGGGCATGTTTAGTTGGAATCCTATACGTCTCCTTTGAAGGTTACAGAAAGCTTATTGTTTTACCATCATTAACGAAAAGAGAAAAAAAGAACAGAAAAGATAAAAACTCTTCATGATACTTATGTTTGCTAATTTACCCTTTTACGTTTTTGGAGTTTTTTTAAGAGATAAGTATCATTTATTGTGAGATGTAGTTTGTTACAATAACAACTAAATTTTGTGTTTTTCTAAATATTTCAATCGGTGTATTATGTTAATATTTGGTGTTTTAAATTTCAGCAGTTCGCAACAAAGTAGATGATTACAATAACTTTTCGTAATCTTCTAGGGCATATTTAGTTGGAATCCTATACATCTCCTTTGAAGATTAGAGAAAGCTTATTGTTTTACCATCATTAACGAAAAGAGAAAAAAAGAACAGAAAAGAAAACACTATTCATGATACTTATTTTTGCTAATTTTCCCCTTTACGCTTTTGGATTTTTTTACAGATAAGTATCATTAATTGTGAGATGTAGTTTGCTACAATAACAACTAAATTTTGTGTTTTTCTAAATATTTCAATCAGTGTATTATGTTAATATTTGGTGTTTTAAATTTCAGCAGTGCGCAACAAAGTAGATGATTACAATAACTTTTCGTAATCTTCTAGGGCATGTTTAGTTGGAGTCCTAAACATCTCCTTTGGAGATTACAGAAAGCTAATTGCTTAAGCATCATTAACGAAAAAAGAAAAGAAGAACAGAAAAGAAAACACTATTCATGATACCTATTTTTGCTAATTTTCCCCTTTACGTTTTTGGATTTTTTTTAAAGATAAGTATCATTAATTATGAGATGTAGTTTGCTACAATAACAACTAAATTTTGTGTTTTTCTAAATATTTCAATCGGTGTATTATGTTAATATTTGGTGTTTTAAATTTCAGCAGTTCGCAACAAAGTAGATGATTACAATAACTTTTCGTAATCTTCTAGGGCATATTTAGTTGGAATCCTATACATCTCCTTTGAAGATTAGAGAAAGCGTATTGTTTTACCATCATTAACGAAAAGAGAAAAAAAGAACAGAAAAGAAAACACTATTCATGATACTTATTTTTGCTAATTTTCCCCTTTACGCTTTTGGATTTTTTTACAGATAAGTATCATTAATTGTGAGATGTAGTTTGCTACAATAACAACTAAATTTTGTGTTTTTCTAAATATTTCAATCAGTGTATTATGTTAATATTTGGTGTTTTAAATTTCAGCAGTTCGCAATAAAGTATATGATTACAATAACTTTTTGTAATCTTCTAGGGCATGTTTAGTTGGAGTCCTAAACATCTCCTTTGGAGATTACAGAAAGCTTATTGTTTTACCATCATTAACGAAAAGAGAAAAAAAAGAACAGAAAAGATAAAAACTATTCATGATACATATTTTTGCTAATTTACCCTCTTACATTTTTGTAGTTTTTTTTTACAGATAAGTATAATTAATTGTGAGATGTAGTTTCTTACAATAACAACTAAATTTTGTGTTTCTCTAAATATTTCAATCACTGTATTATGTTTATATTTGGTGTTTTATATTTCAGCAGTTTGCAACAAAGTAGATGATTACAATAACTTTTCGTAATCTTCTAGGGCATGTTTTGTTGGAATCCTATACGTCTCCTTTGAAGGTTACAGAAAACTTATTGTTTTACCATCATTAACGAAAAGAGAAAAAAAGAACAGAAAAGATAAAAACTCTTCATGATACTTATTTTTGCTAATTTACCCTTTTACGTTTTTGGAGTTTTTTTCAGATAAGTATCATTTATTGTGAGATGTAGTTTGTTACAATAACAACTAAACTTTGTGTTTCTCTAAATATTTCAAGCAGTGTATTATGTTAATATTTGGTGTTTCATATTTCAGCAGTTCGCAACAAAGTAAAAGATTACAATTACTTTTCGTAATCTTCTAGGGCATGTTTAGTTGGAGTCCTAAACATCTTCTTTGGAGTTTACAGAAAGCTAATTGCTTTAGCATCATAAACGAAAAGAGAAAAAAAGAACAGAAAAGATAAAAACTCTTCATGACACTTATGTTTGCTAATTTACCCTTTTACCTTTTTGGAGATTTTTTACAGATTAGTATCATTTATTGTGAGATGTAGTTTGTTACAATAACAACTAAATTTTGTGTTTCTCTAAATATTTCAAGCAGTGTATTATGTTAATATTTGGTGTTTCATGTTTCAGCAGTTCGCAACAAAGTAAAAGATTACAATTACTTTTCGTAATCTTCTAGGGCATGTTTAGTTGGAGTCCTAAACATCTCCTTTGGAAATTACAGAAAGCTAATTGATTTACCATCATTAACGAAAAGAGAAAAGAAGAACAGAAAAGAAAACACTATTCATGATACCTATTTTTGCATATTTTCGCCTTTACGTTTTTGGATTTTTTTTAAAGATAATTATCATTAATTATGAGATGTAGTTTGCTACAATAACAACTAAATTTTGTGTTTTTCTAAATATTTCAATCAGTGTATTATGTTAATATTTGGTGTTTTAAATTTCAGCAGTTCGCAACAAAGTAGATGATTACAATAACTTTTCGTAATCTTCTAGGGCATGTTTAGTTGGAATCCTATACATCTCCTTTGAAGATTTCAGAAAGCTTATTGTTTTACCATCATTAACGAAAAGAGAAAAAAAGAACAGAATAGAAAACACTATTCATGATACTTGTTTTTGCTAATTTTCCCCTTTACGCTTTTGGATTTTTTTACAGATAAGTATCATTAATTATGAGATGTAGTTTGCTACAATAACAACTAAATTTTGTGTTTCTCTAAATATTTCAATCACTGTATTATATTTATATTTGGTGTTTTATATTTCAGCAGTTCGCAACAAAGTAGATCACTACAATAACTTTTCGTAATCTTCTAGGGCATGTTTAGTTGGATTCCTAAACATCTCCTTTTTAGATTACAGAAAGCCAATTGTTTTACCATCATTAACGAAAAGAGAAAAAAAGAACAGTAAAGATAAAAAACTATTCATGATACTTATTTTTTCTAATATCTCTTTTACGTTTTTGGAGTTTTTTTAACAGCTAAGTATCATTAATTGTGAGATGTAGTTTGTTGCAATCCTATAAAGCTTACTTTGAGACTACCGAAACATAATAGTTTTACCATCATTAACGATAAGAGAAAAAAAGAACAGAAAAGATAAAAACTATTCATGATACTTGTATTTGCTAATTTACCCTTTTACGTTTTTGGAATTTTTACAGATAAGAATCATTAATTGTGAGATGTAATGTAATACAATAACAACTAAATTTTGTGTTTCTCTAAACATTTCAACCAGTGCATTATGTTAATATTTGGTGTTTTAAATTTCAGCAGTTCGCAATAAAGTATATGATTACAATAACTTTTTGTAATCTTCTAGGGCATGTTTAGTTGGAGTCCTAAACATCTCCTTTGGAGATTACAGAAAGCTTATTGTTTTACCATCATTAACGAAAAGAGAAAAAAAAGAACAGAAAAGATAAAAACTATTCATGATACATATTTTTGCTAATTTACCCTCTTACATTTTTGTAGTTTTTTTTTACAGATAAGTATAATTAATTGTGAGATGTAGTTTCTTACAATAACAACTAAATTTTGTGTTTCTCTAAATATTTCAAGCAGTGTATTATGTTAATATTTGGTGTTTCACGTTTCAGCAGTTCGCAACAAAGTAAAAGATTACAATTACTTTTCGTAATCTTCTAGGGCATGTTTAGTTGGAGTCCTAAATATCTCCTTTGGAAATTACAGAAAGCTAATTGCTTAAGCATCATTAACGAAAAGAGAAAAAAAGAACAGAAAAGATAAAAACTCTTCATGATACTTATTTTTGCTAATTTACACTTTTACGTTTTTGGAATTTTTTTACAGCTAAGTATCATTTATTGTGAGATGTAGTTTGTTACAATAACAACTAAATTTTGTGTTTCTCTAAATATTTCAAGCAGTGTATTATTTTAATATTTGGTGTTTCATGTTTCAGCAGTTCGCAACAAAGTAAAAGATTACAATTACTTTTCGTAATCTTCTAGGGCATGTTTAGTTGGAGTCCTAAACATCTCCTTTGGAAATTACAGAAAGCTAATTGATTTACCATCATTAACGAAAAGAGAAAAGAAGAACAGAAAAGAAAACACTATTCATGATACCTATTTTTGCTAATTTTCCCCTTTACGTTTTTGGATTTTTTTTTAAAGATAATTATCATTAATTATGAGATGTAGTTTGCTACAATAACAACTAAATTTTGTGTTTTTCTAAATATTTCAATCAGTGTATGTTAATATTTGGTTTTTTATATTTCAGCAGTTCGCAACACAGTAGAAGATTACAATTACTTTTCGTAATATTCAAGGGCATATATAGTTGGATTCCTACTTATTTTTGCTAATTTTCCCTTTTATGTTTTTGGAGTTTTTTTTACAGCTAGGTGTCATTAATTGTGAGATGTAGTTTCTTACAATAACAACTAAATTTTGTGTTTCTCTAAATATTTCAATCACTGTATTATATTTATATTTGGTGTTTTATATTTCAGCAGTTCGCAACAAAGTAGATCATTACAATAACTTTTCGTAATCTTCTAGGGCATGTTTAGTTGGAATCCTATACATCTCCTTTGAAGATTTCAGAAAGCTTATTGTTTTACCATCATTAACGAAAAGAGAAAAAAAGAACAGAATAGAAAACACTATTCATGATACTTATTTTTGCTAATTTTCCCCTTTACGCTTTTGGATTTTTTTACAGATAAGTATCATCAATTATGAGATGTAGTTTGCTATAATAACAACTAAATTTTGTGTTTTTCTAAATATTTCAATCAGTGTATTATGTTAATATTTGGTGTTTTAAATTTCAGCAGTACGCAATAAAGTATATGATTACAATAACTTTTCGTAATCTTCTAGGGCATGTTTAGTTGGAATCCTATACATCTCCTTTGAAGATTACAGAAAGCTTATTGTTCTACCATCATTAACGAAAAGAGAAAAAAGAACAGAAAAGAAAAAAACTCTTCATGATACTTATTTTTGCTAATTTCCCTGTTACGTTTTTGGAGATTTTTTACAGCTAAGTATCATTAATTGTGAGATGTTGTTTGTTGCAATCCTATAAAGCTTACTTTGAGACTACCGAAACATAATTGTTTTACCATCATTAACGAAAAGACAAAAAAGAACAGAAAAGATAAAAACTATTCATGATACTTATATTTGCTAATTTACCATTTTACGTTTTTGGAGTTTTTACAGATAAGTATCATTAATTGTGAGATTTAATTTAATACAATAACAACTAAATTTTGTGTTTCTCTGAACATTTCAACCAGTGTATGTTAATATTTGGTTTTTTATATTTCAGCAGTTCGCAACACAGTAGAAGATTACAATTACTTTTCGTAATATTCAAGGGCATATATAGTTGGATTCCTACTTATTTTTGCTAATTTTCCCTTTTATGTTTTTTGAGTTTTTTTTACAGCTAGGTGTCATTAATTGTGAGATGTAGTTTCTTACAATAACAACTAAATTTTGTGTTTCTCTAAATATTTCAATCACTGTATTATATTTATATTTGGTGTTTTATATTTCAGCAGTTCGCAACAAAGTAGATCATTACAATAACTTTTCGTAATCTTCTAGGGCATGTTTAGTTGGAATCCTATACATCTCCTTTGAAGATTACAGAAAGTTAATTGTTTTACCATCATTAACGAAAAGAGAAAAAAAGAACAGAAAAGATAAAATCTATTCATGATACTTATATTTGCTAATATCTCTTTTACGTTTTTGGAGTTTTTTACAGCTAAGTATCATTAATTGTGAGATGTAGTTTGTTGCAATCCTATAAAGCTTACTTTGAGACTACCGAAACATAATAGTTTTACCATCATTAACGAAAAGAGAAAAAAAAGGACAGAAAAGATAAAAACTCTTCATGATACTTATTTTTGCTAATTTCCCTGTTACGTTTTTGGAGATTTTTTACAGCTAAGTATCATTAATTGTGAGATGTTGTTTGTTGCAATCCTATAAAGCTTACTTTGAGACTACCGAAACATAATTGTTTTACCATCATTAACGAAAAGACAAAAAAGAACAGAAAAGATAAAAACTATTCATGATACTTATATTTGCTAATTTACCATTTTACGTTTTTGGAGTTTTTACAGATAAGTATCATTAATTGTGAGATTTAATTTAATACAATAACAACTAAATTTTGTGTTTCTCTGAACATTTCAACCAGTGTATGTTAATATTTGGTTTTTTATATTTCAGCAGTTCGCAACACAGTAGAAGATTACAATTACTTTTCGTAATATTCAAGGGCATATATAGTTGGATTCCTATACATCTCACTTGGAGACTACAGAAATCTAATTGTTTTACCATTATTAACGAAAAGAGAAAAAACGAACAGAAAAGGAAACACTATTCATGATAATTATTTTTGCTAATTTACCCTTTTACGTTTTTGGAGTCTTTTTAACAGATAAGTATCATTAATTGCGAGGTATAGTTTCTTACAATAACAACTAAATTTTGTGTTTCTCTTAATATTTCAATCACTGTATTATATTTATGTTTGGTGTTTTATATTTCAGCAGTTTGCAACAAAGTAGATGATTACAATAACTTTTCGTAATCCTCTAGGGTATGTTTAGTTGGAATCCAATACATCATTTTTGAAGATTACAGAAAGGTAATTGTTTTTCCATCATTAACGAAAAGAGAAAAAAAGAACAGAAAAGGTAAAAATTATTCATGATACTTTTATTTGCTAATTTACCCTTTTACGTTTTTGGAGTTGTTTACAGATAAGTATCATTAATTGTTAGATGTAATTTAACACAATAACAACTAAATTTTGTGTTTCTCTAAACTTTGAACCAGTGTATTATGTTAATAATTTGGTGTTTATATTTCAGCAGTTCGCAACAAAGTAAAAGATTATAATTACTTTTCGTAATCTTCAAGGGCATATATAGTTGAAGTCCTATAAAGCTCACTTGAAGAATACAGAAAGCTAATTATTTTACCATCATTAACGAAAAGAGAAAAAACGAACAGAAAAGAAAACACTACTCAAGATACTTATTTTTGCTAATTTTCCCTTTTACATTTTTGGAGTTTTTTTTACAGATAAGTATCATAAATTGTGAGATGTAGTTTCTTACAATAACAACTAAATTTCGTGTTTCTCTAAAAATTTCAGTCACTGTATTATATTTATATTTGGTGTTTTATATTTCAGCAGTTCGCAACAAAGTATATGATTACAATAACTTTTCGTAATCTTCTAGGGCATGTTTAGTTGGATTCCTAAACATCTCCTTTGAAGATTACAGAAAGCTTATTGTTTTACCATCATTGACGAAAAGAGAAAAAAAAGAACAGAAAAGATAAAAACTTCATGATACTTATTTTTGCTAATTTCCCTTTTACGTTTTTGGAGTTTTTTTACAGCTAAGTATCATTAATTGTGAGATGTAGTTTGTTGCAATCCTATAAAGCTTACTTTGAGACTACCGAAACATAATTGTTTTAGCATCATTAACGAAAAGAGAAAAAAAGAACAGAAAGGATAAAAACTATTCATGATACTTATATTTGCTAATTTACCCTTTTACGTTTTTGTAGTTTTTACAGATAAGTATCATTAATTGTGAGATGTAATTTAATACAATACCAACTAAATTTTGTGTTTCTCTAATCATTTCAAGCAGTAACATAATAATGTTAATATTTGGTGTTTTATATTTCGGCAGTTCGCAACAAAGTAGAAGATTACAATTACTTTTCGTAATCTTCAAGGGCATATATAGTTGGAGTCCTATACAGCTCACTTGGAGACTACAGAAATCTAATTGTTATACCATCATTAACGAAAAGAAAAAAACGAACGGAAAAGAAAACACTATTCATGAAACTAATTTTTGCTAATTTACCCTTTTACGTTTTTGGAGTCTTTTTTACAGATAAGTATCATTAATTGTGAGATGTTGTTTCTTAAAATAACAACAAAATTTTGCGTTTTTCTAAATATTTCAATCAGTGTATTATGTTAATATTTGGTGTTTTATATTTCAGCAGTTCGCAACAAAGTAGATGATTACAATAACTTTTCGTAATCTTCTAGGGCATGTTTAGTTGGAATCCTATACATCCCCTTTGAAGATTACAGAAAGCTAATTGTTTTACCGTCATTAACGAAAAGAGAAAAAAAGAACAGAAAAGAAAACACTATTCATGATACTTATTTTTGCTAATTTTCCCTTTTACGTTTTTGGAGTTTTTTTCAGATAAGTATCATTTATTGTGAGATGTAGTTTATTACAATTACAACTAAATTTTGTGTTTCTCTTAATATTTCAATCAGTGTTTTATGTCAATATTTGGTGTTTCATATTTCAGCAGTTCGCAACAAAGTAAAAGTTTACAATTACTTTTCGTAACCTTCTAGGGCATGTTTAGTTGGAGTCCTAAATATCCCCTTTGGAGATTACAGAAAGCTAATTGTTTTACCATTATTAACGAAAAGAGAAAAAAATGAACAGAAAAGATAAAAACTCTTCATGATACTTATTTTTGCTAAATTACCCTTTTACGTTTTTGGAGTTTTTTTACAGCTAAGTATCATTGATTGTGAGATGTAGTTTGTTGCAATCCTATAAAGCTTACTTTGAGACTACCGAAAGATTATTGTTTTACCATCATTAACGAAAAGAGAAAAAAAGAACAGAAAAGATAAAAACTACATATGATACTTATATTTGCTAATTTACCCTTTTACGTTTTAGGAGTTTTTACAGATAAGTATCATTAATTGTGAGATGTAATTTAATACAATAACAACTAAATTTTGTGTTTCTCTAAATATTTCAATCAGTGTATTATGTCAATATTTGGTGTTTTATATTTCAGCAGTTCGCAACAAAGTAAAAGATAACAATTACTTTTCTTAATCTTCTAGGGCATGTTTAGTTGGAATCCGATACATCTCCTTTTAAGATTACAGAAAGCTAATTGTTTTACCATCATTGACGAAAAGAGAAAAAAGAACAGAAAAGATAAAAACTCTTCGTAATACTTATTTTTGCTAATTTTCCCTTTTACGTTTTTTGAGTTTTTTTACAGATAAGTATCATTTATTGTGAGATGTAGTTTGTTGAAATCCTATAAAGCTTCCCCGGAGACTACAGAAAACTTATTGTTTTACCATCATTAACGAAAAGAGAAAAAAGGAACAGAAAAGAAAAAAACTATTCGTGATACTTATATTTGCTAATTAACCCTTTTACGTTTTCGGAGTTTTTTACAGATAAGTATCATTAATTGTGAGATGTAATTTAATACAATAACAACTTAATTTTGTGTTTCTTTAAATATTTCAATCAGTGTATTATGTTAATATTTGGTGTTTTATATTTCAGCATTTCGCAACAACTTAGAAGATTACCATTACTTTTCGTAATCTTCAAGGGTTTATGTAGTTAAAATCCTTACTTGGAGACTACAGAAAGCTGATTTTTTTTACTATCATTAACGAAAAAAGAAGAAAAATCACAGCAAAAAACCTATTCATGATACCTATTTTTGCTAATTTACCCTTTTACGTTTTTGGAGTTTTTTTACAGATAAGTATCATTAATTGTGAGACGTATTTTGTGGCCACAAAAACAAAATTTTGTCTTTCCCTAAACATTTCAATCAGTTTATTATAATAATATTTGGTGTTTTATATTTCAGCAGTGCGCATAAAAGGAGAAAATTGCAATTACTTTTCGTAATCTTTCTGGGGCACGTTTAGTTGGAGTTCTATACGTCTCCTTTGGAGATTACAGAAAGCTAATTATTTTACCATCATTAACGAAAATAGAAATAAAGACCAGAAAAGATAAAATCTATTCATGATACTTATATACGCTAATTTACCTTTTTACGTTTTTGGAGTTTTTTTACAGATAAGTATCATTAATTGTGAGATGTAATTTGTTACAATAGCAACTAAATTTTGTGTTTCTCTACTCGTAAATATTTCCATCAGTGTATTATGTTAATATTTGGTGTTTTATATTTCAGCAGTCCGCAACAAAGTAGAAGATTAAAATTACTTTTCGTAATCTTCTAGGGCATGTTTAGTTGGAGTCCTATACATCTCCTTCGGAGATTACAGAAAGCTTATCGTTTTACTATCATTAACGAAAAGAGAAAAAAGAACAGAAAAGATAAAAGCTATTCATGATGATTATTTTTTCTAATTTACTCTTTAACGTTTTTGGAGTTTTTACAGATAAGTATCATTAATTGCGAGATGTAGTTTGTTGCAATCATATAAAGCTTACTTGGAGACGACAGAAAGCCAATTGTTTTTCGTCATTAACGAAAAAGAAAAAAAGAACAGAAAAGATAAAAACTATTCATGATACTTATATTTGCTAATTTACCCTTTTAAGTTTTTGGAGTTTTTTCAGTTAATTATCATTAATTGTGGGATGTAGTTTGTTGCAATCCTACAAAGCTTACTTGGAGTCGACAGAAAGCTAATTAGTTTATCATCATTAACCAAAAATGAAAAAAAGAACAGAAAAGATAAAAACTATGCATGATACTTAAATTTGCAAATTTACCCTTTTACGTTTTTGGGTTTTTTACAGATAAGTATAATGAATTGTGAGATGTAGTTTGTTACAATAAAAACTAAATTTTGTGTTTCTCTAAATATTTCAATCAGTGTATTATGTTATAATTTGGTGTTTTATATTTCAGCATTTCGCAACAAAGTGGAAGTTTACAATTACTCTCCGTTATCTTCAAGAATTCATTTGGCTCAGGATTGTGCTTTGTGGCGTTACTTGGGGGAGGCCTATGTTCAGCAGTGGACTTGTGAAGGGCTGTAATGATGATGATGATGAATCTTCAAAGGCATATATAGTTTAAATTCTATACAGCTTACTTGGAGACTGCAGAAAGCCAATTGTTTTAACATTATTAACGAAAAGAGAATAAAAGAGCAGAAAAGATAAAAACTTTTCGTGATACTTATTTTTTTGTTAATTTACCCTTTTATGGTTAAAGAGTTTTTTATACAGATAGGTATCATTTATTGTGAAACGTAGTTTGTAACAATAACAATTAAATTTTTTGTTTCTCTCAATATTTCAATCAGTGTATTATGTTAATATTTGGTGTTTTATATTTCAGCAGTTCGCAACAATGTACAGATAAGTAGAATATTACAATTACTTTCCGTAATCTTCAAGGGCATATATAGTTGAAATTCTATACAGCTTACTTGGTGATTACAGAAAGCTAATTGTTTTACCATCATTAACGAAAAAAAAAGAACAGAAAAGAAATAACTATTCATGATACTTATTTTTTGCTTATTTACCCTTTTATGATTTGGGATTTTTTTTAGATAATTGTTATTAATTGTGAAACGTAGTTTGTGACAATAATAACTAAATTATGTGTTTTTCTAAATATTTCAGTCAGTGCCTTATGTTAATATTTGGTGTTTTATATTTCAGCAGTTCGCAGCAACGTAGAAAATTACAATTACTTTCCGTAATCTTCAAGGGCATATATAGTTGAAATGTTATAAAAGCCGACTTCGATATTACAGAAAGCTAATCGTTTCACCATTATTAACGAAATGAGAAAAAAGAACAAAAAAGGAAAAACTATTTATGATACTTATTTTTTGCTAATATACTCTTTTAGGAACTTTCATGATTTAATTTTACTCTTGTAATATCTACCTACATTCTATGCAAATAAATAATTATGAGTTATGAAAATCGAATAATCGAAAACGATTTACAAAAACACAAAAATTTTAAATATTAAACAACTTTTTACGTATAATACATGTCTACTTATCTACACGATAACTCACAAGCTACACTCACACATAACATTCACAACAAAAAGTCAAATAAACAAATTTATAACCCGCCGAGCCAGCAATTTTATGTTACCTGCCGTAAGAACAAACTAAGGAAAAAATAACATTACATTTGGGGGGCACAGTTATACAATCAACTTCCAAAACGTGTGAAAGAAGCGACTTTAATCAATATTTTTAAAAGAAGATTATTTGAATATATTTATAATGATGAAACTATGCATTAAAATTGTACTTGGACCACCGCCTTATAGTTGATAGTGTTACGCGCTCCAGTCGACGACACACTAGCGCCATCTAGTGTCAGGAACGAGAGCGAGGGGAGCGTTGCAGTTTATGACATCACAAATCTTTCGACCGACAGCGCCACCCGAAGAACTAAGTTTCTAGAAAATCTACTCGAACTCTCGGTACCTTGCGCGTGTTTACTTGAACATTCCGGATATTTTGCTAATTTAAATAAATAGGTGGCGCAAGAGGCGATCGAGGCAGAGTTGAACTCAGCGACACATGCGAAGCTTCGGAGCGGAATTAAGTGAATTAGTGTGTTTAATTATTAGTGTTTTAACTTTAATTTGTGTAAAGTAAATTAAAGTGTTAATTTAGGTAATTTTATCGGCAATTTTTATTGTCACGAACCTCAAGCTCGTAACAATAGTAACACAATGAACTCGCTTCTTGGTTAACTATCGACCGGTATAATTTTTATTTATTTTTTTACTACCCACATGCACTAGAATTATAATATAGATGTTATTGTTCTCAAGTTACTTATTGTCTTAATGAGAAATAAAGTTCTTTAAACCGAATTATGTTTTTGGGGTTTTTTTAGCGATAAATATCATTAATTGTGAAACGTAGTTTCAATAACAAGTTGACAATAACAACTAAATTATGTGTTTCTCTAAATATTTCAGTTAGTGTCATGTTAATATTTGGTGTTTTATATTTCAGCAGTTCGCAACAAGGTAGAAAATTACAATTACTTTTCGTTATCTTCAAGGGCATATATAGTTGAAATCTTATAAAGCCGACTTGGATATTACAGAAAGCTAATTGTTTTACCATCATTAACGAAAAGAGAAAAAAAGAACAGAAAATAAAAAGCTATTTATAATACCTATTTTTTTGCTTATTTATTCTTTTATGATTTTGGAGTTTTTTTTTTTTACAGATAAGTATCAATAATTATGAAACGTAGTTTGTGACAATAACAACTAAATTTTGTGTTTCTCTCAACATTTCAATCAGTGTATCATGTTCATATTTGGTGTTTTACACTTCAGTAGTTCGCAAAAAAATAGAAAATTAAAATTACTTTTCGTAATCTTCAAGGGCATATATAGTTGAAGTCCTATACAGCTCACTTGGAGACTACAGAAAGTGTTTTACCATCATTAACGAAAAGAGAAAAAAGAACAGAAAAAAAACTATTCATGATACTTATTTTTTGCTAATTTACCCTTTTTTATTTTTGGAGTTTTTTTACAGATGAGTATCATTAATTGTAGGATGTTGTTTGTGACCATAACGGCAAAATTTTGTGTTTCTCCGAACATTTCAAACAGTGTATTATGTTATTATTTGGTGTTTTATATTTCAGCAGTTCGCAACAAAGCAGAAGATTACAATTACTTTTCGTAATCTTCAAGGGTATATATAGTTGAAATCCTATATAGTTTACTTGGAGACTACCGAAAGCTTATGTTTTACCATCATTAACGAAAAGAGAAAAAAAGAACAGAAAAGAAAAAACTATTCATGATACTTATTTTTTGCTAATTTGCCCTTTTATGTTTTTGGAGTTTTTTTACATATAAGTATTGTTACGAGCTTGAAGTTCGTGACAATAAAAATTGCCGATAAAATTACCTAAATTAGCACTTTAATTTACTTTACACAAATTAAAACTTAAAACACTAATAATTAAACACACTAATTCACTTAATTCCGCTCCGTAGCTTCGCTTGTGTCGCCGAGTTCAACTCTGCCCCGATCGCATCTTGCAGCGCCTATTTATTTAAATTAGCAAAGAAGCATCCCGAATATTCAAGTAAATGCGCGCAAAGGGACGAGTGTGCGAGTATAGATTTTCTAGAAACTTAGTTAGTCGGATGGCGCTGTTGGTTGAGAGATTTGTGATGTCATTCTCTGCAAAGCTCCCCTCGCTCTCGTTCCTGACACTAGATGGCGCTAGTTGTGTCGTCGACTTGAGCGCGTAACACTGCCCCCTCCTAAGACATGCTCGTCCCGAGCATTATCGGCCCCATAATAACGCGCCAAGCGATCCACATGGACGATCTTGGGAGTCCCTCTTGCGCCTTTCTGTAACGGCTCCGCAATGTCAAGTGATGTCCGATCCCGTGGTACACCAACATTGTACAATTTCGATGCTCCTCTACTCCGTGTCTGAGGTCCCCTCACAGCCGCACAACTTGTACATGTACGACACCAATCCTCCACATGGTCACGATAATGGACCCAGTAAAACTGTTCTCGGACCTTCAGTAGAGTTCGTTTAACTCCCAGATGGACTCTCGAACGACCATTATGGCACAGCTGTAAAACATTCGGCACTTTAGCTTTAGGGACAACCATTTGCAAACGACAGCTGTCTCCTCGACCATTGTCCCATTTACGGCACAGGACTCCATCCTGAAGCAGCAAGCTGTCCCATTGGGCCCAATAGTTTTCGTGGTTGAACTCATCGCTGAGACGTCCCTCCACTTAGGCTTGGTAGCACGGGCCTTCATCCATCCCAGAATCGGCTTGATGTCCAGATCTTCCTGCTGTGCATGTCGTAGGCTGTCCTTTCACCCGTTGCTGAAGTGGTCTGTCCTGAGCATCCTCACGGATACCACTTCCTTACTATCTTGCCTACTATATTGGTTGCAATCTTCAGGACAAGGTCTTCTTGACAATGCATCTGCGTTGCCGTGAGATTTCCCGCTGCAGTGTCTGATAGTAAAGTCGTATTCCTGCTGCTGCTGGGCGATGCTGTTAGCCGCACTTCCTTTCTGAGACCGTTCACCTTCCCTTCCTAGGGTGTGCTTAGGATAGCTGGACCGAAGATGGCCCCTTTCCCCACAGCCATAGCACCTAGGGCTGTATCTTTTATTGTGGTCGCGAACCGTAACTGCTGTAACCTCCCTAGCGTGAGGTGAACGATGATCCTGTCGCCGCCAGGCAGTGCCGTTAGCTGCACTACCCTCTCGAGGTCGATCAACTCTCCTTTCCACGGTTCGCTTAGGGCAGCTGGATAGAAGGTGGCCCTTTTCCCCACAGCCATAGCACCTAGGGCTGTATCTTTTATCGCGGTCGCGAACTGTAGCTGCTGCAACCTTCCTGACGCGATGGGAACGATGATCCTGCCGCACGGCTTCCACCTCCAGTGCATGGGCTAAGGCGTTCTTAAGCGTATCGTGGTGCCCGAGTCTCACAGCAGCTCTGACTTCAAGGTCGCGGATGCCGTCGATGAATGTCTGAACCAGGTTCCCTTCAATGAGCGCAGGTACAGACTGGTATTCTTTTCGAACCATCTTCTCCACCTCAAGGGCCCACTGCTGCAGGTTTTCGTTGCTGCGCTGCACGCGATCTTTAAGCTGCGCGCGAAAGACGTGTTCCAGATGAGCGTCACAATATCTCGCTTCCAAGGCCTCAAGGAGCTGCTCGTAGGTCACTTTCTTACCGAGAGCTTCCAACACAGTTAAGGCTTGGTCGCGCAGGCCTAGGGTGAGTGCAGTAATGGCTTGGCTTTTATTCCAGCCGTTCGCCTCCATGACGGCCTCGTACTGGATTTTGTAGGCCGACCAGGAAGAGGCCCCGTCGAACGGCGGCACTTTGAATCCACGTAACGAAGGTGTTGTAGCTACTACGGGAGCTGTTGTTCCATCCCCAAGTTTGAGGTCGTTCAGCGTTTTCTTCACGTCAGCCATCACGTTGTCAACCCGATTGTTCACATGGTTGATTCGGGTCTCATGTTCTTCGATTCGGGTTTCAGCTTCCGACAGACGGTTGTGGTGTTGAGCAACCCTATCCTTCACCTGCCTTATCTCTTTCCCAAAGGTAGCGTGAAGGTCCTACATGAGGAGCATCTGCTCTTCCGACCGACGAGCCTGTTCCGCCTGCTGACGGGCCTGTTCCTCTTGTCCGCTCTGCAGCTGCTCTTTCAACTGACGGAACTGTTCCTCCTGTCGGCGGGTCTGTTCATCCTGTCCGCCCCGCAGCTGCTCTTCCAACCGACGGACCTGTTCCTCCTGTAAATGAGAAAATGTTCGGGGAGACAGCTGCTATTTGCAAATGGTCGTCCCCAAAGCTAGAGTACTGGATGTTCTGCAGCTGTACCGTAATGATTGTTCAGGAGGCCATCTGGGAGTTAAACGAACTCTACTGAAGATCCGAGAACGGTTTTATTGGGTCCACTGTCGAAACGATGTCGAGGACTGGTGTCGCAAATGTACAAAATGTGCGGCTGTAAAGGGACCTCAGACTCGTAGTAGAGGGGCATTGAAGTTGTACAATGTTAATGCACCATGGGAGAGAATAGTCATTGACGTGGCGGGCCCGTTTCCGGAGAGTGAAAGCGGTAACAAGTATTTCATGGTTGTGATGGATTACTTCACTAAGTGGCCAGAAGTCTTCGCCATTCCAAATCAAGAAGCTTCAACAGTTGCAGATAAACTAGTTCATGAAGTCTTCTGTCGTTTTGGAGTACCTTTAGAGATTCACAGCTGATCAAGGAAGGAATTTCGAGTTTCAAATATTCCAGAAAACTTGCCAAGTTATGGGTACTCATAAAACAAGAACGACTTCTTATCACCCGCAATCTGATGGAATGGTAGAACGATTTAATCAGACATTGGAGAGGTACCTAGCAAAAGTTGTAGACAATCGGCAACGAGATTGGGACAAGCACATTACAACCGTTTTTGTTGTCATTATCGAACGAGCTTGAGGTTCGTGACAGTAAAAATTGCTGATAGAATTACCTAAATTAACACTTTAATTTTCTTTACACCAATTAATACTTAAAACACCAATAATTAATCACACTGATCCACTTTATTCCGCTCCGAAGCTTCGCTTTTCTCGCCAAATTCAATACTTCCCCGATCGCATCTTGCGGCGCCTATAAATATAAATTAGCACCGAAATATCCGGAATATTCAAGTAAACACGCGCAAGGTACCGAGAGTTCGAGTTTCAACTTCTAGAAGTTTAGTTCTTCGGTTCGAGACTAGATGGCGCTGTCGGTTGAAAGATTAGTGATGTCATTTTCTGAAAAGCTCCCCTCGCTCTCGTCTCTGACATTAGATGGCGCTAGTGCCGTCGACTTAGGCGCGTAACAATATCATAGTGCAACACGGGCCACCGGTGAAGCGGAGCGGAGTAGCCAAAGCGTTTTACTCGATACAGAACACTCTGTCATATTTTGCGGATAAGTCATACGTCTATCACAACTAAACTCACACATAAAAATTAAAACAATAAACTTACAATGGCACACACACGCGTGCGCGCACGCGCACGCACACACTCACGCACGCACGCATGCACGCCCACACATGCACACACACATGCGCGCGCACACGAGTGCACACCCACGTACACACATGTGCACACACGTGCGCACACACAGTCTCGGATCAGTAGCTCGACCGATCGGCATATTGTATGAGGCTCAACGACCTGTGTTGTTAAACAAATCAGAAACAATACGACCGTAATTATTGTAATTTTAAATTTTATTTAATTTCATATATGTAGATAATGTCATCCTTTGGAAAATTTGATTTAGCAGAGATTTTTTCAGATTATTTTGCAGCAACAAACTGAACAATTCGGCATTTTTTAGGACTTCCATTAAGCCGCATAAAGCTACGTTTAGTCTAGTGAGCAGTGCGGCCGTAAGTTGTTTTATTTTAATCACAGGACGACGTGTACTTGTATTTTAACTTGAGGGGAACGCCTGCGTATGACTCATCCTCTACGCTCCGCCGGTGGCTCGTGTTGATCTACGTAATGTTAATCACATTATGATTTAGGTCCGTATTACTATATTAAGCATTCCTGAAAGCGAACTCAAGTGCGTAATCATTTGTTACACTCTACATAACATTTTACAATCGGCGTATAACATCGATGTGTGTTATTAAAATCAATTTAAAATTTATAATTTTTAAAACTAGATTACTGTCAATGACCGATTTGTGCGTCGACAGAGAAACCTATAGACAAATTGACGTCTTCTTTTGCATTCGCACACGAAAAAGATAGATTTATGCATACGTCTTGCATAGAAATGAGACAGAGCGGTGTGATTCTTTGCCCCTTTCTCCGTGCCAATTTTTTTTTTGTTTAGCAAACTACACCTTGCTAAACAACTTTGACAGTTCGTAGCAATCTAAGGAATTTACAAGTTCTTTTTTAAGTGAGTAAAAAAGTGTTTTGTGAGCTTAAGATTGGTAAATCTTGTTCAGTTCAGTTTTTAGAAAAATTAAAAACTTTAAAAATGGTTAGATGTTAGTGTCTTAGGGTGTAAAAGTGGTAGTGAACGTAAACTCACCAGTATATCATTTCACTCGTAAGTATAGTATATTTTATCTGGTATTACGTATAAAATTCAAGTGTTATTTTAAATTTCGTTACAGAACTATATAAATATACGTTTAGATATGTTCAAAAGTCATAAAGATGATTGTATAACCTAAAACTACGTTATCGTCCTTTCTCACTCAAGGTCACGTTAATCATTAGTCATAAGTTTCTCAGTCTAAGGATTTGTGCAATGTTTTCTCGTTTCGGTAGTTAATACTAACTGCCAGTCATTCCCAATGAAACCGCTCACTATTCGGAGATACAAGATAACTTCTTACTAAATTTCTCAACACCGTTCAACCATTTCGCATAAAGGGCTAATTAATTAATAAAATATGCATATATTCCACAGAAAACGTACAATTTCACATACAACAGCCCGTATATATAACTATCTCTATGCACAAAACCGACGTACGAGCCATAGTAGCTCACACTCGCTGTAAATATAACAGAACGCGAGTAACCCGGGTTCGATCCCCACCGGCACCAATGAAATTTTAATTACAATTTTAAGTGCTGATATACCACGTGTTCGGCAGTGAAGGAAAACATCGTGAGGAATCCTGCATGTCTGAGGAATAAGAAAAAAATATTTCGAAGACATGTGAAGTTCGCCAACACGCATTGGGGCAGCGCGGCAGACACTTCCTTGCCCTAAAATCCTCTCAGAAATGAGAGGAGGCCTGTGCCCAGCAGTGGGACGTATATAGGCTGTAACTTTATGCACAAAACTACGTCGAACCGTTTTTTCATTGCTACGAGAAATAAAAAGCGGCCAAGAGCGTGTCGGGCCACGCTCAGTGTAGGGTTCCGTAGTTCCCGTCCGTCACAATAAGTGTTCCCACTTATGAGTTTAAAGGTGGGTATCTATTATGTTCGCGCTCCAGCAGCGCTCCGCGCTCCTGCAACTGCTCCCGGTAGTGGGTACTGTTGTTTCCATCCAAGTTCAAAATGATTTTCCTAGAAAGTTCTTATAAAGTTCTACTTTTCAGATGTTTTTCATATTTTCTAAACTTATGGTTCAAAAGTTAGAGGGGGGGGACACATTGTTTTTTACTTTTGGAGCGATTATTTCCGAAATTATTGACATTATCAAAAATGATTTTAGTAAAGCCCTATTCATTTTTAAATACCTTTCCAACAATATATCACACGTTAGGGTTGAAATTAAAAAAAAATCACTTCCCACTTTACATATAGGGGGCTACCCTAATAAAACTTTTTTTTTTCAATTTTTATTTTACCACTTTGTCGGCGTGATTGATACACATATTGGTACCAAATTTCAGCTTTCTAGTGCTAACGGTCACAGAGATTAAGCGAGGACGGACAGACGGACAGACAGACATGGCGAAACTATAAGGGTTCCTAGTTGACTACGGAACCCTAAAAAGGACTAACCAACAATTCATAAACACAAACTGAATTAATTTCTATAAAATAAAATAACTTGTACAATAAGCTGATGAACATGGTGGACAGACATAATTGTTGTCAGAAAATTTTATTCAATCGCAATCGCCTAAAACTACATTTGCCTTTAAAAAAAACCACTCAGATTGACTGATTTTTTACGGTATTTATTTGATTTTGAGTAATTCTAAAGTTGCTGTACTTCATTGCAACTGTTCTTCTGACGCATGTTTAAATTTAAAATGTTATACTGACATAATGATTTTTATGTATTATTTATATATTAAAATGTTTAAAGTGTATTTTCAAAGTCAGTATTGTATTTACAAAGGGTAGAATTTTTATATGCATTTTAAAATTTGACCGGGACAAGATTCTTATCGTAACTGTAGCGTTTAAGACAGCTACAGAAGCAGCGTTGAAATTGTTGTTCTACTTTGTCTCGCCGTCGTCTGTCACTAGTACCAGTTACGCTATCCTCATCACAACTGTTTGTTAATCGAAATTTTAGAACCATTTGGTCCAATAATACTTTACGCTAATTTATTAAATAAAACCTTGTGAGTTCTTAAAATTAACAGGGACGAGACTTCACCCGCTTATATTTAGATACATGCCAGCAATATATTTCAGAATTATAAGAGTATAAATAACATCACGTGTAGATGATGAGATGTGATGAATCTCATGAGTATACTAGATCATAGACATAAAATTATTGTATTGTCATCTGTTCTTACTGCTTCTACAAATTATCAGATTATTTTGACGTCTGGTGGGTGTGTAAAGTGGTGAAGTGGGTGAAAATTAAATATATCATTCAGATTGTGTATTTAACTCAAGCTAATTGAAAACGTGTAACTACTCATTTCAACTCATTCGTTAAAATTATGTGCACGTCACAGAATCACAACGAAGTTTTGTGATTCTCTTAATATTTGAATCTGCTTATAATGCTAACATTTTGTGTTTTAAATTTCAGCGGTTATCAACAAATTAGAAGATCACTATCACTTTTTGTAACTTTCAGTGGAAAATGTAGTTAAAATGCTACAATTTCCTTGAAAGTTGCAAATAATTAATTGGTTTACACTGGTTAACTAGAACAGAAGAAAAATAATACAGAATCGAAAAAAATCTATAGGTATGGCAACAACATCAACCTGTCTAACAACTTTGGCATCTTTGACAAACATTTCCACATAAAAATGGTACAAACTATAACTACAGCAAACAATCGGATGACATAGGCACTGTGAACTGTGCACCTTTCCAGAATAAAGGTATTTTATAAGTTAGTTCAGAACTTAGAAATGTTTTGTATGAAATTTCATACGATCGATTTGAAGCAATTCAACTCTTACTTCGAAAAGCTAAGTGTTTAATAACAATTCCAATTGAACCATGCACTATAATTCGAAGATACAAGATAACTTCTAACTAAATTTTTCAACACTGTTCAACCATTTAGCGTGAAGGGTAATTAGGGAAATATGCTGTTATTCCACAGAAAATGTACAATTCCGAAACGTCGAACAGCCTTGCTGCCCGAAAGAAGCACAAACCAAAAATTCACAAACACAAACTGGATTAATTTCTATAAAATAAAATAACCTGTATAATAGGCTGTTGGACATACCGGACAGAAGTACTAAAAACATTTTGTCAGAAAATTTAATTCAATGGCAATCGCCCTAAATTAAGTTTGCTATAGAAAATCACTCAGATATTTTAAGTGATTCTGTTTTCTGAAGTTGCTGTACTTCGTTGCAACCCGTATTCTGTTGTCTCCCTGTACTTACGACGCATGTTTAAATTTAAACACTAGATATGACTCTCCCCCCCCCCCACACACACACACTAGGATTTTCTCCTGTATCGTGGAGGCAGTTTACAAACATAAATTGCACAAAGACAAACATCCAGACCCGAAACAATTATTTGTAGACCGTACAAATACTTTTTCCATGCGGGATTCGAACCCACAGCCCCCAGCGCAGCAACTCATCGCTAAACCACTGCGCCACGGAGCTTGATTATTTTATCATTTTTGTACAATCTTATGCTGGGGCCACACTAACGAGAAATGCCGTTAATTACCGCGTTGACGGACGTTGAATGTAGATGTAGCCTACACAACTTAACGAGTTAATTTGACAATGACATTAACAATGCCGTTTGCCGTTTAGCGATAATTCGAGTAGCGGTACATCAAAGAGATCAACGCACGGAATAACACGTTGAAGCGGCCACGTTACGTTTGTCTGACTGTGCAGGATGAGCGCAACAAGGTCGCACATATGGCTATGATGAAGCGGAATAATAAAAAGTTATTACGTTTCGTAAGATTCTGCAAACATAGCCATGTTTGTGGGATTCGAGACAAAAGTTTTAAGAATAGTACAACGCAAATTGATTCTTTGCGACGAATTATCCAATTATTATCATTTTATACAACTATCGAAGAATTAGAAAGGCGAAGGAAAACCTAATGGATTTTTACAGAACAATTTTTAACAAATATAAAAAGTCTTCAAGGAACATTAATGCCAACTTTAATGCCGTTCAATGGCATTGAAATTTAATGACGTGGAGCGTTCAAGTGTAGCCAACTTTATCGAGTTAAATTTAAAGCAATACTTGTTGCGTTTTTAGGCATTGACGTTTCCCATGAGTGTAGCACCAGCATTAGCGCGTTCGCTTGACGCTCGACGCAGGGGCGGAACCAGCGCAGCGATACTATAGACGCGCGGTGGGATAAGCATTAAAATATGAATATTGACAGTCAATATTTTTTCAATAAAAAGTTTTATTTATTTATTTATTTTGTCTTGTAAATCATTTAATCTACTACTACCCAATCTTCTGTACTTTATTTTATTCTATTAATTTTTTCCCAGTTTATTTATTTGCTTATCATCTTAAAAAGAAATGTAATTTTGTATAGTATATCTCTATGGTATTAAAATTACTATAATCTACGAAACTTATAACTGCTTTACTAACTGTGTGTTTTGACGAGAACTTGATCGTCCACAGATTTTTGCTTCTGTTTTATCGCTTAAACAATGGTTTGAAGTGGATTTCGATTCGTAAAAGTGATGCGATTTTGCGATGTACGTGTCTGCGCGTGTAAACTATTACAGAATATTAATTTATAGAAAACGTGAAACTAGTGCTTCGATGTTAATATAAACCTCAAGTTACTTTGATCGGTTAGGCGTCTTATGAACTTGAGTTAATGTTGTCATCGATTGTCTGCTGGGTAGACAGTTTACTCCCGTTCTATCTAAATAGTTGTTAAATATTTGATTACTTCTGCTACATCTGTAGCACCTGTGGTTCTAAACATATTTAACAGCAGAACATATAAAACAACGAATATTTTTTGAAAACTCTCACCTCAAAATATTGGTACACATAATCGTCTTATTAAAATTAAACAATAGTTAATAGGAACTATAATCTAACATTTTCGTACATTTAGAGTTTAATTCGCTTAATAAATGTAAAAAATGAATTAAACTAAAATTACTTACGGTTGTTTTTTTAAATAAAGCCAATATATCGATCTTTTTTCCATTTATAAAACTGCGATATTGACTTACTGTATATTAACTTACGATATACAGAACTCCAACATTGATATATTCTAGTCATCATGATCATTCCAACTGATCAGTCCTAGTTTGAACTGATCAGTTGGAATGATCAGTTGGACTGATCGTGTGTGTGCAAATTTCTTTGGCTTAAATCCGTTCGAACTAATATCAGTTCGACTGATGACTTTAACTGACCGTGTGTGGCCACCATATTAGAGCAACAAAAGCAGTGTTGAAATTGTAATCCTAGGTTGTCTCGCCGTCGTAGGCCACTAATAACACTTGCGCTAACCTCCCCGCGACTGCTCGCTCATACTAAATTTTAAGACTATTCGTCCAACAATAATTTGCGCTAAATTGTTAATTAAGACCTCGTTCGTTCTAAAAATTGACGTGGACTAGACTTCACCCGCTAATATTTCTTTAAGTTATATATTTTAGAATTATTAGAGTATAAAAAGCATCAAGTGTTGATGATGAGATGTGATGAACCTCATGAGTATACCAGATCATAGTCATAAAAGTCCCTCCCCCAAAGTATGCCACAAAGCAGGGTCCTGAGCCACCTGCATCCATCGACTTCCTGCATGTCTTACCAGGTCGTTACTCCATCTAGTGGAGGGTCGTCTTACACTTTGCCTACACGTACGAGGCTGCCATTCGAGAACATTTTTTCCCCAACGGTTGCCACTTCAGCTTACTAATCCGTTGGGCTATATCGGTCACTCTGGTTCTACTGCGGATATCCTCATTTCTGAGTTTATCACGCATAGAAACCCCGAGCATAACCCTCTCCATAGCTCGCTGAGCGACTTTAAGCATCCTCATACGGCCGGCAGTGAAGGACCACGTCTTCAGTTCCATAGGGCATCACTGGCAACACGCACAGTTTATACATTCTCGTTTTCAGGGGTTGAGGTATACCTGACTAGAAGATGTGTCGTAATTACCCGAACGCTGCCCAGCCGAGTTAAATCCGTCGTTTGACCTCTCGGTCGAAGTTGGACCTACCTAGTCGGACTATTTGAACCAGGTAAACGTACTCGTCAACAACTTCGAGCTTAGAGCTCCCCACAACTACCGGCATAGTTGTGACATGGACATTAAACATGATGTTGGTTTTGTCCATGTTCATCTTAAGACCTATCCGGTGGGGGACACTATTGAGGTCATTGAGCGTAGTGCTTAGGTCCTCCAGCGATTCTGCCATAAGGAATCGTCGGCAAATCGAACGTGAGTAGTGTACCCGCTATTGATGTTAATACCGTATTCTTTCCAGTCCAGTAGCTTGAAAACGTCTACAAATGCAGCGGTAAAGAGTTTAGGGGATATAACGTCACCCTGTCTTACACCTCTCTGCAGTTGGATAGGTTTCGTACTCTGGTTCTGTACTCGGATAGCCATCGTAGCCCTACTGTACAAACATTTCAGCACTTCGATATATCTACAGTCCACTTGGCACCGCTGATGAGACTGTCGCACTGCCCAAATTTCTACGGAATGAAAGGCTTTCTCATAGTCCACATACGCCAGGCAAAGTGGTAGATTGTACTCTTCGGACTTCTGTACAATTTACGAAGGGTATGTATGTGGTCTATGGTGTTAAAGCCTTTTCGGAAACAGACTTGTTCGGGAGGCTGGATGTATTGATGACACATATTTTTTGCTAATTTTCATATTTTTGTGTTTTGTTTTTAGTACCTATTTAATAATATATAAAGCTTGATCATATTTAAAGCTTGAAACACTTGGCATAAGGGGAACTCAATTACAACCTTTTACCGATTACCTTAGTGATCGCTCTCCATATGTTAAAATCGGTGAGTACACAGGTACTGAATTACAAAACAGCTCTTATGGCATTACGCAGTGCATTATCCTGTGGCGTACATTGTTCCTAATTTATATAAATGACTTATGCAATCTCCAACTTCAAAATGGTATCATAATGTCGTATACGGATGACACAGCCCTGTTGTTCTCAGCTAAATCACGTGATGAGTTTTATAAATACGCTCAGCAAGGCTTTAATATAGTATCTAATTGGCTTCTTAACAATATTCTAAATTTAAACGCAGATTAAACACAATATATGTTATTTTTAATGAGAAACAATAACATACCTACTCACCTAAATATTTACGCTCATAACTGTGACTTATGTGATGATACTGCATGTGCATGCGCCGCATTAACAAAAACAGACAATATAAAATATCGAGGTATCAGCATTGACACACATTTAAATTTCCGCAAGCACATCGATTTACTTTGTGCTAGAGTTCGTAAACTACACTTATAATATTATAAAGAGGAAAAATTTGTTTGTTTGAGTTAAATAGACTCCAAAACTACTGGACCTATTTAAAAATTTCTTTCATCATTGGGATCCTACATTAACTCTGATGAACATAGGCTGTAGTATATTTTCAAAATAGTTAGGGATCCGTATGCAAACTTTGTTAATGTAACCCACGGTGTGAAAAAAGTAACAAAAGAATCCTTATATCGCGTACGCTGCGTAAACTATTGACAATAGAGCAAAGTAATGTACTACGGTTTTATAGAAAATACTAATATCTATCAAAAAAAAAGTCCGCGATACCATATGTCTAACTATTACAGTTATGCTTATGTCACAATAACTACTTTCTCATCTTAAAATATGCAATAGTAGCCAATAGAGAAAAGTGATGTACAACAGTTTTATAGAGGACATCAATATCTACAAAAAACCTGCAATATCATATATATTTTACAATTATGTCAAAATAACTACTTTTTCATTTATTTAGTTAATATATGCAATAGTAACACCGGCACAAACTGGGTAACATTATTCGTACCTTGGTATTAATCGTTATATTCAAATAAATCACTTCGTATTCAGGGCTATATAATATGTGCCTCTACCATCCATAACCACCAATTACATTAACCATGTAATTTTAAGTAAAATTTTTCTCTCTTTTTAAGTCTTTGTTAATTCAGCAACCATCCGCGTTGATGTCTGTCTCGAAGTTTGCGCTTCCCATTTGATACTTGCTAAGATACGACAATCGGGGAAGATATCGATAGTAGTTACTTCATTAAGAATTGCTGCAACTCTCTCGAAGGATGAAAAAACTGCTCATTCTACTTTTAAACTTCCGCTATCCGTAACTCTTGAACAACAATCCACATGTTCTATCCGCAAAAACGGGCCTCTTGGTAAATTACTACAAGACGCCTCATTTATTATGTACGATAAATGAACCAACAGCCATAGAGCACATATAGAGGCCGTGGACAGAATCTTAAAAGATCTCAGAAACTCATCTGCTTTCATGTCCGGTATCACTTTTATATTTGCACGAGATTACCGACGGACTCTTCCCGTCATTAACAGAGTTACGCGAGTAGATATTATAAAAGCACGCATTTCGATTGAAAATTTGAAATCACGAACAAATATGAGCGCTCACATTCATGAAATCACAGAAGATATTTTCCCACAACAACTGCTAAAACTTAGGGAAGAAATTTTTCCCGCTCCACATTAAATCAGAAATTGTGACGTCCTACGTGACGAGTCTCTACGCCAAATAGTCCATAATTTAAAAAATTTAATAGATGCAGTATACTCTGACATCGAGAATTTGCACAAAAAGGACTTTCATTGATTGCGTTCTAGAGCAATAGTATCGCCTAGGAATGATACCATCAACGAAATAAACAATCTGACTGAATTTATCGCGTTTAATTACTGTTTTAATTTATTTTTATTATACTGACGTTTTGGGTGCTTTACAGCACCCATGGTGACGGGGGGACTAAGATTTCTGACGTCCCAATGTCATAGTTAGTCCGGCTACTTTTAGTTTTTGAATATTAATTTTTGGTCTGATTTACACAAAACGAGCTTATAGTATCATGAAGTCTTGCAATGGTATGCTTGTGTTTGGGTTTAATTTTGTTAATTATAAGATCCCAAGCAGATGGCCATCCATCTTCTCTATTGAAATTTGGATGTTTTTTTTTTAATTTCAATAGCCTCGCATATCATCCTTGGTAGGAATCGGTGTTCTTTTGCGAGGATTTGTGGTTTATCAAATCTAATGTAATGGTGGGGACGATCTTGAACATGTTCGCAGACTGCAGACTTCCCGGAGCGTCGGTGCTTCACGCCAGCTATATGTTCCTCCACGCGGGTTTTATAGATCTTTTTGTTTGACCTATGTAAGAGAGACCTCATTCACAATCTAGCTTGAACACACCTGCATCTTGTAGAGGAATATTACATTTGAGGGATAGTAAAAATTGACTACCTACCTAATCTTCTTCGGCGGATTGTAGTATGTTTTAATGGAAGCTCGCTTCAAGATGTAGCCAATTTTGTCTATTATATCAATCTGATTATTCAAAAGGTCCCCGGTCACATAAAATATTACGAATAGACCGTGACTAATATCTAAGACGCAGTCCATTACCCACAGGCATTTTTAAATTCACTAAACCCTTCTGGACTGCCACTACACGAATTGACGTTAAAAACAGGAACACCAATCATGCTTTTGAGAAAATTAAGCTCCCCGAGCATGTACAATGGGATGAGGCTACTTAATAGGGAATTGAAGGAAAATTTAACTGTAGCGACCATTATCACCGGCGTATCAGCTGGTCAACTACCTCATATACTGAGGATATTTTGCTCCCACAAAATAAAACAACATCAAATATCGTTTCATCCTCCATCACGACAATGCGAGTTCTCACACCGCACACAGAACAAAAGAGTTTTTAGAGCAAGAAAACATAGAATTATTAGACCATCCGCCGTACAGCCCCGACCTAAGCCCTAGTGATTTCTATACTGTCCCTAAAATAAAGAATAAATTGCGTGGACAGAGATGTTCATCACCAGAAGAAGCTGTGAACGCCTACAAAACGGCCATTTTGGAGACCCCTACTTCCGAATGGAATGGTTGCTTCAATGATTGGTTCCATCGTATGGAAAAATATGTCAAATTTAGAGAATACTTCAAAAAGCAATAAATACATTTTTAAATAGTAATGTTGTGTCACTTCCTTGATTCCCGAAATTTTCAGTGCCGCCCTCGTATCAGTACCTGGATGACCGAGCTTTGCTCGGTTTTTTTTTAAGTTACATTTAGATACAAATTACATGAATAATATTTTTTGATGTGAATATTTTGCAGTTCTAATAATTTTACATACTACTCTGTGTAAAAAGTATCGGGAATATGTCAATAAAAAGACCCGCGTAAAAGAGGTCGTTCTATTTTTTTTTACTGCATGTTGGTAGCACTGTACTGATTTAGCGCGCAAAGTTTGAGCGGGATCTGTCATTTAATTTGTTTTAAACTACACTTTTTGTTGGTCATAGTTTTGAGTTCTCGGCGATTTTTACAATGGAAAATATTGTTGAACAAAGAGTGTGCCTTAAATTTTGTGTTTCGAATGATATTTCATGTGGTGAATCACTAAAAATGTTGCGAAATACCTACGGCGAATCGTGTATATCGAAAACATGGGCTTATGAATCGTATAAGGCTTTTAAAGAAGGCCGAGAAGTAGTAGACTTGCCTCGTTCTGGTAGACCTTCAACCGCTACTACCAAAGAAAACATCGACAAAATCAAGAAGCTAGTGCTCGAAAATCGACGTATGAGTCTGAGAGAGTTGGCTAGTGAGGTGAACATATCTTTTAAGTCCGTCCACAACATTCTCATTGACATTTTAGGCATGAAACGCGTCGCCGCTCGACTAGTTCCAAAAGAGCTCAATTTTGTTCAAAGAGCGCAGCGAAAGCATGTCGCTGAAGACATGGTTTACCGAGCTTCTACGGATCCGACCATTATGAAACGTATAATAACTGGCGACGAGACATGGGTTTATGAGTACGACATGCAAACAAGCCAATAGTCTTCAGAATGGCGTCTCGAAAACGAGCCGAAACCCAAAAAACCGCGGCAAAGTCGGTCCAAAATCAAGGTGATGCTGACAGTTTTTTTTGACTACCGTGGTGTGGTTCACTCCGAATTCCTTCCAAAGGGAGAAACAGTGAATAAAGAATATTATTTAGGCGTCATGAAGCGTTTGCGTGAGAGTATCCGCCGAAAACGTCCAGATTTGTGGCAACACAACTCATGGATGCTGCACCATGATAATGCACCATCACACACAGCCATTATAGTGAAAGAGTTTTTAGCGAAAAATTCAACAAAAGTTCTCGACCGAGCACCGTATTCACCTGATATGGCTCCGTCTGACTTTTTTTTATTTCTCAAGTTAAAATTACCACTTCGAGGAAAACGTTTTGAGTCGATAAAAGCCATAACAAAAAATTCGCTGAATGAGCTAAAGGCCATACCGCAAATAGCCTAGGAAAAATGTATGGAAGACTGGGTGAAGCGTTGGAGATGTTGTATTGCAAGCGATGGGGCCTACTTTGAAGGCGATAAAATAAATTTAGATGAATAATGTATTTTTTGTTTTATTGACAAATTCCCGATATTTAGTACACAGAAGGTACATATGTGTCGAATTGATAACCTCTTTTTTTAATTCGGTTCAAATTCAAACTGACTTTGCACTTAACAGAACGTTTACCCTTAACTAATAAAAAAAGATTTTTTGTGCGGCCCATGGACATCTATAAAAGTTAAAAAGTTACAGCCTATATACGAGTACGTCCCACTCCTGGGCACAGGCCTCCGCTCATTTTTGAGAGGGTTTTAGGAAATGCGTGTTGACGAACTTCACATGTCTTCGAAATATTTTTTTTATTTCTCAAACATGCAGGCTTCCTCACGATGTTTTCCTTCACCGCTAAGCACGTGGTAAATCAACACTAAAATTGCAATTAACAATTTCATTGGTGCCGGCGGGGATCGAACCCGGTTTGTTCGCGCACTGTGAAATTTACAGCGAGCGCTAACCATCTTAGCTACCACGGCTCATTCACATTTAAGGATAGATATAGACATCTATATCCATTGATATAACAATAATATCTTAATCTGCATCGGGTCTCGATAATCGTTTAGCACTTAATTAACACTTAATTCCTTGCTATTAATATTTATCGTATATCTATATATCGCCACTGCCTTGCTAGTGATACGTTTTGCCAGCAACGCAAATTTACTAATTCGTTGCGTGGAGAATGTTAGAGTACCTAATTTCGTTTTATTTTTTGGAATACTACTAAATTCTTAGGTTTGAACAGTATCATGGTCAGATAAATAGAGATAGTGGACCCTGCCTTTACCGTCTTCAGTATTACCAGCAAAATGGTTAATATATTACTTAAGCCTTGTAGAAACGTCAATATGAAGGCTTAGATTATAAGTTTCCATTACGATTTTCGGTTGCTTGGTTACGTTATTATTTTTCAGTGTGTCAATATTCAGATAACCGGCAAGAATTATTTCTCTTTTTCCATTTCTAGTTAGCCTAAATAAGAGAATATCTAATGCATTCATAAATTCATAACAGGTAAGTTAGAACTGTCAGATGTTCTTTAAATGAAAATACTGTTATACAAGGGTATACCCTCGGTCAACAGCACTCGCCACAAAATCTCTTTCTTTTGTCAATAAAGAACATATAGCAATTGGTTTAAAGACAATTGATTTCCCTAACAATATACATACTCCACCGCGCTTTTGGTTTTGTCTACAGTACGATGTGGTTAATTAAAATTGTTTTAGTCGGATATTAGTTTCGCCCCCTCTCTTTACAAAGATTTCCGAAAAACATAGTACATTTTAGTTTTTAGCAAAACAATAATAAATATTTCCAGTGTGTCCAATTTACTAAACAAGTCTTGTATATTTTGATGAAATACTGTAAAACTCGACGCAGTTTCCTGTTATTTAATGAAAGAAAAAAGTTATTGTTATTGCATGTGTTAGTCATTTCATTGTCTTGAGTTTATTTTTTAACACAGAAAAATTATTTAGTAATTTGCCTAAATAAAATGTATTCAGGGGAGGTCTGTAACATTTAGTTTTTTATAGAATAACGAGCTTATATAACAATTTTTAGGGTCTAGTAAAGTTTGTACATATTCGTAACTATCAATATCGACTCGTAAATTAATTTTATTACAAAGCTGCTTAAGATATACAAATTTACTATAAAAATTATTTGATGAAATTTCTAAAAATTTACATTTTGGAAATAACTTGGTACATAATGTTAGCCTGTTGTTTAATAATTTTACATTTAATTGTTTAATAGAGCGCACTGGCACTACATAGACCTTTATGATTCACTTTGTTAAGTGCCAAATAGAGTTTAGACTCCTGTTTTACTATGTTATAATCATACCCCCGGGGGGTAACCGCCCTACACCAAGCACAACCACGCTTTCCTTTGTGAGACTGTTAAGGAACGACTCGTCAAAGCATATCAGAATCTGTGACCTAAGCGCTTAACTCGTTATAAATGCACTTACATTGTACTAGTTGTTACATTTTCCAGCTCTAGTTTTAAGTAAATTAAGGGATAGCCCGGAAAGTTGCTTATCATTTTATGTTTATAATTAACAAGTCTGGTTAACTGATGCATGTATAATAAATTATTCAGTGATTTTTCCTGTTCAACGTTTCTGATAGCCGCATTTTCATTCTACTTTTCTAAGCTTTCTAGTAATGATTTTTCATTTAGTAAATCCGTGGGGGACAATCCTAAATTCTTCCTGTTAATAATCTTACGAGTTTGTATTTTGGGTAGTTTTTCAGTTGATCCGCATATTTGTAATAGGTGTTTTTTGCTCTTGTATAGCTATTTTTTTCTTTAATATACTGTACTGGAAAAGTACGTTGTCAATTTCTTGATTTGCTGCTGCTAATTTTTCATTTAGTTCTCCTGTTATACGCTCCACATTCTGTATTTTTGCTTTGTCATCCGGTCTCAAGTCAGGGCAGCTTCTGTTAAATGTATTGTGTAGTATCTCGGGAGATGAAAGCACTGTATATTCCTTTTCGTCATCAACTGATGGCGTGTCAAAAGAATTTTTTGTTGGTATGTTACTTGTGTGCTTTACTTGACACGTTATAATCTTATCCTGTCCACTTTTAGTAGAATCTAGCCTGACTCCTGACTCAGGGGTACATTGATCGAACATTAAGTTTCGTCTTTAACATTTATGAATAGATTTGAATAGAGATAGAATTTTGGCTTTGGGATTTGAAGTGAGCTTGTGTGATTTCTTTGTCACTGATACGTTTTTGAAATTATCATTAGCACTAATACTAAATGTCCTTTTATCATATGACGAGCTTGAGACAGTACTTAAACAATCACTAAATATCCAATTACTTCCTCAGTGTCAATAATACCCCAATATCTTTCTGTGGAATACTTAGCCCTAGGTAGATGTCACGTTTTATTTTTAAGCAGCTGTCTGTTTAAAGTTCATTTAGTTCAACTACGATATTTTGTAAAACTACTTTATTTTCCCAATTTATTAAATATTTTCCAGATAGTTCATTTAATAACTCGTGAAAATCAACAACTTTTTTTAAATAGCGGTTTTGTGATTAAAGCGATATAATAAAAACAAAAACTTGGTTAACACCATCTATGACGATAAACTGATACGATTTTTCTTTTTACAAATCAGATTTTTAGAATAAGTTAGCTAAACCTTCCATTTCGATTTATTACATGTTTTAAATTTAATCCTGAATAATGTAAAATAAAACTGTAGAAAAATAATAAACTTACTGTCAATAATTTCAAAGTTTTTTTTTTCAAGATCATTTTTAAATATTTAAAAAAAAGAATTTCAAATAACACCTTGATATTATTTATCTATGTATTATCACAGAATAAATAATAGTACTACGTACAGAAGTTGCACTTTTTTGATGTTGACTGCTTGCCGACGTTTAATAGCCTACATAATTATTATTAATAAGATAAATTGCGCACGCAAGCTAAATAAACCTTTACCGCTGTGCGCGAGTGTCCGTATTTCGTACCCTCTAGCTACTCCAACGCTGTTCTTAAGTACTGTAAGTCCAATATTTTTTTGGAAATTGACTGTGGCTTCTTTGAAGAATATTTCTCATTTTCATGGCCAGAACCGGTATCTAAAATATGAGCACGCATTTCCGTTACTATGAATAATTCCGAGCCTATTTAGGAAATGTGTAAAATTAATTTATCAAAGAATATTTCATACATACATTTCGATAATGTATTTCCTAGTTATTGCATACAATTCCTAATCGGTACCTAAGAAATATAAAATTTATATTTAGCTATTGCATAGCTTCTATCGCGGGCCTTGAGCGCGGGGACCGAATCCAGAAATTTATTCCGCCGTAACGAAAAAACCTCACGCTCCCCACTCCGACGGGCACGGAGGTGTGGCTTGAAGGCCGTGTATTGTCTAACGTCGTTTCTTTTCGGCAGTCTTCGACACGGTGTTTGTGTATAAAGTGTTTTGAATATGAATGAACAAAGTGCATTTACTATTAATGAAGAAAGTCACGAAATAATAGTGAAAGAAAATGAGTGAGTACTCTATATACATACATTTTATTATTATCACAAATGCAGTACTAATTTTGAATCGAAAATATAATACTGCTATAAAGATAACCTAAATTTTTGATATTAAAATGAGCGATATTAAAAGTAGCCCTCTTTATATACACACAAACACACACACGCGTATAGTTTAAATTCTCAATTTAGATTCTCAATAAATATATATATATATATATATATATATATATATATATATATATATATATATATATATATATATATATACATATATATATATTAGAGATGGGCCGAAATTCGGTACAAGAAAAATAATACCTACTCGCACTTATTTTAACTGAAATATAAGGTGCTTCTAAACTACAATATGCCATGGCTGCAACTGTTGGTTCTACTCATGATACTGTACCACTTTCCCCAAGGAACCCATAGTCAATTCTCAAAAAAAATTGCACTTTGTATGGAAATCGGTCAGCTGATTGGCCAAGTCTCCATACAAACAGCCGTGGCATATATTTTAGAAGCACCTTATATAACAACATTAGATACTGTAAAATAAAAGATATTATTTTTACTCACTCATGGTCAATTATTTATTTATTTATTTCGGAACATTGTAAATGTAAACCTTATATTAAATCAGTTCCTATCTTATCATTAATCTTAATCTTAGTTCTTAACCTTAATCTTAGTTAATTATTTATTAATCTTAGAAATCCCTGCCTAATTAATAATTAGCCATATTACAAAAATGAAATAAACTTTGTATTTCCTAGTAAACATATTGGTTAGGAGTCCGTAAATTAAATAAAAAATTAATGTTTTTGATTCAACATTCATTAACCTCAAGTATTTTTCATTACAATTAAAGGGTATTTGTTTTCAACAATCATATTAAACCGACTGTTCTTATCTATCTAGTCATATTTAAAATTTACCAGAGTCAGGTTATGGTGCAAAAACACCAAAGATCTTATCAAGCCTTAAGCTGAGAACAAATTATCGGACGCGTCCGTCAGCCGCGGCTGACAGTCGCGGTGTGCACGGTAGCTGAGACGGCGTCCTCGGACGCCTTGCTTCGGTCATTCCAGAAAGGTCAAACAGTGACAGCGAGGACGAATTTATAAAGTTAGCGGCAGGCTGCTTTATGTCGTCCTCCAAAAAATAGGGGACCCAAACACTCCTTGTCCATGATATTAATGTGAAACGACTCGAGTATGATGAATTTCATACATTGTATCCAGACTTACAAAAAGATGATAAACGTTAAAAAGTGTACTTATGAATGTACTAATATGTACTTATAAATATAGGCACTCGTGGCCATGAACACATTCAATTAATTTTTTTTTCATTACACATCATGTCGCGAGCACAGTTGGTTCGCTTGTGACACTCGAAACGTCCGCGGACGCGTCCCGTGCCCCGTTCACACTGTCCGCGGACGCACCAAACATCCAGCCGGCCAGATTCTGTTCGGACGTCCGAACGCTCAAGAGCGACGCATGGTCATGTCCGCGTCTTACGGCCGATAGTTTGCACAGTGTAGTATTAAATGTACTGGCTAGATCTCAATAAGCCGCGACTGTCAGCCGCGTCCGTCAGCCGCGTCTGATAATTTGTTCTCAGCTTTATCTGGCAGAAGTTTGTTACGTTTTTTTTTCGTAGGTATATGTTTCCTGCGGTGTGCGGGCGGGGTATTTGAAGTAAATGCGTAAACAAGTCACGACGCGTCGCTCTCGAGAAAGCGTGCGAAAATGAACCGAAGTGAAATTTGTCATCTATGAGAGTGAATTTTATCTGTGTACTATGTAACAAATAACTATATAGAAAAAAAATGTGAAAATGACATTTCGCCATTTTTGTTCGTGTACTGGTTAAGAACTCGATCAAAAATTTGATAATTTTTCTGTTTTTATACGTTATTTCTAAAAAAAATGTGAAAATGACTATTTGCCATTTTTGTTTGTGTACTGGTTAGGAACTCGATCAAAAATTTGATAATTTTTCCGTTTTTATACGTTATTTCTAATGTTATTTTACATCAAATTAATTGTGAAGATATTTTCTTTAGGAAATATGTATCATTACGACGATTCAAAAACGTTTACATAAAATAATTTACCTCGAAATTCACTATACGCGATTATCGTTTATTGATTATATGTTGTTTAAAAAGTATTTTATCAGTTTTTTTGTGTTAAATGGATGCTAAATATAAAAGAATACTTCAGTATTGATAGCAATTTATTAACGAAATATCTGTTGAGATGTGTCTAGAAATTATTAATACTTATTTTTATTTATTTATTAAAATAATAAATATTTAAAAATAAGTATACATATATCTATATTGAGTACTAGTTGTTCCCCGCGATCTCGCCCGCGTGGAATATGGATTTCATGGGTTTTTAATTATTTTGCGCGGAACCCTAATTCTTTTTCTAAAACAAATGTAGTTCAAGTTATTCCTTATATCATCATCTATCTGCCAGTGAAAGTCCTGTCAAAATAGATCCAGCTGTTTCGGATATTAGCTGGAACAAACAGACAGACAGACAGACAGACAGACCGACAGACAGATAAAAATTTTAAAAATTGTGTTTTTATTACTAGTACTTTCATATGCATTTAATAAAAAGCTGTTGTTTTAACATTACAAACAGACACTTCAATTTTATTTATTTGTAGATATAGACATAAGATATTTTTCATATTGGTGTCATTTTAAAGGGAATATCATGTACTATTATAATAATAAAATAATTGTCTCCAGTAAATATTATACTTTTCTTGTAAAACTCGAAATAAAAAATAAATACGATTTATTTTTATATTCCCATATGCTTTATTTTCATCCTTAATTTTTTATTTGACCAATTTTCTTTTAATAAAATTAAATTCTGAATTCGTTGAGCTCTTTGAGAATATTTTTATTTGAATGTTATGTAGGTACCTATATTAGTTTTTCAGTAGTAATCGTTTTTGTTGCGACAGTCTCGTGCGGTCGTAAAAAAAAGTTACTGCGCGGACAGGTGGGACGAGAATCACTTGCGCGGCGCTTGAAGGCCGTGCATTGTCTAACGTCGTTACTTTTCGGCAGTCTTCGACACGGTGTTTGTGTGCGTGCAACTATACGTATTGTACGACTCTACGAAGCTCGCACGAATCGAGACGAGCTGCTCCGAAATCGGCGAATACATAAGCAGCTGTTTATGAGAAAGTATATAGGTGTATAGGTATTTATGTACAACAGTGAATAACTGTACTTGTAAAATTTGTGTATAAAGTGTTTTGAATATGAATGAACAAAGTGCATTTATTATTTATTTATTTAATAAAAGAAAAAAAATTGTTTTCTTATCGGTCACCACGCTCAAAAAGTGTAACTTGAATTAATATCAAAGAAAAAGAAATACTGGATAAATAAAATAAATAAATAATTATAATTGCATAAGTTGATACAAAATGCTATGCAATAGCTTTACCGCGGCAGTCCCCGAGTGCCACACGTCTTTATTTATTAATAATAAAATTAACATGCGATGAACTTGTTGTCGGTGAATGATAATATATTTTACAAAATGTTGTCTTATTTCAGATATTTATAAAAAATAGATAATCAAATTATTTTAAATTTCACCATAAATAATCAAATTATTTTTAGAATAGTATATTATAAAAAATAAATAATCAAATTATTTTAAATTTCACCTTGCCTGGTGATACTGTTCCTTGGTTCATTATATAGACATGTAACAAAGATTTGCCCACGGTACCGTTTGGATACGGGCAAATGTTTTGTTACTGAGAGCACGAGGGATCTGTGACAGCAAACACCTGACAGCCGATCTTCAGCACGTCAAGCAGGTTCTGCACGACAGTCGAGCGTGTGCTTGTTGTACTACCATATGTCAGAGCTGCCACAGACAAGATTGGCTACATCTCGAAGCGAGGTTCTATTAGAACATTCTACAAGTCGCTGAAGAAGATTAGTCACTTCTTACCATCTGTCAAGTGTCATATTCCTCCAAAAGATGCAGGAGTGTGTAAGTTTGATTGTGAATGTAGTCTCCCTTACATGGGCAAACAAAAAGATCTATTAGAACAAGCGTAAAAGAACATGAAACTGACGTGAAACATCAACATTCCGGGATGTCTGCAGTTTTATCATATCCTAGACGGCCCCAACCATTTCGTCAGATTTGATAGACCACAATTCCTCTCGAAAGAACATCGATTCCTACCAAGTCTGATAAGTGAGGCTAGAAGGAGGCTGGGTACTACCACCTGCTTGGGACCCTTTAATTAATAATATTAAAACTAAACCCAAGCATACCCTGCAGAACTTTAGGACACAGTAAGTTCATTCAGCGTAGATCGGATCATAAAAAATAAGTAAAAAGCTGAAGGTACTCTGGGTTAACATTGACATCGGGACGTCAGTCACCTCAGTCCTCCGTGACCATGGGTGCTGGAAAGCACCCGAAACGCTTGGAATAAAAAATCATTTAAATTAAACGCGATAAAATCCGTAAAAGTAGTTTTAATCAATGTGTAGTGTTCGCGTAAATATAATAAATCATTAAGTCTGTTCGTATTTTATGCAGTGCCATACCGTTCCAAACTCTGTCAACTTATTGCTTGCACATGCGTTAAGGTTATAGGCATAGTACAATTAACTTACACTCGATTACGCACGTATCGTACTGACAATCTATTTGAAAGTATCTGGTAGAAATATGACAATCTATTTGAAAAATCTCGTAGAAATGTAATTCCTAATTAAACAATAAAACTCCTAAAATTTAAAACGATATTTTAACAATTATTCTTCTGCGGCAGCTTTGCGGCGGGTACAATCTAGCAAAATATAACCTTTAAATTACATATCTATCAATCATTTACAACTTCATTTTCGACATTGAAATTACAATATTAAAAAACCATAATAAAAAAATTAAACTTCAATTACCACACTGTCCTACTCAACGCGGTATTGTGACAAGAACGTGGGATGCGTTTTCTCGCTGAATGACTATACTTAACCTTTGAGCGAGAAAATAAGCAGCTCTCTTATCACCAGCAACCACGATTAGATGCGGATAGTTTTTTAGGTACTTCACCGCACGTGAACTCCACGGACCAATAGTCTACCAATAGAACTACGGCAAATGGCGCAAATATGTACTCATCTTTCAGAAACTCATATTTGGGCTACTTAGTTCAGTTGCCTCTGATGCCACCCAGCTTTAAATGAGGTGCCTCTGAGATGAGAGGCTGCCAAAGTCTCTTCACAAGTAGTATCCTACACTAAAGATTTATCTCTCGCCTAAGCATCCAATGTCATACCATCGTGTCTTATGCTATCGTCTCTAAATATTCAACAAAACTCTAAACCCAAGGGAACATTTAAAGGGAAACTAGCTCTTCAGATAACATCGTTCTAGAACCGTAAAGGGACAACATTATATTAAAGAATAGCATGTTATTATTACACAGTTATTTAACCTTTAATAAAGATATGGTATTAAGTGTGACTTCGACCAGAGTAATTAACCCTCAAATAATTTTTTATTTTTGGTTTGGTTTTCTTAGATAACTTCATTTGCGTTTTTCCAACATAAACGTGGAGTATTCGATAACGAGCATGTATGCGTAGATATATGGATATAAAAGAGGCGAAAGAGGTATGTCAGGATCGTGCCAAATGGAAGTCCGCAGTCTCTGCCTACCCCTCTGGGTGACACGCGTGAGTGTTTATGTATTATGTATTCGATAAAGGGAATTGTTACTCTAGGGTTTGTGTATCAACGACAACAGTAACATTTTTAGATTTTTTTTTCTATTTTTATTAATATTTATGTTAATAATAAATAGTGGTTTTCAGGTCGAACCTTTTTGTGTGCTTAAGGAGTGGCATAGATTTAGCCCCTAGCCACCAAATTTGGCTGCTAGCACCTCCGCTGTGCCAGATTTAGCCGATAGCATCTCCGCTGTGTCAGATTTTGCTGCTAGTACTATTAGCCTCAGTTTCTATTATCATCATTATTTGCGAATTTGATCTCAATTATAACATCTCATCGACTGAATTGAGACTGATTATAAGATATCTCTCGCTTGTCTTCTGTCTTACTTAATACTTATATCTTATTTAATTTAATTTCCGGTACACTCATTTGAAATGACAAAGAAATTAAAGGACAAATGTCAAGAACAGTTCATGGAGACAAAGACTTAATAAGAAAGTTAAAAGACAGAACAAAAATTTGCTCATTTTAGTAATATTATCAAAGATATAAACCAAAGAAATTTAGTAAATTCAGAATCCCAGAAAGTTATTTGAATGAAAAACCTACCTTATACTTTGATTTTCCTTCTAAAGTTCCTTTGTACCTAAATGTCTTAGATTACCTACTTAGCGAATATTTGTGATTGCTATACAATTTTTTTTGATTCATTTTCACTATTTCATTAGAATATTTTGATTGTAGTTAATTTAATTTCTTTTTCAATTTTTGTTATAATATTTAACTAAGATTATTTGAATTTGATTTGTTAATGTATGATATAGCTTTTTAGTTTTAATTGTAAAAATATCAGTGTTTTATTTGTTACGTATAATATTATGGTTTTCTTTTTGTTTTAATATAGACATTTAAGTAGGTAGTAGTTTGTCTTAAAAGTTTAATTTAGTGTGTATTGTTTTTCGCAATTTGCTTATACTAATAAAGAAACCAAATTCTTGGACTCAGTTACAATAACCCCTAAATCTCGACATTTTCAAATTTTGTCCAGATATTTTGGTCTTCCGATCTGGCATTCCTATCCTGTATCACTTTCACTGATCAAAGGCCTTCGTGTAACTAAATTTTATTTTATTTGCATGTTTAAATCCTTACACTGTAATAAAGATTGTTATATTTAATAAGTATTCACACATTTTAACATAATAATTCATATTATGTTATAATTTATAACAAAATTAACGTAAAAAACCAATTAAAAATCCTATTCAAACCATTTTCTTCTACGCGGACGGAGTCGCGTGCAAAAGCTAGTACTTCAATAAAATTGTTGTTGACTTTTAATTAAAACCCACAATCATCTGCATGTAAAAAAGGTAAATGTAGAAAACTTAACATCAAAATAGTAATCACTAGCTTCTGCCTGCGATTTAGAGAGAAATTTATTGTTCCACCGACTCATATCCCGTCGCATCGCATAAGCTGCCTGGGCTACTTCGTTTTCGCTTAACATTGCTTATGACGTTTTTTTCTTTTTGCTTAGCTTCTAGGAGCTATAGCGTGGTGTTACATAGGCTAGGCTATAGCATTTCTATCTATGCATCTATCATGGCTATCAAATCAAAAATATTTTTTTCAAATCCGACTGATAGTTCCCTAGTTTACCTCTTGCATACCAACAAATTTCATCTCTATAATATCACTTAGTAGTTCTGCCAATGTAGCCCGTGAAATTTAAATTTTCATATGTCTTTTTTTGCAAATTGCAGCTCTGTATTAGGTCGTATGTTGATAATAATGTGATACACGATAAAAACTAAACTATTAATAAAATAATTACATTTCACTAAAAAGAAATACCATCTACGGGCCATTGACGGCACTACCATAAAAATAAATTCTGCGGTTTAGACGTGAAAAATAATAAACCTAGAAAAAACTTAGATGAAAGGCATAAATAAGTTAAAAAACTTGGGGTATCTTTACCAACAGATAGTGTGCCGTGTGTCCGTGGCCATATGAAAACATTCTTACAATCTTTCATCCATGTTATTGCTATAGAAATATCGATATGGGCTGCCCTATTAACCGCCATTTTATCCTCTGAGTAAAGTGTAGGTATACACGTTTTTCTTGTAGGTATGCCAGGTCCATATGCTTTATATACGTCTATCCTATAACTTTAAACGAGCAATTCTTAGATATATATAATCGGAATCTCCTAAACGGCTCCAACGATTTTCATAAAATTTAGTGTCCAGGGATTTTCGAGGGCAATAAATCGATCTGGCTAGAATTTATTTTTAGAAAAAGTCTTTTTATCCGTGTTTTCAGGCAATGAAAAACTGCTACAATATAAGAAGGTAAATTTTGACACTGTGATAATGATCGTAATAGCTCAAGTGGAAATCGAGCGGTCGCGAAATCATACTGCCTTGGTTCGAGTCCTGTCTTCGGTCCGATTTTTTTCTTTTTTTACAAGTTCCCCTCTTTTGTGAGAAAATCTATTATTTCGGGCCCCTTTTTAGTATGTTTTAAAAATACGAAAATTTTAATTAAACTAATTGCACTTACGATTTTTTATTCAAATAACCAGTTCAGTTTTTTCTATTATGTCAATAAGATCAAGAAATATTATTTTTGTTTCATCAGTATGTAATTTGCATCTAAATGTAATTTCAAAAAAAACGAGCAAAATTCGGTTATCCGGGTACTGATTTTTACATCAAAAACAAAAACACATTTAATATGATACCTACGCATTTCATAAGTCTTTGCTTCACACAGTACTTTTTATAAGCTTTGCTTGCAAGGTTGCAATTGCAAGTCTCTAGTATATACAGTAATCTATGGTTGCAAGCTTGCAACACAGCGTTGCGATAGATACGGCAATTGCCGTAATATACGGCATTCCACGATTTTTTTAAAGATTATACGGCATACGGCAGGCTTTTTATTACCGTATCAAGTATTACGGCAATTCATCTTTGCGATAAACCACGATAGAAAATTATAAACAAAAACATAAATACCTGTATCATATATCGATATTTTTTTCACTTCCATCATCCCTTAAGTGATAATAAAGAGTGTGGTTGTCTATGACTGGTTGTCTATGAGTAGTTGTCTATGACGGTGGATTACCGTTCCATCTTTCCTTTTATGAGACTGACAAAGAAAATATGATACATGGTTGACATTGATAGAAGTAATGAATGAAAGAGATACACATATTTACTTTGTTTATATTATCGAATGAATGTACAACACTTTGAGTATTAAACCAAAGGAGACGGCATCGCAAGGCATACTCCTCTGTAAAAGGTACGAGAGTCCGACTCATACTCGTTATATAAAACTAGATGCTCCGCGTCGTGCGTCATTTCGAAGTGATCGTGCCAGTAAATCGAGCTCCGACAAAATGCCGAATTGCAGTGTATTTACATGAAAAAAAACAATCAAAAACGTCAAGTATACAAAAAGACAATGTGACTTTTCATCTGTGAGTATTTATAACATAATATTAAAGTAATTTTATCATTAAAACTCGTACTTTGTGAATATTATCGTCCAACACCAAGTGTGGCCATCATAGTTCATAAAGTGAAAAATAATCTATTTTTAAATTAATATAATATACTACACAAGTTATATATATTAACAAAAATATATTTCCTAATAACTAAATCAGTTTGAGATGAATAATAATCATTACATATAATGTGTAGTGGATTTTGTTAAATGATTTATATATTCAGCTCAATTTTAACACGATACTGAATATTATATAATTAAATATAATCGATAACTAGTATTTATTAAAATATTATACAAAATACAGGCCAAATAAGTCAAATCGAAAATTGCTACCGTGCAGCAAAAGTGTGCAATTTTTATAAAAATAAACTGGTATCACTGCAACCGAAAGTATTGCATGCCGCAACTTTAGCTATCGATAAGATAATTAACCATGCGGGTTTGTCTACCGAACTGGTTTGTAGTTTTTATTTAGATTTTATAATAAAATATTACAAAAAGTAGTAAATTTTTCTATTATTGATTTGTTATTACAGATTTCTAATAGATCCTCTTAGGCGGCACACTTGGATTGTAGCTTGTAAAAACCATGAATCTGACACTGCAGTACCAACCTTAAACTTGTGGGAGGTAATTTTGGGCTGTAGTTATATTTAGATTAAATATTTTTATTATTACCTTTGACACCAATATTATTCTACTTGCAAGCACTAACCTATCAAATTTAATTCATATATTTATATACCTATTATTGTAATTGTAAACTTAATGTAGTATATTGTACGCCATATCTTTATCTTTATCATATATATACATATATATATATATATATATATATATATATATATATATATATATATATATATATATATATATATATAGCTTGATTCTTCTTCTGACTAAAATAAAATTATTTATTTTAGGGTGATCGTGGTGATGGCACAATATAGTCTATATCGAAAAAAGAAAGCTGGATGTTCCAGCAAAATTCCATAAGTTATCTCGAAAGTCACAATTCGAAAAAAAATATCCCTATAAAGCCCGAACTAATCCTACTCCCACTGCGAGTACGAACCAACACTTAGGCCAAGGAAAATTAAAATGAAAAAAAAATGCCTTGACATAAAAAACAATAGCATAAACAGGCTTCACAAGTTTGCAAGAAATACTATGCCCTAACACTTAACTATTACTCACCAAAAGCCTATCGCTATGTACGTAAAACTTTTGGAACATGTTTGCCTGCACCCTATTGACTAAGTGGTATAAAGTGGTAGTAAGTGGTGATGTGGTACACTACCATCAATCACCGACCAGGGTTTACTCAAGAAGCGCTGACGGCATTAAAATTGAGAGCGGAGAGTAACTCTGATAATTTTTTTTATTGTACCTTGGTAATGGATAAAATGAAAGTTAAGCAATTGACAGAATACCTTGCTAGTAGCCAAAGGCATTATGTACATAACCAAAATGTCTTTTAGAACTTGCATGGTACTCCGTCAATTCTTTTATTTTCATTTCATCTATCACTAATATACAATATAATTTCTTGTCAGGGTTACTCTCTAGTCTAGGTTTTAAAACAGTTAACGCTTTTTTTTTTTGTATAGCCAAGTCGGCCATAAATTGTACTGTACCACTTTGTTATAGTATGTGATGAAGGCAGACCAATTTTAAAACTTTTGATATTTCGCACGTATTGTTAAGCTTTCGGTGAATAGTAATGTAAAGTTAAAGCAAACATCTTTCTGGGGAATATTTAGCCGTAGGTAGATGTCATGTTTTATTTTTAAGCAGCTGTCTACTTAAAGTTCACTTTCTTAAACTACCTATTATATAGTGTAAAACTTTTTTGTTTTCCTAATTTATTAAATATTTTCCAGACAGTTCATTTAATAACTCTTGAAAATCAACAACTATTTTAATTAGCAGTTTTGTGATTGAAGCTTTATAATAAAAACAAAAACTTGGTTAACACCATCTAAGACGATAAACTGATAGGACTTTACTTTAAAAAAATCTGATTTTTAAAATAATTTAACTAAACCTATTTCGATTTGTTAAATGTTTTAAATTTTATCCTGCATAGTGTAAAATAAACCTGTAGAAAAATAATAAACTTATTTTCAATAATTTCTAAGTTTTTTCCGAAGAACATTTCTAAATACTTTAAAAAAAGAATTTCAAATAACACCTTGATATTATTTATCTATGTATTACTTATAATCAAATAAAAACTTATGCGGACTATGGTTATTTGTTTATCGATAAAAAACTTTCAAACTTTCTTGCGCCTCCTTTGATGTTGACCGAATTTTTGTTTAGGAATTAACGCGCATGGCCTCTCCAGTTGGTTGAATACTCAAAGGTACAACATTCTGTACTATGAGACTATGAGATGTATACTGTACTTGTGTTGTGTGGTAGTATTTACTCTGGCAGTAAATTTAACTTGGATCTCCCATGCGCACGGTCGTGCTTTATGCATTTTCATTTTAATCGTTACGAGAAGGTATTAGTGAAAGTATTACTTTATAATTTATTGTTCTGATTTGATCAACTCTTACAAGATGGGTGACACAGAAGGAGGAGGCCCTTCTACGCCAAAGAAAATTAGAAAGGGTAAACATATCAAACAAAAATATCGACAGCAGTGGGAGAATGAAGAATTTTTCAAAGACTGGATTGCTCCTGTTGATGATGATCCGTATAGAGCGAAGTATACTAAGTACGATGTGAAATTATCATGTGAACTTTCAACTCTGCGATGGCATGTGACAAATAGTACACATAAAAAAGACGAACGGCTGCACTTTCTACAAAAAGTTTAAGCTCTTACTTCAAATCACGCGAAAAGGACAAAGACGTCTTAGTTGTTGAGGCTGAAATTAAACTCGCGGGATCCGTGACTGAACATAATATATCATTTCTAGCAATGGATCATTTGTCGGATGTACTGAAATCTTGCTTCCCCGATTCAAAAATAGCGGCTGATTTAGCTATGAACAGAGACAAATGTACAGCAACTGTGAAAAATGTGATTGGTGAAAGTCAGAAAGAGTACTTAGGGAATATTTTGAAACACCAGAAATTCAGTGTACTCGCCTACTAGTCAACAAACATTGCACCCTGCAAATATTTGTCACCAAAAGAGGCTGTGACTGTGAGCCAAAGTGTCAGAGAAACTTTTCCGTCGCGTCGTTGTTGCCACTAACCCAGCAATTGCCACGAATTATAAGAGAATCGGATATGCAACGAATTGATGACGAGTGGAGGTTGCTACCAAACGTAAACAAATTTTCAGAATTAGAAATGGACACATTGAAAGTACATGAATTCTGGGCAAATGTCCAAGATACTACAGACTGCAAAATATTAGCAAACTTTGCTATATACAGCAATACAGATTGCGAAAGAGATTTCAGTGAAGTAAATAATATGAAAACAAAATCAAATAAATTGATAACATCCACTGTCAACGGAGTTCTATCATCAAGACGAGCGGTTAAAAATCAAGGAGGTTGTACGAAATTTCAAGTGTCAAATGATATGTGTAAGAAAATGAAAACGAAAGAAAAATATTCATTGCATAGACTAGCGAGTAATGTTTTCGATTCAATCAGAAACCTATACGGTGAAGACATTTCAGATTTTATGTGATTTATTTAATTATTCGTAGAAATAATTACTTTACGGCAATTTCGTGTATTTTTTCATAAATACGGCAATTTACGTTTTTAGATACGGCAACTCAATTTTTTACAGTCGCAACGCTGTTGCAACACCTCACGTTCATGTATTGTATTGTCTATGGCTGATGGCCGACCACGGTGTTTGCTGTGAAATAAATTTGGTGCACATTGCGTAGTGTTTTTATGCTCAATAAAATAAATTATGTTTCTTTAACTAAATGTCTAGAATAAGAACCTGATGATACCGACAATAATTGATAAGTAAACCAGGTAAGTTCTTAAAAATATCTGCTAGCGGACGTGGGGCACGTAATTAGTTTCATTCCACTTTTTATGTTTTCACTCTTACTTTTAGTATCTTTAAAAGAACTCTTTAGTAACTTGTTCTTTTCTATGCATGCAGTTATTGCCTACGATTTAGATTTAAGGGATTGATTCAATGGGATTGCAAAGGTCAGTCAGTTTTTACATTGAACTGTCCGTACGTTTTTTTTTATTGCGACGGATGCATGTGAATTCAGCGCTGCGTGAAAAAATATTCTCACGCTCTGAGTCCTTTATTTCGAAGTCGTGTTTTTTTTGCTCGGCCTACACATGGTTTGACTTCCTGTATTCAGTGGAATGGAATGAAAAATGCAATTGATTCGTGAGTTCGTACAAAAGCTTACTGTAGACGTAAGTATTTTTTATTGTACGTCGTCATATAGTGAACTTGTGCATTTCCTTTAGTTAGTCAGTGTCATTTTTCAATAAACTACTAACCATCTGATTGAGTTGGCCTTGATTCTGACAGTGTAGAAGCTTGTGGTTAATCAGTGCAATTATGTGGCCTTGCAGTGCAATGATTGTAAAATAATTGTGCTTTTTAGGTTATTCCTAGCTTCTGAGACTGATTCTGGCTTTGCTTTATGTTGCAATTGCATTGGAGAAATGTTAAGCAATGAACATAACATGCTAATTTATTGTAATTGTAAATGAAATACTTCAGGTTATTTTATGATATAATAAAAACTTATTTGGGTAAAATAAGTTAGTTATAGTATTACAATTTCTTATAATTAGTTTTACTCATTGTTGTTTCCATTGAATATAATATAAATCTACAATAAATTTATTTATATGTAATAGTGTTTAAGGGGTAACAATTCAAAACTAACAATAGAGCATTGTTTAATTTCTTCAACAATGACCACTATAGATTATAAATTGCTAACAAAGTTTCTAGAGTAAGATACTGGTGATCTTTTTAATCACTCTATTCCATGCTCTTAGTTTTAGTCAAACATTGTGTTTTATCATGTCATGTCATATTATAATTTTTAGATATGTCATATACAAAACGAATTATGATATGGATTGTAAAGACAGAATCATAAAGCAATAAAAGTTTATGTTAAAATAAGTACCTTAGCAAGCTGCCACTGGAACTTGAAAAGTAAAACATTATCTAAATACAAAATTTCTAATAATTTGGATTAAATTTTACAAATTTATATATATATATATATATATATATATATATATATATATATATATATATATATATACTAGCTGGTCAGGCAGATGTTCTTCTGCGCTTTTCGACAACCCTTTGTCATGTCCTATTAAAAATCCTAAAATTCTCAAAAAAAATTGTGGGTCACTCATGGCAAAAAAACTATCATATCTCTCAAGTTGACCAAACTGCACATGGTGTGCAAATTTGATTAAAATTGGTTAAGTATTTTAGGAGTCCATCGGGGACAAACGTTACATGTAATTTATATATATTAAGATATATAAAGTGCCTGGGTGTCAATGCAATATCTAGAAAAACTTGTAAAGTAAACAATATATACGTACAAAATTTCATCAAAGCCATTTTTGGGAAACCAAGTACATATATATATATATATATATATATATATATATATATATATATATATATATATATTGGTATGCATAGTATTAAGAAAATGTATGCCACATATAATAATTTAATATTGACCAGCTTGGAGCCTATGTGGTCTAGAGTACAAAAGATAAAACCTAAAAATACATGACCACAATTCGAAATTTGAGTTCACACACTGTGGCATGGTTGCCCTACACTTGTTGTTTAAGCTATTGAGAAGATAACATTTTTGGTGAAATTATCAATCATAATGCATAGGCAAGTCAAGTTCATCTGATTAACTTCTTATAGTCATTGTATCTGTTAACTTAACAATTACAATGACTATAACAAAGTTAACAATTTTGATAATAATGAAAATCACATTGGTTATTTGAATTAATGTGCATGTTTTTGCACAAGCTACACAATTCTAGTTCCTTTTTTATTAGCTTTAATCTTAAGTCATCTTCGAGTTGATTTAATCAAGATTTCATTCACCCTTATTTACCTTACTCAAGAATGTCCCCAAGTAGTAGTCAAGAACCCCTAAGGCAACCTCGCATATTCCTGGGAGTATGTGTACCACTAATAGACAAAACTACTTTCAATATAGAACAAGTAAAAATTTAGAATCGTTGGACAGGAAGAGGGGTCGGGTGGGGGTAGAGAGGATCACAACTGCAAAGATTTTTAGGTACTCATGTATTTCTGAGCAGTAAAAAAATAACCATGAAGGCTGTAGCAGAAGCTGCGTTGCACTTTGGTCCTGCCTCAGCCTTTTAACCTAACTGAACTGAAAGCATTTTTGGGTGCTTAAGTATTTTTAGGTGGGAACAATAAATAACATGAAACCTGCTCCATGTATGTGTAGTCATGAGCCAAAAATATTTATAAAACTAATTAGTTACTTTACAATGGGGTGTTTCTGGAACTCCACGTTTAAGCGCGTATTTTGTGTGTGGGCAGGAATAATGTGATTATATGAGCCATGAAATTTCCCCAAAAAAGTACAACAGGGGAGCGATACCGACATGTCGAGATGTTTAGCCCTGTATGCAGCGAACTCTGGATGTGTCAGCAATACGTAAGCCACTGTTTCTTCCTCCCCCATACATGCCCTGCACAGGGGGCTATCTGTAACACCAATGGTAATTAAATGTTTGTTAAGGGTGCCATGTCCTGTGATAGCACTTGTTGCTATCCTGATCTGTGGCTTGTTCAGTCTCATTATAACCTTGGTTAGACAATTGTTTCCCATCCCCTTCTAGTCAGTTTGTCTGCTGCATGTTGGCTCTGGATCCACTGTGTCCCTTAATTCATTGCAGTCATGTTGTTGTGCTTACATACCTCATTTAATTGTTGATGGCATTCATATATTAGTCCCGACTTCACCACATTACAACTTAGAGCTTGTAGTATTGCGATACTGTTGGTCAGTATTCTGATGGAGAAGTCTTTTACTGTCCCAGTATCTAAGGCTATGGCAGCTTAGATGATACTCATACATTCTGCCTGAAAGACTGTGTTATGGGTATCCTGCGGTGTACATATGTGGATATTAAGGTCTTAAGAGAAAGTTCCAGATCCTACACCTTCATTTGTTTTAGAACCATCCTTTAAAACTCTAAGCTCTTTTGGGTTTAATTCCTCCGGTTTGTTGGTTTAATTTAATTGTATCTTATCAAATACAAATTGTTTTAAGATCCCTTATCATACTTGGCTTTTAAGATAGAATTGTTTGAGTAAATTTGATCAGTTACACCTGTATGAAGGACCACTTTTACTCAAAAGATTTAGGGTCTTGAGTCAAATGGCAGCTAAAGTTGCTTCTTGTTGTATGTATAGATGATGCGGGGCTAGCTCCAGTATAGCCTCTAATGCTGCTGTTGGTGTAGTTTTTATGCAGCCTGTGGCAGCCATACATGCAAATCTCTGGTAACGCTGAAGCTTTTTTATAGTGATGGCTTTATTAGTTTTGGTCCACCATACTAAAGAGCCATATGTGATTATGGGCCAAATTACAATTTTGTGCAGCCACAGTACAATTTTGGCAACAAACCCCATCGTTTACCAATCATGTTTCTGCCTTGCCTGAAGGTTATAGATTTTGATTTCTATGTGTTTATTCCAGTTGAGTTTACTGTCCAAGGTAAGACCTAAGTATTTTAGCTCAGAGGATAGCTGGAGTTTTGTGCTGAAAAGATATGAGGGATGATAGCTATTCACCATTCGTTTTTCTGTGAACATTACTAGGACGGTTTTTTTATTTATAAAAATAATAGTAATGATAATACACAATACAGATATCAGTACACTGTATTTGTTTTACCTAAAAGATCAAATATTTTTTTTGCACTTGTGTAATATGTTATAATGTGGATATATAATCCATAAATTGATGTGCAATTTATTAATCACCATGCTTCATTTACAATAGTGTACTTTATTTATTTAACAATGAAGGTGCCTGTACATTGTTAAACATGCCAACTTTGTCACTACCATAATTATATAAGTGTAAGCACAATTTTAAGATTTTTGACTAATTCCCAAATTGTATACCAGTGATTTTATTTTTTTATGAGAGTGAGGGAATAGAGAGTGCACCTGCTCCGTTGAGGCAGGCCGCCATGGTCGAAATTCGATCTGAAGGACATTATTATTACCAGTAATTTAAAGTAAAATCGTAGATTTATTTGTCAAATCTCAATATGCTTTTTATCTGCTACTATTTCAAAATGAGTTTCCTCTGTCTGGAGAAATAATTAGCAAGAGAATCTCCGCATTCATCGTTAATGTCGTTTTTTAATGCCAAATGATATAATTTTTTTATTTATAATTGAAAAGTAATCGACCCATTGGTAATCATAGCATTTTTTATGAATAAGTAATAAAACTAAAAAATATGCATGATTAAAAATATCATAACAAATAATAAAAATAAATTATAAACTGGCTTTTGGATTAGTTTTACTGTCTGTTCATTTATTTTAAACTACAAAACGAACTTGTTTACTGCATAACCATTTGACCCTAAGGTCAACTCTTATAATCCTAGCAGTATCCATCATCATCATCATCATCATTACAGCCTTTCACAAGTCCACTGCTGAACATAGGCCTCCCCCAAGTAATGCCACAAAGCACGGTCCTGAGCCACCTGCATCCATCGACTTCCTGCATGTCTTACCAGGTCGTCACTCCATCTAGTGGGGGGTCGCCCTACACTACGCCTACCGGTACGAGGCTGCCACTCGAGAACTTTTCTTCCCCATCGGTTATCGGTTCTTCGAGCTATATGGCCGGCCCATTGCCACTTCAGCTTACTAATCCGTTGGGCTATGTCGGTCACTCTGGTTTTACTGCGGATATCCTCATTTCTGAGTCTATCACGCAGAGAAACTCCGAGCATAGCCCTCTCCATAGCTCGCTGAGCGACCTTAAGCGTCCTCATACGGCCAGTAGTGAAGGACCACGTCTCAGATCCATAAGTCATCACTGGCAACACGCACTGGTTGTACAATTTAGTTTTTAGAGATTGAGGTATACCTGACGAAAAGATATGTCGTAATTTCCCGAACGCTGCCCAGCCGAGTTGAATCCGTCGATTGACCTCTCGGTCGAAGTTGGACTTACCTAGTCGGACTATTTGTCCCAGGTAAACGTACTCGTCAACAACTTCGAGCATAGTGCTCCCAACAACTACCGGCATAGGTGTGACATGGACATTGAACATGATCTTTGTTTTGTCCATGTTCATCTTAAGACCTATCCGTTGGGAGGCACTATTGAGGTCATTGAGCATTGTGCTTAAGTCCTCCAGCGATTCTGCCATAAGGACTATATCGTCGGCAAATCGAAGGTGAGTGATGTACTCGCCATTGATGTCAATACCGTATCCTTTCCAGTCCAGTAGCTTGAAAACGTCTTCCAATGCAGCGGTGAAGAGTTTCGGGGATATAACGTCACCCTGTCTTACACCTCTCTGCAGTTGGATAGGTTTCGAGCTCTGGTTCTGTACTCGGATAGCCATCGTAGCCCTACTGTACAAACACTTCAGCACCTCGATATACCGACAGTCAACTTGGCACCGCTGAAGGGACTGTAGCACCGCCCAAATTTCGACGGAATCAAAGGCTTTCTCATAGTCCACATACGCCAGGCAAAGTGGCAGATTGTACTCTTCAGTCTTCTGTACAATCTGCCGCAGGGTATGTATGTGGTCTATGGTACTGAAGCCTTTTCGGAAACCGGCTTGTTCGGGAGGCTGGAAGTCGTCAAGTCTGCGTGCGAGACGATTCGTAATGACTCTCGAAAACAGCACGTAGACGCGGCTCAGAAGGGAAATCGGTCTGTAGTTCTTTAAGAGAGCGTTGTCGCCTTTCTTAAAGAACAAGACCACCGCACTTCTGCTCCACGCCTCTGGAGTAGTGCCACCATGGAGGACGGAATTGAAGAGCTTCTGAAGGACTACAAGTACCGGTGTTCCACCCGCTTTCAGAAGCTCCGCTGTAATTCCATCCTCGCCTGGGGCCCTGCCGTTTTTAAGGTGCTGGAGAGCCATTCTAATCTCGCTTAGACTGACGTCCGGGATATCATCGGAATAGTGTCGGATAAGACTTGCTCTTGGATCGTTACTCACACTTGCGTGTGGCTCCAACGATGATGTGTACAGCTGCCCATAGAACCTCTCAATCTCACTCAAAATCTCAGGTGTCCCGGAAACGATGTTGCCACACTCAGTCTTCAGCTTTGACAGTTGGCTCTTTCTGGCAGACAGATCTCTGGCAAAGACTTTGGAGCCCTGGTTCCGCTCGATCGCTTCTTTAATACGAGAAGTATTAAAGTTGCGTAAGTCTCGCCTCATGCATTTGGAGATCTGTCTGTTCAGTTGCCTGTATGCTGTCAAATCTGTTGACGATTGCAGCCTCATCTCCCGTCTAACAGCCATGAGATTAAGAGTGTGATCGGAGAGTTTTTGTGTTCTTCTGCGGCGGGTCTTGCAGAACTTAGCTCCGACCGCATGGACAGTTTCCACGAGCTTGTCGTTCATATCGTCCACTGCATTGCAATCTTCTAGGCACTGGAAGCGGTTACGTAACTCGAGCTGAAAGGTTTCGGGATTCTGGATTAGAGCACGAGGGGGACGGAGCGTTGACTTCATTAGACGAGACCTCTCCAACTTAACGTTTAGGTTCAGTGTGCCTCTAACCATTCGGTGATCGCTGCCAGTTTTCACCCTTGCGATCACTGAGACATCACTGAACAGTTGGCGTCTGGTCGTCATAATGAAGTCAATCTCATTTTTTGTCGAACCGTCGGGGCTCGACCAGGTCCACTTCCTGTGAGGCCGCTTCTGGAAGAAAGAGTTCATCATAAAGAGTCCCTCTTTCTCCATAAAGTCGGCCAGCTGCTGGCCCCTTCGGTTCCGTTGCCCTACTCCAAATTTCCCTACCTTCAGCTCACCGCTTTCTCTTGTGCCTAGTTTTGCGTTGAAGTCTCCCATCAACACCGTGTAGTGGGTTTTGGAGGAATGTATGGCTCTGGAAATATCCTCATACATTTAGCAGTATCCATAGGTAAACTAAATTTAAATCAACCAAGCTATTATATGGTAATTTTAAAATTTACTTGCTTCGCTATTTTATTTCAACTTTTAGAGAAAATCTAAATACAAGTTTTAATGCATTATACCCAAATGAGTGTATAATTTAGTACAGTTTAATAACTTTGTTAAAATTTTATATTTTGTTAATGAAGTTGATAAAATGTGTTCCGGTACAAATGCCACCAATCAATAGTAGCTCTTGTAACATCCATTTAAACCAACAATGGAATAATGGATTCACTGACTGTCACCACAAAATATTTTATATTTAATAAATTAAAAATTGGAAACAGATGTATGTAATTGCAATATTTTGTTTATATTTATTATTAACATTTTATAAACCAAAATGCACCTTAGTGCAAGACTGCCTAATAATCTTTTGTTACTCTACTTATTAAACGGTATATAATATAATAGGTGCTCTGCGCTACAAATTAGTAGTTAAAGTTGACATGGTAACCATGTCAGTCATTGTCGCTTGCCGCACGCCGTTAGTCGATAACAATTGACTAACTCAATTAGTTTTAGTAATAATCGCCCATGGCTAATGCAACTACAAACAAGCCCTAAAACTTCTCACAAATTTATCATATATTCTTGCCATTTCCTAATGTCATTGTAATATTTATATTTTTTGCAGAACTGTAGTTTTTATTGCAACTAAATTGTATTTAGCTTTGCTTTTTCCAATTTATTTTTAAAAATGTTTTGGTATGATATTTCCTAAAAAATTATTTACTATTATTATTGATGATATTTGCCATTTCATTGTGGTTATTAATATAATTTAAATTGCTTTTTCCTTTTTGCGCTTGTTTGGCCAAAAAAATACAACCCATCACAAGTACCCTGCTGAACATAGGCTTCTCCCGAAGACTTTTCACAACGAGGACCCTGAGCCATCAGCATTATCTTTGTGCATATTACCAGTGTCATCCCATCTGGTGAGAGCCACCTTGCACTTGGCTAAAAGAGCCTGCCACTCGAGAACCTTTTGTTCACATCGGTTGTCAGTACAACAAATTATATGTAGATAGACCTCTACGGTAGAATTACTTACACACAGAGAAACTCCTAGCATAGCCCTCCCCATGTAAGCTGAACGACCTTCACTGTCTGCCAGGCCAGCGGCTTTGCGGGCCAGCACCGAGTCGTAGGTCTATATTTCATCACAGGCAATACACACTATTGTTTCCAATTTTTAGAGGTATGTGATGAGAAGTGTCATTATCTCCCAAACGCTGCCCAGCCAAGTTGGATTTGTTGATTGACTTCTAGGTCAAATTTGGCATATCTCAATAAGGAGTCAGAGGAGATGTAAGAGGAATTTAGAGTATGTCTGGGGCCGAAAATATTATCAATTCCAGGGCATTTTTTACGGTATTCAAATTCAGGGCATCAGTACCTATATAGTCTACAGCTGGCCTGCATCATGGAGGAGGTACTCTTTTTAAACCTGGTCTAGCCTAGCCTAGGAGAATTGATGAATGAGAAGCCCATGGAAATTATCCATTTAGTCAAGAATAAGTTCTTTAAATCCAAGAGAACCGATTACACTCATGGCTGTGAGACAAGAAATCAAGCTGCAGTTTTTAACTGCAGTTTGAATATGCAGTGTAATATTGAATATGCACTGCATTCAAACAACTGAACAGTCAGATATACAAATGCATGCGGCGGGATCAGTATGAGTACAGCTGACATGAAATAAATATGTAAATTATGCGAATTAAAAAAAGATCCAATCTACAGAGCCCTTACCAGAGAGACTGACTGTGGCTTAGACATTTCCAGGACACATGCTATTTTGGGTGAGATTTAGCGGTTTTACCGACAACTGTGCACAATTTTGTTAGTCTTGAATAACGACCCAACTACAAGTTTCATTCCAAAGATATTCCGGACGTCAGTTTAAGCGAGATTAGAATGGCTCTTCTTCACCTTGAAATGGCAAGGCCAAAGAGGGGTCACTAAGGTCTTTTTGTTCAAGAAAGGCGACAGCAAATTATTGAAGAATCATAGACCGATCGACGTGCTATTTTCGATAGTCATTCTAAATTGTCTTGCACAATTTGACGACTTCCTACCTCCTGAATGAGCTGAAAAGCTTTTGAAATCGTACAGAAGACCAAAAGAGTACAAACTGCCACTTCATCTTCCATACTTGTAATTCCATAAGAGGAAGCCTATGATTTTGAAATTTTTGCGGTACTAGTCTCACAGCAGTACAAAATTGTCTCATGGTATAAGACAACGATCATGTGTAATATTCATGTCACACTTATGTCAGTAGAAATTGAGAGCACTATGAAGAAAGTTGTTGATGTGTATGTTTACCTTGGACAAATAATCAATCTAGGAAAGTTTAATTTCGAGAGGTCTATCGATAGATCTACAATTCTGAGTATGATCTAGAGATAATGAGACATGCCTTGACATATACCTTATACATTAAAAAACCTTAGACCTTATAAATTAAAAAAATGTGTACAAACTATGTGTTGCCCATGATATTATATGGATCTGAGATTCCGTGCTAGCCATATAGACAATCATGGTCATTATGTTTACCTAGCCCAAGTCAACTAAAACTAAGAATAGATAAATCAAACTTTGAGCAAAATGTCAATTGCCAATTCCAAGTCAGTCAATAATAATAAATTTTATGCATTTGATAACATTTTTGTAATGTCCACCCTACATTTTATGCAGGCTCTGCTCTCCAGTTATTATTAAATATAGTTGTGCACACTTCAAAGGTTCTAGATTGTGCATATTTACAGTTTTAACCAATCATATGGTTACATATTTTAAACTTGTGTAGTGGCCTGCAAGAAACATTGACTGCTTAGATACAACAAACCATTCATCAGCAAGCATCATTGTAACTGCTTTCTGTGCTTTACCAAATCTACCAACCAGATCTAAATATGCTTATTTCGCATGTGAAGGGCAGCATTTATAATTCATACTGCTTGCTATATTATTATGATACTAGTTCTGTAGATGTTGTTGTTCCTTTTCTGACAGATGGTGCAATGAGTAACTCATTGTCGGTTTTTTACAGTGTAAACCTAAAATTCCGTAATAACTTGACCATTGCACTACATATCGGGTCCAGAATTTGTTGTTTTCTTTTATGAACCAAACACATTAGACATTTTGGTAATTAATAAGGAATTGTTCAATAATTTGACTAGAGCGCCACTTACCTGAGAAAACGATAGCAAACCATTGTCTCATCAAAATAAATATAATGTATGACACAAAATAAATAAATGCGAACTCAAATCAGTCAAGTTCTTAAAAAATTACATGGTTACTAACCGACACAGGAGAGAACTATGCTCGGGGTTTCTCTGTGTGATAAAATAAAAAATGAGGATATCCGCAGTAGAATCAGAGTGACTGACATAGCCCAACAGATTGGTGGGCTCAAGTGACAATGGGCTGGCTATATAGCTCGAAGAACCGACAAACGATGGGGTAAAAAGGTTCTCGAGTTAAAGCCGCGTTCCGGTAGGCGAAGTGGCGTGGCGTGAAGTGGTAGGACGACCCTCACTAGATGGAGTGACAACCTAGTAAGTAAGACATGCAGGAAGTCGATGGATGCAGGTGGCTCAGAACCGTGCTTTGGGGCATTCCTTGGGGGAGGCCTATGTTCAGCAGTGGACTTGTGAAGGGCTGTAATGATGATGATGGTAACAGACAGAAAAAAATGATATTCCTAAAGCCTAGGATAAATTGTGCAAATGTATAGCACTATTATATTAATTTTGCAGTAAATTTATTTATAACTCATTAAATATATTTATTTATACATATTAAAGACTAATGCAATAAAATCACTCAATCGTGATGTAATTGTCAGTAATTTGGTTATCATAATTATTTTGCATAAAGTTTTTTTTCCGTTATCATTCACTCTAATTTGCAATGAAATCCCTCAATCTAATTGCCAATATTTTAGTTATTTGGCATGTATTTTGCTTATTTTTTCTCTTCACCCATTCACATTAATTTCATTTATTATTCATATACAGGTTATACTTCCTATGCAACAGTAGATTCACAATTTAATTCATGTACGTAACATTACCTTACCACTTAAAAAGGGATCCAACTTAATTTCATTTAAAAATTTAAAATAAATTGCTTGCAGAAACTATATGTTATAATGGAACCATCATGTTCACATTCCAATTGTGATCTTTATGAAAGAGCAAATAAAGTCTCATTTGAAAGAGCAGAGAAAAAGACTGATAACAATTCTAATACGGAAAAGCCAAGCACTCAATGTAACAGACAAAGAATTGATGACATTGAGCGGGAGGACTTTGAGGAAGAGAATAGAATAATTAAGCACTGTTCAAATATGATGGTCGAAGGAGAAATGGCTGCTTCATCACATTACTCTGGCAACCTATCAAGCACCAATTCAAGCTTAGCATCTAGCTCTGAAACTATCTCAACCCTGTCCAACATGATGGCAAATGATTTTAGCTTGCCCGGTTGCAGTAAAAGTGACGACTGCGATGGCAGCAATGCAACCATAAAAAACATGATCAATACCCGTAAACCCATGTACTCTGTGATTGAAGAACCCAAAAAGATAGACTTCATGCAGAAACTATTAAACAGTGGTGTGCCAGAGAAAAAAGATTTTCCTAAGGGAAAACTTTATAAGGGTGACTTGATGAGCTCATATGATAATGAACTGCCAGACGGATGTGATATGGATGGAGTGAGTGGCCCGTCAGGGCGGACAAGTTCCAACGCCTCTAGCATTGCAAGCGCAAGTTCTGATAGTAAAGAGTTTAGTGTACCATCAACGTCAAATGCAGAGAAATTGCTTGGTCTTGATAATAATGGTAGACTAACTGATACTAGAGGCTCCAAGTCTTCAGTGAGTATTTTACTTGTATTACCATTTTTTTATTTGAGCTTAATTTCTTAGATTCGGTTTTTGAGTAATTGCATGCGTCGTAGTTGCATCAATATTTTGTACCTTTTATTGTGCATGTTTGTCTACTTTTATCACAGCTTACTCAAGGGGTTTCTCTTTTTCCCTGTTGTAAAGGCTGAGTTTTAATTGTTGTCATCATTATGCATTTCATTTTGATGTGTCATATTTCCAAGCTTGCTTTTACTTACTTACTTTGGCCATTAAGACACATTAACTTTTAATGTAATTTTATTATTTAAGATGAAAACTATTATTTTATTAATTTAAAAACAGCAGCAATCCTTTAGGGCATACTGCTTACAAGCACATTCTTGAGCCAATGTTGAGTAGGACTTTTTTTCTCTACTCTCTCTCCTCTTTTGTAGGTCGTTTTTTAATATTATGCTGTGCTTTATTGTTTTATATTTTAAAAGGTGGTTTAATTAGATTACGATCTGGGGACGTCGGTGCCAACTTTTTAAATTATGACAAGGAGCATACTCTTCTTGGAACTTTAGGCCACGTAAATTAGTAAGGACGAAAATTCGCGAGAACGAAAGCCAGCGCACTTACGAGCACATTTAAGTACTGTTCTCAATCCATCCAGTCATAATGCTTCCGCCTCAGTACTTTATAATATCCTTCGCCGATAGTCTTCTTACAAAGAATACTCCGGATGTTACAAATACCTGCAAATAAAAATATTTTTTTAATTTACAAACAAGTTTTTATTATTAGTAGTATAAATGTAGACTGAGGGAAAATATTAGGTGTTTGAATGATTTAGACTTGAATACTGGAGGAAAAGGAAAAATAGTACGCTGTGGTGGGATGATGAGGTACGGGTGGAAGTTGAAGAAAGAAGAAAGCATGGTTAGATTCACTGGTAATTCTTGCGGTATGAATGATGAGATTGAAAGAAAAAAGGCAGAATAAAGATATTAAAATTTAATTCGCAACCATCCGCTTAATTATATGCAATTATTTGTCTTACTTATTTGTATTCCTCGTGTAGAGGCGAAACACGTGTCGTATTATTGTCGATGGTGTGTCTTTCCTAGAATAGTGGTTGTGGAAGTAGTGGTGCTGGGAATAGTGGTGCTGGGACTAGTGGTGACGGAATTAGTGCACGCAATTGAGGGAGGGCGCGAGGTGCTCTTCAATCCAGCTAAGAAACATCATTGTATATAATTAAGCGGATGATTGCGAATTAAATTTTAAATTTTAATATCTTTATTATAGCAGAATTTAGACGTCTAAATAAGAGAGTAAAAGAAGTAGTTGTAAGGAAAAAGCAAGAAAGAACGGATAAGAATGATAGAAGGGTATCTGATAACTTCCAGGCTAGTATAAAAATGTTCTGGAAACTCGTAAACACTGCCAGAGTAAATACAAAACAGCCTATAATTAATGCTATGCGATGGAAGGAATACTTTGAAAACGTGTTTGTGAGTGAAGAGTCGTCTGAATTAAATGAACTAGAAATTCCGAAAGAAGTGGAAAGGGATATGGAGATGAGTGTAGAAAAAATAATGAAAGCAATAAAAAGCATGAATGCATGTAAGGCAGCTGGATATGATAGAGTATCACTCGAGATGCTAAGGGCTGGAGAGGGAGTGGTGGCAGGCAGGCCTGCTGTACACCTTGTTTAATTTATGTTGGGAATTGAAACGAGTGACGTAAGACTGGTGTAAAGCAGTTATAGTACCAATATATGAAGGAAAAGGGTCACATCAAGACTGCAAAAGCTACCCTGGTATCAGCTTGCTTAGTATTGTGGGTAAACTGTATACTAGTGTTGATTGAAAGAGTTATGAAAGAAAATGATGGAAAAATTTGGAATGTGCAAGCGGGATTTAGAATAGGATGTACAGATCAAGTCTTTTCCATGCGCATGATTGCGGAGAAGTTTTGGGCCAAAAACCAGAAAGTTTTTTGTGCGTTCATAGACTTGAAAAGGACTTATAACAAAGTGGACAGGACTGTGTTATGGCAAACACTGAACTCATTTGGGTTGAGCGCTAGTTTGATACAGGCATTGAGGTCTTTTTATAGGGACTCTAGTGCTTGTGTCAAGATCGTCGGCGTCTACTCTGACTGGTTTGGCATCCAAAAAGGTGTCAGACAGGGCTGTGTGGCTTCCCCCTGGCTGTTCAACCAATTTATGGACAGTTGCTTGCAAACTTTGAAGGATGAAGAAGGTGGGTTAAGAAGTTGAAGGTTAACTCGCCCAAGTTAACCGTCAAATGCCTTTTGTACGCCGTGATGATCAAGTCATATTTGCGTTGTCGGCGGCTGAGTTGCAAATGATGGTTACATTAATGAACTGGGCATTAAAAGAAAGGGGAATAAAAATGAACGCAAGTAAGACGAAAGTGATGGTTTTTGAAAGAGAAGAAAGCAAAACGTTATGTAAAATAAGAATAAAAAGGGGAGTTGATTGAGCAATTGGATGAGTTCGTGTATTTGTGATGTGTATTTAGCAGGAATGGTAGATATGATAAGGATATAGAACGACGAGTAAATTCAGGAAATAGAGTGAATGGGGCACTACACTCTATTATGAAGAATCAGAATATGTCAAAAAAGGCACGTATGGTAATCCATAATGCTGTCTTAATCCCTACTTTAATGTATGGTAGTGAAAGTTGGGTCTGGCATAAGAAGCACGAAAGTAGAATAAATGCTGTAGAAATGCGGTCTTTAAGGAGTATGCTAGGGTTGAATCTGAATGACAGGGTGAGAAATTGTGTGATAAGAGTGCATACCACGCAAGATAATATTGTGATCAGGATTAAGGAAGGAAAGCTTCGGTGGTTTGGTCATGTAGAAAGAATGAATGAGGAAAGTCTGACAAAGCAATTTTATATGGCAGATGTGAACGGCAGAGTCGGGAAGGGATGCCCTAGAAGAAAGTTTATCGACCAAATTGGCGATATTTTGAAAATGGGCCACATTACCATTACCATTACCACACTTCCTTTACGCGCTACAACGAAAATTAAAGACCGAATACGAGAATAATCAAATTCAGCAAAATAAAGATAACCCAAAAAAGTTGTGGAAAACGCTCAAAAATATATGTAATCTCACACGTAACACTACTGAGGCTACTGAATTGTTGTCCGTAGACAAAGACCCTGATTCCTCTCTAAACGCTTGTAACGAGTACTTCACTAGAGTTGGCAGAGAACTGGCTGATGACACGCTCAGAAGATTAAACACCCAAGAAGACCTGTTAGCTGCAGAATACAAACCAAGAGTGCTTTGCAAGGACTCCCTCTTTCTGCAGCCAACGGATCCTTATGAAGTTGGTACGCTTATTGACCAGCTAAAAAACGATACTGCACCGGGTATAGACAGCTGCACCCCAAGGTTGATTAAACAGATAAAACACATAGTTCTGCATCCACTTACCCACATATTTAATCTTAGCTTGTTATGTGGCGTTTTTCCTAATTGTTGGAAATTAGCAGTTGTTACTCCAATACACAAAGATGGGGATAAAAACTGTCCTAGTAATTACAGGCCCATATCTTTGCTAAGTATATTTTCCAAGTTATTGGAAAAAATTGTAAGCAAACGTCTCACCAACTTTATAGAAAATAATAATCTGCTCTCTGTTAATCAATTTGGCTTCAGGAGGGGTAAGTCCACGGAGGATGCGGTAGTTCTACTGACAGATGCTGTGTCTAGACATTTGGACAATAAACGCAACTGTTTAGGTATCTTCCTAGATCTTGCTAGGGCCTTCGACACCGTCTCGGTCCCTATTCTGCTGCGGAAGCTTGAAACAAAAGGAATTAGAGGAGTGGCGTTGGCTTGGTTTCGTAGCTATCTCTTAAATCGGCGTCAATGCATAAGAGTGGGCTCACATACAAGTAAGCAATTAAAAATCAGTATTGGAGTTCCTCAAGGAAGTATTCTTGGTCCAATCCTTTTCTGCATTTACATTATGACATCCTAGAATTACCCATACAAAGAGCAGACGTCATATGCTATGCGGATGATACAGCCATTATATTTAATGATTTAAGTTGGGACAGCGTACTCGAGACGGCTCAAAAAGGCATGGTAGTGTTGAATAAATGGTTAAGTTCCAATTTACTAACTCTAAACTATAAAAAAACTAAGTTCATAGCCTTTCACAAAACTCTCGCATCAAAACCACTTTCGCTGGTAAACTTAGTAATTCACACTTGCGTATCTGAAGTACCCCCTTGCGGATGTAATACAATCAGCAACACAGATAACATCAGGTATCTAGGAGTGATCATTGATGATAAGCTATCATTTAAAAATCATCTAAGCCGCTTGTCGGGTAGTGTTAGGAAAACCATTTACATAATGAAAGCTTTACGACGTTGTGCTACTAAAGAAACAATGAAAATGGTTTACAAAGCACTAACCCAATCCCTACTATTCTACTGCACGCTGGCTTGGGGTGGAGCTATCAAATCAAAAATGCTTGAAGTCGAGAGGGCCCAGCGAGCAGTACTAAAAGTAATGCTGTCTAAAAACTTTAGATTTCCTACTGACGAACTGTACAAGGAATGTAAGGTACTACGGGTTCGCCAAATCTACATTTTAAAGGCAGTAATACTAACCCACAGAAAAATTATAAATTCCCCGAATTATCTTAGCCTGTGCCAACGTCGGATCTTTCGAGTGCCGATTCCCAATTCACACAGTAGCTTTATCAAACGCCACTCACCATTTCTTCTGCCTAGCATTTACAACAAATTCTGCTGTCTCTTCCCAGATTTGAGGTCTTTGACCACAAGTAAAGTCAAACACAAAATAACAACCTGGCTGCTACATGCTTCTTATCAGGAAACGGAAAATTTACTTTCCTTTCATAGTTGACCCTATACATGCACACGCGTAGACTTACACTCACTCACACACACGCGCAAGCACGATCCCCCCCCACACACACACAAACACACTCACACAGACACACACACCACACACTCACACGCACGCTCACACACACACGTTCGCACGCACACAAGCACTCCTAGAGTAAATTAGCGAAAAAAGATTTATTTTTCGCTTTATTTTAATTTAATCGGAGTTCTATGTATTTATCGGTGTAAACGGTGTCAGTCAATGTTCCTGGTTCCTGCGATACAAGCCTAGAGCTTAGTGCAGAAACCAGTGTATTGCTTAATTATGTAATGTTTTTTGGTTAAATAAATACATTTTCTATTTCTATTTCTATTAGTATTAAGTACCCTTAACCGACAAGCATGTATAATATGCGTAGATATATGGATGTAAAGGAGGCGAAAGAGCTCTCTCTGCCTACCCCTCTGGATGACAGGCGTGAGTGTTTATGTATGTATTTTTTTATTTTAGTAGCAATAGGTTGCTGTGACTCGAACTAGTTATTTTTCATTGTGATAAAGATTAATTAATGTCCTATACATTGGATTCATTGGATGAATGATTAGTTGGATAAATGTACAAAACATTTGACTCCCGAATAACTACTCCTCTTCTGTAAAAAGCTGATGCTAATGAAGAGCCAGCCCCCTTCAAGCATTTCTTCTTATCTTATGTAAGCTTGATAAGAAATCCTTCGTTGCATACAGCCTGGTTTGATGTGTATTTTATTCATAAAATTCTTCACAATATGCTGATGCGTCAGATTGAGACATTTTAAAGGATTTTAACGATACCTAACACAGTGGACAGTTGGTGACGATAATATCTCTAGCTTAGTATATCTAGTGTCTAGTTTATACCATCTCAAGTTTTTTTTAAACTTGAGGTTTATGGCCCACCATATACATATGGAATTCCGTTTAGGGATTCCCAACGCAGCAAGTCCATATTAAATCAATGATCCGTCACACACCTACGGTAGTATTCCGTACGTAATTTTGCGGGAAAAACAGGATTCCGAAACGGAAATCCGTATGTAGTGTGTGGCCGGCCTATATCATCATCATTGACGTTTGTGTCATGCAATCATTGGTGGGCGTTGCGACGACGGACCGTTTTACGTCCAGGGTTCAAACAGTCTTCGTTGCACAAACCAGTATTCTAATTACTTGGTGCGAGATTTTTTATTTTACGCCAGTGAAAATACAGTCGAGAACGCAATGATTCAAATATCTATCTCGTCGCGTCGTCGTCATTAAAGTTCTGCGTTATATTGTAGTTTTTTGTTGCGCGTTCGTTGACAAGCGTAGACAGAGAGACTAAACAAAACTTACAATAAAAAGTGAACTTCTCGTCAAAGAAATACAGTCGCTAACGTTAATGATAATGCTAAGTCTGTCCCAGTCATTCCTAAGTGTGAAAAATTTGAAGGGAAGTTCATTTCGTCGTTAAAGTCGATCAATAAAGCGAATTATTTAGTAAACTATTTCATACATTTCAAATCGATGAAAATTGTAAGAAACTGCAACCATTTCACTCAACGCGCAAACGCAATCGTCTGTCAACAATTCGACAACCGCCAACCCCCCCCCCCCTCTCTCCTAAACGCTTCTACTAATAGTTCCCATGTGCAGATATTCAATATACAAGATCGCATCACTTCTAAGTATAATAATCCACTTTATACGAGGATAATACAGGAGTAACAATTCGCTGGTAGTCAAGTTTCCACCATAATTACAAAATAAGGTTTATTTTTACATTTTATTACTTTTATATAGGTATATATTTGTCAAATAAATATTCAAGTTGAAAAGATAATCTGTTTTAAGCAAAGTAATCCTTCTAGTTTTAAACATTAGTTTTTTAAAGTTTTATATTTTGCTTGTATAAGTACATATTTTATTTTTTAATAATACTTACCTCAATACGCAGTTTTGTATATTAGTTTTATTTTTATTATGTGCCTCAATTGCATTAAACCTGAAAAATTATTAAACTAAAAATTACTTCTGGGCTTGGGTTATCTATATTATATACAAAGCCATGTAAGGTTTAGAGGTTTTCAATCCCTACCAGTTAAAATTGATAATTAATATCTTAATTGGGTCGCAAATCTATAACAACCTATAAGTGTCCACTGCTGAACATATGTCTTCCCCATATATTGCCTTAATTTTTATCTTTAATATATGTCAGAATATTATCAAATATTATGAAATATAATTATATATTAAAATAACATAACAGTAGCTAATCAAATAGTTTGTGTTATTATATTATATTTGCTTACTGACGCTGACGTGGTTTAAATTACGACACTGCATGCTTTGCACTTATGCTTTTGGCAATATTAAACTGAAGAGTTAATAACTTTAGATATCCCTAAGATCCCAAACGCATTTGTCAGAAGGCATTGAAGGCATATGCAACTATTTTGCTCTCAATTTTACACAAACGCGTCCGTGATTTTCACCTTTACATTTGTTTTAACAAGCTGCTTATTAACAGAGGTCTGACGTGTGTTTCTCGAAATTTAGCTACCTTCCCCGTTTGTTAATAGGGGTGAGAAGTTGAATAGTATATAATGAATATAATATGGAAAGAATCGCGCGGTTCACGTAAGGTTTCAACAAATGTACTATCATCAAAACTGTTGCAGAAAATACCAACCCACTTGGAAACCATTAATTTAATTATTTTTCGACAATAATATTAGTGTTTGTCGTCGTGTCTTTGAAACTGAGTCCAAAGCTGATCTGTTATCCTTAGACGTGTTAATTCGTATTGAGTACGTTAGGCTCTAACCACACGAAAAAGACTTATCGCGAGGTAGAGGCAAATTTTCATTTTTCCCATAGACTCGTAGGTGACAGAAGAAAAAGGTCGCCTGTTTACTTCTGTATCTTATTTTTACAAAATTAAAGAGACATTTCTATACTTTTATATGAAACTGAGTTGCCCATCTTCTATGTAGTTTAATAATCCAGCACAGTGAATAAGTTCCGATATAAAGTAATCTGTGAAAGTTGAACTTCCGCAATTAATCAGGAATGTATCAATAATGTTGAACCAGGGCATCAAAAGCTGTGTATAAATATTTGCCAAAATGAGTATACATATTTGCCAAATATCTGTGCCATGTTATTTTGATTATTTATCTAATTTTAAATATTTACGCTAATTCTTAGCTATATATAGCTAATTCTTACTGTACTGCAAGACTTCAAGATAATGTAAGCTCGATGTGCGTAGATGGAACCAAAAATTACTAATTAAAAGTTGAACAATATCGAACGACAAACACCCCTTTCATGGTCACGGGGGTAGGCCCGTGACCATAAAAGAGCGTCATTCCGAAACTTCGGGGTTTAAAAAAGTTGAAATTAAAACGTGATATAAACCATAATATTAGTACAAGGAATATCCTTATTCTTTATTAATAAGAACCCGAAATCGAATTGAGTAAAAGTCCTAAATGAATTTTTTAAGGACAAAAGCTAATTTTTAGTCAAGTTCCGTCGTTTTTGAAGACTTATCAGTTTCTAATTTGGTTTCTCTTTTTCAGAGCTACATGCACCAATACTGCGATGGAGAATACGATTCCGATGATGATGTCAATGAAGAATCATGGTGCACATGTCTCTCTTCACACGAGGTGGGTCTGAATTAGGAAATGTATATTTGTAATACTGGTCAGTGACACCAATGGTAAAAGTAAAAAAATAATTATTGTTATTTGTAATCTATATGTATTTCATAAATAATTGTTTTATTTTTATGGCTAGTGCAGTGTTCCGTATGTTAAGTGAAGAGAACCAGGCAATGGTTTTTACTTTTCCGTGGTGACGACATATTTGAATGTTTCTTAATCTATGATAGATGTAGATTCTATCGACCCCGGTATCGTCTTAGCATTGGTGTTGCTGTGTGCTCGTTTAAAAAACTATTATAATAAACAAACACATACCGAAGGATTATAGTTTGATGGATTATTTTACGGCATTTCACGAAACTTTGAAAGTGATATAATTTGCAATATTTCTGGTAATGTAAGTATGATTAAATATTGTTATTAATTGTTTAACTGTTCATTTCCATTATTTGTAGGACGATGATGAAGATGATGATCCGGAGCCAGACGAAAGACTATGGGCAAGTATTTCATATATTTGCTATTCTAAAAAATTGTTCAATAAGGGTTTTATTATGCTACTAAAGGTAAACCCCAGGTAATGAGGTGATAGAAACCATGCTGTTTCTAAATGTTTTCATGTTAAATTGTAGATTATTGTTTCATAAAGTTGTCCCACTGGGCTACTGGTAAAAGTATTTTTAGTTTTTAATTTGACATATAAATCATCTATTATCTCATTTCGTCCTGTGTTGACTAAAAGGGAACGCCTAAAAGCATTTAATACGACCTTTGTGAGTCTTCTTAACTTTTTATATGATATTAAGATAGTTAATAAATATAACCGTGTGGAGAGGGTGTAAAAATATCCACTATCCCATATCCGTGGGTTTTGTAAGAGGTGATAGTGGGAAACTACTATCTTCCTATCTTCTTGATAACAACTCTAAAAAAACTGCGGTTGCTCACATACTTGCCAAGCATGTCAACTACGAAAAAATCCACTTCTATTAGGCAATTTATGCAGCAGCAGACTTTATAGGCTATAACAGTAAAAACAAATTTTATATTTATTAGTTTTGTAGTGAAAATGTCTTTAGAATCGTTGTGTTTTGAAATTCGATGAAACGAAAAATTCAGTCTGTGAGAGAATGAGATTGAATACAGTATCCTTGTTTCCTACTATCTCGGTCTCTTTTTCTGAAAGTAAACTTTTTTTAGAGACATGTCTAACTATTTAGATTACACGAATATCGTGCGTTACAGAGGAAGCGTCGTTACGAGCCGCCTCAGCCTCAGTCAGCGAAGAAATTCTGCGGAGAAGGCAACACAGCATCGGGATCCGGATCAGGAATGGAGTGCTGGCCCAATATAGCTATGCAACCTTCCTCGTCAAACAGCATACAGGGCCCACCAGAGCTGAAACAATGGCTCCACAGGTAAATTTTTTAAATTCAATATTTTCATAATGTTGTTGCTGTACAAAATTTTAAAGGTTATACCTATAAGTTTCATAGCCTGGCAAAGGTCACCTCAAATTTCGGAGAGTTTCATTTATTGATGGTTAACGGGTGGTATTATTATTGCCTTTAGCAATAAGCGTGAATCGACTTGTAAAGCTAGACCGGATGTTTTAAAATCTTCTGATGTGATATATTACCATTAGGTAGCGTAGTAGTCTAAAACTGACTATTATAAGTTTTAAAAATTAGATTGCCGTGGCAAATTACAATATATCTTTTACTAGCAATCCGTCCCGGCTTTGCACGGGTGATTTCTGGATATCGACGACAGCGCCACTTACCGAGTCCAAATAAGAATATAAACCATCGAGGGACGCATTCAAACTCACACAATAAATGTCATCAAAATTGTTGGAGAGTTTCAAAGTCTATAACAGACATACATAGATTTTTTTGTGTTTTATATAGGTGAAACGAGGTTTTTAAATCCACTGAACTACCATCAACTCCAGGGTTAGTTTATCAATTTCATATATTGATTGAAATGTATTGTTTCAAAGAGTTTCCATATAAATTTGAACTAATTTCTGTGGTGTGATTTTAATGATAGTAAGTTTACATTTGTAAATAATTCCGTTGTTTACGTACAAGGTATAACCAAAGTCCCCTGCTTTTTAGGTCAAGTTACCAATATGATCTACATTATGCGTCTCTCCACCAAAACTGTGCCATCCATGTGCCACTTGTATTATATTTTAAGCCTGTTGTTTTATAACAAGCTATCACAAGTCCTCTGCTGGACATAGTCTGTAGTGTATATTATGATGTATTCCCCATGGACTGCCTCGTGGGAGGCGTGTTTGCCCCAGTTGCTACGCTTGGCTAGGGGGTTGGTTTCCGCAGTTCTTTTATTATTTACAAATGTTGTCTGGAAAATGCTGCTCCCCACCTACTGTTTCACCTAATAGTAGGCAGTACACTTAAATAAAACACTTATATACCCTACATTGTTTTGTGTAAACATCGAAAAACTTAATTGTTACGCAAAATAATAATATCAGTTATAGCACTTTGTACCTTAAGTTGATATAGTAATGATTTATTCGAACAGATTTCAAACTTGGTCCAATGGAGAGAAGATCCAGGCTATAGATGCACTTATCAATCGCTCCGCTGCAAGTGATGTCCGTTACATGATGAAGGCCATCGAGCCTCTATTCCAACGGGACTTCATATCACTACTGCCTAAGGAACTAGCGCTAACAGTTCTGGGATACTTACAGCCCAAGGACTTGCTGAGAGCGGCTCAGACCTGCCGTTACTGGAGGTGAGTTAATAACAGAGAAACAAAATTGGGTGCTTGACTAAATATTAGTTCTGACCATTTCGTTAGAATTACCTGGCTTCAACGTTTTGGGTATTTTTATAGCAGAGAAGACAAATGAGCATGTGGCTTACCTGGTGGTGAGTGAATACTGCTCGAACTCACTCAATCTGATCTAAAAGAATCACAGAAATCTGAAGCTGAACACAATAGGAGTATCCATCACCCCATTACAAATCTTGTTAAAAATTATTTCATTACCCAAAAAATTTTTTCGCATTCCTGAGTTGGGGCTTTAATTTTGAAACGTGGTAGAGCCATGCTGCAGTTATATTTATAGTATAGTTGTAGCACGAATGGGTCGGCTCGACCGGGGAAGAGCCACGCTCTTACAGAATACCAGCATAAAATAGTAGCTTAATGCTGCCTTATTTCGTATGGCGAGTGTACAAAACCGGAGACCATTTTTACTGGAAACGAGGCATTCCATCTTGGTGACAACGCATCTGCATTTTTATTCGTAATCGTAGATAGATGTACATATCTATGGGCTGCAGCAATCACCATCAGGTGGACTGTGTGCTCGTTTGTCACCCTATGCTATAAAAAAATATTTCTATACACTATGTGTTAACACCGACTAGAATGTTAATTTATTTTCAGTTCTACGAAGTCGACATTTACTTTGTATTAAAAGTTAAATTTATTGTCATTATTCCTTATAGCAGTTTTTCGCGATTATTGTTTTTTTATTTTATTTTTATATGTTGGCATGGCTTCTGGGCCTTTGAGCCATTGTAAAACGTTCCGTCTCCAAAAGTCTATTGAGGATTATAAATATAGCAACATTACTTTTTTTCCTGACTTTGTTTAAAAATTCAATTATGCGATACGAAATAAGCAAAAAATAATTTTACATCAGTAGATGCGTTAGAAAATTTTCAGGTCAAGACTGAACATGATTCTTTCTATCATGTGTAACTAAAAACTAAATAAACTTATTTTCTTCTTTTTATTATAAAGAGTTGTATATATTAACATAGTATAGGTGTCGCGCTGGTTGCAAATATATTCTACTTATATTCCAGATTTCTTGCGGATGATAACCTTCTTTGGAAGGAGCAATGCCGACGCATTGGAATTACGACCCTAAAGAAAATGCCTCGCTCGTTGCCACGTTGTGCCAGTCCGTGGAAAGCGGCGTACATGAGGCAGTACCTCATTGAGAACAATTGGCTACACAAACCAGTTAACAATCCTATCATAATGCGCGGCCATGATGACCACGTCATAACCTGCCTCCAGTTCTACGGAAACCGCATCTTGAGCGGGAGTGATGATACGACTCTGAAAGTGTGGTCTGCTATTACGGGAAAGGTAAGACCAAATCTGTTGTTTCATTCCCGATTTTACATTTTTAAAGTAAAGACCATTATTGTTATATATAGATTTTGGCCTGCGATACAATAAGATAGAATATTATATTAAATTAGTCGTGTTTAGACCATTTAGCGTTTATTTTATGTACCACCTTGAGGGTAAATCAATTTTTGTACGATAAAATAATTTTACCCATAGAATAAAGTAAATGGCGCAGTTACGAAACAGTTTTACTTGAAAGAAAATATTCTTTTGATTTATTACACTAAAGTTTAGGCTCTACATGTCTAAAAATAAGGATTGCAACATTTAAATGAAACTCTTATCTTATATCTTATGCCGCACTTGTGGTTGAAAATTATCATATTAAGTAGGTAAATAATTTTTCACGAAATAGGCTTCACTTCTACCATATGTGAACTACACACATGTTTATTTTCTGTTAGCGACCATTGAATAATATGTTGCCATGTTGTTATTTTGTTTTCATATTAATTATACAATTTTAAAATCAATAATTCAAGAACATGATTATAAAAGATTTTTCGCACGTCGAAAGATCTATATATCAAAATAAAGGTTTTCTATTTCTCAAGACTTGGTTGCTGCTTGTTTTAAGAAATTGTTTTGTATTGTTTGAGTAAATATGCCGATTGAGATGGGGTGGATGTATTCTTCCACACACACAACAAAGAAACAATTACATACGTCGTTCAAAATCGCTAAGTTTCTTTGATGAGTTTCTTAAAATCGCAGAAGTAGTAGTTCGATTGTTCTTAGTCGCTTCTCTAAGGAGAGTTTCGCGTTACCGAAGTAATTTATTCTCCGATCGCTTGTATTTTTATTTAAATATCAGTCTAATCTCCATTATTCCACTCTTTCAACCGAAAGGTACTAGAACACTGGCGATTACATAACAATAACAATGTCCAAATGTATTGTTACGCAAAGGTACAAAAGAACCCACATATTTTAGAAAATTGACTATAGGGTTTAACACTTCATTGTACAACCAAAAACACTGGAATAAGCCATATCTATGTTGGAAATATATATTATAATCCACCTTGTGATAGTACCTTCATTATAGAAGTAAACACAGTCAATGTTTACATGTAAATTGTCTATTTTCCAATTTGTTAGTTTTTATCATAACTCGTGTTCAATACCTCACATATAGTTTTGTTCTAGAAGTGATGTTTTTTTTTAAATACACATACTTATTTTTTTTTACTTTTTAAAATTTTAAAGACTATATGAAGCACATAATGTAATAATTATATTTTTACTGTAACTGTTTATTTACTTCCCCATTCGAATTAAAATAGAAACTCAAATTGAACAAACAATGATTATTTTAACAAAAAAAATTATAAATTTTTATTCAATAAGATATTATTTATTTTATATATTATTTTTAACCTCCCAGAAAAAAGCATAGAGAGGTTGTTGACATAAATGCAGTACCAAGAACAAGTAGACAAGTCTTATCATTCGTAAATTCTAGTGTCGATTGCCAAATTGTAGAATGATTAGCACAAGAAGACTCAAGTAGATCGGATGATGAAGATGTTCCCGATAAATATGCCCCGAAGCATAGCAACCACCCATATAGACATATTACTTAGAAGAATTATTAAAAGTAGCTTAAAGCTAGGAAATAACCTCTGTCTTGGGAACAACCAGCAAGAAACTCATCGGAAATTTATTCAAACATTAAATTACAATATAATATGTTGTTACATTAAATATAAAAACATCAGAAAAGCGTATACATTGTTCCATGGAGGAGTTACTGACTCTTTGAAGTCGAGTAATTGGTATTTACATTACTAGCTTGTGCTTATATATATGCATAATATTTACAGAATGTACAAAAAAACATTTTCGTTTTCTTTTGCATAGTCATTGTGTCATTTTAATGCCAATGCTATTTTGTTAACTGTATTATTACAAATTACTAAAATATACTAATATATTAACCAGATATAATATCATGAAAACATACTCTTTGCCAAATAAATATAGACTTTGTACCCAACTGAATTCACTTAAACTTGAGATATTTCTTAGCCTTCTGAAAAAGGTAAAAATTAGCCTTTTAATAATGTTTTATTATGTATGTATATTTATTTGGCACACTCTGTAGCCTAAATGGATGGATGTTAACATATGGGTGTTGTTGATTTTTCTTAGCTGTGGAAGCGACATAGCGTACAATTTTTTTCTTTTCAGTAAACTTGTTACATAGTCTGGTTTTGTTAATAACTGTTTTAACCTTTGTGCTTGATACTTACACAATTCATGAGCCTTACAGGAAATGATAAGGTAACGCACGTATTAGGTCGTAACAAACTTCGTCGCCTGTTTCAGTGTCTCCATACGCTCGTGGGCCATTCCGGTGGCGTGTGGTCATCTCAAATGGTCGGTGACCTAGTCATCAGCGGCTCGACTGATCGTACACTGCGCGTTTGGAACGCCAAGACCGGACAGTGCCTAAAGGTGCTGGCTGGTCATACATCAACTGTGCGGTGCATGCATCTCTATCAGAACAGGTATGTTGCTAAGCGTTTTTATTCAAACACCTACTTAATTAGAATTTGTTTAGACCTAATATAATAATGTATGTTACTAATATATCACTTTAAAAGTGATGTGACTGTGACACCATGAGACAACTTCTTAAAATTATGTAGCGTTTTAGTTTTTGGCCATATAGCATGTTATTTATATAGATTGTGTATTGTTTTTTACTTGGTGAAATATTATCACTCGCGCTTTTGCTACTGTGACTGCTTTTTATGAATTGGAGCGATGCATTTATGTCAAAAGAAGTGGTATTTTTTATAAAATAATATTTGTAACGATGATGCTGTATGGATGGCAATGATATATAAATTCGATTATGCTTATGATGGCCATATATCTCAAAGGAGCCACAACCTATACGGAAGAAAGGTTATTCTCACGTGGCAGCCTCATATTGTTAAGTGAAGTGTAGGGTGCACCTTGCTTAATGGGGTGACAACCTGGCGAGAGGTACAGGATGTCAGAAGAGGATCAGGTTGCTCAGGACTGTTTCTTATTTAATTAACGTCAGCACCATTTTAAAAATGTAATTCAAATTAAATCAGAACCTTTCGCAAGTAACATATACTAATTTGTTATTGTATCTAAATTGTTCTTTAGAAACAATTTTTGCTGTGCGATTTAACCCTAAACTGATTAGTGCTAATAGCTATTACTTACTGGCATTAGCGAAAATAATTTTGATCTATTACGGACATTTATCATAGATAAGCAGCTTACTATAAACTTCTTTTACTCCAAACTCTCGTTTATGTTTGTGGTAGCACTGATGTTGTAAAGTAAACATAGTATCTTTCCACTATCTTATGGGTACTATGTTAGAAATTTGTTTACTATGCTTGGAGAATCCAAATTATTGAACTATTTTATTGTAAAACTAAAGGGACAGAGGAAGTTACAGTTCGCTGTTGGTAAGAAGTTTATGCAGCCTGTAGACAGACACTTGCAGTCATCTTAAAGCAAAGAAAGCTGCCGATCGTTGTCACCTCTGAGTACTAAGATGGAATGTCTCTCAGCATGTAATTATGCTGGCTCTACATACCCTCCAGACCATACCTATCCGACCTGAGGGTTCCAGGTGAACTCCTTGGCAGAAAAGGGATTTTTTATTTTGAGGTGTTATTAGAAAGTTGTTGCTGCCCATCTCCTATCGTCCTTTCCCTTTATCAGCTCTTGCTACAGTTACGGAATGATACGCGTACTCTCGCACTAATGGTCCATATTATATATTATTTATGTATTATTATAACAAGGCAATTATGACAAATATGAAGCAATCCCCCTTTGAAGCATCTATGGTTTTAATAATCTATGTTTATGTAATCTGTGGTGGAGGTTTATGCCTATACCATAAATCACATAAACATAGATTTAGCAGTGGACTTTTGCCATACTAAGAAAAAAAATATTTCGAAGACATGTGAAGTTCGTCAACACGCATTTGGGCAGCGCGGCGGACACTTCCTTGCCCTAAACCCATATCAATTTACGGTATACATTGTTGTAAAACTAAATATGAAAACATTTCTATCATATTAATCACCTTATTCCTAAGGGTTATTAAGAATCAGGATTTTATATGCATGCTTTTGCTTAGCGACATATCCTTTTGTATATTGTTTGTTTTTTCTTCACTTCTCTCTACTTTATTTAAACGTAGTTCAGTGTTTTGCTGTTAATCTTTACAAACTTCTTCATCAGTCTGTAGCTATATTATGGTTGTAGCACAAATGGGTCGGCTGGACCTGGGTAGGACCAAGCTTACACAGAATACCAGCGTGAAATAGGAGCTCAATATTGCTGTGATTCGTATGGTGAATGTAGAGTACCATGGAGACCATTTTTACTGGAGACAAGGCATTCCATCTTAGTACTCAGGCGTGACAACGGATCTGCATCACTGATTCTTAATCGAGAGTAAATGTGGATGTCTAAGGGGCACAGTATCTACTTACCATCAGGTGGATTGTGTGCTTGTTTGTCACAAGTGTCACTTAATTGACCAACGCACATCGCGACTAAACTTCCATCCACATCATTGCGATCATCTTGGCGATTCACTACTGTGCGATTTACAAGGAGTTTTCTTTCTGGCACGACTTCGTTGTGGAATTGATTACCACCGGGGATTCCACCGATACGAATTAGGGACCTTCAAGAAACGAGCTTACTCCTTTTTAATAGGCTAAACGCAACTGCAATTTCCCTGGCGTTGCAGTTGTTCATGGGCGGTGGTTGACTCTTACCGTCAAGTGAGTCTCATGTTCGTTTTGTCGCCTCCTATAAAAAAGTAGAAGAAAATAAAAAAATGTCTAGGTACATCTGCTCTTATCCAGCAAACAGGTTTAAAGAACATAAAATTATAAGTATAGTATTCAGACAGCTGTAATGTCTTTTTTATATAGAATAAGGCATACGAACACACAGTCCACCTGATTTTAGGTGGATACTGTAACCTATAGTCATCTATATCTATCGTCGATTAAAAATCATAATGCAGATACGTTGTCAACCCTGAGGGCTAAGACGGAATGTGTCATTTTCTAGTGGAAAGTGTCTATCATTTATTATAGAAAAATTTCAACTTGATCTACGTTCAAGAATGAAGCAGTGAAAATAGGGGAATATGACAATTTCGTCAATATTTCATAAATAGTATCTGACTGACCTCAGTTGTCTCTTTCTATTTCCTATCACTGTCATTTAGGCACGGCGCAACAGCAATAGATCCTTAAAAATCTTTTATTTTTATTTACTGTGCGCGGATGTCCTCTTAAGGTGGATGCGTCGACCGTCAGCCCATACATTTTTTAACCAAAATATACACTAAACACAGACACTTATTCTTTAAAACTAGTCATTTTATCACTTCTCTACAATGAAATGTGTACGCCTCTGACCTTTATAGGCAATAACTTACATTATATACCGAGAAAAACAATAGTGAAATCCCGGAAAAATTTGACACTTCTTTAGTAGTGTGCGTGACTTTTGACAAGCAAACGAAAGGCGACGTTTAAACATTGGCACGCTAGATGGCATTCAAGTGATCTTAAATAATTCTGATAAATCAATATCTTAAGTTCAATAATTCGTTAATTTCCTTTCCAACCGTTAAAAAAACAGTATAAAATAACATAAAACTAATGGCCTTAGACACCTATGTTTTTTGTAAACAATTTTATTACTTATTATCGTTGTGTGGCATACCAAAAGTCGTAGGTAAAGCGATGTTGCCGTCCTTCCTGACAACAAACTGCCGTAGACAGAGAAGTCTACGGTACTAAAGAACAAAGCAAGACGGAACAAAAGCGTTGCCAAACTTACGTACGTTCACTTGTTTGACTTGTATAAAATATAATATTCTGATTTCGGTTGTCACGCGCTATGATTTGCGCGCGGAATTTCTTGTGTATTATACATATTTTGTATGTATGTTTTCATTGATTCGAATTGCAATATTTCTCTAGTATATATTTGAGACTATATTGTAATTTATCGTAGGTATAGTAATTAATTATTTTAAAAACGCAATTATGTTTTCGATAGTATTATTAACAGCAGGCTGGCCCGTGATTTTTCTGAAATATCGTCACAATACTGATTACCTACGTCATACGTGTCAGTGTTTCATATATGAATGTGTTTGAATATGTTTTTGGTCAACAATAAATACAATTATTATAAATCGGTAAACTACCAAAGTAGTCACAAAATTAAACTTGCAAACATTTGCTAAATATGGTTTTGCCGGGTTACATTAAACACCCTTTACGCATTTTGCAAACAGTTTCAGACAGACACACATTATTAGTTTGTTATATTTTGTAGAGCTCAAGTTCACTCGTCACTACGTCACACCTTATGATGCGTTCAGAAACAAATATAATTCAGTTACATAAAATCTTTTTTTCCGTTCCGTGCTTTATTGTTTATAAATAAATAGCTTATTCCAATCTGAGTTATATTTTTCTTATTCGTCGGCCAATTCTACCAGGAATATAAAGATAACATTGAAATAAAAAGATAAGTAAATTTTTGTACATTTTACTGTTCTAGATCTTGTGTTCCGAACGCAACCCTATTCATATAGAATTGAAGGAAGATTTGTATATATATTATATTGTATAGTACCTGGGTGACCGAGCATTTCTCGGATTTTTTTTTTTGGAAATCGTGTGTTTTATTTAGAAGTGAAGTTATATTTAGATTAAAAATACATACTGATAAAATATGAAGAATATTTTTTGATCTTACTGATATAATAGAAAAAAACAAAACTGGTTATTAAAATGAAAAATCATGAGTGCAATAAAATTTTCGCATTTTTAAAAAAAATACTACAAAAAGGGCTCGAAATAATAGATTTTCTCACAAAAGAAGGGAACTTGAAAAAAAAGGGAAAAAAGTCAATCCTAAAACAAGACGCAAACCATGGAATTACGATTTCGGGACAGTGCGTTATCCACTTGAGCTATTACGACCATTATTATAGTGTTAAAATTTACCTTCTTATATTGTAGCAGTTTTTCATTGCCTGAAAACGGGGATAAAACGACATTTTATGAAAATCGTTGGAGCCGTTTCCGAGATTCCGATTATATATACATATATATACATATATATACATATATATATATATATATATATATATATATATATATATATATATATATATATATATATATATATATATATATATATATATATATATATAGTTATATTAGTTTCGAGTGAATAGGCATGTATCAGTATAATTATGTTGTTTCAAATAGGTTGTACGGAACACATTTAAATGATAGTTGATAGGAAAAATGATTTTATTTAAAATAAATAATGATATTATATAATGATATTGATAATGATATAGAACGCGTCTATCGTGTTCTAAGCGACAACGTCAACTGTCGATTGCTCAAAAACTAAAGTGAATGACGCAAATTATGTTGACCTAAATAAATCGCTTACACACTAAAATGTACGGTTGCACTGTACATGCTCCCGGGCGAGAGATGAGAGTGATAAGATAGATAGGAAACAACAAAAATGATATAAGATAAAAAATGATAATGATATAAGATAATGACTAAGTTAAGAAACTATCATAGTATGTCACTAATAAATAAAATAAAAATAAGTAGTTAAAGGTCCATGTCCAGATCTATTTTACTTGTATGTCCTTCAAGCACACTCTCGCAAATACGGATGAGGTGCCTTTGTTTTGTACTCGCGCACTTTGCACTGATATGTTTTGATTTGCACTGACACTATCACTTTTACACGCACGAATGTCTTGAAGAGATAACCGTGGTGCCGGCTCCGGGCGGGCAGCAGGCGCTAGGCTCCGCCGGCGCGCTTGTCTCACTCGCTTCCAAAGTACCACTACGCCCGCTGCCCCGAGTGTTCCCACTAACACGTTGATAACGACATAGTGGTGTAAGTCGTGGGTTGACAGCTGATTCACTTCAACATATATGTTTTCTTTTTTCATTTGATCGATTTGACGCCCGATCTCCTTCAAGGACGCTTGCCGTTCTCTCTCTTCTGGTTGGCTTATCTCACCTTTACTGATAGGTATGGTCAAGTTGATTATCTTGTTGATAGGTGGAATATCTATGGCTAATAAATCGGGGTATGCGTGCATTGTGTTGATGTGATAGTTGTGTGGATAGATTATGAATGCGTCTCCCTTGAGCACGCAATTATTCCCGACTGATAAAACGCCGGCCTTGCTGACGCGCTCCGATGTAACTTGATTGTCGCATATGAATCGAAGAGTGCATTGTTCGCAGCAGAAAAATAAGTATGTGTTTATAGTGTTGAGCGCATTCCATGAATTTTTACAACTGTTAATATTAGTGAGACATTCGTCTGTTGAATGATTCTTGATACACAAATTTTTATCATTTTGCATATGGTAAACAGGACCCCGTAACTCACAAAGTTTCGTGGTGAGGTCTGAATGTAGACATGATTGTACTTCGGCTTCAATCATAGGTATGTATGAGTCTCTTTGGATGTTTACAGCAAAGTAATCAGAGATGGGAATTATGTTTATCATCTTACTGTCGTATGATTGAGGAATAGGTAAAACTCTGTAGATGTCATAGCTTTCTCTGGTTAACCTTTCAGCTGCGGAGACTCTAACCGTCATACTCCGTTGACTGCGGAGCTGTTTAATAAAATTGACGGCGCATTGGGCGCAATCCGTTTAAATGCAAATTTCTTTACTTTGGTATATCAAATACTATAATATGTATACATTTCTGAATTCTCTATGAAATTTCCTATAAACGAGTACATAAATTAAATAAAGTCCCAAGGTAATAAGTGTAAGTAAATATTGAATAAAGACAAAATTGTCATATTTCTCGATGAAACAAAGTTTTTTAATACTACGATTTTATTTTCATTTAATTTTAAATCTATTGTTTACAGTATTTTATGCGCAAAACCATAGGCTACAATACAATTTTTTATCATAAAACGCATTAATAGTAAGCTTACAAGAACCAACAATCAACTTACACAGATGTAGAATGTAGTTCGGACCAGATGCGGCATTAAGATGGTATATATAAAAAATCCTACTAAAGTGTATAATCTGTGGGGTTTTTATGGTAATCTTTTTTATCCTGTACACATAGACATATGGTAGAATAAGTTAGACATAGTGCGTAACGCTTTATTTCGACATTAAGAGAGCGGGTAAAAAATGTCCAGTACTTGGACACCCGCAGTCAACGGAGATATTTTCGTGTCCAAGTGTTAGACGTCCGCAGTTGAGAGGTTAAATGTGGTATTTTAATTTCGAGTAAAAGGTTTTGATATGTGACCTTGAGCTTTACTCTCAGTAAATGATACAATTTTGATACGCCGTTGTGTATGTCATCTATAGGCAAAGATAGATCTTTTGTTAAATGTCCAGAAATGATGCTAAGTTCATCTTGTAGCTGTTCAGGTGATACTATATGTATATCAAATTTCCCCTGATAAATGTCGGTAACAACATCGAGCAAGGTATTTTGTATCTTTTTCAAATTAACTAAGATGTTGTTTGATATTACTGATGATAAGGTAAACTCGTTGCTAGCTCTTAATTTTTGTATCTCTTCTTTAATAACAGAATTTTCTTGCTCTAATTTATTGATATGCTGATGGAAGAGTTTGTGTTGTTGGTCAATTGTTGTTTCTAATATTTTTAAAAAGTTATATTGTGCTTCTATTACTGATGTCTGATTTTTCCATAATTTTACGAGATGGTTTTGATTGTTTCTAATGAGTTCAATGTCCTTTGTATATTGTTCAGCGAAGTCATTGTCAAGTACGCCGAATAGTGCATGCGCGACATTTCCCACGCCATTGATAAGCCCGCGACGTACTCGTATTCCCGCCGCCGACTGCTGACCAAGCAACAGCTGATCGTAGTAGTGTAACTCGGTGCTCCCGTATCGTAATTGTAATAGGATTATGTCACATTGTTGTCGCTCTTGCAATTGTGAACATATGTTTTCGAGGTGAGTGATATATGTTTTTAGTAGTTTCGAACCTTGCCAGTACGGATCTAAATCGTAATAAACAATGATTTTCCATTCATCTCGGATAAGCCTCATGTTTGATGTTTTATCGAAGTATAAACTCTGGGTATCCTTGTTACATTAAATGCTCCTTGTGCTGATTGTGCGAATAACGTAAAAATAAGCATTGTTGAATAAAACTAAAAATATTAATTTTTGGTCCGATTTACGCAAATTGATACTATAAGCTCGTTTTGCGTAAATCGGACCAAAAATTAATATTCAAAAACTGAAGGTAGCTGGACTAACTATGACATTGGGACGTCAAACATCTCAGTCCCCCCCCGTGACCATGGTTGCTGTAAAGCACCCGAAACGTCGGGAATTAAAAATAAGTAAAAGTAGTGAAATAAACGCGATAAAATCCGTAAATTTAGTTTTATTCAATGTGTAGTGTTTGCGTAAATTTAAGAAATCAATAAGCATTGTGTACATGATAAAATTACAAAGTTTGATACTAGATCGTGCTTTTTCTGGTTTGTCGTTTTTGTGATCTGCTTTGAAACTTAATTCTTGATTGTTTTTCGGACTTGATTGACAGTTTGTGGGATTCCGATAGTTTGCTTCAGACTGAGTTGGTAAAATGGTTAATTTCGTGATAGGTCTCTTAATAGTCCCGTTTTTTGTTTTAACAGTAACTACTCGGACTAATCCATCTTTGCCGGGGTGAACATCGATAACTCTCCCTAATGCCCATGTCCCGGCAGTTAGGTTTGCTTCATGAATGATTACAATGTCATCAATTTTGATATTTTCAGTTGATTGCTGCCATTTGTTCCTGGCGGATAATGCTGTCAGATATTCAGACTTCCAGCGCTTCCAAACATCATTGAATATCTTCTGCGTCATATGCCAACGTGTTCTTTCGTCTTTCTCTGTCTCCACGATACTTAAAACTGGACCGCTGGCCAGAAAGTGAGATGGAGTCAGGTAATTGATATCATTTGGATCTTCAGTGATAGCGCAGAGCGGTCGGGAATTCAGGCAGGCTTCTATCTGTGTTAGCAGTGTTGAGAACTCCTCGAAGGAGAGTTTTTGTTCGCCGATGACCCTGCGAAGATGGTATTTAACACTCTTCACAGCCGCTTCCCACAGACCCCCCGCACTGGGCCATGATGGAGCATTGAAATGCCATGTGATATTCATTTCGCTAATTTCTGATAAGAACTCATTTGTGATAATGGATTTTAGATCAATTATTTCTTGATTGATGATTCTGTTGGCACCAACGAAATTCGTACCATTATCGCTGTAAATGTGATGTGGTGTGTCACGCCTCGCCGCCATTTTTCTTAATGCTGCTAAGAATGCTGATGAAGTTAAATCGGATACTAACTCAAGATGTATGGCTTTTGTGACCATACAAACAAACACTGCTATGTATCCTTTAAAGGTTTTGATTCCTCTGCCTTTACTTGATTTTACTTCCACAAAACCTGAAAAATCCACCCCTGTTCGAAGAAATGGTCTCGACGGAATTATTCTTGCTTCAGGAAGATCGCCCATAAGCTGATATTGTTTTGTAGGGTTGTGTTTTTTACAGGTTACGCAGTTGCGCAGGCGTTTTTTGATTGCTCTGTTCCCACCTAGGACCCAATACTGTTGTCGTAGCCACGCTAAGGTGACACGGGCTCCTCCGTGATATGTCATTTTATGGGCTTGATCAATGAGTAGGTGTGTCAGGTGACTCTCGTGGGGGATGATAAGGGGATGCATCATTTCTTTGCTGATCGAAGCGTTTTGCAGTCTACCACCTACTCTCAACATACCTTCAGAATCGATTAAAGGATTTAAAGGTAATAATTTGCTATTTGGCCTTGCTTTGTTATACTTTTGTAAATAGCCGATATCTTCTCCAAACTCCTTGCTTTGTACGTGCTTGATAATTTTTTGCTTTGCCTTTTGTAATTCTTGTGCTGTTAAATAGCTTTGCTTATTAAAATAATAAGCAAAGCTTTATACGTAGTATGTAGGCTAATATTCGTGTCACTCGCGTGAAACTGCTGTGCTTGCTTATTAATTGGGTAAGGACGTCGTCTTCGCTTGAGCAGGTTGTGGTGTGTACTTGCTTTATGGTTTTGACCTCTTCATCGGTGGTGTAAGTGATCTTCTTTACGTTATCATCGTCGGAGTATGATAACCACGCTGGTCCATGCCACCACAACTGATGTCGATGAAGCTGTTTCGTGCTGATTCCTCGGCTGGCACAGTCAGCTGGGTTATCCTGCGACTTGACATAGCGCCAACATTCCGGTGGTAAAACTTCTGTGATCTTAGCTACTCCGCTGGCTACAAAAACGTTCCAGCGTTTCGGATCTCCTTGCAGCCAACCCAATACTGCTGTCGAATCACACCATCCAAACATTTTGATATTGTAATCTGCCAAACATGATTTCACCTTTTCCATGAGCTTTTATAAAAGTAGGGTTGCACACAGTTCTAAGCGAGGTAAGCTGATCTTCTTTTTCGGTGGTACTAGCCTGGATTTTGCTGTAACGAGGACGACGGATATGTTTTTACTTCCCTCTTGTTTTTCACGAACTATCTTGCAATAAATTGCGCAAGCGTATGCGTTCATCGACGCGTCACTGAACCCATGAAGAATGATGACGTCATTTTTGTTGCTCTTTAACCATCTTGGTATACGTATCTGTGATATATTTTTGATATCTTCTTTGATCTTCGTCCAATCCACTTGACTTGTTTTCATGAGATACAAATCACTTGAATCTCGTCGTCCATTTTAAGTCATATTGCCAAATTTTTTGGAATAATAATTTCAATTTTGTGCTAACTGGCGTTAAAAATCCTACTGGGTCGTAGAGCTTTGAGATATTTGATAACAAGCTTCGTTTCGTTAGTTTTGATGTTGATAAATCGATCTTCAAGTCAAAAGTAAGCTGATCTGATTGCGTAAGCCATTGCAGGCCTAAGGTTTTTGTAGATACTTCAGTTTTAGTTAAAGACTACTCGAAGCGAAGTTGTTGTTGACTCCGGTCGTTGAATGCAATGATGTGGTAAATACAGACTGTAGACAGGCGTCTTGTTGCATGGCGACATTTTCATATGACCTAATTCCAAGTACTCGTGGATAAATGATTTATATTCTTTTTCAATATCTTTTCGGTAAGTAAATCTTTTTTTTCAACTGTTTAAACTGCGCCTTTACTCTTGATTTTGATTCTCCCAATTTTTGAACTGCTTCTGATATAAATGGCAATCTAACTATGTATTTCCCATCTTCTTGCCTTGTTGTCGTGTTTTTGAAATACTCCAGGCATTGAGCATCTTCTTGGGTCATGGTGAGTTCGTCAGGTATGTTTTCTATCTCCCAAAAACGTTGAATCTCATCTATATTGTTCATAATAACGTTGCATTGATAGGATTTTACGTTGCCACACAAAATCCACCCGAGACGTGTTTGCTGTGCCACAGGTTGTGATTGTTGTGATGAAATGATACCGCCTAATATGATAGAAGAATAGACGTCCGCCCCCAACAACAAGTCTACTGGGCGGCTCACGTTGAATTCGGGATCGGCGAGTTGAATGTTTTCTAGATATGACCAGTCTGGTTTGTCGAATGTCTTGTTGGGCAGATTGTTAATTAAGTTTTTCATGATAAACACATCTGACGTAAATTGATAGTCGCTGTAAGCCGATGAGCAAGTTATGTTAATAACACCTTTACAGTTGTTTTCCTTTGCTCCTACTCCGAAAATGACACTTTTGCACCTCTGTCGAGGAAGTTGTAACATTTGAGCTGCCTTCTCAGTAATCAGGGAGGTCTGGAAACCCTGATCAATCAGCGCTCGAATTTTGACATAAATGCCATTAACACACTGTACTTTTACTAATGCTGTTGCTAAGAGGGTTTCATTTATATTATTTTGTGACACGTTGCTTGCATTTCTACGTTGTTCTGTTCCTGAGGTCAACGGCTTCACGTAGGCCTCGTGTATGAGTGTGTTTTGTCGGCCATTACACTCGCGGCAACGTTTTGCCGATATGCAATTTTTGCCATAGTGATCGTAAAGACAATTGAAGCAATATTTCAATTTCGCAATTGTATTTCGCCTTTCCGTTGGTTGTAATTTGATAAAGTTGCTGCAGTGAAATATGCCGTGGTTTTCATTTTTGCATAGTGGACATCCTGTTTGTGAGTTTTTCTGTGCATAATTTGTGACTTGATTTTGATTGCTGGTAAATGATTTAAAATAATGAGGCTTCTTTTGATGAGATGTTGTTTCAGGCTGAGAAGATTTTTTTGTGGAGTCTTGTTTGCGTCGGGATGATTCTAGTGAGGTAAATTTATTTTCCAAAAAATTTAAAAAATCTGCTAAAGTTGGTAAATCTCTAGGATTCTTTAGGGATTCGATGTAGTCTTTGTGAGTCTCGGCATCTAGTTTTTGAGACAATATATGTACCACCAAAGGATCCCATGAACTTATGTCTATGCCTAGATTTTTATGGCATTTAGGCTTTCGTTTACGCTGTCATAAATTTTCTTAATATGTGCTGCTGATTGCTGTTGAGCGATAGGTAAATTTAAAAGAATGTTGATATGAGACCCAAAAATTAATTTGTTATTATTGTATCGATGATTCAACAAATTCCAACAAACTTGATAATTGTCCGAACTGATATGCAGATGCTGTACCATTTTTTCCGGTTCTCCTCTAAGTTTACTTTTCAAAAACTGCGTTTTTTGGGCATTTGACAAGTTTCGATTGGTATGAACTGCTTCGCAAACCAAATCCTTGAATGATACTCACTGATGATAATTGCCAGTGAACGTAGGTATGTCCATCTGGGGTGTGGACTTTTCTCGGTGACTTTCAGACCACATCTTTGTATTGATCTTTCTTGACTTGGCTAAATTTTTGTTCATAGAAGCTGAAGGTTTCTTCATACGCTTCATTGGAACCATCCAATTCGCTATCCAGCTCCCAGTGTAAGGCATCGATAGCTGCCCAACGAGACTGGAGAGTACGTAACAAGTCTTCGAATTCCCATTTCTCTGATACTAATTCCAGGTTGATATTTGATAGTGTTCGTTGAAATGCTTTAAAATTGCTATTCTGTTTTCTCAACATTTCTTCTGTTTTGCTCGATGTTGATCTTGTACTTATTTGTGGCGTGATTGGATTTGTTTTAAAGACAAATGTAGGGGGCTTTAACAGTGTTGTTCCAGGTCTATCCTCTGTCAAAGGCTGATAGTTTTAGATATGCGCTCTAATGTTGTCAAATATCTCCTTCAATCTTTCACGTTCTTGATCTATTCTTTCTCTGCTTGGTACATCCATATCCAGTTGTGATAAATGCTGATAATTTTTCTCATACTCCAACCAATAGTTGTCTAGAGTATTTAATCTGCGTTTGATATAGTCTGGAGTCTTCCTATCAGACCCGTCCTTCTTGAAATTAGTATACAAATTTTCAATTGCTGTTGATAGCTGCTGCTGCGTAGTGAAGACATCGTTGACAGACATCATGATATAGAGATAAGTAAAATGGAAAGATCTTACTTGATGTGATGCTGGTTGCTGATTGTGCAGAGGTGGTTGGCGCGTTCGTGCTGTAGTGGTGGTAAGTACCCAACGAAGACTTAGATTCTCCTGATGCGCTGCAAGCTGCTACTGCTGGGCGGCGCCCCAAGACTCGCTACGCCCACAAATACTGCTTGATCCTTGATGCTTTGTGACACCGATGGCCGGAGCTTATTGATAATGAAATGATGCTGCACACTTATTAGTACAGACTGGAAAGCTATTGCACACGTCACTTAGTGCACTATGTCGCAATAGGTCACTGAGCGGAAACACTTTTTCCGGTCGTTAAAACCCGAATTTCAGGTCCCGCTACGGAGCTCGAAGGACCATAAAGATGTACGGAACACCTTTAAATGATAGTTGATAGGAAAAATGATTTTATTTAAAATAAATAATGATATTATATAATGATATTGATAATTATATAGAACGCGTCTATCGTGTTCTGAGCGACAACGTCTACTGTCGATTGCTCAATAACTAAAATGAATGACGCAAATTATGTTGACCTAAATAAATCGCTTACACACTAAAATGTACGGTTGCACTGTACATAGGTACTTCTGTTTTGATAAAAAATTCAATAGTGTAATGTAATAAAATAAAACTGCGTTATATTGTAATCAATGTGGACATAATTTATTTTCCAAAGTTATAAATCAATTAAATAGTTTACGCCAACAAATATAAATTTTATTTTTATAACAATCGTACATAGCGTTTTGTAGTTCTGCCTACCCCATCTACACATACAGAAAAATTAAAACTTGTTTTTTTTACATACACGCCATCTAGTGTTCTAGCTTCGTAAACGTAGGGATACGTCTAAGTGTGTGTAAACGACCCTATATTCAATGACAGATGTTATAATCAAAATTAATGTCGAATTGGGTTGATTTTGAGGCAATGATATGACCCATTCCAATAAAATGTAATATCCAATAACCGCTAAGTCTACTCCTACGACTTAATAATTTTCCAATTACACAAAACTCCAAATAAACTAAAAATGTTGACTTCAGCGCCATCTTGCGGGAGAATGGCTGGGAACAGTCCGTAGGTTTCACCTTAACTGTTGCATACTGCATTCTGCTTCGCAACGGAGTATGGTGAGCTAGTAACTTATTGACACACCCATTCTGTACGAAAATTAAATACGTTGGATACAAACTTCACAGGATCATCCTACGTGTGCGACATAAGTAAAACGCACCGAAGCCTAAATCACCCTATCAAAGTTCAGAAGTACTCCCTTATACAGGTTGTTTGGAAGATGGGGGCAAAGCCTGAAGGGGAACTTTTAACTATTTAGAACATATTAAGCTAAACTTGTCTTAGACGAAGTTCGATTTTATTTTGAATTGAATTTCTAAGCTTTTTAACAATAAAACCCCTTTTTATTGCAATTAATTGCTAACAGTGTCTATAACAGTTCTATATTATTATTTTATTTATGTAATGTGTGATTTTTTTTTTGATGATGAAGATGCCTGGAAATTATTTTGTTTGAGTTATCACACATTACATAAATAAAAAATATTAACAACTGTTACTCGACACTATTAGCAATTTATTTAAAAAAATGTTTTTTATTTTGTTTAAAACCAATTGTTAAAAACCAATTTTAAAAAAATGAGCAGACTTCTTCTTGGACAAGGTTAGCTTAATATGTTCTAAATGGATTAAGGTATCATCTAAAGTTGTTCAAGACGGCTATAAATCAATAGTAGACTACAGACTATAAACTGTACATTTCTAAAGCGCTACTAAATACGCTATGTTATAGCGCGCTATTTATAAGAAAGCGTGTGGGAGACCGACGAGCGTGTGTACAGTTTTGACACACGCTAAATTTCGTAGCACGTTATATTACCTGTCGTTCGTTGGATAAACAGCGTGCTATATAAGAACATTATTTCGTAATAAGTCGAATTTTAGTATAAAATGAAATGAAGCAGTAAATTAAAATTAAATTAAATTAAAATTAAAATTTCCTTTATTTCTAAAAATCCTATTACAAATATTTGTCGAGTCTTCCCTTTAAGTAGTCATAGACACTTGTGTTGGGAATAACTCGCTACTTCCCTTACAGTTGGCTAAATAAGATAAACTAGGTAGGTATATTATATCTAAAAGGTTAGTTTAGGATGGTATGGTTTACATTTTTTTTTGTACATTGAAATATAACATTTTTGATATAATTCAAATTTAAATTTAAATTGCGGCTCTAGTGGCAATGAACTATTTTCATGTAAGCATGTATGGTAGTATATAAAATGTGCGTGAGTGTGTATATATGTTTGTGTGCGTCTGTACATGTGTGTGCGTGTGTGCGTGTGTGCGTGTGTGTGTGTGTGTGTGTGTGTGTGTGTGTGTGTGTGTGTGTGTGTGTGGGTGGGTGGGTGGGTGTGTGTGTGTGTGCGTGTGTGTGTGTGTGTGTGTGTGTGTGTGTGTGTGTGTATGTGTGTGTATGTGTGGGTGTGTATGTGTGTGTGTACATGTATATTTGCACGTAGTGTATGAATGAGTGTATGTATGTGTGTATACGAGCTCGTGTCTGTATGGGAGTGTGCATGTGTTGGTTACATGTATGCCCTACGGATAAGGTTCCTTGGGATCGCTATGAACATTCCGCATACAGGAACCAGCATTAATTGAACCAAACATGTTAACAAATTCTTATGAAAAGGTTTTCAACATTTTCATAGCTAAGTGAATCCAACCATTCTTTTACAGTTGGTAACGCCAGTTAACAATCTACTTTATCAACATTACATTACATATCGCATTGAGTTCGTCCTAAGTTATATCTACTTTATCAACATGACTAGTGCATATTTTTTGTTTCCTTCCTTCCTTCCCTTTCCTACCGCACGCGCTGCCGCCGAGGTGAAAAAGAGGATCTCGGCGCGCGTCAGTATACTAAGTGACATTACGTTCTCCGCACCGCACGGCCAGCCGTCGCGTCTTATATATATATGAATGAATGAATGAATATACTTTTATTGTACACCACAAACAAATATACAGTTAACAAAACACAAAAAAGATTATAATATTATGTAAGTACAATTTGGCGGCCTTATCGCTACATAGCGATCTCTTCCAGGCAACCAAAGGTGTAAGGATTCGAACAGTGAGAACTAGGTAGGTGGTGCAATATAAATATACATAATATAATAGCGATTTATAGACAATACATGCAATAAAATAACATACAAATAACTAATACATGAAATTATATAAATTGCTAAAATATAATAAAAATAAAGTAAAACATATATAAATATAAATATACATACATATATATAAATATATAAACAAACTTACACATTTACTCAAATATAGATATATATATATACATATACATAAAAAATTCCTCAAACAATAATATAAAGCAGATAAATACAATAGATACATAATCACTTAATTTATTCTAACGGTGTTCAAACGACTGAGACAAGTAATGCTCTTTAAGTAGTCGCTTAAATGTAACAATCGTTTGTGCTTCACGTATACGCAACGGTAGGGCATTCCAGAGCTTGATAGATTGGACAGTAAATGATTTATTAAAAAAGGAAGTATTGTGAGTTGATTGTGAGCTTATATATATATATTAACCGCAAACCGCGCAGGACGAACATTGAGTTCTCCTGTTTATCTTTAATACTCACCGCATCAGACATTGTGTCTTTGTAACTCATAAAAGTGTGAGACGCCCCCGTAAGGGCAAAGGTCGAGAGTGTGGGACTTCACGAAACTGTTAACCGAGAGTGCGTGTGCGCCGAACCACGTGGCGAGCTTGCTGTATAGCAGACACTCCAGGAGGAAGGCGCGGCAGCCCTCATTTTTTTCCTAGCCTTTGTCGTATGCACCAAAATTACAGTCCACTAAATCTTTATCGAAGATACCTTAAGTTACTGGCGTCTCCATTTTTAATGGTCCTTCGAGCCGGATTGACCTTGACTTTCCATTTTTAATGGTCACTTCTCGCTGGATTGACCTTGACTTTCCGCCCTTATTAGATCGTTATCGTAATAAGCGTTTATATAATTAATTATTTATATTTTAATCCGACTTCGGATTAACCCCGCCCTTATTAGAACACTAGAATAGGTCCTAATAGGTGACATTCATAGTAATTTTAAAACTATATTCATAGAATGAATAAGCATATAATTATCTATATAAATTATTTGTTGTATGTTCACATCACGTCATCAACTTTTAACTACATCTATAGATTGTACTGTTAAATTACATTTATTATTTGCACATATATTTAAGCATTATATTCGTTATAAATAACTTCTTAATTATTATAAAAGTTAACAATTAAAGTTCATCGTTAACGAAACTAATATCTAATAATTTAACCGCGTAGCGAGGTCGCTTACTGACTACCCGCTTATAATTATATTATTTTTGCCGCATAACTTAAGTTGTAATGCCGCCTAAAAAACAAATAGCATCGAATAATAGCGATTCCTCGGATAATGAGGGCACACCTGATGCTGAGTTGGTTTTATTGTTAGCTAAACGAGATGCTTTATTTGAAATAGTGCAAAAAATATATGATATGTCCTCGGACATCCTCACAAACACTTCCACGATGGAGCGTTTTCTTGATGGAAGTTCTAATATTAATGCTTTACGTATTGAGTTTAAACAGGTCTTAGATAATTATAATTCACATTTATTAAAAATAAACCCTATTGCTAAACCTGATTATAACAGCCTCATTGCGTTTGAGTCTCTTTGCGGTAGAATAAATAGGCTTTATTTACAATATTCGCAATCTAATTCACAAAGTACTAGTACACCATCTAAAGCCAGATTCACACTTCCGCCTATCGAACTTATGCCATTTTCGGGTGACATTCGCTCATGGCCTTTATTTTATGCTAGCTTTAAATCAACCGTCCATGACAACACATCGCTTACCGACGCTGAAAAGTTATACTATTTGCTAGGTAAACTAACGGGCAAAGCCCTATCTGTATGCTCAGGTATAACTCCTTGCGCTGAAAATTATAAAATTTTATTGCAAGCACTCGTTGACAAATATGAAGACCGGCGTATGCTAGCATCTACATATATTAATCAGATGTTCGAATTTAAGCCATTGCAATCGGCCACCGTAAATAATTTTGATTTATTTACTGATAACTTTATAAGTGCAGTGCGCGCTTTACAAAACTTAAAGTTAGATAATCTCGCGGACTTAATTGTTCTTCATATCGCGCTTAAGAAGCTGGACCCGGATACCATTCGCTCTTTCGAATATAGTCATAACTCGATGGTACCTACCTTTGATGATTTAGTAAATTTTATTAAGACCCGCTCCAAAGTTTTGCAACGCACCGATTCTAGTACAAATTCTAATAGCGCACCAAACAATCGACGAGGTAACGGTAATAATCGTCGCTGTAATAATACTTCGTCGCCGAAGTATCAGGCGTACGTAAGCACGACGACTAGTTGCTCAAAGTGTCTGTGCGATAATATTGTGCATCAACACCTATTTAAGTGTGCAGACTTTAATAAAATGACGCCGCAGGAACGATTTAAATGCGTAAAGAGTAACAATGCATGTGTGAATTGTCTCAGTTTAAGTCATCGAGTGTCTAGTTGCTCTTCAAATTATAGTTGTCGAGTTTGTAAATTTAAACATCACACATTGTTGCACTTCCACCGCAGAAGCGATAATGCTCCCCCTGCGCTGGCGCGTTCTCCACCGCTTCAGCCAGTTACACTGAAGTCTACAACCCCCGCGCCCGCACACTCGCCACCCCTCACCGCAGGTGCGCGTTCAGACGTCGCGCTGTGTACTTCGTTCAAGAATGTTTCTCAACGTTCACCGCCTCCCGCGCGCGCAAGTCGTTCGCAGAGAACTGTTTTATTATCAACCGCTCAAGTATTTGCTTACGATGCTAAGGGAGAGAAACAAATTATTCGTATATTATTAGACTCCGCGGCTCAAAGCCATTTTATGACTAAAGAGTGCTGTCATCGTTTAGGCGTTCAACAACACGATACCGAATGTACTGTAGTAAAGGGATTCGGTGGAGTTGAAAAAATTGTAAAATCGAAATCGATTGATATTAAAATTTTCTCACGATTCGACTCGAATATTAACTTCAATATTTCAACGCTAGTTGTTGATCAAATCACCGACCTTTTGCCCACTGCTGTGGTAGACACATCTGTCTTATCACACTTCCATGGCATAAGACTCGCTGATGAATGTTATAGCATGCCTAATAAAATTGATGTTTTGATAGGCGCATCCCTTTTCCCGCACTTACTATGTCCAGACGTAATTTATTCGCCTAACGACTTGTCCAGGCCCTCGGCTTTGAATACGGTATTTGGTTACGTTATTATGGGCTCAGTGCCGACACTTCAGGTAAATCATTCTTTAACGTGCTGCTCAGTTCTAGAGTCTCCTATCGTTGACAAATTAGTGCAACGATTTTGGGAGCTTGAACAGCCACCCTCCGCACCGCCCATTCAGTGTCCTTCAGACATTGAATGTGAAGAGTTTTATAAATCTACGACATCCCGCGATCCTTTTACTGGTAGATATATTGTTGGCCTGCCATTTAAAGATGACGTTTACTCTCTCGGAGATTCTTATGAAACCTCTCGACGACGATTCATGTGCTTGGAGAGGAAACTTCAAGCCTCGCCTACATTAAGGTTAGCATATGATGACGTCATAAAGGAATACTTAGCTAAAAATTATATATCCCCCGCACCGCCGTATGACTCTCATGAACCCGCTCCAATATATGTCATACCGCATCATGGAGTCTTACGCGAAGATAAGAAGTCAACGCGTCTGCGCATCGTCCTGGATGCTAGCAGTAAGACTAGCACTGGGCGATCATTAAATGATATTCTTCATTCAGGACCAAATTTGCAAGGCGACTTGTTCAATATAATTTTAACTTTCCGCTTACATCCAATCGCTATGACAGCCGACTGTCGCCAACAATTTCTGCAAATAGTTGTTCGCGATTCTGATCGTCGTTACCAATGCTTCCTATACCGCTTCCGTCCACAAGACCCACTTGTGTTATACCACTTCAATCGCGTGTGCTTCGGTTTAACTTCGAGTCCATACCATGCATTGCGCACGGTAAGACAGCTCATTGATGACGACGGCGCAAAGTATCCGCTTGCGAGTCGTATCGCATTTACTTCGCTATATATGGACGACATCGCGTTCTCTATGCCCAGTGAATCCGAGGCCAGTGAGACCTCTCGGCAGCTGATAGACTTATTCAAGGGTGCCCAATGGGACCTGATAAAATGGCATAGCAACCGTCGATCTGTTTTAGATGACCTCCCTACTTCCCATAAAATTACAGGAGAAGTAGAGTTCGATAAATCAATGCCACATAAAATACTAGGCTTGCATTGGTCTACCGATAGTGACGCCTTTTATTTTAAGATATCTGTTCCCGCTGATGTGACGTGCACTAAGCGCGCCATCTTATCTAATGTCGCCCGCCTGTGGGACATAATGGGTTTCGTTGCTCCCACAGTCGCGTACGCCAAATTGTTAATAAAGCAGCTTTGGCAACTTAATTTAGATTGGGACGACATACCACCACCGCCAATTATTAAGATGTGGAGGCAATTCTGTGCTGAATTACCAGCTCTTAATGATTTACGTATCCCGCGACATGTTGGTGTATCCAAAAACTGTACTGCGTCACTCCTGGGGTTTTCCGACGCCAGCGAGCACGCATACGGTGCCGTAGTCTACATACATGTAAAGAGCGTCAATGGTAACACCGTCCAGTTGATTTGTGCAAAGACTAAAGTCGCACCGACGAAACCACTACCTATTGCACGCCTTGAGCTTTGTGGAGCGGTTTTACTCTCAAAATTGCTTCGCAGAGTACTCGACAATTATTCTCTTGACCTTGCAATATCAGTCTATGCCTTTGTAGATTCAAAAGTAGCTCTGTACTGGATAAAGAGTTCGCCACACAAGTGGCAGACCTTTGTTGCAAACCGCGTTGTTCAGATTACCGACAATATTCGCGCTGATAACTTTTATCATGTCGCAGGTACTGAGAATCCCGCTGACATACTTTCACGTGGCGTTACGCCAAATAAATTAGTTTCAAACCCCCTGTGGCTCCATGGGCCTCAGTGGACTTCGTTAGATCCATCTCAATGGCCTCTTCGTACTTTAGACAATGAGGTTATTGCAAATATGCCTGAGAAGAAGATTTTGTCGCACACTGTGTGCACATCCGTCTGTAATTCTGCGATTTATGAGCTCGCACTCCGCATCTCTTCTTGGAGTAAACTTCTACGTATAATTGCGTACGTGTGTAAGTTTGCTAAATTATTGCCCCGCCTCAGCACTACTGTAGTGACTGCTGATGATCTCAGTTTCTCTGAGGTTATAATCCTCCGCGCCCTGCAAAAACAGCATTTTGCAGTGGAATATTTAAATATTGAAGGTAACAAACCTTGCTCGCCCGCTTTCAATCGTTTAAGGCCTTTTATTGAGAACGGTTTAATCCGCATTGGTGGTCGTCTTTCGAACTCCGCATTAGATTACACGCAAAAACATCCAATTATACTCCCGCGCAGTGATCATGTAGTGAACATGATCATTGACTATTATCATATTAAAAATTTACACGCTGGGCCTGAATTGTTATTGTCTTTACCCGCACCCAAAGTCAAATCTGACTCTACCAGTCTGTTACACAGGCATTCTTTACTGGATAAATTAGTTCAGTCGTTTTGGGACCGGTGGAGGACGGAATACCTTCACGGATTACAAGTTCGTCAGAAGTGGAACACCCCGTCTACGGCTATCGTACCAGGCATGGTTGTAATTGTGATAAATGATAATGAACCGCCCCTTGCTTGGCCATTAGCGATTGTCGAGTCTGTTCATCCTTCGAAGGATGGCGTAGTTCGAGTAGTGACCGTGAGAACTACTAAGGGAACATATCTCCGTCCTGTTGCTCGTATTTGCCCTCTCCCAAGACAATATATCTTGACTTGATCAATAAATCACGATTATTTTGATTATAATTATTTATCTAAATTAGGAATTAAGTTTATATTTATATATATTAAAAAAGTATTAAACCGCAATATTATATTTATGTATACATTTTCTCGCTTACCAAGTAAGGTTAGTAGATGAGACATGCGCATTGAGCGCATCCTCTCACTTTATATACCGCTTATTTATTTGTTTTCCTTTTACTTTTATATTACGGTTGTCTTTTAAAGGTGACCCTTTAAGGGCGGGAGGAAATGGTAACGCCAGTTAACAATCTACTTTATCAACATTACATTACATATCGCATTGAGTTCGTCCTAAGTTATATCTACTTTATCAACATGACTAGTGCATATTTTTTGTTTCCTTCCTTCCTTCCCTTTCCTACCGCACGCGCTGCCGCCGAGGTGAAAAAGAGGATCTCGGCGCGCGTCAGTATACTAAGTGACATTACGTTCTCCGCACCGCACGGCCAGCCGTCGCGTCTTATATATATATTAACCGCAAACCGCGCTGGACGAACATTGAGTTCTCCTGTTTATCTTTAATACTCACCGCATCAGACATTGTGTCTTTGTAACTCATAAAAGTGTGAGACGCCCCCGTAAGGGCAAAGGTCGAGAGTGTGGGACTTCACGAAACTGTTAACCGAGAGTGCGTGTGCGCCGAACCACGTGGCGAGCTTGCTGTATAGCAGACACTCCAGGAGGAAGGCGCGGCAGCCCTCATCAGGTCAGTGCGTGCTATCCCACCTATTTATTTTCCCCTTTGCCGTATGCACCAAAATTACAGTCCACTAAATCTTTATCGAAGATACCTTAAGTTACTGGCGTCTCCAACAGTTTTCCTGCAAGTGTAAGATAACATAGGGTATATTTTAAGTATACGGTTTACTTTGTTGTATATATAAGCAGACTGTCTACTATATATAGTAAAGATAAACCAATGAACATTCTTTCATACTTTTCAGGCTTACGACTGTCTTGAATCGATGTAAACGTTATTTTAATCTTAATATGAATTATAAATCAATTAAAGACGTATTTCTTCGAAGTGTATTGATTGTATATACAAAAATCAACTATTTACATACACTATTATGTACACTTTTTGTTTCTATATTTTATTTATATTTAAAAACATTACTAATACTTTTGTACTTACGCGTTGTATGTACTTTTGTTGACGGATACTTTTATAGCAGATAACCGTGTCATTCTATCACTTATAAATATACAGTATACACTAAGTAAATAATGTCTGACACTAAATTAGATAGCGCGCGATGAACGCCGTGCTGCTAGTTCAAATTTGCATCTCACATCCACTCCCAACAGTGTTCCTGCTAGAACTAGTTGCCTCTAGACATTCATAGCGCTATTTACATAGCACGCGCTATGCGCTAGCTTTGCACCCATCTTCCAAACAACCTGTATATAGAATAGCTCTGTACTACTACATTCAGTGTTGGCCATTACTCGAGCTTAATACCTTTCCCAATGGGAGACCTCCTATTTTCCTTCCACGGCCAAAATTCAATTCCTCCCTCTCCCTTCAACCTTCGCCAACGCTAACCTATCGCTGTATGTGGCCACCCACGGTCTGAAAAGTGTCCAACCTAACAAATATACAGGACATTTTTTCTTCAAATTTATTTTTATTTTTCTACATAGTCTGCTTGTAACTGTCACACTTCTCCCATCGATGCTCCCATCTCTCTAAGCAGAAAAAATACAGACAGGCAAAAATTTAAAAATTGTTTTTTGTTCAAGTATCGTATATACTTTCAAAATGGATATGATTAAATGCTGTTATTTCTACATTACAAACAGATACTTCCATTTTATTTATTTGTATACCTAGATGTCAGTTGACTATATCATAAGATAAATATAAAATCTAATTTAAAATTTTTCGTTTGACATAAGTTTAACACGGTTTCATTGTTGAATCTCTGCAAGGTGCATTTATAAATAGCAATTTAGTGTCATCTTTATAAATTTTGCACTCGAGCAAATTACGATTCGCGTTTCTGTCTTAACACGGATGACGGATGATGAATGATTTTGTTTTTGCAATACTTAAACAGTACAGCTTGCGTTAAGTTACATTTACAGAGGTTCAAAGGAATTGAAAAGACATGTAACGTCGCCTCAAGTCGTTTAATGTTACTACCTCTACGTACTCGACTTATGAAAGTTAACAATTCCACGCTCTCCAGATGGCGCTAGTTGCCAGTGATATTGATACACAATGTGTAAATACACTAATAATACCTTAGTGGTTTGCCTTTAATTCTTTGCATACTTTTTTAAAATACATTTGATATTTCACCTCATTCCTAAGTGGCGCCGCCCTGTTGGCAGACAAAGTCGTGGAGTCATTATCAACTACTGGCAGGTAAACTGGCAGGTGGTGGCGTAATAAAATGCATGTTACCCGCGTACGCAGGAATTAAAATACTTAGACCAGCGAAAAAGAGCAGCATCAAAGGTCCCGATCGTCGATATACCAAGTCTGACCATTACGACATATCCTCTCAACAGAGGAAGAGGAGGGCTTTACGGGCTGATGAAGAAGTTGGGATTTTTTATTGTTTCATTCATCATTCAGTCCTTACAATCTCTATAGCCCACTGCTGAACACAGCCGAATCTCCTCTAGCCGCAGCCCACTAACACACATCCAACGTGGCGACCTTTCGACACTTGGCTATGGCCCTTGAGTTTGCTGGAAAATGAGGATAGAAGAAATAAAAAAAATATTCCAAATAATAATCTAATACTTTTATACTTACTGGTACTGATATTACCAGAAAATATTGTCGGTATACTGCATTTTTTCAAAGTGGTGCAGTTCTCATGTGTAATAAAACAATCGTCTGTGAAATGTTTTGGAACAAATATGGTCATTTTGTTTCGGACGCCCATTCACAATATTTATGCTTTTAAGCCATAATTTTAGTCTAGGTTCTGTTGGAAACCTGTTAATTAACAAACATTTGATAATCATCTGTTGTTGGCGACTTGGTTTGTTAACAGATATGGGTAGGAAAGAACATCGATAAGTGTTATAGACAAGGAACTCGACAACCCTATTGAATGTTATTGTTTATCAAAACTCAGTAATATACAGCCAAACATGTTGGTATATATGATATTAAGATTAGTAACAAACTTATTAGTACTTACATTATTAAATAGTTTTAATTTGTTAAATATTGGCTGCAAATTCACTTACTTGTGTAATGTTATACGACTTCCCGGTAACGAATTTTACAGATTACGCTCACTCTCGTTATTATTAAAATATTTTTAATAATTAACTAATATTATACACAATCAAACAACATAAAATACTTTCGTTTTTCATATTAAAATTTCAAAATACAGACTTTTTAAATATGACAATATAAATAAGACAACAGACTTTGGCATATTATGTCAATTTTATTTTTCAAGACGTCCTTTAGCGGCGCTTCAAATTGGCACAGTCATTTTGTGTGGTATAGCCAGTCCAGCGTACTTGTATATATAGAGGTCAGTGATATTGTCCCAGAAATATGGACATAATAAGTGAGGCGCTGCGATCGCTAAGTTGTCTCAATAAGTGATTTTCAGTCTATTTTCCGCTCAGATGCTAAACCACTTGCACATCCACGAACAATATAATATTTCACCATTTTTTAATATTTCTTATTGTCAAAAAATTCAAAATTACGGAGCACGACATTTCTTCTGAGTAGTCAGGGGCGACTACGCATCTGCATTTTGTTACAGAATCGAAGACAGATGTAGATGATATAGGCCACAGTATGTGCTTAACATCAGGTGGCCTGTGTGCTCGTTTGTCACCCTTATCCTATAGTTTTTTCTGAATAGCATATCTCAATGTTAAGTCTATAGTCTAGTATTTCATTCATATGTATCGTTTTCTATTAGTGAAAACGATTGTAGTTAATGTTATAGATATAGAATAGATTCATTGATCTAACATTTCTAAACATAATGTTTCTCTTTCAGAGTGGTGTCGGGATCTCGGGACGCTACCTTGCGCGTGTGGTCGATACCAGATGGGAGATGTCTTCGGGTGCTAGTGGGACACTTAGCTGCCGTCCGCTGTGTACAGTACGACGGGAAGGTGGTGGTATCCGGTGCTTACGACTATTTCGTCAAGGTCTGGAACCCGGAGACGGGGGACTGTTTACACACCCTTGCCGGGCATACTAACAGGGTTTATAGCCTCCAGGTAAGGTTTTGTGTTTTGAACAATTTCTGTACAACGTGATACTACAATGTTGACTTAAATTTAACACACGGGTAGGGCTAGTGCCCATTAATCATATTAATTTTGATAGGTTAAAATAACTCGTAAATTGAAAAAAAAAAAAACAAAATTTCAAACAAATTAAATAATGGAAAAGTAACAAAAACTGAGATCACTACTGCAAAAATTCATTCATGAAATTACTTACCTAGCTGGCTTACGTTAACTCGAAACGGCGACGCGTCGTTTCGTTGCTGGCAACCGCGCAATGCGTCTTCTTTACGTAGTATAGTATAGTTCATTTCAAATAGCATGGCAGGATTGTACTTGAAGCGGTCATTAGGCGATAACAAAAGAAGTGGTATTTACAACCGATACCTGGGAAGACCTTATCCTGACGTGCTATTTTTGTGGCAGCAAACAAGTTTTGATGCTTTTGTTAAATACACGATGAGAAATCAACAATTAAAAGTTTGTTTTAAGTCGTCAAAAACAATTATTTTGAAAAAAAAATATGTGGTCGATGAATTAGCACAAGAGGCTGGTCATGAGATAATGAGACTCCCACCTTATTATTGTATATTGAACCCAATTGAGTTAATGTGGAGTCAAATAAAAAAACTGTCCGTAAGTCAAACGTTACGCCTACAATAGGAGAAAAAGTAATCCAAAGTGTACCAAACGTAATAAATTCTACAAATCCCATTTTTTGGAAGAATGTTTATGACCATGTCATAAGAGTGGAAAACGAATTTTCGAGGGATCGGATACAACCATTTATAATAAATACGTGTGAGGACACAGATACCGATGAATGTTCTTCAGAGTGATTGATTAAACAAAATATTAACAAGTTGATATAAGTATTTAAAATAGTTAAGTTAAAAGTAATAAAGGTTTTTTTTATCTACAATTTAATTTGTTTTAATGTTCAAGTACCAAAATTCGTCATTCCAGCTATACTGGTTCAGTATTATCAACAGATGCTTAACTTCAAGTGTTAAAGCAATAAAATAATCACACAATACAGCTGTAATTGCTAAGTCTCAAGTGGAATCCTGCCATCCTATTTGAAATGAACTATACCTAGTACGTATCAAAGAATCCGAGCAGCACGTGGCGCAAGTGGTACCTACAGTGGAGGTTCTTGGTTAAACACTTATCGTTACTATGTGCTAACTGTCATCACTAACCACTGCTTTAATTTGTCTTTATTTTAAATTTTCTTATTTTCATTGAGATCACCGTATTGGCGGATACAAAGAGCTAAACGGCGTTTCATGTTTTCCCGCACATTTCCTTCTATTTCTGAAACGCGTTTATTATTCAATGGCGTAATTGTTCCACCGAACCCACGTTCTCCGCGTACACATCGTCTTTGATGCACCCCCAGGAAAAAAAATCGAGTGGTGTGAGGTCTTGCGGCCACCTACGAGGTCAAATCTACCCATCCATTGTGCACGAACGTGTCATTTAGCCACTGCCTGGCTGTAGTTGCAGAGTGTGCAGGCGCACCATCTAATTGGTACCACATTCGTTGGTATGGATGGACGTTTAGGTTGTTTGTGTATTCTGATATCGTATAATTTAGTAGATTAACAAACTTTTCTCCGTTCAAAGCCCCATCAATGAATACAGGTTCGATGGTGTTGTCACCATGAATAGCTGTCCAAACATTTACTGGAAATCTGTACTGATGGGCTAACTCCCGATAAACGCTAGCACAATAATCCAGATTGTGCTGGTTCCACATGCCGTTTCTGGTGGACGTGCTTTCGTCAGCCCGACAAATTAGGGAAAGAAAGTCACTATCCTCTTCAATTTTACTAAGTAACAATAAATCACTCTTATTAATTTATCACGCGATAGCAGAGTATGTACTTTTCTTAACTTGAATAGGTGCCACTTTTCGCACTTTAATATCCTATGGACAGTTCTGAGATGGACTAGAAAATGCCTAGTGCTCTGGCGGAGGCTAGTTTTGGCTTGGTCTTCGAAATATTGTATCACATGTTCAGTTAACTGGATTGGGTTTTGTCGTGTGGGCGGTGGAACGGGGCGTTGAGACCTAGGAACCACTGGCCGGTTTTCACGGATGTGCTGAAGAGCTCCTACAATAGTGCGAGAATGAGCAGGGCATCGTCTTGAAACACCGTATCTCTCGCGATATGTTCTTATCGAAAGGGCGGCATTTTGACGACATTCTCCGTAAATTAGGATCATGTCCGCATGCATATTCGGCTACTGTGTAGTTCGGATGTGTATTTGCCATCACGCGTCCGTATCGCAAGAGATGTAAACGTACCTACTAGATTATAATACGAAAATAAAACAAAGCGTCTTTATCGCGGTACCATAACCTAATTACTATCCTAGCCTTTCCGCTCTGACAGCGCGCGACATGTTATACTCCCGTTCGCTCGGGACCTTAATGGCGGGAAAATTTGTTAGTTAGAAATTTTTTTGCTATATTGCAAATTTTGCTATATTTTCACTTTGAGACAATATTTATGGATAAAACTTACAGGAATTCTTGTTGAATGTATAAACTATCGAATAAAATTATTTTTGGTTGCTAGAAATTGTAATAAAATACGTAAATTACCCTGTATAGCATAGTAGTAGTATATACTTCAATTTTAGTGACAAAATTACTACTAATTTGAATTCTACACTTTTGTTTTTGGAGAAATTTATGTGAAAATGTTTGGAAATATGTATATTTTATGTTTTATGTGTTTCCATTCGTTACTCATACCAAAATATTAAAATATTAAAAAAAATAATAATAATATTTTATCTGTATGACATTTCGAACAATATTTCAAAATATATTTTTGTGTGAATTTGAAATAAATGCAACGTCAAGTTATTTGAAATATGTAAGAAAACTATTTTTACTTACATTTTACACTAAAAATAAATGAGAATTTGAAAAATAACACATTTATGACCCAGCCGCCAAAATGGGCCTTCCGAATTTTGAAGTACTTTTGGCAATTTACTTTTCACTTTTTATACCACAAATTATATATCTACGTGTTTACTATATTACAAGGAATATAAAAAAGTATAATACTTTCGTTTTTAGTCCAGACACAAATATAAAATTCTATAAAAAAGACGGAGCACCTTCATCAAAGCGACACGTGGAACGCCGAAAGTTCAGAGTGATTTCTTTTTTTTTTTTCTAAGAAACATTGCCAGGTTTTGGTTTAAAATAAAAGAGCATATCTTTGTCTTTGATACTATTATCTATTGCATAGTGTCTTTGGTTTTGTTTAAAACGAAAAAATAGTTTTATCATAGGTAAACACTGTTATATAATTCTGATCAAATTCGTGCTCTACTGAGCGAACGGGAGTCTTGTACGATCTAAAGTGCGCATGGCTTGGTTAACGGGCTAGTTACACAAAAACTAATAAATAAAGCAATAGGTAAACGTCTTTTTGCGGAAACATTCACAAAAATATTAGTCGACGTAATTGCGCACTATTGTGTAGTAGTGTGTCAAGGACACGGGATCGCTTCGGCGAGCACTAGAAATTAGAAAAGCAAAAAATGAATTCGATTTCGGTTCGCGCATTGCCTGCGCCGCCCGCTCGCAGACGAAGGGATGTTTCTTTCCGTCAATAGTATTGCTTATTCGTTTTAATTTCAATGGTGCGATGTTATGATCCGTGACCCCGGCAAATGACCCTGTGCGACAGTTCTCTAAGTACAGATTGCTCTAAGATGCTACTTTCTAAAATTTGAAATAAATCCGTAAATAATGTTTAATAGAAACATAATTTCTTCATGAAACGAAAATGTGAAAACGTATAATATGTGTGTTAAATAAAAGTTACCATTATAGCGGCACGTGGTATATAAATACGTGAAGAGAAAACTTTGAACCTCTTTTTAAGCATTTTACACGCATGGTGGAGTGTGAGTGAGGAAGAGTGCGAGCTATGCCAAGTTAAAGTTTTTATGGAGAAGGAGTGTAGAAAACAAAAATAAACTGTTGTAACCACAAATAAGCATAAAACTTTATTACATAAAGAAAGAAATACTAGACAAATATGTTTTAATTAATATGTATAATGTGTAGTGGCGGTGTAAGAATATCCATTACCCGACGTCCACAGAATGATTCATATCATTCAATGGACGCCGTAAGATGCGACAGAGGGAAACGGGCATCAGGAGATGATCAGCAGCGTTTTCCCAATAACAACTAAAAATAAAAAGACATTGCGGACACCACCCGCTTGGCAAGTGTGGCAACTATGCCAAATGTTCCCCCTATGAGGCAATCTATAAGGATCCCTATTATGTTCAGCAGTGGACTAAACTATAATGGTAATATGTATTACAGTTCGATGGGATCCATGTTGTAAGCGGCTCACTGGATACCTCAATCCGTGTATGGGATGTTGAATCCGGACAACTGAAGCACACATTAACTGGGCACCAGTCGCTTACCTCTGGAATGGAGCTGCATTCTAACATACTAGTATCTGGCAATGCTGACTCAACTGTCAAAGTCTGGGACATCACTACGGGTCACTGCCTACATACATTGTCAGGTAAGTTGTTTTAATTACCATATTTTATATTGGCTGCGTGTGGCAAAAAAAAAACGCTAGCAATCGCTTGTAATTAAAATGGCGATCGTAATCGGTAAGCGTTGTCAAATCGCAAGTAGCTATTTTCCTCTAGGACACGAAGTTAGTTTTAACCGGGGAACCTTACGTAATTCAAATATATGTTTGTAAATTATTCATATTAAAAACTTACCAATTACGAATTTTTAATAACATGTATATGTTTATTCATGTCATTATATTACTTAAAACTAATATTGCACAAAACAACTTAGAAACTCTACTTCAAAACAAACAAATTAAAAAAATGGCGGATTGTGTCAGCGCTACTGAAGTTAGCAAACGTGTCCTGTCCGAAAACTGTTTAGTTTCGCCAAGCGCTTGCTAGCGCTTTCTTCTGCCAAACGCACCCAATGTATTTTGATAAAGTATGAAAGTGAAGGTAATAATATCGAGAAAATGCAAAAGGATAATATTTCACCAGCACTTGTTAATTCGATACGAGATCGCAATTACACATATATGACGTTTCGACGAGGTCGACGAGATTGAGTCTTAACATTTTATACAAAGGATGCAGTAATATCCGGCCTGTGAGTTTGACCTTGTGGGTAAAGTCGGCTGGATACAATGGAGGTGCCATTTATAATTAGAAAAGGATATATAAGAGATTACGAGATTTGACTCGCGGGATACCGCCAAGCGCCCTTTATTCGTTAAACATAGGACCAAGGATTCGATGAGGCTGACCGTAAGTCAGCCTCATCGAATCCTTGGTCCTCTGTTTCCACCTGTTCGACCGTGTGGATCTTACTTCTCATATTTTCACCACGCTGTAGGAATACGTAAAGTATACCTTGTAAGGTTGACGCGCCGAACTGTGGCCTGCTATTATTATATTGTCCTTAGCAATAATTTTCTATGCTATGGCCGACACTCTTGCAATATCGACAAATGATAGTAGTATTGACCCTAAAATATATTGGGTTGAAATGGTAGGTTACGACGGGGCGGTGATCGTCTTTCGTTATATGCAGGTTGAGGCTGGCGGTTGGGGTCTTTTCCCTATACTCGCGAGAATTGTCATTTCAGCTACTGCGAAGTTCGCAGTCGAATTTAAAGAGTCGGGGTCACAACACCTGACTATTTGAGATAATCGAGTGGAGTCCTATGACGAATGTGTGGAGGGCCAGGTCCTCCATAGCGACTACGCCTGATAATTCCGTTTTTCTTCTCGTTGGTATAGAGATATTAATTTCTGTTAACATTTCGGCTAGGCACATTCCATTCCTAAAACAGATTGATTTACCGATTCTGCTAAACCCTGCTTTTGCAGTCGTGTAGATCGGACAGGATGGGAGTAGTACTTTCTTTCATTGGATCGTTGCTTTAATATTTCTACAAACCGTTCAAATGATTCAAACTCTTTTATGCTTCATGTTGTTTCAGCCTTACCTTCTAGTTGGCTAAGTATTATATTTAAATAGTGTAGATTTTGAGATTAAGACTAGACTGTATGCATTTTGACAGTTGGATATGAACGGATTTAGCTTTTCCCATGAACCATCAAAGAGTTTAGTAAATTTTATTAATACACCAATATCTATTGCCCATTCTTCAGTTTCACCGCGCATATTGGTAGATTTGTTGAGACACAGGAAGTTTCTTCACACTTACTCTTTGTGGTTAACAAATTGCAAAAAATAATAAAATTGTTGTATCCTTCTCCGTACTTATCGACTGATGCATGCATTAATGATATAAACACATCCAACAATGCAAATACCACTGTGCTTAGCACCACTTATTAATTAATAGAACAAAGATTTTATTTATGTTAAAAATGTTGTAACATAAGTAATGCCTGAAACATAAACTAGTCTTTAAGGTATTCAAATTAAAGAATGTTTTTGCTCTGAGTTCGATTGTAAAATCTGAAAATAGATGTCTTTGGAAAGATCACTTTCAAGAATAGCAATAGAATGATGAACACGGGTTTGCACATGTTCATTATACGTTTAGACCTTGCTGAAAAACAGACCCCTATGTGACAGCAAGGCTGATGATGATGTAAGAATCACCTGGTGGACTGGGATGCTTGATGATGTAGAAAAAGCCGTCTCTCAGGACAGGCTTGGTGTAGATTTTCTTGTGTCAATGTGCTGTCACTTCAATTACACTTTCACATTAATTGCAGGTTTACTTTAATTATACTTGATAGAAATCACTTATTAGATCTTATTTCTTGAAATAATAGTATTCTTCGTAAACATATTCGGTTAGGATTTTCGTATCCCACCGCTACCACCAGTATTATACAGAACTGAGGATAAAGCTTTAAAAAAAATGATTTATTACATAACACGTTACATTATACTGAAATTAATAATTGGGATATAGTAAAATTAAGATATAGAAACAATTAAGGATTAGAATATCGATATAGATAATGGTTAAATGAGACTGAGTCTGCAACAAGACCAAATGAAGACTAAATCGAGACTGACTAGACGTTCTTCGGGTGATCGGTTATATAGTATTTATGTTGCTGATGCAACTGCATGACATAGATGCGTTAACCGAGCTCCTAACGTCAATGTAGTATTAGTTTATACTGCCGCTGTGCCCAGCATGTCCATATCCTCAGTTAAGAATCAAAATGCTACCGACCCTACGTAATGCCTCGTTTCCAGTAAAAAGGCTCTCCGGTTTGCTACACTCACCATATTAAACACATTAAGCTGCTATTTTACGCTGGTATTCAATTTAAATAACATTCCTTTTTATAGTTTCCTATAAGATTAAACTAATGTAAGAAGACAATTTGGCGAACTCACTTAAAATGCCTTACAACCTGCCGTTAATTATTCTGGCTCCTGTACTCGTACAAAATAATACAATACAAACAAACATAGAAATAGGTATGTATATACAGGGTGTTAGTATAAATACCGTTATCCTTGAAACCAGTGGTTTGGTTTCACTTATAGAACGTAAATTCAATGAAAAATAACAATATTTTTTTAGTTAAATCTCAATTTTTCCTTAATTCCTCAATTTTTGCCTGTCCTAAGCCAGCATGAAAGTATGAAGGAAAAGTTACATCACAGGTTATGTGTACCTATTGCGTTTTTTTGGAATGTTATGTAGGTAGCTAGCGCGGGCAGTGATCTTTACGGTGATTACGTCACTCGGGCGCATAGGGTATCCATGAATTTACGGACGGTGTCGGACAGGAACTTTTTAAATTTTATGAAAGAAAATAGCGTTTTATTTTTTAAATTCGTATAAATATTTTTATATTAAAGCCAACTGCCTATGGTTTTAGTGACAATGGTGTTTACACTTACACCTTGTATATAGGTACGAAATTGAATAAAACACTATTGTATACAGCAAAATTCCAACTAAGTAAACATTTACAATTTTGTTAATTCCCAGTAAGTATTCTCGGCCAAATAATTCTAGTATATACTTTCAAAAAGCAACCCGTGACAAGATTAATAAAATAATCAAAAAACTTAGCTCTAAAAAGGCACCAGGGTCTGATAATATTCGGGTTTCTGATTAAAATGTATGGACACAGAAAGGGCCACGGCCATTGCTAACCTAATTAATACAAGTGTTGAATCTGGTATATATCCCGACGAACTAAAGATAGGATGTGTTAGACCAATGTACAAGAAAGGAATACGGGACGAACTATCGACCAATCACTTTATTATCTCCAATAGAAAAAAATTGTAGAAAAGTATGTGTGTGAACAAATTTATGAATTCTACAATACGCACGATGTAACTTACCAAAATCAGTATGGTTTACAAGCTGGGAAGGGTACAAATGATCTCTTGATGAAGTTAACAGATGAAATTAACAAGTATCTTAATAACAAAAAACATGTACTAGTCCTATTTATAGACTTTTTACGGGCATTCGACACTCTTGATCATAAATAAATTATCACTAAGTTGGACGATTGTGGAATACGAGGACCTCTCCTGAGATGGTGTACAAATTATCTTAAAAATAGGAAATTCTCTGTGAGAATAAATGACACACAGTGACCGGGTGACTGTAACTGAAGGCACGACACAGGGATCTGTGCTTTGCCCCTTCCATTTTCTGTCATATGTAAGCGACATGTGCTTTTACATAAATCACTGTTCATGCTACCAGTTTACGGATGACACATGTTTGCTAGTCGCCGATAAAGACCCTGATATAGCATGTGACCTGTTACAGTCTGACTTTAATATGTTTGCAAAATGGTGTCATGACGCCGGATTGGTTCGGAACTCCACTAAAACCAAGCTGTTACACATAAAGTCTCCTTATATCAAGTGTACTTTATCCAAGCACATTGTTGCTCACAATCATAGTTGCCTTCACTCCTCTTGTAAAAACACTTGTAGTTGCCTCTCTATAGATCTCGTCAATACCCAGACATATCTCGGAATGCAGATCGATAGTAAGTTTACCTGGCATAACCACTTCGAGTATGTTTGTAACAAATTAAGACAATTCTTAGCTAATATTATAACACTGAAGAACAGAATTCCGTTCCCAGTTAAGATGATGTTATACAACTCTCTGGCAGAATCTTATATACAGTATGGTTTAGGTAACTAAGGTCGCACATTTCATACTTATTTAAACAAAATATATAACCTCCAGATAAGAATCCTTAAAAACATTGTAACAGACAAAATTTGACGTCAATTTCATGATGATGATATTATGCTCTTCAAGCACTGTAATATACTACCAGTTCATACATAAGTCAAATATTTACTACTAAAAAACACTTTGAAGTGAAGACGATGAAGCAAGAATAAGTAAGCGAAGTCTATGAAACGAAAAAGCGACAGTAAAAGGAGACTGACACATAAATTCGTAAGATTTAACTTAACGTGGGAGAAAATGAGACAGGAAGCATTATAGCTCAATGTTCGCGAGAAAAAAGTGAACTTACGCGTTTTGTTCAACAAGGTACGAAGGTGTCATGTGCCTATAGAATAAACAAGCCGTGACAAACGGCCAGACCTTAACCTCGTAATAGGTAAAATTGATATAAATCTTTTTGTAATTGGCGAGTATTATATAAGGTATATCGAAAAGAGTATAAACATTCGAAGGGAAATTAATCTACTCGTCGTAAAAATTAGTGGCTGTCCCGTACTTTTAAAAGTACATTAACAATGTCGAAGACTTCTTTAGACATTTTAAACATGGTCGGATTAAAATATGTCGTTTAAATAAAATAAGTAATAAAATAAAGGAGTCCAATCCAAGTAATACTAATTTGAATAAAAAGGAACCATCGAAACCGGTAGTAGGTAGTTTCGTGAGTTTCCCATCTGTATGGTTCACTTTTCATAATCTATGATTTTCATATAGAAATGGCAGCCACGTGCCAGCGGCAGTAAACAGTAAAAAAAATTACAAATACAAATAACCATCCGTTCATCTAGCGTCTATTTTACGTACCACTTTGGGTGTCAGTCAGTTGTTCGATAAAGTGACTACCTATAGAATAAAGTAGGTGACGCTATTATAATTTTACTCGAGAGAAAATATAATATTTATGTGTCAAATATATATATATATATATATATATATATATATATATATATATATATATATATATATATATATATATTAAAAGGATTGTTGTTTGTATTTTATATTTCATTTTATTTGAAGGTTTCACTTCTATCGCGTGTGAGCAGCACGCATGTTTTTTTTTAATGAAGACTTAAAATTAGAAATACCCCGTGTGTACGCGCGCCGTAAGCAGCCGTAGTCTGCAGACGAGCCGTGCAAGCAACATGTACGGGGAAAGAACGGCAGGTTACATTGTTCCAGGACATAAAAAATCTACCCTGAGAATTCTGCGATAACTTAAATATAAAAAACTTTAAAAAAATACCTTAAATTTACTTTTTGGGTAACTTATAAAAAATGTTGCTACTTAAAACAGCGTATATGCGTTAGCTCAGGTCCTATTAGGCTGTAATGTTCCTTTTTAGGGTTCCGTAGTCAACTAGGAACCCTTATAGTTTCGCCATGTCTGTCTGTCCGTCCTCGCTTAATCTCTGTGACCGTTAGCACTAGAAAGCTGAAATTTGGTACCAATATGTGTATCAATCACGCCGACAAAGTGGTAAAATAAAAATTGGAAAAAAATGTTTTATTAGGGTAGCCCCCCTATATGTAAAGTGGGAAGTGATTTTTTTTTAATTTCAACCCTAACGTGTGATATATTGTTAGAAAGGTATTTAAAAATGAATAGGGGTTTACTACAATTATTTTTTGATAATGTCAATAATTTCGGAAATACGCTCCAAAATTAAAAAACAATGTGTCCCCTCTAACTTTTGAACCATAAGTTTAGAAAATATGAAAAAAATCTGAAAAGTAGAACTTTATAAGGACTTTCTAGGAAAATCATTTTGAACTTGAATGGAAACAACAGTACCCACTACCGGGAGCAGTTGCAGGAGCGCGAACATAATGGATACCCACCTTTAAACTCATAAGTGGGAACTCTTATTGTGACGGACGGGAAACTACGGAACCCTACACTGAGCGTTGCCCGACACTCTTGGCCGGTTTTTATTTTTCTCTTTTTCTTACAAACTAAATTAATTATACTTTAATATAGCGTCGACTCAGGTCGCGTCATCAAAAACCTTAGTGGTTTTCTGTACGCGACTTATAGTTTTTCTTATGTAATGCTTTGTGATATGATACTGTAATAAAAAAAATGTATTTGAATACGAATAGAGTTGTACCATCACGGTGCGGGAACCCTATAACCTCTTAATTAATGTACTCGTAATTTTATGGGTATTATAACAGTAGTGTTTAAAAGCTAGATTATCTTTGTATTTATCGATATTGTACTCATTTATCCAATGAATCTTAACTATTGAGGATGCAATAGTCTGATTATTTTTCCATACCAGCATATAAGGGTAATTACGCCATTACTTGATGATGTACATTCAAAATTAAGCATGGTATCGACTCGTTATTGTCGTCATTATTAAGGCTTGTACATAAACAGAACAGTAAAAAGGTAGGGAAAACCTATTGGCGCATTAATTATGACGCTACTTTTGGAAATCTTTGGTATAACTTTGGAGCGATGTAAAGTACATACGTACATACAATCATCACCTATTTTTTCATAAAATTGAAGTAACGAACGAACTTACAGTTCACCTGATGGTGATAAGTGACTACTGGAATCCATTTACACCTTCAGCCAGCATCAAGAGGCTGAAAAGGTGTCATACCACCGAATCAACATAGTGGTATTTTCGAAAAATGACATACCTTGGGGGTTCTCTTTACTTTTGGTATCTCGAGTTTCAGAGTCTGGAGAATAAGCACATTGTCGATTTTGACCAAACTTCATGAACAATAAAATTTACCTATGCACGGCATAGGTTTCTTGTGGAACAAGCTAATTATTAATTAAAAACTAATTTGGTGACATCTTTAGCAACTTCTCAGATGGTTATATAACAATCGTTCATACGCATTTATCACTTTTTATCAAATGTTGATTCTGTGACGTTGATAAAATAAAAATGTGATTACTTATTGACTTTTATTGCAAATGCCTTATGCTACACAAAGAAGCCTGGCCAAAAGCAATGTTTCAATATTTCTGAATTATATCTGTCTATTTTTATAGCTAACTTTTTCAATTTCACTTTTTTATCGCTATGACAAATAAAAAATCACATGTTAAATATATATAAAAGAAATATTTCAATTGGTACATATCTGATATTTAGATATAATAAGATCACTGCTAAAAAAGTCATTTTAAAAATTAACTTAGGCTCTTATAATGTCTAGTCTAAACTCTAAATTGACATTTTCAGGCCCTAACAAACATCAATCAGCGGTCACTTGCCTTCAATCAAGCAATCGTTTCGTGATCACCTCATCAGATGATGGCACGGTCAAGCTTTGGGATGTTCGCACTGGAGAATTCATTCGCAACCTCGTGGAACTAAGTTCCGGAGGATCTGGTGGAGTGGTATGGCGTATCAGAGCTTCCGCAACAAAGCTAATTTGCGCTGTTGGCTCAAGGAATGGCACCGAGGAGACAAAGCTTCTGGTCCTGGACTTTGATGTGCCCGGAGCTTGCAGGAAGTGCGACGAATAGCATCGACTCAACCGGCGCCTTCTGCGTCGATACGCAAACTTGTATGCACCGTGGCATTGCTAAATATGTCTCGGAGGATGGGCATCAAACCATACTGCTTGTCCCGATCTCTCACGGACTGCAAAGTGTTATTTTTAAGAAAATTGTGATCAGTGCATCCTAAAGTCTTTTGAAACTACAGTGATTCTAAAATTAGAGGCAGCTCGTTTGAAACGATTGGTTTCCAATGTGATCAATAGTGTTGGGTATTATTTTTGATGGTATTTATTGAATTGTTTGTGCAATCTTCATTCAGAGCTGAGATATTGTGTTGAGAGTGAGGGGACAGTGGTGCTTTGATCAGTGAATTATGATTTTTTTTATACAAAGTCTACCCACCGGGCTTGACGCTAGTATTGAAGGACCACATACATTTTCCACAACATTTTCTGATTACCTATTTATACATTCAATGCCAATATGATACCATTACATATTTACAATTTTAGTCCTTTAAAATTTATAGAATGATTAATTATGTTCATTAAATAAAAGCGGGGGCACATATGTTCATCTCGCTTTGCCAAATTTCTGTAACATTGTTGCATGGTTAATTAACCCAAAGAGTTAAGAGGATATCGGACTTTAGTTCTTAAGTTTTATTGTTAAGTTGCTTTTAGTAATAACTTGTGTTGTTAACTGTGTAATATTAACCTAAAATGTTAACTTATTGAATACTACATTTTTGTATTTTGTAATCGAATTTAATATTTTTTTTATTTTGTGTTTATTAAATGGAATTCTTAATTTTTATTGACATCCACAATTTAATAATAATGTTTGTTGATGTATATGTCTATTGCAATAGTAAAGCATAATAATAGTGCATAACATACTTTAAATTTATAATTGCTAATATTGACATATTTTACACTGTTTGTACGAAAGCTATATATAAAAACTTGTTCTGTCTTATTACAAAAAGGTTTAAACTAGAGTCTGTAATAATAAAAAGATCTCCGAGGAAATGTAACCGAAAACGTAAAGTCCGGAATTTGACAGCAAATGTGAAATCCTTCCTGAAGAAGACTTCTTTAAATCCAAGGCTATCAAGAAAACATGTTTTGTAATATAGCTTAAGAGCCAGTGGGCAGCAAATTTACGGTATTTCAATTAACTTCACATTTTTTTCAGTTAATCTCCTATACCTGAGGTACATGAAAGGGAGACTTAAGTTTGACCGGCGGTCGATATAGAGATGGTGTTAAAGGTGTAAAAAAATTACAAAAAAGACGTGATAGCAATAAGTCTGCCGCTTTGACATCTTGAAATATTCAATAAAAGTTACCGAAACCGAAAAATAACATTGGCAGACACCTATGATGGTCTCAAAAGAATAAAAGCTTGAAAAGAACAAATTTTTATCAATAATTTACGTATTTTAATAAAAATTTGTACTAAAATATATATATATATATATATATATATATATATATATATATATATATAAATATATATATATATATATATATATATATATATATATATATATAAATATATATATATATATATATATATATATATATATATATATATATATATATATATATATATATATAGTGAATTTCGGTTATAACGACGGCGGAGGGACCACTTTAATGTCGTCGCTATATCCGGAGGTCTCTATATCCAAAATAATAAAAAGTCATGTACATATTTACTTACCATTTATTGAATTATGTTATACACGGGTGTAATTGCAAAAACGTATTATAGTGCACTGTTTAAGTCTAGTTTTTTGTGCACGCTGTATAAGGTGTATTCTATTTTCATAATTCCTTCAACATCTAAATTATTTTGGCCTTCACCAAATAAACAGTACTTTTTGAGCGTTGTTATAGCACATAAAGCATCTCTAGTTGTTGGAATATCATTTAGATTGCAATCTTCTTCCTCTTCTTCATCCTCCTATAGTTTTATGAATGAGTCTTTTTGCCTTTTCCGACTCAGTCGCAATATCGGCAAGGGATTTCTAGGGATCGGTCAGAAATTGTTCATAAAAACAAGTCGCTATACCCAAAACTGACGCTATTACCGAATGAATTTCTTACGAAAGTATGCTTTAAATTCAAGGGACGTAAGTTTGACGTTGCTATAACCAGAAAGTCGTTACAACAGAGGTCGTCATTAATGAAATCCACTGTATATATCTATATCTATATCTCTATCTCTCTCTCTCTCTCTCTCTCTCTCTATATATATATATATATATATATATATATATATATATTTATATATATATATATATATTTATATATATATATATATATATATATATATATATATATATATATATATATATATATATATATTTATATATATATATATATATATTTATATATATATATATATATATATATATATATATATATATATATATATATATATATAAATTGCAGTTTTATTGAAAATACGTAAATTATTAATAAAAATTTGTACTTTTCAAGCCTTTTTCTTTTTATAATTTTCATGGACATATATTCTGATACTATTACCCAGGCAGAAAACAAACTTGGGCATCCATAAGCTGGTACTATTTTTAATTTAAATGTGCAATTTGTAATTTGCGTTTTCGAGGGAACTATTTAAAGAAATTAATATTCTTACTTTTAATAACAAGTACTCTATTGAAAATATGCCAAAAAATATAATGATCATCGTAGTGTATGAATTAGTTTCAAAACTATTAATCCCAAATTTAGATTAACTAGGATATTTAAGTCATTTATAGGGCAATTAACACAAACGATTTTTGAGCGTCTTGTAATATACCTTGTAATTACCAAAAGAAAATTCAAAAATCACATTAAAATTGTTTATGCTTGTTGTGTTTATGCACAGCAACATGGAACAGTGTTATTCCAGTTAATCACCAAGCCATGTGAATTTGTGACGTAACTATTAGTTAATATAATACATAGGTGGTTACATAGATAGATTTTTAGGAAAACGTTGCAAGTGATCCAATGGGAAATTGCAAGTGTGTTCAATAAACTGTCTTAAGGTGGCGCTAGTCGATGGCACTAACTAAGTGGTGGGCGGGGTTAAAATGCGTGCTATCTCAGCCGACATCACGTGCGAAAGCGAAAGGCTGAGTTAGTTTTACCGTATTAATTGCAATCAATATGAAACGATAGTACTTACTTTCAATTAATGTAATAAATTTTTTAAATTAATATAATGACTGGATTACTTATTGCTATAACGTTTTTTTGGTCATTTGTTTACCCCTTTAACACACCTGAGCGTCTCTATATCGACCACCGGTCAAACTCTAGAGTCCCCATTTCATGTACCTCAGGTATAGGGGATTAACTAAAAATAAAATCTAAAGCTTATTGAAATACCGTAAGTCTGCCGTCCACTGGCTCTTAAGCTAATAAGACCGTTTATAATGTGCAGTATTAGGGTATGTAGTATGTTTTTAAATATTTTGTTTAAATTAATCAATTTATGCCCACTATAATTTACTAGTGTGTGTGTGTTTTTATTTTGTATTTATTAAATTAAATTCTTAATTTTTATTATGACATCCACAAGTTAACAATAATGTTTGTTGGTGTATATGTCAGTTGCAATAGTAAAGCATAATAGTGCATAACAATTAAAATTATAATTATAGTTTTGTTTTTATAGAATAAGGCTGACAAACGAGCACACAGTCCTACTGATGGTAAGTGGATGCTGTGGTCCATAGACATCTACATTTATCCTCAATTAAGAATCAAAACACAGATGCATTGTCACCCCTGGGGACTAAGATAGAATGCCAAAAGGTTCACCGGTCACTAATTTACTAGTGTGCCAGTAATTACATTTTATATTTTGATTAGCGTATCTTGTTTGACTTTATAACTGTAATTATAATTTGCTTCAACTCATTGACCCCTTTCTTTTTTTTCTCCGTTACCTTGAGATATGAACAGATCTTCTTTCATGTGTGATCTAAAGCCAAATTAATTGGCATATAAACACTCATAATTTACTGATATTTTATTCAACTTTATTATAAGTTGGAATAATATACTAGTGAACCATTGTTTCGTTTGAGTTGTATATTATTTATTATATAGTTATAATCAAGGGTTTAGCAATTAGTAAGTTTGAAGTTGCGACAAACTCCACTTCAAGGCCAGCAATTTTAATCACATAAACTCCGTTTTAATAGTTATTTAGTTTAATCAACTATTAGGTCTATTTAGACATTGATTGATATTCAAATATTATAATCTACCGAATTAAGCAGTAAGCTATTGGAACTCGATATTAGTGCGCATATGTGCAGAATCCAAACTTTGTACTCTACGTAGACGGTAAGGGCCATCGCGGCTTCCGCACACTCTTTAGCTGTGGTAATGTGTAAATACTTACTTGTAAATGATAATATGTGATCGTTGTACGCCTGTCTTCTACGATGGCTGATTTAACAAATAATTAAACGAAGACTGAAGCATAGGTATAATGTAATATTTAATGTGTATTGATGTAGTTACTACAATACTACCCACCATCACACTCCGCTTTGTCTTTGTTGGAACGGCTATATGTGAAAACTTTTTTTGTTTGATTATAATTTGTGTTGTTGACAATCGATAAATTTCATAATCGAGTATTAATCGATTTTTCTAATAATACAAAGTAATATTCAAGTTTGGACCAAAATATTTGAGATTGGTTCATATAGTGTAATATATTTTTAATGTTGATATCAAACTAATCGATTATCAACATCATTAGATGAAATAAGTTTGTTTTAGTTGCTAATCAGATGGAGGTTCCCGTCATATTAACTTAATGGTGTACTTTAGTTATTAGTTACTAAGCGCGTGCGTGATATACACGCCAACCAAGTGACATCTAGGAATGAGGCTACGTGGCCCTTAACTTGCTAATGTCCTGTCCTAGTTCCTTCATATATTATATTAAATATATTATAATGGTTAGGGACTCTTCTAAATCTTATTATGTGATTCAGTCCCAATTTAAATGAATCGTGTTTTTTTTTTTCAATGGTCATAATAATTTTCTTTATACTGTTATTCTTCAAATAGCCTTCTTTATACTGGTATATTTGCATAAGATTATTTGGGCCACATGTTTCATTGCTAGAATCACGTTATCGATACTGTATCGTGATATATCGATTATCTGAATCGTTCGGAATGTAGCGATTGTAAGTGATTTTTAATTTAAGGAAGATGTCTGACATTTGGCTAGTTAATTTAAATCGAATCCTTTTAATCATTCAATTGACTCATTTTGTCGAGCGCCATCTAGTGTTCGCAAATGTATGTATGTATATGTCCTGGCGGCGCGGAGTTTTCTTATTGTTATATGGGGCGTTCTACTTTTCTACCGACAATCTGAGTGATAAATTTTTAGATTTTGAAAAAAAAAATTAAAGTGTATTTCTTTTATAAAATGTATTTCTAAATTATTTTCCAGTTATCGAAGATTTTAGAAACATATCATGCATTAAAGTTTTATTTTATATTTTTTATTATTTTAAGTTTTATCGAAATAGTAAGAAAAAATAAACACCTCAGTCACAAAAAAATAAATATTTATTAGTTATTATTTAAAATCAAATTTTCAGTTTTTTTTTTTAACTTTGCTTAGCTAGAATACAAACATTTATTATTATCTAACTCGATTTATCGGAATTCTTATTACAAATTTATAAAAAATAACATTTAATACCACTCGGTCACATTTTTGCTCGTTAAGACAACAAACTTTGAAATATTTTGCAAATAATTGAAATAAGCATAGCTGAAATTCTGTTAATACTTTGTATGGTCAATATGTAATAATATAATACGTTATTTTAGTATATATGTTTTCAATAAACTGAATCCTATGCTACTTTGACATTTAATTACAAGTGACAAAATTGTGACAGTGGTAGATATTAATAAGCCAACATTTGAACTTAATCCTTTAACATTTCTAAACTTTTACAACAATAAGAAAACATAATGATTCTCTTATAATACTACATAATGTATTATTTATTGGTAGAACCATTCTTTGGTACACGTAAAATCAGACTAATCTTCTCTTTTCTCTTATGCTCCTTTTCAAATACTTCTATTGGTTTATCAAATTCGTAATAAACACGCCTTCCTCTTTTGACTTCTTTAGGACTTGGAATAATTTTTATCAAGTTTTCAAACATCACATCTGATACATCTGATTTTACTAATTAAAATATTTTTCCAGTGTCATCGACAGTTTTATAAAACATCACCTAAACATCTCCATCTTCATCCAAACAACTTTTTGCAACTCCTAAGTACGTGTACTCGACTTTATTTTTACTGGGTATTTTTACTAACATGTATGTACCATTTTTTATTAATAATGGGTGGATGTTGTCTGCAGACAGGTCATATGAAGTACCCGGTTGTATGTGCACAATTTTTTTCTGATTAACAAGAGGCTGATCATCTTCATCTTCTGAAGTAGAAGTATAAACAGTTTCATAGAATCGAGGTTGGGCTGTCGTTAACTTCTATCTCATGTTCAGGCAATGGGCGATAAGTCTTCAAATTGTAACAATCACAAAATTTGTCGCAAAAACAACTCAATGTTCGGTAGCTCAGCACTCCAGGTTGCTGAGCAATCAGTTGGTGGACGTTCATAGTACCTTTCAACGGAATAATTTCACTTGGAATTTCCATTAAAATCTGGGCAATATCGTCTTTGCCAACAAGAAATAGCTTTATTTTACTGCGGTCTTTAAGTGCTTCATAAAATTGTAAAGCATCAATAATGTCGTGTCCACTAGCGACGAAATGGTCAGCTAAACGTTCAATAGATCCTCCTATACCGTCAGCTGCTCCCTTGCCGTGACCGGACTCAAAAAAATTCCAGGTTGAACTTTCAAATCTGTATTGTTTAAAAATCTTGATGCAAAAAGATAAAAATTATTTTTTTGTTTGTACTGTGTTGCTGGTCCATCAGAAAAAAAATATCTTCTGTCTTAATATGGGGTAATTCTTTTTGAACCCAATCAAGTACCGGATGTAGGTGGGCCCAAATAGCTGCAGGGCCATGATTAAGATCAGAAGACACTGTACAAAAAGAAGTAATATGTTTGTCCTTTGTAGAAGTCAAGTAATATATTACTGCGGTATGCAAAGTTACTTGATTTCGCGATCCGCCGAAATGCACTGATTGAATTTCTTCGTGGTACTACGTGGTACAGGCGTAGTTTTCATTATAGTCAATATGTAAAGCAATTTCGGTTTCAGTCAATTCATTTATACATTGGCGATATGATTTATATTGATTTCTAATATTAAATATATGGGATTTAAAAACTTTTAATTCTTCTTCAAATTTACTAACCAAAATTGCAATTGTAACTTGTTCGGTCTGTTTTATGTTTTTACTGATTTTAACTTTTTTTCTGTTCTTCTCAATAATATCCGTTTTTCTAACCCATTGTACCAATTCAACCAGTTTCTCTTGATCGATCATATTACCGTAATTGAGTTTCTTTGCTTCACATTCTGTGCATTTTCCTTTCATACAAGTTAATGAATTCACATCGCAAACAATTTGTGAGATTATCAGATTCATGTCATTTGTTTTGATAACTTTGTTTTTATATAGAGCATCTTTCATAAACGTAATATTTGCGTGCAGCTTGCACATGCAGGTTTCGCGGCCATCAATACGAGGTGGTACGACATAAAACGGTTTATGTCTCGCAAAATAACTGTAGTGACATGTAACGTCCGGATTATCTTTTCGAAACGATAAGTATAGATTTTTCCTTGTGTCCAACAAAATCCGTTTCTGCATCTTTTTTTTAATGAAAAGTTACAGTCTCGTTTTTCCGAGCAGTATCTCGTAATACATCATCCCTGAGATAAAATGTATGAATTTTCGCTTTCAATGAAATATTTCTTGATCGCAATGTACAGTTTTTTGATTTTCTTTTTATTCCCAAAGTCTCTTGAAACAGTTTAAGTTTAAATCCCGAACGGTTAATTGTTGTGTTTTCAAGGATTGTTTTAAAGTAGTGTTTTGTTTTATAGTCTTTAATGTTTTTGTAATGTTCCTTAATGGCATTTGTCAAAATACTATATTTTCTTTTTTCTTCTTCGGCGCTTTTAATTTTATCTTCATTTTTTTCTCTAGTTTTGGTTAAATTATGTAATAAGTTGTCTTTTTTATTTTTTTTACGTTGAAGTCTTTTCATGTATTTTCGTATTTTTTTCTGTAATTCTTTTACTTGGTTCCGAAGTTTCATATTTTGCTTATAAATTTTCGATCTGTCTCGTCTAACTTTTTCTCTTCCCCTTGCTCTAGCAGCGAATGAGGTTGGAGTTAGTGAACGAGATCTAGGATTTAAAGGAAGTAAACTGGGTCTTGAAGGAACACGTGTGGAAGGCGGAGTATTCATTAGAACTTTCTGCAAAACTTTCTGTTCTTCTGTTCTTGTTTCTAACTTGCCATTTTCTTTTCATTTGTCTGTGTTCTCTTGGTGTCATATCTTTCACAAGCTTTTTGCGAGCATGGTATCTTTCTAAGTCTTTTCGTTTCACTTCTGCAACTTTTTCGTGGTCTTGTTTCCTTTTTTCACGACAACGTCGCTGCCTTTCCGCCGCAGATAACGCCATTTTTTAATTACTCCGATAATAATACCTTAAATGAATAAAATAATTGGTAATGTAATACATAAAACACAAAGAATATTAATTAACTATTGTGAAAATCAATCAAAGCAAAGTTCCAGACAAAAATTACCACTCCGTGACGAGTTATGCCACTCCGTCACAGTTTTTCTGTACGGGCTGCAGCACGTACAAGAGGTGTAAAATAACAGTGTTCGAGGATTTCAGCGTTCACAAAATTACGAATTGTTCGTAAAAGTAGGTGTATATGACAGATTTACTGGGAAATAATAATATTATGTATATAAATGGGAATTAAAATAAGATTTCAAATTAGTAACTTACGTGACAGAGCGGTCGCCGAATAAACACACGCACCTCTGTTCACTACCTGCGGGCGACTAACTCTGCTCGGTCCCGGGTGGGGTCTCAAGGCGTTAGGCCAAGAGGGGAGAGGAAACCGTACTGTTGCTAAGTGTTAAAGGTCAAACAGCTAAGGCGCGTTTTTTGTTTTGCAAAATGTGTGACGGAAGATAGCAAGAAAAACATATACAGCCGGACCCAACGACAAAATATTTTTTTGTTTAATAGTATGAACTTTTACGTTTTTTATATTAAAGGGCTCTATATGGTTTTTTAAGCGAGATCATTTTGTAACAGTAGGCGGCGCAAAGAGACACATTTTATTTGTATTTGTAACACCTCTGTCACACATTTCGAATACTATGTCACAATGATTTTGTAAAAAGCAATAAAAACGGGATTTTAGTATTATTGTATTAACTATATAGTCCAAAAAATACTGTGAAAATAAAATTTGAGAAACTACAATTTTGGACGAATACCGATTTTTTTCCCCGAGGGGACGTGTCCCCTATTGTCGGTAGAAAAGTAGAACGACCCATATACATTTTTCTTTGTCTCTTACCCGTGTCCAGCTTTTTTGTAATAACTATCATTTAATAAAATCAAGTTGTTTTCAAAATCTATTTTGTTTAATTTTGCTACGATTTAGTTGTTTCATCACGATTTATTTAACTTATTTAGTTTAAAGTGAATATTTTTTATAAATATTCCCTATAGTGTTTATACCAGTGTCACCTGGAAGCAATACTCACAAGTATAGCAATATTGTCTTTAATTCGAACATTATAGGATTTGTAAATATTGCTTTGATTAGAAGTGATAATAACGTTAACTGCAGCCGAAGAACCCAAAAAAACCGAAACTAATTTAAAATACTTTATTGTAATATAAAAAATACAATATAATTATATCAACTAGAAAAGAAGTGAAACAGAGCGATACTAGATCTAGAATGAATTTTAATTTATTGTAGATCTAGTATCGATCTTATCGGCTGACTTTTGAAGCTGTCTAAAAAAATTGGGTACGATACGTAAATAAAATAGATGTCGATGGCATATATATGTATATATATATTACAATAAAAAGCCTAGAAGCCTAAACTTGGACTTACCTAGTCGGACTATTTGTCCCAGATAAACGTACTCGTCAATAACTTCGAGCATAGGGCTCCCAACAACTACCGGCGTAGGTGTGACATGGACATTAAACATGATCTTTGTTTTGTCCATGTTCATCTTAAGACCTATCCGTTGGAAGGTACTATTGAGGTCATTGAGCATAGCGCTTATAGTGCTTAGGTCCTCCAGCGGCTCTGCTATAAGGACTACATCGTCGGCGAATTGAAGGTGAGTGATGTACTCGGCATTGATGTTAATACCGTATCCTTTCCAGTCCAGTAGCTTGAAAACGTCTTCCAACGCGCAGCGGTGAAGTTTCGGGGATATAACATCACTCTGTCTTACACCTCTCCGCAGTTGGATAGGTTTCGAACTCTGGTTCTGTACTCGGATAGCCATCGTAGCCCTACAGTCAATTAGGCACCGCTGAAGCGACTGTAGCACCGCCCAAATTTCGACGGAATCAAAGGTTTTCTCATAGTTCGGTCCACATACGCCAAGCAAAGTGGCAGATTGTACTTTATGGTCTTCTGTACAATCTGCCGCAGTGTATGTATGTGGTCTATGGTACTGAAGCCTTTTCGGAAACCGGCTTGTTCGGGAGGCTGGAAATCGTCGAGTCTGCGTGCGAGACGATTCGTAATGACTCTCGAAAACAGCACGTAGACGCAGCTCAGAAGGGAAATCGGTCTGTAGTTCTTCAAGAGAGCGTTGTCGCCTTTCTTGAAGAACAAGACCACCGCACTTCTGCTCCACGCCTCCGGAGTAGTGCCTTCATGGAGGATGGAATTGAAGAGCTTCTGAATGACTTCAAGTACCGGTGTTCCATCCTCGACTGGGGCCTGCCGTTTTTAAGGTGCTGGAGAGCCATTCTAATCTCGCTCAGAATGACGTTCGGGATATCATCGGAATAGTGTCGGATACTAGGTACGACTCTTCGATCGTTACTCACACTTGCGTGTGGCTCCAACGATGATGTGTACTACTGCCCATAGAACCTCTCAATCTCACTCAAAATCTCAGGTGTCACGGAAACGATGCCGCCACACTTAGTGTTCAGCTTCGTCAGTTGGCTCTTTCTAGAAGATCTCTGGCAAAGACTTTGGAGCCCGGGTTCTGTTCGATCGCTTTTTCAATACGAGCAGTATTAAAGTCGCACAAGTCCCGCCACATGCATCTGGAGATCTGTTTGTTCAGTTGCCTGTACGCTGTCAAATCTGCTGACGACTGCAGCTTCTTCTTCCGTCTAACAGCCACGAGATTAAGAGTGTGATAGGAGAGTTTTTGTTTTCTTCTGCGGCGGGTCTTGCAGAACTTAGCTCCGACCGCATGGACAGTTTCCACGAGCTTTTCATTATCGTCCACTGCATTGCAATCTTCTAGGCACTGAAAGCGGTTTTATAACTCGAGCTGAAAAGTTTTGGGATTTCGGATCAGAGCACGAGGGGGACGGAGCGTTGACTTTATTAGACGAGACCTCTCCAACTTAACGTTTAGGTTCAGCCTCTAATCATTCGGTGATCGCTGCCAGTTTTCACCCTTGCGATCACTGAGACATCACTGAACAATTGGCGTGTAGTAGTCATAATGAAGTTAATCTCATATTTGTCGAACCGTCAAGGCTCGACCAGGTCCACTTTCTTTGGAGCCGCATCTGGAAAAAAGAGTTCATCATAAAGAGTCCTTCTTTTTCCATGAAGTCGGCCAGCTGCTGGCCCCTTGGATTCCGTTGCCCTATCCCAAATTTCACTACCTTCAGCTCACCGTTCTTTCTTGTGCCTAATTTTGCGTTGAAGTCTCCCATTAACACCGTACACCGTATAGTGAGTTTTGGAGGAATGCATGGCTCTAGAAATATCTTTATACATTTCCTCCACCTCCGTATCGGGAAGTGCAAACGTTGGTGCGTAAACCTGTATGATCTTCACAGAATACCGTTTGGTGATTCTGAGTACAAGGTATTCAACCCTCGTCTCCAAACTCCCAATCTTTACAACGTTGTTAACGAGAGACTTGTGGATGATAAATCCAACACCTCCTTGGGACAGATGGTTGCCTTCCCGGTGATAAAACAAGTTGCCGGATTCGAGAATCACCGTGTCCTCCCCCTCTCTTCGGACCTCGGATAATCGTATAATATTCCAGCGCAACTTGTCTATCTCTTCTTCAAGCTCCAAGATCTTCTCGTCAGTCCTCAGGGTGCGTGCGTTATATGTCGTCACGTCGAGTCATCATAGGTGCCCCGCCGTTGCCATGGTCTCCATCGTAGCCAGGAATAGCGGGGCCGCTTGGAATGGTTCAACGCCGAGTGTGCTCGTGATGAAAAGCACAAGCATATAGCGTACTTATCCTGGATCGATGCTCGATACAGCAAAGCTCCGGATGTTAGCCTTAAGAAGAAAGCCTTTAACCAAGCCGCGAAGTCCTGCAAAAAAGCATTACGGCAAGCCTGTTTCGATCATGCATCTGTGCAAAGCACTCTGTCAAACTGGCAGCAGAGCTTTTTAGTCTCTCGCCAAATAGGTCAAGACAAACTTCTGTCGGTCTACACTGCCTTCGCTGACAAAACCAGATGGTTCACTGGCGCATGCGGTTAAGAAGAAAGCAGACTTCTTTGCTTCTCTTTTTGCTTGCGATTCGCATCTGTACAGTAGTAACAGCGTTCCATCACAGTATATTTACATACGAACAACTATGGCAAGCGGACGACTACCTTAGTATGCGCAAAATCCAAAGTATCGCCTAATAAACGAGTTATTACGACGCCGCGACTCGAACTTACGGCTGCTTTACTACTTGCAAAGCTACTACGCGCTGTGTCTAGACAACTATACACCGCAGCGATACACTGGATTAACACATCTCCACATCGCCTGCAGGTTTTTGTCGCCAATAGGTTTTCCAAAATTCAGAATCTCTTACCCGCGAAACATTTTTATCATATACCTGGGTGTGACAACCCCAGCGACTGTTTATCCCGCGGTTTATTACCTTCGCAACTCTTAGTTTATCCTAGACACAAAAAGAAGAGATTGATTGGCCCATAACATGTATTAAGCCAGAACCTTCTTACGACGTTCCAGAATTGAAATCGATAACACTCACTACAAACACCGAAGATATCCCATTATTGTGTCAGGTAGTTTCTCGACATTCTAAATGGACCAAACTTTTGAACACAATTGTGTTTATAGATGCAAGTTCCATTACAATAGGCATATTTACGGATACAACGAAAAAGTTAAATGGAGAAATATTGGACGTTGTTTACTTGGATCATGTACCATCAGTGGTGGTTATGAAGACAAACGAGTCAAGGACAGTTGGAGTCGTCGAAAGTGAGGTACAACAAAAGCCTTAAATAAACTAGTTAGAATATCACCCGGTTTGAAGGACCAACTTCAGCTTTTATTAAAATCTAACCGCATAAAAATGGATGATTTGTTTTAAATTCCTAAATAATACTTTATTCGCAATTTTGTACCAATAATATTAAATATTTTAGTTATTCCGCCTAGTGGCCGTACACTTTGCTTACCGGTACGAGGCCGCCACTCGAGGAACTTTCCCATCGGTTGGCAGTTCATCGAGCTATATGACCGATTCTAAATGGACTAGTAACCTAGTAAAATGTGGAAGAAGTTATTTATGGATGCGGTTGGCTCAGGGCCGTGGTTTATGACATTCCTTGGGATGTAATAATGATGATGATGATTTCTTATATTTACGCGAACACTATACATTGAAATAATACTAGTTTTTACGGAATTTATCGCGTATATTTAACTTTTTAAATACCCGACGTTTCGAACGCTTTACAGCACTCATGGTCACGGGCGGGACTGAGATGTTCAACGTCCATATGTCATAGTTAACCGCGGTTACCATAGATTAAAATTTAACTTTTGTTCCGATCTATGCAGTATGAACTTATGGTATCTTGAAGTCTTGCAGTTGTATGCTTGTGGCTTAAGCAATGAGTCGCTGCGCTGGGGGTCGCGGGTTCGAATCCCGCACGGAACACGTATTTGTATGGCCTACAAATAGTTGTTTCGGGTCTGGATGTTTGTCCTTGTGTAATTTATGTTTGTAAACTGCCCCCACGATACAAGAGAAATTCTTAGTGTAGGGGTAACGTTTTATATAGAAAAAAAAAATATATATCATTCATTTGGATATTTATTTACGAAGTTTATAAGCATGTATATATATTATATATATGTATGTATGTATTATTGTACGTATATTGATACTATATGTGTGTATATTTAAATGCAATGTGTATGTATGTAATTTGCATATATGTATATTTTAATGTATAAGCACTTATTTACGTATAATGGTCGCACTTGCCAACAATTGTCCTTGCCACCCAGGGTTGACTGGCAGAGAATGCCACATGGCATTAAGTCCGCCCTATGTACCCTTTAGCTTAAGGTGTTACGTGTAAGTTTATAAATAAATAAAACTATTTAGAAACAGGAAAGGCTACATGTCCATAAACGTTCAAACAATTTCATCAGCAAAGTCGTTGGTGCAGGATGTTGTTGCATGCTGGCCAGGTTCTACACATGATTCAGCAATTTACCAAAACAGCAATATTTATAGAAAGTTTGAAAGAGGGGAGTATAGAGACAGCCATTTACTTGGGGATAGGGACTATCCCTTAAAGGTAAAATAAAAAATAACTAGAATAACATGCATTCTGCAGATATTTGCTGGCAAACTTACATGCAAGCATTTATCACAGAGCTCAAAATATTGATTAAATAAATACTTATTGCCCGATTGCAAAATTTTCAAAATATAGTCAATGTAGTACATGAAATGGGGTGATCCTTACAGCTGTTTTAACCTACGTTTATAAGTATATATAAGGTAAGTAAAATTAATAAAAATATTGTGCATAGGTAAAGAGTATTTAATTAAATAAAAAGTTCACTTAAATTAGGTATTTGAAGAACCATTTTTAGGTATTCTAAATACATTTTGGATATTTGGATGTTTTAAGGTGTGACCTGAAATAGAAAAGAAATATTTTACGTCATATAAATTACATTATTATACACAATAATACTTAAATTATTTTTATTTTCAGCCTCATCTCTTGACACCTTATCTCAACCCTACAACAAGTGGAGAACGAAAATATAATGAGGCCCACATTAGAACAAGAAATGTGGTGGAACGGCAATACGGTGTGCTAAAACGAAGGTTTCCAGTACTTGCAGTTGGAATTCGTTTAGCTTTAAACAATGCCATCAATGTCATAATAGCTTGCTGTCAGGGACTTAAATATCGGTAAAATACAGTAACGTTATCTGCGAAATTGCGAGATAACGTTATGTTTAACCCTTATTTCGAATTAGTCCGGTAGGATGGACAAGTACTTTAAAAAAATCTGTTGCAATTCTAATTTAGTTTATATTTAACTTTTTTTTAATAAACGTTAGAAAATATAATAAAGGAAAGGTAGAAAAATAAATCAGTGACCTGGCAATATGTCATCTGTCACTTATTGAGCAAGATGGCGACGACACGGAAGTCTTCAACTTTACTCAAGGTATTTATAAGGTATTGGTAGTTATTATAAGGTATTTTTGTTGTGATATTTGTTGTCATGTAGATAACGCATACATTCACTAACTGAGAAGTAACAAATTATATTTGAAATCTTTTTTCCTAGAGCCTGTATACGCGATGATTGTCCATCACTGTACTAAAACTTATAAAATACTGTAAATACCTATTATAACAGACTTTCCAAGAAATCCATTAACACATTGATCAAATATAACGTCTATATATTATAATATTATTTTATTGACAATGTTAAGAGAAACAATATCTCAAAACGATATTATGCAAAGTTTTGCATGTGTATATTGTTATAATTACGTTATAATAAATTTGTAAATTAAACGTTTCTAAAATATTGTTATCACAAAATAATAATGTTATTATTTTTATTGTTCTATGTCATCTCTTTTACTTGTATGTTCTTTAACACTCTAAAGCTATATTATTCTTTTATTCTATTATTATTATCTAATCTACTGAAACAGTCAGATTTTACATAAGTACATACAATTCGGAATATCAAATATGTTTCTATATTTTTTACATGTTTCTAACGATGCGCCCTGGCTTTACACGGGTAACTATGTTTGTTCGGGTTGAATCTTGCAACTCAATTTTAAAGCATATATCTTTTTTACACGCGGTAGAGTCATGCTGCAGTTATATTAGTAGGATACTTGTAGCACGAATGGGTCGGCTCGACCGGGGAAGGATCACACTCTCACAGAATACCAGAGTAAAATAGTATCTTAATGCTGCTGTGTTTCGTATGGTGAGTGTAGAGAATCGGCGACCCTTTTTACTGAAAACGAGGTATTCCATCTCAGTCCTCATGGGTGACAACACATCTGCATTTTGATTCATAATCGAGAATAGATGTAGATGTCTATGGGCCACTGCAACCACTTACCATCAGGTGGATTGTGTGCCCGTTTTTCATCCTATCCTATACACGTACTTGGATGACATTTCGTGGTTAGCTGTGTGACTTCATTCTAAATCCAACATGGCGGAACACCTTAGATGGCGGATTTGTTATTTTTAATGTCCTTCTACAATACGGATATGAAATGAAAGGGCTTGTTGAGAATAACTCGAAAAATAAAGTGATGTCACTCTAAATCCAAGATGGTGGCCTTAGATTTTTATGCTTTCCTGCAATATGGGTATCAAATGAAAGGACTTGCTGAGAATACAAATGCGAGTTAAAATAAATAAGATGGTGATCATAAACTCTGTTGTCGACCATGCCGTTGTATACTTAAGCTCGAAAATCTTCGCTGCTGGTCAAGCATACGTGGCCTTAAGTTGGGTGAAATCAATAGAAGGTGTCCTTATTGAAAAGCTAGACTGTTCGAAATTGACCGGCAAACTACCTTGCAACAATGATGTAAAATTGCAACTCAACGCTGCTGCGTCTGGTATGGTGAGTGTAGAGAACCGGAGACCCTTTTTGTCGGAAACGAGGCACTCCATATTAGTCCTAACGGGTGACAACGCATCTGCATTTTGATTCGTATTTGAGGATAGATGTAGACGTCTGTGAGCCACAGCAACCACTTACTATCAGGTAGACTGTGTGCTCGTTTGTCAGCCTATCCAATAAAAAATATTCTTTTTATTAGATTAAGCATCTGCCACCTTAGGTAACAGTGCAATTTTCATAAAAATCACTTCAGTAGTTTTCAAGATGTCATGTTAAGCGTAAGTCGGTTTAATTTTAGCCAACTTCAAAAAAGAGGTTGGTTATCTATTTGACACGTATGTATGTAAAATTATTGGAACTGCAAAATATTCACATATTATGATAATCTAACTATCTAACAAAATGTTATAGATGTATGTACGTACGTATGTATGTTTGTCCATGCTTTTCTCTGAAACTAGTAATCGGATCGCGATCGTTCTTTTTTTATTAATTTAAACTTAGGGATTATTTGCTTACATTTATTTCAAATTAGGGAATAATAACGATTTCATCATAATCGGTTCACTAGTTTTTATGACATTGACTAAAATGTGTAACTAAAACTGAAATGTTTTTTGTAATAAATAGTTATTACAACTTAATACTAAAAATTACGATATAAAATAGTAATTGAAAAATTAAATCAAATAAAAAAAAGTTAAAAATAACTGAATGTAAAATAGATTTTTTAATTTCACCAATGAATGTGTTTTACATACCTTTTAGTTAGTTGCAAACTTTAGTTTTAATTTCCAATTCCTTCCTAGTTGTTTCTAACTGCAGCTGGCACAATTGTCGCTTAAATTTTATTTTCTCTTCTAAAATTTTTATTTTTAAATCTTCCACAATAGCTTTTATAGAATTCAAATCTTGAAAACCTCCACATTGAAGAAGCAACTTCAGCTTTATCTTTATTTTCCTTGAGTAGTGATCCTCGCCTTTTCCATATAGGTGAGGACTTAATCAATTGAGATGATGTAAGTGATGACAGTGTTGGAGCAATGTCATCATTATTCCCAACAACCTTAATTTCATTATTTTCCACATCGCTCGTATTGCACTAAAATGTTAACAAATTCTTGTATAAAATCACTGTGTAAGTATAATATAATCATACGATGGGTTGACACCTGTACAAATGACAGACCCAGCTATGGTGACAATTGTAGCATCTAGACTATAGAGGCAGGAAAATGCATTATAATTTAACACTGAGTGAAAGAGTTTTGTATTGAAAATTCTGCCAGTTTAGTTCATCTTGTCCTTGTCACCTCTCAGTGCTGCTCTGTCTAGCTCTCCATTGCACAACTGGTAGGAAAGAAAGTATCTCCTTACTCTGGGATAAAATAATATCTCACAAACATAATAATATACATAACTTGTATATAATATTATAATACGTAAAAAACTTACTACCCTGATTTCTACCTCAGTGGTTGGACTATTTTTCAGTTAGTTTCTATTTTTAGTATATTAGAGAACTACATAATATTAGATAATTCTATAAATGCTTACATTATCATTTTGAAATATTAAAATTTCGATTGTCTCGTCACCAAGTGTTGGTAATGAACTGGCTTCAGTACTTTGGTCAGCATCTGAATTCTGAACACCAGTTATGCCTGTACATGCTCGGCCCATCAAGTCACTGACTTGTTCCAGAATAGGATCTGTCTTAACGTATGATGGGCCACCTCCTGTGCCATTGTAACTGCTTTTGCTGAGTGCTTTGTATAATTTCACAACAACTATTAAAGAAAGGTTTATATTTATCAAAAACTGTTTATCAATAACTTACCCAGCCGTAGTTCCTGTGGAATTCAATCATGTGCACGAATTCACCCACGCTTCATTTTCCGCTTAGTTTGTAGTACCATCCGTCTTTTTATTTAATATTACATTTTTAAAAGTATCCATTAACTTTACCAGTTTATCCCTTTCATCATACGTGAAATTTCGACAGCGCTTTCTCCGTAGACCATAGAGTAGAGTAATATATACAGAAATAGAGAGCCATCTCCTAGGATTTTTTGTCACCCAATATTGAATAGTGTCGCCGTCTGGTATCATATCCCTTGAACCAATCTCAATATCATGTTGATAGATAGCTGTATGTAGTTATGTATATACAGCTATCTATACTAGAAGGATATATTTATATTTTAAGGGATTAGGGTTCAATTAAAGACGTATTATAGACTTCAGTAATATCAACATTTATTTTTGTTATATATATTTAACATACACGATGTAAAAGCGTCTATTCCGCAAAATAAAACACCAAACCAAATATGTCCACCAGGTTACCGGAGAGCGTCTATTTCGCACAACACTACACAAACATACAATGTGGTTCCAGCATGAAAATCTAAACAGACAACAAGAAACAGAGGGCTAATCCCAACTCAACCAAACTTATTGTAACATCAAACAAAAATCACTTATAAACTATAATAAAACAACAACTTGTTCAGACGCTGGTAGCCATTATATTATATAAAGTTGCTACATGCCAGTTCGAGAATAACCAGAATTGGTGTAGTCGCCATCTAGCGCACCTTTTAGAATTTAATGTTAGAAAGTTTATGGGGATATAGTAAAAGATGGCACTAGTGTCTTTGCAAATTATTGAACCCAACCTAAAGTATGGAAGTGTACACCCCTGCTGTAGACAGAGAATAGGATTCTCTGTCTACGGCTTTCTCTTATTTTCGGCTGGTAAAACTACCGCCATCTAGTCATTGGGTGCGTTTGGCAGAAAAAAGCGCTAGCAAGCGCTAATAAGCGCTAAAATAGTTTTCGGCCAGGACACGATTGCTACTTCAGTAGCGCTGACACAATCCGCCATTTTGCTTATTTAATTTGTTTGTTTTGAAGTAGAGTTTAACAGTTGTTTTGTGCAATATTAGTTTTAAGTAATATAATGACATGAATAAACATATACATGCTATTAAAAAATCATGATTGGTAAGTTTTTAATATGAATACTTTACAAACATATATTTAAATTAGGTTAGATTCCCCGGTTAAAACTAACATCGTGTCCTGGAGGAAAATAGCTACTTACGATTTGACAGCGCTTACTGCTTACGATCGCCATTTTGCTTGCAAGCGCTTACTAGCGCTTTTTTCTGCCAAACGCACCCATTGCTTTATGAAACACTTAATACTTTTTAATTATAGCTGCTCTGGAATCTTGCATTTTAGCTACTTTATGTAAATCAATCAACATAGTGTGGCAGCCACAAAAAATTAAGCGTTACTAATAATAATACTAATGTTATTGTATTTATTAACTACATTAAAAAATATCATCATCATCATCATCATTACAGCCCTTCACAAGTCTATATGCTGAACATAGGCCTACCCAATGTATGCCACAAAGCATGGTCCTGAACCGCCTGCATACATCGACTTCCTGCATGTCTTACCAGGTTGTCACTCCATCTAGTGGAGGGTCACCCTGCACTTTGCCCACCGGTACGAGGCTGCCACTCGAGGACCTTTTTCCCCCATAGGTTGTCGGTTCTTCGAGATATATGGCAGGCACATTGGTACTTCAGCTTGTGTCGTTCACTCCGGTTCTACTGCGGATATCCTCATTTTTAAGTTTATCACGCAGAGAAACCCCGACCATAGCCTAGCCCTCTCCATGGCTCGCTTAGTGTCCTCATACGATCAGCACTGAAGGACCACGTCTCAGTCCCGTAGGTCATCACTGGCAAAACGCACTGGCAGTACAGTCTCATTTTCATGTTTTGAGGTATAACTGACGAGAAGACATGTCGTAATTTCCCGAACGCTGCCCAGCTGAGTTGAATCCGTCGAGTGACCTCTCGGCCGAAGTCGGACTTACATAGTGAGACTATACATATTCATCAACAACTTCGAGCTTAGTGCTCTCAAACAACTACCGGCATAGGTGTGACATGTACTTTACACATGATCTTCGTTTTGTCCATGTTCATCTTAGGACCTATCGGTTGGGAGGCACTATTGAGGTTTTTTTTATAGAATAGGCCGACAAACGAGCACACAGTCCACCTGATGGTAAGTGGTTGCTGCGGCCCATAGACATCTACATCTATCTTCCATTACAAATCAAAATGCAGATGCGTTGTCACCCGTGAGGACTGAGATGGAATGCCTCATTTCCAGTAAAAACGGTCTCCGGTTCTCTACACTCACCATACGAAATACAGCAGCATTAAGCTACTATTTCACGCTGGTATTCTGTGAGAGCGTGGTCCTTCCCCGGTCGAGCCGACCCATTCGTGCTACAACTATACTACTAATATAACTGCAGCATGGCTCTACCGAATTAAGCCTAACCTAAGCACTATGCTCAATAACCGAACCGGTTATTGAGCATAGTGCTTAGGTCCTCCAGCGATTCTGCCATAAGGACTATATTATCGTCGGCAAATCGAAGGTGAGTGATGTACTCGCCGTAGCTTCAAAACCTCTTCCAATGCAGTGGTGAAGAAAAGACATATCGGTATTTTGTCTGCCAAAATAATAAATAATAAAAAATCCCATCATAGATCTAAATTCAAGTTATTTTACATTTGCTACATACGTGAAGTTTATATTATAAGGAGTAATAGTAAAAAATAGAAGTTTAAAATTTGTGTCATTAGGCAACACTGAATCAAATTGAAAAGTGAAAAATTATTTAAGAAATATGTTGGCTGGATTGTGCATGTGCTTATTTCTTGTATTTCGCATTTTTGAGTGTTTTATCGTAATTGCTTTTGCATAGCACAAAACATAGGGCTCAAGAATGTGCTTTAAGGTAGATTTTGTAATTGGTGCAGTGATAAATATAATAAAAGACTTATAAAATAATATGTTAATTTCAACCCTGTAATTTTTATGATGGTTTGTAGTAAGTTACTTTCTACGTTATGTGCAGACAACATGTAATTTTATAACATTTAACGTTTTGGTGTTATGTTATTTTCCAAATATCATCTTGTTTAAAATTGTGAAATAAATATGTAAACAATACTGAAAATCTTTCTTTTTGCTTAAGCCCTACAATTTATCGAGAGTATTTATGCTGATTTCTAAGTCATAAACAGTGTTTTTATTGTTATTTAGAAATCGACAAAATACTTAATCAAAATAACAATATGAAAGGAGTAGTATAGAGGTATATATATATATATATATATATATATATATATATATATATATATATATATATATATATATATATATATATATATATATATATATATATATATATATATATATATATATATATATATATATATATATATAGCTTATACTAGCTTGCAGGCGGCGCTGTAGTCACGGCAAATTTTTACGTTAGAGATTTTTATCTATTTCCGTATAAACACTTATCTATGTGTCTTATCGCTGTAATAAGTGGTCTTAAATTAATTATTTCATATTTAAATGACAGAACGCAAAAAGTTGTCATTAATAGTACGAGTTCTTCCGGGTCGACTGTACAAATGGGCGCGCCTCAGGGCTCAATTCTCGACCCTTTTCTGTTTCTTGTATATATTAATGACTTACCTTACATAGTAGGGGATAACCATGATTTATGCCCCATTTACATTCAGCCCTGTTGGGCAGGAAAGGGAGCAGCGAAGTGGGCAGGGCAGTATGTAAACAGGCCACTCGCGCTAACACTGCCGCTGCCGCTGCCACTGCCCGAAGCTCACTCAAATGTCGGTTTTTCGTGCGGGAGTCAAAGGACGGGCAGCGCGAGCGGCAGTGAGTGTTCACATTCTGCTCCATCGCTCATTTCGCGCCAAGCACCTTTTTTTTTTTTTTTTTTTTATAGAAGAGGGGGCAAACGAGCATGCGGCTCACCTGATGTTAAGTGACTACCGCCGCCCATGATCAACCGCAACACCAGGAGAATTGCGGGTGCGTTGCCGGCCCTTTAGAAAGGAGTAAGCTCTTTTCTTGAAGGTCCCCAGGTCGTATCGGTCCGGAAAAATCGCCGGTGATAAACTATTCCGCAGAGAGGTTGTACGTGGAAGAAAGCTCCTTGTGAAACGTACAGTGGTGGACCGCCAAGCATCCAGATGGTGTGGATGGTATCGGGACGTTTGCCGTGTCGTGCGTTCACGAAATTTGGCGGCTGGGATTAATCCGAACAATTCCTCAGAGCACTCCCCGTGATAGATGCGATAAAATACGCAAAGAGATGCAACATCTCTTCGCAACGCCAGTGAATCGAGCCGATCGGAAAGCACTCGGTCGTCGACGATTCGAGCCGCTCTGCGCTGGATGCGGTCAAGTGGAAGGAGCTGGTACTGGGGAGCCCCAGCCCAGAGATGGGAACAGTATTCCATGTGCGGTCGAACCTGCGCCTTGTAAAGTTGCAGGCGGTGTGCCGGCATGAAATACTGCCCCGCTCTGCTGAGCACGCCAAGCTTTTTAGAGGCCAATTTGGCCTTCCCTTCCAAGTGACCACGAAACTGCACGTCACTCGATATGTCGACGCCGAGGATTCCGATACTGGCTGAGGCAACAAGGGGAGTGCCTTGAAACTGAGGGGATACGACAAAGGGGTTCTTTTTAGCGGTTAACGCGCAAACTTGTGTCTTCTGGGGGTTAAACTGGACTAGATTTAGTCGTCCCCAATCCGAGACTCTGTTCAGCAAAGACTCGACTTCAGACACAAGTTTGTCCCGGCACTCGGAGACGTTTTCCCGAGAAATATTGGCTCGGCCGGTGTAAAGAGCATCACCAGTGCTGTCATCTGCATAGCAATGAATGTTACGGGTATGCAACATATCATTGATATGCAGAAGAAACAGCGTTGGCGATAGCACGCAGCCCTGTGGAACACCAGCATTAATAGGCTTGCAATCGGAGCTTGCACCGTCTACAACGACCTTGATGCTCCGATCTGCAAGAAAGCTGGTGATCCAATCGCACAATTTCTCGGGAAGCCCATAGGAAGGGAGCTTCGAAAGAAGCGCTTTGTGCCAAACCCGATCGAAGGCCTTCGCAATGTCCAAACTAACGGCCAATGCCTCCCCCTTGAACTCTACTGCCTCCGCCCATCTGTGAGTGAGGTAGACCAGAAGATCACCAGCTGACCGACCACGGCGAAAACCGTATTGGCGGTCACTAATCAGCTGGTGATCCTCAAGGTACCTCATGAGCTGGCAGTTTACAATGGACTCCATTGTTTTGGAGAACAAGGAGGTGATGGCGATTGGCCGGTAGTTGGACGGGTCTGAGCGGTCGCCTTTTTTAGGGATCGGGTGGACGAAAGCAGTCTTCCATGATTTTGGGACTACGCCTAGGGAGTAGGAGTACCGGAAAAGACGCGTTAAAACCGGTGCCAACTCTGGAGCACACGTCCTCAGCACAATTGGGGGGATTCCGTCAGGCCCACTCGACTTGTGGATGTCCAGGGAGAGGAGTGCTTTGCGAACCAAGCGCTGTGTGAACTGCACTTCCGGCATGGAGCACTCACACCGCGGGATGGTCGGCGGCGTACTCCCCCCGTCATCGAGAGTCGAGTTAGACGCAAAGAAGGAGCCTAGAAGATCGGCTTTCTCCTTTGCAGTATGGGCCAGTGAGTCGTCCTCCCTGTGCAGAGATGGAAGAGATGGCTGACAGAAATTCCCCTGGACAGCCTTGGCGAGAGACCAGAATGCACGGGTTCCAGAAGGAAGGCGAACTAGTCTCTCGCCAATTCTGCCTATGTGCTCTGACTTTGCCTTGGCAATGACTCTTTTGAAGGACCTAGAGGCGGAATTATACTTCTTTTTTAGAGCGCTGGTGTTTACATCCCGGGACGCTGATGCATCAACCCAGGCTTGGTAGCACTCCTGCTTATAGCATGATGCTATTTTACAGGAGCGACCAAACCATGGCTGTGATTTGCCTCCAATGGGCACCACAGAGGAAGGAATAAAAAGTTCCATACCCTGAAGTACCACATCAGTAACAGAATCCGCAACAACGTTGGGATCATCCGGCGAGAAGCAAACCCGCCCCCAAGGGTAGGATGCAAAGAAAGACCGCATCCCATCCCAATCGGCTGACCTATAGTGCCAAACACGGCGGCAGCCTGCAGAATGCAACCGCGATTTCAGCGTGAGTGGCACAACACTCCGGACCAGACAATGGTCCGAGGAGCCTAAAGGGGCGTCGACGGAAATCTGATATCCGTCCGGGTGAGAGGTCAGCAGAAGGTCCAACAGGGAAGGTGCATGATCCTCCACATCTGGAATCCGCGTAGGCGAAGTAACCAGTTGTGTCAGACCATATGCCAAGGCAAAATCATGAACAGATCTCCCCGCATGATCGGTTAAACGTGAACCGAGCCATTCGGCGTGATGGGCGTTAAAGTCGCCGAGGATCACGATCTCTGCAGAGGGGATCTGCTGTAGCAACGAATCTGCAGCCATTTGGACGTGGTCGAAGAGTCGGTCTGTTTCGGCATTACCGCTGTGGGACCTATAGAGGCACCCGTAGACGCGCGGATGGTCGTCGCTGTCTACGCGTAGCCAAAGGATGGACAGGTCCGAACCTTCAAGTCTGCCGAGGCGTCGAGAACAGATGTCCTCTCTGACGTAAACGCAAACTCCAGCCCGAGGCACAAAGGAGTGTTCCAGTTTGTACCCCGGGTAGGAGAGATACGAAACATCAGCCGGAGAGGACACCTGCGTCTCGGTCAGAAAGAGCAGAGCCGGCCTCGCCGTCTCGAGATGGTAGTGGACGGCGTTTAGGTTAGAGTGAAGTCCCCTGATATTGCAGAAATTCACGGACAGCGTGGCAGGGGTCGCCTTGGTCTTGTTGCTCCGTTTGCCCCGAGCAGTTGTAGTCTTGAGCGGAATTTCGCCCCCCCCAGAATACGCGGGGCAGCCTGAGCACCCACGCTCAGAAGTGGAGAAACATGGTCGTGGATGCTCAGCGAGGGATTCTCCAGGGGTGCTGGTACCCTCCTGGGGTAGTCTATCTTTATTTAATTCCGCTACCATGTTGATGGGGGGGGGGGATTTGGGCCTCCGGCCACCTGCACTCACCGACGAAACGCGGAAGCAGAACTTCCACTTCACGCCGGTATTCTGTGAGGTCGTGGTACCACCCCGGTTTGAGCCGGCCCATACGTGCAACAGCAAAGCTGCCGCATGGCTCTACCACTGTTGCCTGGATGAATGTGCGTGCCGTCTTGTTATTAATTTAGTACGATCTGCCAAAATGCCTTTCGAGTGAAATAATGAAAATACAATAATGTTTTTAGAACTGCTGGAATCAGAAAAAACTATATGGGATTTCAGCGATAAAAAACCTTAATTGATCATCTTCAACGAAAACGAATTTTCCTCTTGAGATAGCATAATACTATGTACATAATTAATTACAAATTCGTCAAATTTATTATATTAATATGAAATTTAGTTAAATGAATTAATGAACATTGACATTTTATTTCTAAAAACAATTAGTAAGTCATATTGATTATTTATTTATTAAAATGTAAAATAATGTATTAAGTTAAATCGTAATATTTGCATAATAGCCTGTGATTTGTAAATTATAAATAATTATAGTTCCAAATCATTGATCATCTTATGTATCATGTGTTTAAGCAAATAAATTTTCTATATCTAAATCTTCTATATGTCGCATCCGAAGCTGGAAGCTTCAGGAAGCGGATACTAGGGACAAATATCACACGAGGGTAGCCGAAAAGCTTGACACCATCGATGGCAGGAAAGAATGTGTGGAGAGAACATGGCAGAACCTGGATGGAATGGTAAGTGCAGCGGAAGAAGTATGTGGAACGACAAAAAGAGGTAGTAGTAAAAGAAGAGATGCATGGTGGAATGATGAAGTGAGAGAAGCTGTAAAAAAGAAGAAAAAAGCGTGGTTAGACTACTTGGCCTCTAGTAACGATGAGCATATGAGAGAGAAGATGAAAGAAAGATATAAGCTGCAGAAAGTTCATGCGAAAACATTGATTGAGGAAGTCCGTGAAAGGTGTAGAATAGAAGCGGATGAGAGGTTGTCGCACAACTTTAGGGAAAACTCCAAACTCTTCTGGAAAGAGGTTGGAAGGTCCCGGAGTGGTGCGACAGCCTTAAGAATGAACAAAGTACTTTCGAGAACCAATGACGTCCTCTCAGAAAAATCGGACGTCATGCAGCGATGGAGTGAATTTTATAGAGAAATGTATGCGTGTCATGATCTTAGTGAAGGATCCGGGGGTGACGCCGTGACTGGCACGCCAGACACGGACCTCGATGACACTGAGGTCATCAGCATGAAAGAGATTGAACGTGCGATTCGAAGTTTAAAATGTGGTAAGGCTGCGGGACTAGACAGAGTTACTGCTGAAATGGTCAAGTACGGTGGGCCTCGCGTCTGGGACAGCTTTCATCTGCTGTGCAATTTGTGCTGGCGGACGGGAGATGTCCCGGATGATTGGCGATCCGCGGTCATTGTGCCTTTATATAAAGGTAAAGGTTCACATTTTGACTGCGGGTGCTATCGGGCGATCAGCTTGACCAGTTTAGCAAGTAAAGTTTATTCGAAGGTTTTGACACGTAGGATGCAAGAGAAATCGGAAAGATTCTTATGGGAGGCACAATGCGGATTTAGACCTGGAAGAGGATGCACGGATCAAATGTTTTCTCTCCCCATGATCACGGAGAAGCTTATGAGTGTTAATCAGAGGATTTTCTGTGCTTTTGTGGATCTGGAGAAAGCATTTGATAGGGTTATAAGGAAGAAAATGTGGGAACTGTTGCCGGGATATGGTGTGGATGGTCGATTGTTAAGGGCTGTGCAGTCACTTTACTATGACTGTAAATCCTGTGTGCGGTTAGGGCATGACCTGTTACCCATGTTTAGCGTCCAAGCGGGCGTAAAACAGTGTTGTGTCATGTCTTCCTGGCTGTTCATACTGTATCTCGACAGCTGTTTACAGAAGCTGAAAAATAGCTGTTTGGGTGTGAAATTGGGTGACATAAAAGTTAATTGTCTGCTGTATGCTGATGATGCAGTGCTTATTGCACCATCAGAAGCAGAACTGCAGGCATTAGTCACGTGTATGAAAGAGGAATGTGAAATTAAAGGTCTCCGTTTGAATGCTAATAAAACTAAGGTTCTGGTATTTGAAAAGGACGAAGAGAGAACGAAATGTGAAATATGGGTAAATCAGGAATGTCTAGAACAGGTAAATGAAATTGTATACTTGGGGAGTGCTTTCAGCCGGGATGGAAGATGTGATTTAGATGTGGATAGGCGTGTCGCTGCCGGAAACAAAGTCAATGGTGCCCTGAATGCATTAGTCAAAAGGCAAGGCGTGGTGAAGAGTGCACGCCTTGCAATACATAACGCAGTGTTGGTACCGACTTTGTTATATGGCAGCGAAACCTGGGTATGCCAGAAGAAGCATAAAAGCAAGTTGAATGCAGTGGAGATGCGATCTCTTCGTAAAATGTGTGGCGTTACCATAGCCGACCGAAAGCGAAACGAAGAGATTCGCAATATGGCAGGATTGAAAGATGACCTTATCACAAAAATTGATAGGGGCGTACTCCAATGGTTTGGACACGTTGAACGAATGAGTGAAGACCGAATGGTGAAGAAAATATATAGAGCGAAAGTAAATATTAAAAGGTGTCGAGGTAGACCGAGACTAACTTTCGAAGACCATGTGAGCAAATTGCTCGAAGAGGGGAGGGTCAATAGTACTCGGATACCTAGACGTGCATGTATGAAGAAGTTAATGAACCTGAAAGAAGCGAAAGAGGTATGTAAGGATCGTGACACATGGCGATCTGTTCTCTCTGGCTACCCCGTTAGGGATTGTACGTGAAGATAAGTTAAGTTAAGTTATTTATCTATCATCATCATCTATTGAATTTGATATCTTTTTGAATTATTAACACAATTTTGTGTTACAAGAATACGCAGCGCGGTAATTATTCCGACGTCTGCCATAGTCGAAAGTATTGTGAGTGGTAGGGCAGAATGTAAATACACACTTCTCTCGATCCTGCTACGGCAGTATTTAGCGAAGTATTGCCGGCAGCGCGAGGTGTAGTGGCAGGGGTTGAATGTAAATGAGGCTTAGGTATTATTTGCTGATGATACTTAATTAATTTTTAAATTAAAACGACAGTTATTAAATTACGACGAAGTAAATAATGGCCGTGTAGTGGCGGTTAAGAATATCCACTACCCCATATCTTCCCGTGGGTGTCGTAAAAGCCGACAGAGGGAAACAGATGGGCAGCAGCATCTTCCTGATAACAGCAACTGTACAACAAAAAAAAACCCGCTCGCCAAGCGTGGCAACTATGGCTGTATACCCCCCATGAATAATTACACAAATAGACGGCCCCCAGTCCCCGGCGGCCCCGCTATTCCTGGTTCGCCGTTACCATGGTCGCCATTCCTGGCGACCATGGTAACGGCGGGGCAGGAGGTGCTAAGAATCTCCGGTGGAGGTTCGGTTGCCACCTACGACGACTCGACCTGGCAACATTTAACGCACGCTCCCTGAGGACTGACGAGATCCTGGAGCTGGAAGAAGAGATAGACAAGTTGCGCTGGAACATTATAGGATTATCCGAGGTCCGAAGAGAGGGGGAGGACACGGTGATTCTCAAATCCGGCAACTTTTTCTATCACCGGGAGGGCGACCATCTGTCCCAAGGAGGTGTCGGATTTATTGTCCACAAGTCTCTCGTCAACAACGTTGTAAAGATTGGAAGTGTGTCGACGAGGGTCGCGTACCTGATACTCAGAATCACCAAACGGTATTCGCTGAAGGTCATAAAGGTTTACGCACCAACCTCGGCACATCCCGATGAGGAGGTGGAGGAAATGTATGAGAATATTTCCAAAGCCATGCATTCCTCCAAAACCCACTACACGGTGTAGATGGGAGACTTCAACGCAAAACTAGGCACAAGAGAAAACGGTGAGCTGAAGTTAGGGAAATTCGGAGTAGGGCAACGGAACTGAAGGGGCCAGCAGCTGGCCGACTTTATGGAGAAAGAGGGACTCTTTATGATGAACTCTTTCTTCCAGAAGCGGCCCCACAGGAAGTAGACCTGGTCGAGCCCCGGCGTTTCGACAAAAAATGAGATTGACTTCATTATGACGACCAGACGCCAACTGTTCAGTGATGTCTCAGTGATCGCAAGGGTGAAAACTGGCAGCGATCACCGAATAGTTAGAGGCACACTGAACCTAAACGTTAAGTTAGTTCTCGTCTAATGAAATCAACGCTCCGTCCCCCTCGTGCTCTAATCCAGAATCCCGAAAACTTTCAGCTCGAGTTACGTAACCGCTTTCAGTGCCTACAAGATTGCAATGCAGTGGAGGATATGAATGACAAGCTCGTGGAAACAGTCCATGCGGTCGGAGCTAAGTTCTGCAAGACCCGCCGCAGAAGAACACAAAAACTCTCCGATCACACTCTTAATCTCATGGCTATTAGACGGGAGTTGAGGCTGCAATCGTCAACAGATTTGACAGCATACAGGCAACTGAACAGACAGATCTCCAAATGCATGCGGCGAGACTTACGCAACTTTAATACTGCTCGTATTAAAGAAGCGATCGAGCGGAACCAGGGCTCCAAAGTCTTTGCCAGAGATCTGTCTGCCAGTAAAAGCCAACCGTCAAAGCTGAAGACTGAGTGTGACAGCATCGTTTCCGGGACACCTGAGATTTTGAGTGAGATTGAGAGGTTCTATGGGCAGCTGTACACATCATCGTTGGAGCCACACGCAAGTGTGAGTAACGATCCAAGAGCAAGTCTTATCCGACACTATTCCGATGATATCCCGTACGTCACTCTAAGCGAGATTAGAATGGCTCTCCAGCACCTTAAAAACGGCAAGTCCCCGGGCGAGGATGGAATTACAGCGGAGCTTCTGAAAGCGGGTGGAACACCAGTACTTGAAGTCCTTCAGAAGCTCTTCAATTCCGTCCTCCATGGTGGCACTACTCCAGAGGCGTGGAGCAGAAGTGCGGTGATCTTGTTCTTTAAGAAAGGCGACAACGCTCTCTTGAAGAACTACAGACCGATTTCCCTTCTGAGCCGCGTCGTCGTCGTCTCGCACGCAGACTCGACGACTTCCAGCCTCCCGAACAAGCCGGTTTCCGAAAAGGCTTCAGTACCATAGACCACATACGTACCCTGCGGCAGATTGTACAGAAGACTGAAGAGTACAATCTGCCACTTTGCCTGGCGTATGTGGACTATGAGAAAGCCTTCGATTCCGTCGAAATTTGGGCGGTGCTACAGTCCCCCAAGTCGCCCCCCACCTGAACCCCCACCATGAGATGCATGGTATTTTTATATTAAATGTTAAAGATCAAAATTTTATAAAATAATTTATAAGAAAAATCACCTTAATAGGTAGTCGGGGAGGGGGCGTGACCCCTCTTCACCGAAGCATTACCAAAGTTTAGTTGATGGAGCCCCCGTTATTTCTGGGTGGTTTATGAAAAAATTACCACAAATCTTTCTAACCAAACCTATCTGAGTTGGTGTGCCCCAAGTACCGAGCTTGCTTTGCTCGCTCTTGTACCAAATAAAACACCAAAATGTTAACTTTAATAATTACTTTAATAAGTGAACATATTTTACCACTTTTGCCATTATATTTCGTCATGTTTCGCCTGCACAAATACTCCACTATTGCATTACTAAAATATACAATATCTTGAAAACGGTTAAGTTTCGTGTATGGTGTTTCATAGTCAAAAAGTCGGTAATGATGCAAACTACAACCCCCTAAATGATCTAAGTCGACTTAACCTGTAACGCTATCATATTGTATATTTCAATATTTATCTTCTATATCTATGTTCCAAATTATGATTCAAAATGCAATCAACTTGCTACAATTAAATTTATTTTTACTAAACTATAGTACAAATTTTCTAGGTCTATATAAATATAATGTTTTGTCATTTTAGGACTCAAATTAAGAATTACAATGTTAAAAAAGAAACTTAAAAGCTTGAATATAGCAAATGAGAAATAAGAAAGTATGAAGAAAGAACAAAAAGACTGAAGAAGAAAATGAATCTATTAGAAAATATTACTTTCTTGAAAGCATTTAAAAGTTGAATAAAACTAAATTTACGGATTCTATCGCGTTTATTTAACTGATTTTACTTATTTTTAATTCCCGACGTTTCGGGTGCTTTACAGCACCCATGGTCACGGGGTGGACTGTAAAGTCGTGAACTGTTACGTCGGGAATTAAAAATAAGTAAAATCAGTTAAATAAACGGCAATAGAATCCGTAAATTTAGTTTTATTCAATGTGTAGTGTGCGCGTAAATTTAAATCAAATCATTAAGCATTTACAAGTTTTACGTCAATGGCAACAGTTTTTACGATGCTACAATTTCGAGAATATGGTAAACACAAAAGGGAAAGGGGAAGGAAAAGTAATGGCATTACATTTTTTTTACATGGGCTAAGAGCCTACAGGATGCTGCAAAAGATATATGTTCTGCCATCACCTTTCACTTTAAGCAGGATGGTATCTAAGGCCAATATTAAGCCTGGTATAAATGAAAACATATTTTACCAGCTTAAGAAGCAAGCATCTATCTAAAATGAAAGCTAATGATAAATTGTGTACACTGTTTTTTTATGAAATGGCCTTAACACCACATATTGGTTATGACAGGAAAAATGACAGGATTACTGGTTTAGTTGACAATGGTGATGTAGTGAGGACTGAACTTAGAATAGAGGTATTCTAAAAACTATAAACAGCCGATATCATATTCATTTTGTGTTTGCGGTACAAAAAAAGCTGAATTAGCCTTAATGATTAAAAGAAAGAAAATTCTGCAACTAACTAGTTTTGTGCCTATATGCACAAAACGAGTTAGTTGCAGAATTATGTGATCTTGTAAAATTAAATAAAAATAATCAGTACACCAGGGATGGGGTTGTACTATATATAGAATATATTTATAGATAGATATATCGTCCGTTTAGTTCGACAACTCCACTATAGATGTCTCTGTACCACGGAATCGACTAGCAACTCTATTCCAGGTATATATAATGTACTCTGTGGTTTGAAGAGTGCTGCTAAACTGCTCAGTAGCTCCAAATTCTAAAATAATTTTATTTAGTAAATATAACCTCGAAAAAGTCGTCTATCCCACTAATATTTTTCAGTACGTTCTTTAAAATTTAGCCCGTAGCTATAGTGGCGCCACCCTTATTTAACGGTTTTCTATGGACACTTTTTGACACAGTCTGTACTCCTTACTTCTACACTCCATATCCGTCATTTTGACTCAATGCACAGATAAAACAGAGTATCATATACGGTGATTTGTCCAACGTAGACCAAAAATATGATATTTTAATTAAAATATCAACAAAATGGAAACATCTATCAGTCACAACGTTGCCAGATACACTGTAATTACAGTAGATCTACCGTATTTTCACGCCGTCTACTGGACACAGTATTTTTATAAATACAGTGTATAAAGACACAGTATTTTTTTCAACCAAAAACAAAATTTCGTTTTATATCCTTTCAGCCGCGGAGATTCTAACCGTAATTCTCCGTTGACTGCGGAGCTGTTTAATAAAATGGACGGCTCATTGGGCCCAATCCGTTTGGTATATCGAATACTATAATATGTATACATTTCTGAATTCTCTATGAAATTTCCTATAAATGAGTACATATATTTAATAAAGTTTAAAGTAGTTAGTATAACTAAATATAGAATAAAGTCAAAACTATCATATTTCTCAATGACACAAAAATTTTTAACAGCTCAATTTTATTTTATTTTAATCTTACGTCTATTGTTTACAATATTTTATGTGCAAAATCATAGGCTACAATACAATTTTTTATTGTAAAACACATTAATAATAAGCTTACAAGAACCCACAATCAATTTACACCGATGTAGCATGTAGTTCAGACCAGATGCGGCATAATGCGGCGTAATGCTTTAGTCAATAAAAATAGTTTTTTTTATTTCATTACAATGATTCAGTCTTGAATTTCTCTTTTTCTTTACATGATTCAGTCATCTTTCAATAGGTCTTGCTAAGTTTTAGAAATCCGATAAAGTATTTCATAAGTATATCAGTATATCAAAATTTTAGTCGTAAGTGCCATATTTATTGAAAAATTAATTACTTTATTTGAGCAAACAAACTTTAACAGCACTTGTACAGAAATAAAGATTCATTCATTCCTTTAAAGACCATAAAACCACTCAAGAGTCACTCCCGCTGATGTAGAGTTATAAATAACGTTTTTTGTAAACAATACCCAATGCACCATAATATGTGTCGAGTGAGAGGCGCCGCGAGGTGCGCGGCGGTTATGTTACATTTCTAATAACCAATAACATTATTTCTCCAAACGGTAACATATTTCCTTTAACACAAACAATAGCTACGAAATAATAAAATTTAAAATAAATATGTCTCTTTCTGAAATAAAAATAAATATTATTTATGTATATTTTTAAAGAACCCACTTCTTATGCATTATACAAAAATATGCCACAATTAAAGTTCGATTCTGCACTTTTTTGTGCATCATGTACTAGTAGTTCATTAAAACATTTTTTATATCTGGTAGAGCCATGCTGCAGTTATATTAGTAGTATAGTTGTAGCACGAATAGGCCGGTTCGACCGGGGAAGGACCACGATCTCACAGAATACCAGCGTGAAATAATAGCTTAATGCTTCTGTGTTTCGTATGGTGAGTGTAGAGAACCGGAGAGCGTTTTTGCTGGAAACGAGGCGTTCCATTTTAGTCTTCACGGGTGACACGCATTTTTGCATTTTGATTTGTAATCGAGGATAGATGTAGACGTTTATGGGCCGCAGCAACCACCACAGGTGGACTGCGTGCTCGTTTGTCACCCTATCATATAAAAAAAAACCTACAAAATAAAGAGGTGTATTCATTTCAACGATGAGAGCCGTGGTGGCTCAGAAGAGCCGTGGTAGCTCAGATGGTTAGCTCTCGCTGTAAATTTCATAGTACGCTAGCAAGCCGAGTTCGATCCCCGCTAGCAGTAATGAAATTGTTAATTGCAATTTTAAGTGCTGATCTACCACGTGCTCGGCGGTGAAGAAAGACATTGTGAGGAAACCTGCACGCGTGTGAAATAAGAAAAAATATATTTCGAAGACATGTGAAGTTCGCCAACACGCATTGGGGCAGCTCGACGGAAAATTCTTTGCCTTTGCCCAGCTGTGGGGCGTAAAAAGGCTGTAACTTAACTAACTTAAGTATTCATTTCGACGATGAGAGAGCCCTGGTAGCTCAGATTGTTAGCTCTCGCGTTAAATTTCATAGTACGCTAGCACACCGGGTTCGATCCCCGCCGGCATCAATGAAATTATTAATTGCAATTTTAAGTGCTGATTTACCTTTGCTCGGCGGTGAAGAAAAACATCATGAGAAAGTCTGACTGTCTGAGAAATAAAAAAAAATATTTCCAAGGCATGTGCAGTTCGCCAACACGCATATGGGCAGCGCGGTGGATACTTCTTTGCCGTAAAACCATTTCAGAAGTGAGGGAAAGCCCAGCAGTGGGACGGAAATAGGCTGTGTAACTTAACTAAGTTAACAATTTCGACGATGATAGTCTGAAATAATTAGCTGAACAAATTATAGCTAAGAAACAATAAAAACTAAATGGATGGATGGACATAAGTATAAAATTGAATAAATATATAACATAGGTAGTTATTTCTTTAAAAGGCTCCTGGTACTTGTTGGATTTACTGTATCTACAGTACAATTCATTTACGAATGGTACTGTAGGTAGCAGCAATCTTGCTCTAGGTTGAAACATAACGCAACGTTACACGATTTGCAAAGTACATACAGATAAAATGTACATTAAAAAACCAGTATAAGAAATATGTGTCTGAGGTGACCTTAAAAACCACAACCTGTTCATATTAAATTAAAAAAATAACAATTTCAAATATTAAATATTAAAAAATATTAAAATAAAAATATTAAAAAGCATATTACGTAAATATTATCTAACTTTCTGTTTTAATAAATTGTTAAAAAAATTCCGAAGTCTTGTGTTAACATACATGACATATCCAAATGCCTCATTCAATTTTTTATAAATCATCGAATAATCGTGGAGTCAACCAAGCTCCATTTCTCTGCTCCAGGGCGCTAGATTCTTTACCATTCTAACCATTCAACCGAATTTGAACTTGATGCAGTATGGCAAACTTTAGTTCCTTTTTTCGCCACCCGCAAAACAGAGAACTAGAATTAACTTCTACGGACGTCTCAAAAATGGACACTATTGCACCTAATGCGTATATACATTAAAATTTTGAAAATATTGCACTTTATCCACATTTTGATGTACTAAAACTGTGAACGATGAACAATTATACATATTTTAACACAAAACTGACAGTCAACACTAAAATTTTACGTACATTTCAAGTCAACCATCTTCAACCAGCATGTTAGTTTTAAGATAGCAGTTTGCTTCATACATATTAAAAAACGATTTTACACGTACTTAATAAGATAAACCACAAAATGAGATTACAAATAAGAAGATTACTTACCCAGGCATTGTTTTAACACATTTCACCACACAATAAATATAAATTAATACAAAATAATTACAAACAACTTCGCTGTTAGCGCGCGTCAATCACACTAATGGCTGACTCAAGGAACGGACGACATTTAAGAATGATTTAAATAAAATATACTACTAAAGTGTATAAGCGGTGGGGTTATTATGCTAGCCTTTTTTATCCTGTACACATTGACATATGGTAGAATGCGCAGCGCATAATGCTTTGTTTCTTCATTAAAAGAGCGGATAAAAAATGTCTAACACTTGGACGCCCGCAGTCAACGGAGATATTTTCGTGTCCAAGTCTTGGACATCCGCAGTTGAGAGGATAATGAAAGCTATGAAAAATATCGTAAATTGGGGAAATCTCAGTATCGGCCGCACCATAGACGTAAGTATTATTCAGGTAAACCATATACGTATATAAATGAAGTTGGATATGCCATAGTGTTATTTTAATGTTATTGGTTATTGATGTGTCATTTAAATTGTCCGGTATATCGTCTTAGTATTCAGTTCTAAAATATTGCGCTTAAATATTTTCTGCTGTAATTTAAATTAAGTTTTGAGTGTAAATCGTGATATTTCTACGGAAAGTGAGAGTGGTCCATCAACTCCTAAAAAATAAAAATAAAACATTATAAAAAATTTAGAGATCCAAAAGATCCGTACCGTGCTATTTGTTTAAGATGCGAAAATGTCCGCAAACAGAGTGGCTTCGAAGAGGCACAGTGAAAAAATGACGGCAACTGTAGAAATTTTCTGCTACCTGACAAGATGCTAAAATCTTTTAACTCTGAAGTTTACAAAATCAATCGACAGTGACAGTGATTAAACTATTTTGTATATTAAAATATTGAGATATTTGGTTAGTTTGCGTATAATATATTTAAAACAAATGCATATTTTGGTTCATTAAAAATGATTTCCTTTTAATACGTCATTTAATTACACTGTAAAATACACTGTATTTTTTTCATAAAACACTGTATGTTTCTCTCAAACACCGTAATTTAAAGTGGACAACACAGTATTTTCGAAAATCTGATCTGGCAACCCTGATCAGTCACAATATGAAAGAATCAATTTCTTCATTATAGTAATACATGAAAACGTATATTTTGTATAAATATAAATAATTTCTGTATTTTTATATTAAATGTTAAAGATCAAAATTTTATAAAATAATTTATAAGAAAAATCACCATAGGTAGTCGGGGAGGGGGCGTGACCCCTCTTCACCGAAGCAATACCAAAGTTTAGTTGATGGTGCCCCCGTTATTTCTGGGTGGTTTTTGCCATTATATTTCATCACTCCACTAGTACTCCACTATTGCATTACTAAAATATACAATATCTTGAAAACGGTAAAGTTTCGCGTATGGTGTTTCATAGTCGAAAAAGTCGGTAATGATGCAAACTACAACCCCCTAAATGAAGTCGACTTAACCTGTAACCCTATCATATTGTATATTTCAATATTTATCTACTATGTTCCAAATTATGATTCAAAATGCAATCAACTTGCTACAATTAAATTTATTTTTACTAAACTATAGTACAAATTTTTTAGTTTTGTCATTTTAATTTCAGGCTTGTAGGTGAATAAGCCCAAAAGGACTCAAATTAGTACAAGAATTACAATGTTAAAAAATAAACTTAAAAGCTTGAATATAGCAAATGAGAAATAAGAAAGTATGAAGAAAGAACAAAAAGACTGAAGAAGAAAATGAATCTATTAGAAAATACTACTTTCTTGAAAGCATTTAAAAGTTGAATAAAACTAAATTTACGGATTCTATCGCATTTATTTAACTGATTTTAATTATTTTTAATTCCCGACGTTTTGGGTGCTTTACATCACCCATGGTCACGGGGTGGACTATAACGTCGTGAACTGTTACGTCGGGAATTAAAAATAAGTAAAATCAGTTAAATAAACGGCGATAGAATCCGTAAATTTAGTTTTATTCAATGTGTAATGTGCGCGTAAATTTAAATCAAATCATTAAGCATTTAAAAGTTTTACCTCAATGCCAACAGTTTTTATGATGCTACAATTTCGAGAATGTGGTAAACACAAAAGGGACAGATAATTCACACCTGATGAAAAAGTGATGGCATTAAATTTTTTTAACATGGGCCAAGAGCCTACAGGATGCTGCAAAAGATATTTGTTCTGCCATCACCTTTCACCTTAAGCAGGATGGTATCTAAGGCCAACATTAAGCCTGGTATAAATGAAAACATATTTTACGAGCTTAAGAAGCAAGCATCTATCTAAAATGAAAGCCAATGATAAATTGTGTACACTGGTTTTTGATGAAATGGCCTTAACACCACATATTGGTTATGACAGGAAAAATGACAGGATTACTGGTTTAGTTGACAATGGTGATGTAGTGAGGACTGAACTTAGAGGTATTCTAAAAACTATAAACAGCCGATATCATATTCATTTTGTGCTTGCAGTACAAAAAAAGCTGAATTAGCCTTGATGATTAAAAGAAATAAAAGAAAATTGAAGGGGTCTGGCTTTAAAATCCTTGCTACTGTATGTGACCAGGGAACATCAAATGTTAGTGCCAAGTGGAACATAGTAGATAAATATTGAAATATATATACAGGGTAACCCTGTATATTTATATGCAGGGTAACCCTGTATATATATTTCAATATAAATTACATTGGTTAAGTCGACTTAGATCCTTTAGGGGGTTGTAATTTGCATCATTACCGACTATTACGACTATGAAACACCATACATCAAACCTAACCGTTTTCAAGATATTGGATATTTAAGTTTTTGTTATAAAAATTGTCAACTTTTTGTCTATTGTACTATTTTTTTTTTTTGTAATTTGTGCATCTTATTTTATTTTTCTTATAACTTTTGTGTAGTAGATAAGTTGGTTTATTATTTTAAATACCAAGATCTTAGGTAAATAAACTAAATTTTATGTTATTTCATTTCGATAAATTTCATTTGTATACTGTCATTACTGCCTACTTATAATAACTGTTGGATTTATTAATTTAAAATTGTTACTTTGATGAAATATATTGATTGATCGACATTTATTTATTTCTGAAATTGTGTAAATTGCTTAGTTCTTAATTTTTTTTACTGGTTATAGGTGTAAATTACCAGAATAAAGATGATTATTACTTTTAAATTGAGTTTTCTTTTTTATGATTTACCTTTGATTACATAATTCTGCAACTAACAGTTAGTTGCAGAATTATGTGATCTTGTAAAATTCATTAAAAATAATCAGCACACCAGTGATGGGGCTGTACTATATATAGAACATATTTATAGATAGATATATCGTCCGTTTAGTTCGACAACTCTGTTAAGGATTATGGGGATAATTAAAGATATAATACTTTGAACATAAAACATGCTTTTTATTAACATCATATTGAATCTTCTCATTTCACCATGAAGGAAAGCACCTTTAACATCAATTTGATGAATTAAATAGTTCCTTTGAACAGCTACAGCCGAGAGCCGTGGTAGCTCAGTGGTTAACGCTCGCTGTAAATATAACAGAACGCGAGTAACCCGGGTTCGATCCCCGCCGGCACCAATGAAATTGTTAATTGCAATTTTAAGTGCTGATTTACCACGTGCTCGGCGGTGAAGGAAAACATCGTGAGGAAACCTGCATGTCTGAGGAATAAGAAAAAAAAATATTTCGAAGACATGTGAAGTTCGTCAACACGCATTTGGGTAGCGCGGCGGACACTTCCTTACCCTAAACCCTCTCAGAAATGAGGGGAGGCCTGAGCCCAGCAGTGGGACGTATATATAGGCTGTAACTTTTGAACAGCTAATGATAAAAGAACTCAGAGAGTTTTTAATTTCAAAACGGGAGAATAAATTTCGGTAAAACTACCTTCCTGTTGAAACCCCCTTGCAACTAATCTAGCTTTATATACATTACCCGCCTTTTTTGTAAAAATCCATCTACAATCAATTAACTTAGCATCGTTTGGTCTTTCTACAACTTCCCTAGTCTTGTTATCCTCTAAAGATTTAATTTCTTCATTTACTGCTTCATACCATCTATCTTTATCGTCATAAGAATCTATATCACTATACTTTTCTGGGACATTACCATTAGCACAAGATAAAAATGATGCCATTAGTATATCACCTAAATCTGAATCATCAGTGACAAAATCTTGTAAATATTTTGGTTTAGTTTTCTTTCTTTTCTCCCTAGAATTAACATTATCTGTATCCCTTCCCTCAGGTTGTAATGACTCTAAATTATTATCAAAAGTTAAAATTTTCTCAGTACCATGGGTTTGGGTTTTATCAGAAATTAAAGGGGTTTTGGTTTTCTCAGGACTACTACCACCATCCTTCTCCTTCCTATCCAAGATAGACTCCACATCAATACTAATTGTTTCAGGGGACTCTGAACATGTTTCTTCCCTAAACAATATGTTTCGTTCTATTCGTATCCTCCTTTCATTAGCATCCCATAATCTGTATCCCCCCGGAGCATACCCAACCATTTTCAATTTCACACCACGAGGGTCCAACTTCATTCGGAGTTTTTGGGGAATATGGGCATATGCAGATGACCCAAATATTCTAAAATTAGACACATTAGGACGTCTTCCCTCCCACATTTCAAATGGTGTAACATTAAGGGAAGCAGTGGGACTATGATTAGTGACATATACCACATATCACATGGGCCTCGCCCCAAAGCTCTTTAGGAAGCTGTGAATCTAACAATAATGCATGCGCCTTTTCAGTCAGAGTACGATTCATTCTATCAGTTACTCCGTTCATTTCGGGATTATATGCAGCAGTATACTGCAATACTATGCCTTTTTCATCACAAAAGGATTTAAAATTTCTAGAAATATACTCACCACCATTATCTGATTTTAACTTCAATATACCATGACCAAAATGATTACTTGCATAATCATAATAAGTCTTGAAATATTCAAAAACTCAGACTAGTCCCTTAATAAGAAACTGCGGTGAAGTGGGTAAAATCGTCTATGAAAGTAACAAAGTGTTTATACCCGTCCCACGTAGAAGGGCTAACAGAACAAACATCGGTATGTACTAGTTCTAAGGGTTTCCTAGCCTTATACATTTTCCCATTAAAAGGAAGGCGTATAATCTTAGCAAGTATGCATGGTTCACAATGCCTATTTTCTAAATTTTTTTCTTTCAAATCAGTTAAATCATCAACCATATTTTTATTTACTAAAGTTTTCAAACTATTATAGCTTAAGTGAGAAAATCGTTTGTGCCAAATTTCTACTGAATTATCATTGTTTTCTGATTTTGCACCATAATAACAATCATTAAATATTACTTTAAATTCTACAAAATAAAGGGACCCTAGTCTATGCCCAACCATAAGCAATTCATTGGTTTGTGAGAAAACTTTAACTTCCCCTTTATTGAAGATGATCTTTAGACCATGCTTTTCCATTTTGGAGACAGATAATAAATTTTTTCTTAATTGTGGTACATAATACACATCATTTAATATAATATCAACTTTAAAATCACTTATATAACATTTTATTGTTCCTACACCAACAGCCTCTAAATAAATGCCATTTTTTGGCAGCTGAAATATGAATTGGCTTATCCAGTTTACAATAATTAAAGAATAAACTAATGTCATTTAAAGATGAAATGAACTACCTGAGTCAACAACCCATTTAAAACTATTTTTGGGTCGGCTTTAGTAATCTGCTGCACGATTTAAGTGATCATTTTAGCTTTAGTTGACAGGTAATGATGCTATTGATTACCATCTAGCTGCTTTTTATGCCGGAAATCTTTAATTTTCGAGATATCGTTAATTTTACTTTTGAGGTTATGTCCATTTAAAAATGATACGAAAACGAAATAACAACATAATTATTTGATCATTTTAGCTTTAGTTGACAGGCAATGACGCTATTAATTATCATCTAGCTGTTTTTTATGCCGGAAATCTTTAGTTTTCGAGATATCGACAATTATAGTTTTGAGGTTATATTCATTTTAAAATGTTACGAAAACGAAATAACAATATAATTATTACAAAGAGATAACAATATATGGGCAAAATAAAAAATGTGGGCTCCTTTGTGTGCAATAAAGGAAATTCCAGAGCCCGATCCAGGGTAGCTTGTGGCAAGGGCACCTGGTTAGAAAATATTAAAATGTCATTGCCACGGGTATTCTATCTGATGTACTGTTATGCGCATCGCTGGAGCTATGAAGATGCAATCCACGAAGACCCTGAAAAAGATATGGAGGAAGAATGCTTATCTATGGGGACTGTCTGCGATTGGTACAATTACTGCCGGGAGACAGTCGTCATTTACCAAATAGAGCAACAAGAGGCCATCGGCAAGATTGGTGGCCATGAAAAGTAGTCCAAATAGACGAGTCAAAATTTGGAAAACGGAAATATAATAAAGGTAATTTGATTTTCTTATATTACAGACTGAAACAATATATTTATTTAAAGTTTACTTTTAAACTCAAAATATCTTTTAATAAATACATTTGAATACCTTTTAAAGCCAAACTATCTGGAAGAAATCACTTTCAGAGTGGTAAGACAGCCTGTTGTACATATTCTACTATAAAATTTTGTACTTTTGTATTTGTTTTTTTTTTGTAATTTTGTACTGTTGGGTTTTGGTGCACAATATAGAGTAAATAAATAAATAAATATCTTGAATATTTACTAACTAAATTGTTTATTGTTGTTTATAGGAAGACAGATTGAGGGCCACTGGATCCTCGGCCTCATTGAGGATGGAAGTGAGGATTTAAGACTAGAGGTGTGCCCTGAAAACATCAGGTCAGCGGACGTACTAGTGCCCCTAATTAAAAAACATGTGGTTGAGGGCACCACAGTCCATACCATCTTCTGGAGGGCTTATGATTGTTTGGGGGAAAATGGGTACATTCACAAGAAGGTGAACCATTCCGATCCTGATAACCCATTTGTGGCCCCTGATGGCACTCATACTCAAAGAATCGAATCGCAATGGCGGGTGGTTAAAAGATTTTTCAGTATATACAATTATAACCACCCGGAAAACTTTTCAGATATTATTATAGAATATTTGTGGAAAAGGTCAGTGCAAAAAAAGAAAAAGGATCCTTTTATGGAACTAATTAAACTAATTAACCATGTATATAAATAAATGATTTTATAATATTATATTTGGTCGTTTCTTTTGATCAAATCCTAAGTTGTGCAAATAGCTTTCCTTAAATGTAACAAAACTTTAAAAATTCATAAAAAAGGGGGGGGGGGTCCGGCACTTTTTCCTTTCAGGGGGAGGTTCCGCCCCCTCCCCCCCCCTCCCCCACCCACTCGGCGATCATATATTCATGCAGCAGATTACTAAAGAAAACCCCTATTTTTATTCTTCTGTTCGGTGTCAGGGCTAAAGGACATAAAACTTACAAATTTGTTACCTTCAGTATTTTCAGTGCCTGTAAGAAATGACTTTCCTCTACCTCTCCCCTGGGTCTGATGACGAGTTGCCTTACTGTCGTCTCGGCCTCCGTTGTACTTCCAGGACTGGCGACTGGAGACTCCACGGCCGTGAAGTCTCCAGTCGCCAGTCCTGTGTCGTGCCTGCTGAGTGCTCCTACACTGGGATATTTTGTGTCCGGGGCGTCCACATCCATAACACAAAAAGATTGAAGAGTCCAGGGTCGCTCCTGTGTTCCGTTTTTCTTCTTCCCCAAGCAGTCGTTTTCAATTCCTCCACAGTTTCCAAAGCCGTGATAATGCCTTCATAAGATTTCGGCATGGATAGGAGTAAATAGTTAACCTTTTCTTCCTCCGAGAGCTCACTGCCAGCATCCCTAAGTTTTGCAAATAGCTTTTCCATGTCAATAAAATGTTCCATTAAACGTTTCCGTTCGTCGAATTTCATATCGGACAACTCTCTTCTTATATTAGTAGCTCGGGACACGACTTCCAGGGTTAGCGCGCGCTTGCTTTTATTATTTTTAAATGTTATCATCCATTTTTATATCCAAGATGGCGGACATTTTTTAATAATATGATATGAGTATCAATTTCGAGGTTCTTGTAGTGCTTATTACGAAACCGGCATCCATTTTCGTATCCAAGATGGCGGATTTTTTTTAATAATATGATATGGGTATCAATTTCGGGGTTTCTTAGGGTGCTTATTACGAAACTGGCATCCATTTTCATATCCAAGATGGCGGACATTTTCTTAATGATACGATATGGGTATCAATTTCGGTGTTTCTTGGGGTGCTTATTACGAAACTGGCATCCATTTTCTCTTGTAATCTGATTGTAAAAAAACGTTAATTTTTTTGATAAATAGCTTGTCGATTAAAACAAATGTTTAATAATAATTAAATCGCGCTAATTAAAGTATTAGGAATGTTTAAAGTTTAAATTGGCACTAAAAGGCCGGTAATTGGGGCATCCACCCTACAAAGCTAGAATATAAAATTTAAATCAGATGCGTGTAATCACTCTGGGAGCTTGTAGCAAACTAAATGCGCGGCCAACGTGTGGACGCGGCGACCAAACTCTGCCAACAATCCTTTGATCTTTTGTAAAAAACCGACACCACACGGATCTCGCGCCAACTTGCGGGCCATCGTTCCAATACATACCAATGAAGCCCAAACACCCCGTCTACACGTTGGCCAATGCTATTGGCCACTACATTCGCCACTGTGTTGGCCAACGTGTAGAGGCGCCGTAACATTGACACTCGCGCGCAGCGATAAAATTTTATTTAGCTTGCGTGCGCGATTTATCTGATTAATAATGTAGGCTATTGAACGTCGGCAAGCAGTCGACATCAAAGGAGTGCAACTTCTGTACGTAGTACTATTATTTATTCTGTGCTGTTACTGTGATATCTATATGACTAGTTATTTTCTGAGAGAATTTATTGCTATTTTAAACTGCTAGGATTAAAGTTAAATTAAAGATTGTACAAAAAACTAAAGTAAATTATTAAACTATTTACACAATGCGGCAGTCTTACAAACTATCACTAATCTAATGCCTAGTGGGACCTAATAGGGAGCCTTAGAGGTCTTCTTGCTTGTTGTTCTTCTCTTAAGCACTGTCGCGAATGTCGTACGCCGGCCGGTAGCCCTTCTTTCATTCCCGCCGACGGGGTCACGTTGGCGCTGACTAGAATGTTAGGTTTAGCATGGTCGTATTTGATGCCTGTGTCGTAACAGGTTTTGGAGAGTCTGGTGAATTGACCCTGGTCTCTGAGGAAGGAATCACCCTTCTTGGGGGTTATTGTCTTCCATAAATTCCTTAATATTATAATAACCATTTTTATACAAACTTAGTTCAACAAAGTTTTAGAACTTCGATTCAAAGCTACCACATAGTTCACCAGACTTACACATTTTGTTCCATTCCATTGGACGTGCCTCCTTATAGCCATCTCATCCATGCTTACTGCACAATACAGTTCGGTTTTTTTTGTTCTTTGCCACTAATTTAATGCATTCTAATGATTCTGTTGTAAACCCTGGGTTTGCATCTACACTTTTGTACTATGTGGTAAGTGTGGACGGAAGAGGCAGACAAGTATTAAATTGTTGTCGTACATACGTATAAGCCCGAGGACTTATAAATTGCAAGCAAATAGTAAATTTACGAAATCCTTTTCAATTTGACGACAAAGTTTAAAAGAAAGGAAGCGTTTTAGTATTATGTAAGCAAGCTTTAAATTTTTTCTTACCTTTGCTGACAAATGGAGCGGGGGGGGGGGAACATATATTAAAAATCTTACGTAAAATAAAGAAATATAAAACAATAAAAGTATTAATACAACAATATTTATAAATAAAATTAATAATAGGTACTATTTTTATTATTTCTAGTTAGTATACTGAATGAATATCTTTTCATATTTTTTACCAAAAATAAATCGATGACTCTTCCGATACTCCATGTCCATTTTTTCCTTTTTATTATTTACTAAAATTATATATAAGATTTAAAGTTTTTTCACTCTTAAATTTAATAACCAGTATTTTAGAGACGGAAAAAATTTATAAAACATTATATTAAAGTAAAACAATTGTGAAGTAAATAAATTATTAATGTTATACATACTGTACTTTTACTCTTTCTTGACAGCCCTAAGTAACCTCGGAAAAACAGCCGTGATGTGAGAATGAGAAAAGGTGCAAAGTAATACTTAATAATTAAAGCTATTAAACGTCGGCAAGCTGTCAACTCAACATGAAAAGAGTGAAACTTCTCTACGTAGTACTATTATTTATTTGTGCCCAGGGTAACATAAGCAGTTATATATATATATATATATATATATATATATATATATATATATATATATATATATATATATATATTATTTTACCTATTTGATAAATTGTAGCGGTTAAACGTCGTTCCTACTACAATTTTCTTCATTCATTAGCATTCTCTGTCTACGTCAGAGACTATAACTTGTAACGTCATATTGAATCTTCCTTCATAACCACAGACACAGTGTTGACAACCGACGCAGTGTTGCCAGTAGAATACAATATTATATAAATCATTGTTAATTAACAAACTATTTTGTATTCCCGTCCCAGTGTCATAGTTAAACACGGCTACCTTCAGTTAACAATTATTTATTAGGTACATCGGACTTAAACTAATTTTTTATATAAATATTAGTTTAAGTCCGATGTACCTACACAGAGTGGGCGTATCTTGAAGTCTTGCAATTGTATGCTTGTTTTGGGATTTAATTATAGGATCCTAAGCAGATGGTAACGCCCATACCCTCGTCATAGTAATCTTCTCCATAACATTCCAAAGCAGTCATAAGAATCGTCATCTTCCAGTTCTCTTAGTTCAGTTTGGGAACTGTTTTCTTTTTTATAGAGCACGTCTAATAATACCATGAGCTGGTGGAAAAGTGCTGCTTCTCTTCCAAATGCGATCATTACACTGGCACCGTATTTATTTGTGTAGGCGAGCGGGCGGATTCGTCGTCGGCTAGGACTCGGGAGTAGGTACTCTCTCTCTCTCTCTCTCTCTCTCTCTCTCTCTCTCACTCACTCCAGAGTGTAGTCGGGCGACTTGCGTTGCATAGTCGAGCCGCGTTGCCATAGCATCCACCACGCAAAAAGCGTGGGCTATTTAATTTTTTTTAACATAGACTTATAATGAAATACCGAAAAAGTACGACTTTTTCGGTATTTCATATATACCGGTTTCCGTTCACTCAATCCCGGTATTTTAAAGCTTTCGTTTCAGTCCGGTATCCCGGTATTTTCGAGATTCGGGATCCCGGTTTGTCTCCCATTAACACCGTATAGTAAGTTTTGGAGGAATGCATGGTTCTAGAAATATCTTTATACATTTCCTCCTCCTCCGTATCGGGAAGTGCAAACGTTGGTGCGTTAACCTGTATGACCTTCAGCGAATACCGTTTGGTGATTCTGAGTCTGAGGTACGCAACCCTCGTCGATACACTCCCAATCTTTAAAATGTTGTTAACGAGAGACTTGTGGACGATAAATCCAACACCTCCTTGGTACAGATTCTTAGCACCCCCTGCCCCGCCGTTACCATGGTCGCCACCGTAGCCAGGAATAGCGGGGCCGTCGGGGAATGGGGGCCGTCTATTAATGTAATTCGTCATGGGGGTATATTGCCATAGTTGCCACGCTTGGCGAGCGGGTTGGCACTACTGCACGTGTAAATTTCAAGTTACAAGGGTCATTATTTACTTCACAAGTATATTTTTACACTTGTATTCGTGATTTTGTTTATCAAAAATCCCTTGTAAGCTACAATTTGTAGAAAATCATAGCAAATCCGAAGAGTGTCCAGCGACTCCATTCCGTCTTACAAGTGTTCTAAGTAGTACTGTAATATTTTTTTTTAATTTGATGGTCCTTTTTAAAATGTAGTCAAGTGACTCAAGCGATGATGAAAATATTAGAATAATGGAACCAAGAACATATAGAACAAGAATTGACTACGGTCATATGGAGACGACCTATGAATTTAATGGAAGGTTTCGACTTAAAGAACTTTTTGTGGCGAATCAGTTGTAAAATCGTTATTTTATTATCTTTTCTAGACGTTTTACAAGAAATCGCAAAATATCGCCGCGAATACGCTTCAAATTATACATAAAAGGGGGAAATACTTTGTCGCTACTACCTGTGCTACTACTTTTATAATCTCCTATCAAAATTAGGCACAGACGATATACCATACAGCCATGCGTTTAAATAAGGAAGGATTCAATAAAAAGCAAAAAAAATGGCAATGGCACACGTTTTTGATTTTAGAACTTATAAATAGAACCTACAAGTGTTAATTTTTACAAGCCCTGTAGATTTTTTTTGATAAACGTAATTTACTCGAACTTGTAAAAACTTTCTTGTAAAGTGTAACTTGTGAACAAGTAGACTTGTGAGTTTTGATAAACAGGGCACTGATAGTCGTTGTCTCTAGAGTAGATCCTATCACAAGAAGTGATGAAGAGTAACAGTTTGCTGTTAATCATTGCGACATTATGAAATGTGTGTGTAATGGTAAATGTGTGTAAACTATTAAATACACGTGCGAAAAAATGTTCAAAATCGATGTTTTGAGTAGGATAAACATCGAACATCGATGTTGCGCTATCGATGCCAACATTGATGACATCATCGATGTTTGTTTCTACAACATCGATCATCCCAAGTGTTAGCACTGTGTAGGTATGTAAAAATATGCGTGTGTGCAGGAAAAATAGTCGCTGGTTGTCTCCTTTACTCAATGGAGGTGAGGCGAAGGGCAGCACCGGCAGCACGTCGCAACGTTGTGTTACGCGGTTGTAATAGGAATTAAGTGTCAAGAAACATTTTTTGCCCGGTTAAACTTTTAACGATAATTTTTTTATGTACCACTAAATTAGATCCAAAATTTAAAAATAAAAGGTATTTTTTCTTTGTAACGCAAAGGAAGGAATACTCCATTCCAGCTATGAGGTGGGTTCCCCTTCCTTCACATTTTTACACTTGTTAATTTCTGATTTGGTACATTAATTGATCGTCTTAAAAGTGATTACATGTGAGTGAGTGAGTAACGAAATGATGGGTTGGGTTATATCAAATTGCCCAACTGTTACGTCGCAATCGTAAATATAAAGTAGCAATATTCATAATGATCATTGTAATATATAACGAAGTTTAACGACCACTAGTCCAACATTGTATTCATAGGCAGCAATACCCAATAATGTTGGTTAAGACTGTTGTCAATTATCACCTTTACCTACCTTTGCATTTAAAGCAAGTGTAAACCGGAACAGTAAGCATCACCACGTCCACCTTGCGTCACTGTTTCTATATGAAACTGTATGAAAAACATTATTTAAACTCCGTACGGAAGGAATACAACGCTCGTTCGACTAGTCTTACTTTGATTTATCATACTTCCGCACACATGCGGATCAATGGCATGATGTAGGGAGGCGAAGTCCAGGTGCTGTTCTTCCAAGGTTGTATACAGTCAGCCAGCTGACGATATCCAGGTCCGACAGTGATCATGGCCGTTGGCAGGTTGGTAGGCCAACAGTCAACAGTCCGTTAGCTCAGGGCAGGACAAGCAAGTAAGTAGAAATGAACCAAAAATGGCCCGAACGAGGACTAGTGCAGCGTCGTCGAATCCTACTGCGCACTTCCGATTTAGAGTTCGGTGAGCAACGGTTTACGAGTGCGCGGATTAAATTATCAATTTCAAGGTTCCGTAGAATAATAATTTGTTTGTTCGTATTATATGCGCTGCCATACCGTTCATCAGATTGCGGTAAAACTGTCAACATATTATTGCTTGCACTTCCGCGAAGGTTGTAGGCATAGGCTAAATCAAATATATATTGCATTACATAGGGTACTGTATCTCAGTCTGGGGAGGTGCAGCTAAAACAAAATTATTATAAATCGAAAGAAGTCAGCGTTGTTTACTCAAAGTTACGTATTTTAATGTGCCGTGTAGTGGCGGTTAAGAATATCCACTACCCCATATCTTCCCGTGGGTGTCGTAAGAGGCGACAGAGGGAGACAGGCAGGAGATGGGCAGCAGCATCTTCCTGATAACAACAGTGATATAATAAAAAACTGCGGTTGCCAACCCGCTCGCCAAGCGTGGCAACTATGGCAAATATCCCCCCATGAATGACGACGCAAAAAAATGGCCCCCAGTCTCCGGCGGCCCCGCTATTCCTGGCTACGGTGGCGACCATGGTAACGGCGGGGCAGGGGGTGCTAAGAATCTCCGGTGGAGGTTCGGTTGTCACCTACGATGACTCGACCTGGCAACATATAACGCATGCACCCTGAGGACTGACGAGAAGATACTGGAGCTGGAAGAAGAGGTAGGCAAGTTGCGCTGGCATATTATTGGATTATCCGAGGTCCGAAGAGAGGGGGAGGACATGGCAATCCTCGAGTCCGGCAACTTGTTCTACCACCGGGACGGCGACCATATGTCACAAGGACGTGTCGGATTTATCGTCCACAAGTCTCTCGTCAACAACGTTGTAAAGATTGGAAGTGTGTCGACGAGGGTCGCGTACCTGATACTCAGAATCACCAAACGGTATTCGCTGAAGGTCATACAGGTTTACGCACCAACCTCGGCACATCCCGATGAGGAGGTGGAGGAAATGTATGAGGATATTTCCAGAGCCAAGCATTCCTCCAAAACCCACTACACGGTGTTGATGGGAGACTTCAACGCAAAACTAGGCACAAGAGAAAGCGGTGAGCTAAAGGTAGGGAAATTTGGAGTAGGGCAACGGAACCGAAGGGGCCAGCAGCTGGCCGACTTTATGGAGCAAGAGGGACTCTTTAAGATGAACTCTTTCTTCCAGAAGCGGCCCCACAGGAAGTGGACCTGGTCGAGCCCCGACGGTTCGACAAAAAATGAGATTGACTTCATTATGAAGACCAGACACCAACTGTTCAGTGATGTCTCAGTGATCACAAGGGTGAAAACTGGCAGCGATCACCGAATGGTTAGAGGCACACTGAACCTAAACGTTAAGTTGGGGAGGTCTCGTCTAACGAAGTCAACGCTCCGTTCCCCTTGTGCTCTAATCCAGAATCCCGAAACCTTTCAGCTCGAGTTACAAAACTGCTTTCAGTGCCTAGAGGAGTGCAATGCAGTGGACGATATGAATGACAAGCTCGTGGAAACTGTCCGTGCAGTCGGAGCTAAGTTCTGCAAGACCCGCCGCAGAAGAACACAAAAACTCTCCGATCACACTCTTAATCTCATGGCTGTTAGACGGGAGATGAGGCTGCAATCGTCAACAGATTTGACAGCGTACAGGCAACTGAACAGACAGATCTCCAAATGCATGCGGCGAGACTTACGCAACTTTAATACTGCTCGTATTAAAGAAGCGACGGAGCGGAACCAGGGCTCCAAAGTCTTTGCCAGAGATCTGTCTGCCAGAAAGAGCCAACTGTCAAAGCTGAAGACTGAGTGTGGCAACATCGTTTCCGGGACACCTGAGATTCTGAGTGAGATTGAGAGGTTCTATGGGCAGCTGTACACATTATCGTTGGAGCCACACGCGAGTATGAGTAACGATCCAAGAGCAAGTCTTATCCGACACTATCCGATGATATCCTGGACGTCAGTCTGAGCGAGATTAGAATGGCTCTTCAGCACCTTAAAAACGGCAGGGCCCCAGGCGAGGATGGAATTACAGCGGAGCTTCTGAAAGCGGGTGGAACACCGGTACTTGAAGGCCTTCAGAAGATCTTCAATTCCGTCCTCCATGGTGGCGGATTTCCTTTCTGAGCCGCATCTACGTACTGTTTTCGAGAGTCATTACGAATCGTCTTGCACGCAGACTCGACGACTTTCAGCCTCCCGAACAAGCCGGTTTCCGAAAAGGCTTCAGTACCATAGACCACATACATACCCTGCGGCAGATTGTACAGAAGACCGAACAGTACAATCTGCCACTTTGCCTGGTTTTTGTGGACTATGAGAAAGCCCGTCGAAATTTGGGCGGTGCTACAAGTTGACTGTCGGTATATCGAAGTGCTGAAGTGTTTGTACAGTAGGGCTACGATGGCTACGATCCAAGTACAGAACCGGAGTTCGAAACCTATCCAACTGCAGAGAGGTGTAAGACAGGGTGATGTTATATCCCCGAAACTCTTCACCGCTGCGTTGGAAGACGTTTTTAAGCTACTGGACTGGAAAGGATACGGTATTAACATCAATGGCGAGTACATCACTCACCTTCGATTTACCGACGATATAGTCCTTATGGCAGAATCGCTGGAGGACCTTAGCACTATACTCCATGACCTCAATGGTGTCTCTCAACGGATAGGTCTTAAGATGAACATGGACAAAACAAAGATCATGTTTAATGTCCATGTCACACCTATGCCGGTAGTTGTTGGGAGCACTATGCTCAATGTTGTTGACGAGTACGTTTACCTGGGACAAATAGTCCGACTAGGAAAGTCCAACTTCGACCGAGAGGTCAATCGACGGATTCAACTCGGCTGGGCAGCATTCGGGAAGTTACGACACATCTTCACGTCAGGTATACCTCAATCTCTGAAAACTAAAGTGTATAACCAGTGCGTGTTGCCAGTGATGACTTACGGATCAGAGACGTGGTCCTTCACTGCTGGCCGTATGAGGCCAATCTTTAAATAAATCTTTAAATCTTTGCCTTTTAACTCAGAAATAATGACGAGAAGAAGAAAAGATAGGGTAGCAGTAACTAGATAGGTACGCAAAAACCAAATTTGCTCAGCGTCAGTTCTTATCACAATCTGCTCATCTCTACAATAGGCTGAACAAAGATTTGGATTTATATCACTTGAACACATACAAATGTAAACAAATAGTTACAAAGAATTTATATATTAAAACATATAACGACACAGAATGTTTATTGCAATATGCTAATTGATAAATATTTATGATGTCGATATGTTGAAATAGGTTTTGGTGAACGAGAACTGTGACAATTTATACGAACTTACACATTCACACGCACACAATACTCATATATTTTTACACAAACACATACACACACACACACACACACACACACACACACACACACAACACACACACACACACACACACACACAAAACACACACACACACACACACACACACACACACACACACACACACACACACACACACACAAACACACGCGCGCGCGCGTGCGCGCTTGCGAACACGCTCTCATGCTTTTTTTTATTAAAATTCAGAATTAATCTATTTCAGGTAATATGTAAATTGAAAATATTGATTGTTGGTTTGCCTTGTTTTTCACTCTAAAATAATGTTAACATAAATTATAAATATTTTTATAAGTGTTTTTCCAAATTGTCTTCACAAACACATTTAAAGATATTTAGTAAAGTAAGGAAGGGCGGGGCCACCTGGCACAAGTATTATTATTACTTAATAGGATGGTCCCAACCTCTGTTTACAGTTACAAACCACTGTGCTGTGAAATAAAGATTGTGACTTTTTTTTAAATAGTTGGACCTGGTTGTAGCATGCAGATATCATACGTGCGAAGTCGGGGCATATCGCTAGTATGTAATAATTGTCATGATTTTATTTTCAAAATTATAATATATTTTATTTAATATTAATGCATTCAGATACACCGTAAAATAAAACGAAATAGAATTTGAAAATAACTTGACTTTATTAATTATCGTTATTACAAAAAGCTAGATATGGGTAAAGGAAAAAGTATATAACAATAGTAAAATCTCATAGCATATCTCATAATCACCGTATAGCGCTTAAAAAATGTAATTCGAATAATTAAATAAACAATTAATAATCAATTATGAAAATTATCGATTGTCAACAACACAAATTATAATCAAACAAAAAAAGTTTTCACATATAGCCGTTCCAACAAAGACAAAGCGGAGTGTGATGGTGGGTAGTATTGTAGTAACTACATCAATACACATTAAATATTACATTATACCTATGCTTCAGTCTTCGTTTAATTATTTGTTAAATCAGCCATTGTAGAAGACAGGCGTACAACGATCACATATTATCATTTACAAGTAAGTATTTACACATTACCACAGCTAAAAGTCTGCGGAGGAGTAAGCTTTACTATTGCAATTGACATATACACCAACAAACATTATTGTTAACTTGTGGATGTTACAACAAAAATTAAGATTTCCATTTAGTAACTACAAAATAAAAAGGACATTAAATTCGCTTACAAAGTGCAAATATGTAGTATTTAATGATTTAATATTTTAGGTCAATATTAAACAAAACCTAAAGTTAACAACACAAATTGTTGTTACTAATAGCAACTTAACAATAAAACTTAAGAACTAAAGTCCGATATCCTCTTAACTCTTTGGGTTAATTAAATATGCAACAATGTTACAGAAATTTGGCAAAGCGAGGTGAACATACATGCCCCCGCTTTTATTTAATGAACATAATTAATTATTCTATAAATTTTTAAAGGACTAAAATTGTAAATATGTAATGGTATCACATTGGCATTGAATGTATAAATAGGTAATCAGAAAATGTTGTGGAAAATGTATGTGGTCCTTCAATACTAGCGTCAAGCCCGGTGGGTAGACTTTGTATAAAAAAATCACAATCCACTGATCAAAGCACCACTGTCCCCTCACTCTCAACACAATATCTCAGCTCCGAATGTAGATTGCACAAACACAATTCAATACATACCCTCACAAAATTATACCAATCGTTTTAAACGAGCTGTCTCTAATTTTAGAATCACTATAGTTTCAAGACTTTAGGAGGCACTGATTACAAAAAAAAAAAAACAGTCCATGAGAGATCAGGACGAGCAGTATGGTTTGATGCCCATCCTCCGAGACATATTTAGCAGAACACGGTGCGTACAAGTATGACTAACGACGCAGAAGGCAGCGGTTGAGTCGATGTTATTCGTCGTACTCGCTGCAATCTTCGGGCACGTCAAAGTCCAGGACCACGAGCTTTGTGTCCACGTCGCCAAACCTCGAGCTAAGAGCACATATTAACTTGGTTGCGGAAGCTCTGATACGGCATCGCATTGGAACAGATCTTCTGGTATTTATCTTTACGATGTTGCGAATGAATTCGCCAGTGCGAATATCCCAAAGCTTGACCGTGCCATCATCTGATGAGGTGATCACGAAACGATTGTTCGATTGTACGGAAGTAACCGCTGATTTATGTTTGTTAAAGCCTGAAAATGTCAATTTATAGTTTAAACTAGTTACTAAAAACTACTACTTCTAAACTTAAACTAATAAACAAGAGGTCATGGTCTACAAAATCAAACGCCTTGAACAATTCAAAAAATGGAACCTTTATTTAATTTTGTCAGTATTGTTTGCACAAGAGTAAATATTGCTAAAGTTGTTGACTTTTCTTTTGAAGACCGGATTGATCTTTATTAATGATGTAGTGAGTAGATGCAATAATTGAGTATTCTCAGGTGCTTGTATTTCTCGAACACCTTCGATATACAATAGGTAGAAGAGTAATTGGGCGATAATTGTTGACGTCATTTTTTTACCCTTTTTATACAATGGTTTGACGACTGATTGTTTTAATGATTCCGGAAACGTACCAGATGAAAATGATAGATTCATTAAATACGTCAATACAGGTACTAGTTCATTAGTACGCATTTTAATTATTTTTGTACTGATTCCGTCAAAGCCTTCGAGTTGGTGTTCTTAAAACATGGGTTTTAGTTTCTTTTTTACTTCTTTTTTTGAATTTGGAAAAAGAAATATCATGTTGACACTAAATTTGCCTGCTCTTAGCAGTTGAAAAAATAGTGTTGCCAAGAGCTGATACATCGATAACACAAAATAACTTGATTTTGTTGGTTTTTTAATGCAATAAATGACTCTTTATAATCTGGAATGTTTTATTTAATATTGTGCTGTTTTCTACTCTTTTTATATATGTACTTTGTACATAAATAAAAACAAACAATAACAATAAAATAGTAGTAAACCACAACACTACTATTCATCGTGATGACGTCACTGTCACGACTGGACGACTACGGCGTAGCTGACCTTCCTTTTTGAAACTTTCTTAGAGATGTAGCCGTGTCGCACGTTGTGTATCGATTTCGAAATCGATCTAACCAAAATATACCGAGATCGACTCAAAATATTTTATGTGTCGGGGGAGGCGTAGGCCAAGTGAAGCACAGAAGAAAAGTCTTACCTCTTATGACAATGGGGGTTTGATATGATGCTGATGCTACCAGGTGATTTTGAGATAATCATAATCTTTATTGCAGTCAAATGGTAACAATAGATGTGATGTTTTAAAAAAAAAAATAGTCCACATTATTTGAACAAAGTTTGGGCGTAGCAATTATAAAAATATTGAATATTATTTTTAAACTACAATATTATTTTCATTAATAAATGACATTATTAGATTATATTATTCTAAAATTCTGTAAATTTAATTAAATTAATAATCACAATGTCAAGTAAAAAAAATATTATTATTATTATAAATAAAAATAAAATTAAGTAAAATATAATAATTGAATAAAAAAAATTAAATTAAATTAGATAGGCACAGGCCGAAGTTGTCCACACATATTAAATAATATTTGTATCAAAATATTCATTTAAATTATAGAAATATTTTTCAATTAAATATAACTTTAATTTGGATAAAAATAATGTAGCATGTACTTGTTAAATTTTTTATGTCATTTAGAAGGTAATTAAAAATTTTAACCGCCATACAGTAGGGACTAGAGCTATGCAAAGCAAGAGTAGATTTCTGCTAAATAGCCTATTTTTATTTGGTCTAATTGAGTATTTGTAATTTGTTTCACTTAATTTGGTAAATAGTTCTGGGTGGGTCTTTTACAAATTTGCATGTTTCCCAAATACTTATTATATAATATATATATAAAATTTACTTTTTGAAGTGGGGCTTACAACTTTCTGGAATTTTTATGTTTGGCAAGATTCTTATAATTTTTTTTAAAAAAACTACTAAATATTTTTTCAAATTTCTTTTTTTATTTGAAAGTACAATCCTTCCGGTTAATGATGGAAAATAATTTCATTCAAATGGATGGCTCGGCTGGCCATGCAGTAGCCTACACGATCGGTCCAATTTTTGAGTACATTATCGATTGTGTGCAGCTGTATTTCACCAATGGCTTCACGAATATTGTCCTTTAAAGCGTCAATTGTCTCTGGCTTGTCGGCGTAACACTTATCTTTGACGGCACCCCACAAATAATAGTCCAATGGTGTCAAATCGCAGCTCCGAGGTGGCCAAACGACATCAGCTCTGCGGCTGATAATGCGATTTTCAAAAACAGGGCGCAAAACATCAAGTGTAGCGTCGGCTGTGTGGCACGTTGCGCCGTCCTGTTGAAACCAAATGTTGCCAATATCCTCCTCTTCAATTTCTGTGAACAAAAATTCGTTCAACATGGCCCGATAACGATCGCCATTGACTGTAACGGCCACACCTTGCTTATTTTCGAAGAAAAATGGCCCAATTATGCCCCTGAACCAAAATCTGCACCAAACAGTGACTCGTTTTGGGTGCACCGGCTTTTCGGTGAATGCGTGCGGGTTTTCTGTGCCCCAAATGCGACAATTCTGCTTGTTTACATACCCGCCAAGTTCGAAATCAGCTTCATCCGAAAAGATGATTTTTTTTGGCAAAATCCGCATCTGCTGCAAGTCGATCGCAGGCCCACTTAGCGAAGCGAAAACGCATTGGATGGCCAGTTGGCTTCAACTCCTGAACCAATTGGATTTTGTACGGCGTCATACCAAGGTCTTTACGCAAAATTCGTCTCAATGATGTCTCTGAAATGTCCAATTGTTGAGAACGACGGTGAACTGATGTTGATGGCGTTTCACGCACACTTTCGGCCACAGCAGCAATATTCTCGGGTGTACGCACTGTTTTTGGCTTTTCACGCGTTGGTTTATTGATGAGGATGCCAGTTTCTTTCACTTTTTTCACAAGGTAACGAACATACGGAGCTGACGGTGCTTCATTTCTTCCAAAATCCGTACGCAATTTTCGCACACATTCTGCAACATTACCATGATTTTCAAAGTAATGTCGCAATATTTCCCAGCGTTGTTCAAGCGTATACACAACCATATTCGTTCAGCGGAAGGATAAAACTAATTATCTGTCAAATTAGACATGAGCTAAGTGTTGCCATTCACGAAATAAGCACTAGTTGAAAAAAAAAGTTAGATGGTGGACCCTGTATTTCTCCACAACATGACACGGTATGACAGCCGCGAAGCTGTGTATGCGTAATATGCTGACAGAGCGCTGAGGACATCTGTGGTTTGCTTTATTTCTCGTAATACGTAAGTGAATTTTGATAGCCTATTTTTTACTTTATTTATATGGGCTTTCCACTTTTTATGGCAGTTGATTTCCAGGCTTAACAAGTTGAAGTTTTCAACTGTTTCTATAGGTATATTATTATAAGTAAAAGCGATATTTAGTGGTGATTTTTGAACTGGTCGGAATTGCATTATTTTGGTTGTATTAAAATTAATCTCTAGGTTGTGATGTGTTGATGTGTACCAATTTGTAACCTGGTTCAATACTTGATTCAATTTATTATTTAAATTCTGGTCTTTTGTATGCGGAATAAGAATGGAAATTTCATCAGCAAATATAATAGAGGTTTCAGTCAATACCCTAGATTGAGAAATAAAATCGCACAACACAAAATATAAAATTGTTCTTCATATCTTAAGAAAAAAATTTACATTTATTATTCGTAATTTTATATTATTAAAATAAAAAAAATTCATCATCATCGACGCTTTCCAAAATGCGAATGAGTTCTAAGGAATCGTTCATGTTGCACTGCACTACTTTTTCCGCTATTCATTTATGACGTCATCAGGGTGTCGTCTATCCTTGACCACGGCGCCCAGTGAACTGATAATCGATGACGCGCTAAGGATGCGCCAGAGTTGAGATATTAGATTTATTATGCGAAGTTGATTTGATGAAATTTTCTTTTATTTATGTAGCTGATGATATTTTACAAAATAACACGTTTGCGTTTAAAATTGAATAGTTTTCAATAAATCCATGCCTAACGTATTACAACACTAGCGGTCAAACATAGGCGATTTTGGCGTGCTGGACATAGTATTTGCTTAGATAAAAATCCATTTTTTTTTAGTTCAATGTTTCTTAGTACTTGTGGCTTTAGGAGACTTGTTTTTTAAACTCACATGTTGCTGGCTTATCCTTTGTATAGGGAAAAGATCCCAACCGCCAGCCTCAACCTGCATATAACGAGACACGATCATCGCCCCGTCGTAACCTACCATTTCAACCCAATATATTTTAGGGCCAATACTACTATCATTTGTCGATATTGCAAGGGTGTCGGCCATAGAATAGAAAGTTGTCGCTAACGACAATATAATAATAGCAGGCAACGGTTCGGCGCGTCAACCTCAGAAGGTACACTTTCCGTATTCCTACAGCGTGGTGAAAATATGCGACATAAGATCCACACGGTCGAACAAGTGGTCACAGAGGACCAAGGATTCGATGAGGTCCCGCGGGTCGAAAGTCTCGTATATCTTATATTTATATACGTTTTCAACTATAAACGACACCTCCATTGTATCCAATCCACTTTACCCACAAAGTCATCCTTTGTATACAATGTTAAGACTCAATCTCGTCGACCTCGTCGAAAAGTTATGTATGTGTATACAAGTGCGATCTCATATCGAATTAATAAGTGCTGGTGAATTGTAACATACTACCGATTTGCTTACTATTACCCTTTTGCATTTTCTCAATATTATTACCTTCACAGTCATACTTTAACAATATACATTATATATGTTAATTAATACGAATAAAAGTGGGCCTAAAGAAGTGGTTTGTTCTAGGGGTCTACGCCCCAGACACGTCTAAGCCCACTTGTATCCGAGAGCAGTTTTGGGAGATGGTAAGGATGGTGTTAATGAAATGTAAGGAAAATGACAATATTGTTATGTTAGGAGATTTTAATGGAAGGGTTAGGGTGAGGAGGCTTGGCTATGAAAGGATACTGGGAACGTTTGGTGATGAAAGCCTTAATGAGAATGGTGAAAGCCTCCTCACCGTATATGTGGAAAGGAATCTTTTTGTGACGAACACTTTCTTTTGTCATAAGAAGATTCACATGTATACTTGGGAAAGAGGTGATGATAGAAGCATGATAGATTTCATAACTGTGGATGAAAGAATGAGGAGCGCAGTGGTGGATACAAGGGTTTACCGGGGGTCCAACGTAGGGACGGACCACTACCTGGTCTTAGGGTTCTGGAATTAGGGGTTTATTCAGACGTTGGCAGCATAGGACAACTGTGTCTATCACTGCGTTACAGCGTGTAAGAATTGAGAGGTTACAAGATGAAGATGTGAAAGACAAGTACAAATGTAGACTGATAGAAAATATAAGTGATTTGGATGAGTTGTGTGTGAATGAGTTAGACTTGGAGAATGTGTGGCATAATGTTAAGAAAGGTTTAGTGGATGCAGCTACCGAAGTATGTGGTGTTAGTAAGAGAAGGAATGAAAGGAAAGACAATACGTTATGGTCGGATGATGAGGTACGTATGGAAGTTGAAGCAAAGAAGAGAGCATGGCTAGATTTACTAGCGAACAAAGCTGGTAATTCTGGCGGTAAGAATGATGAGATTGAAAGAAAAAAGGCAGAATTTAAACGTCTAAATAAGAGAGTAAAAGAACTAGTTGAAAGGAAAAAGCAAGAAAGAACGGATAAGAATGATAGAAGAATATCGGATAACTTCCAGGAAAATATTAAAATGTTCTGGAAACTCGTAAGAAATACCAGGGGACATTCAAAACAGCCTAGATTGAATGCGATACGAAACGAGAATGGCTGTATTCTGAATGATGAAGTGTTGAGTCTAAAGAGATGGAAGGAATATTTTGAAAGCGTATTTATGAGTGAGGAGACGTGTGAACTAAATGAAATAGAATTTCCGAAAGAAGATGAAAGAGATAAGGAGATAAGTATAGATGAAATAATGAAAGCAATTAAACGCATGAAAGTAGGTAAGGCAGCCGGATATGATAGAGTTTCACTCGAAATGCTAAGGGCGGGAGAGGACATGGTGGCAGGCCTGCTGTACACCTTGTTTAATTTATGTTGGGAACTAAAGCGGGTACCGGGAGACTGGTGCAAAGCCGTGATATTCCCAATATATAAGAGAAAAGGGTCACAGTAGGACTGTAAAAACTACCGTGGTATCAGCCTTCTTAGCATTGTGGGAAAACTGTATGCTAAGGTACTAATTGAAAGAGTTATGAAAGAAACTGATGAAAAAATTTGGGATGTGCAAGCGGGATTTAGAAAGGGAATGGGGTGTACAGATCAAGTCTTTTCCATGCGCATGATCGCGGAGAAGTTTTTGGCGAAAAACCAAAAAGTTTTTTGTGCGTTCATGGACTTGGAAAAGGCTTATGACGGAGTGGACAGGGATGTGTTATGGCAAACGCTGAACTCATTTAGGTTGAGCGCTGGTTTAATACAGGCATTAAAGTCTCTGTATATGGACTGGAGTGCTTGTGTTAGAATCAACGGGGTCTACTCGGACTGGTTTGGCATCCATAAAGGTGTCAGACAGGGCTGGGTAGCTTCCTCGTGGCTGTTCAACCTATTTATGGACAGTTGTTTGGAAAATTTGAAAGTTGAAGAATGCGGGTTAAGAATGGGTGAGTTAACCATCAAATGCCTTTTGTACGCCGATGATCAAGTCATACTTGCGTCGTCGGCGGCCGAGTTGCAAATGATTGTTACATTAATGAACAGGTCATTAAAAGAAAGGGGAATGAAAGTGAACGCAAGTAAGACGAAAGTGATGGTTTTTAAAAGAGAAGAAAGCAAAACGGTATGTGAAATAAGAATAGAAGGAGAGTTAATTGAGCAAGTGGATGAGTTCGTATATTTGGGATGTGTATTCAGCAGGGATGTGAGATATGATAAAGATATTGAACGACGAGTGAATGCAGGAAATAAAGTAAAAGGGGCTGTCAAAAAAGGCACGTATGGCAATTCACAATGCTGTATTAGTCCCTACTTTATCATATGGTAGTGAAAGTTGGGTGTGGCAGAAGAAGCACGAGAGTAGAATAAATGCAGTAAAAATGCGGTCGCTAAGGACTATGTTAGGGCTGAATCTGAGTGACAGGGTGAGAAACCGTGTGATAAAAGAAGAGTGTGGTTTGCAAGATGATGCAGTGACCAGGATTAAGAAAGGAATGCTTCGGTGGTTTGGTCATGTAGAAAGAATGAATGCGGAAAGACTGACAAAGCAAATATACGTTGCAGAAGTGAATGGAAGAGTCGGAAAGGGACGACCTAGGCGGAAGTTTGTCGACCAAATTGGCAATATACTAAAAATAGGCCAAATTAATAGTACCCTTAACCGACGAGCATGTATGCGTAGGTATATGGATGTGGAAGAGGCGAGAGAGGTATGTCAGGATCGTGCTAAATGGAAGTCTGTAGTCTCTGCCTACCCCTCTGGGTGACAGGCGTGAGTGTTTATGTTATGTTTGTATGTTAATTAAAACAACTTACCTGACAATGTGTGTAGGCAGTGACCCGTAGTGATGTCCCAGATTTTGACGGTCGTGTCTACATTGCCTGATAACACTATGTTAGAATGCAGCTCCATGACACAAGGCAGTGTCCGGTTCCTCGTTAATTCGTGCTTCAGTTGTCCAGATTCGACGTCCCATACACAGATTGATGTATCCAGTGAGGCGCTTACAACGTGGATCCCGTCGAACTGTAACAAAAACAAAAACTTTGTTATTCAATGTAGATTATACACAATACTTATTGAAAGCCAATTTTTCATTTACCACTGGTTCGCAAAAAAGCCTCTGTCCCGGGAAGAACCAGCAAGTAACCCAGCGGAATTATTTTTTTCAAATAATAGCTTAAAATCATGTTTACAATTAACAACACAAGACAAATTAGAAATAGCTTGGTAGCGATCACCATTCCTAGGGGTTATTATCATCCATAAATTCCTTAACATTATAATAAGCCTTTTTATACAAACATAGTTTAATGAAATTTTTGAACTTTGCGTATGACAAATTTTCTATATTTTCTGGGATTTTTGGAGAATTCCTTCCCAAGAATGAATTACTGACTCGGTGGAGTCGAGTAACTGGTACTACTATATTGTGTCTGTTCGTAGTATTTACAAAATGAATATCACTTATTTTTGCAATACTACGTTTAATGTTTGTGTACGTACATTACATTTTCATAAATGTTTTGAGAGGCCAGAATTAATATATTAATTTCTTAAATTTTTGTCTTAGTGACTCTTTTGGTTTTAAATTATATATTGCTCTAATGGCCCTCTTCTGTAAAATAAATATAATTTCAGTGTCAGTCGCGTGTCCCCATAGCAAAATACCATACGACATAATGCTATGGAAATAACTAAAGTAAACTATTCTAGCTGTTTCAACACTGGTAAGAGTTCTAATCTTTTTTACGGAATATGCTGCAGAACTAAGTCTGCTAGCTGGTTTTAATATATGGGGGAACCATTGAAGCTTTGCGTCTAGTGTGATTCCAAGAAAAATGGTGGTATCAACAAGACTCAGTTCTTCCCCATTTATAACTCGTATGAATTAACTTGAGACCTGGGCCGATGACGTAATTGTCAATGTACGGTGTGCAAAATAATGCGTCGTAATATTTTTTTATTTGAAATTTTTGAGATTTGCATGAGATTATTAATAAAAACAAAATAAAATGTTCTGGCAAGGGGTGAAGTAATAAGTGAAAGTAAATACTGTTGCCATTTTTATATATTTTAAATATTTATTTTTTATAATATATATAATATTATTTTTAGTTAACGCATCAAGGAAGGACAAAGAAATAAACATACACACTTTCTCATTTATAATATTATTAATTTATTTATTATACACTTTATTGCACTATAAAAAGTGTTACAGATTCGTACACAATAAAAATACAAAGCATAACAGGCGACCTTATTGCTAAAAAGCAATCTCTCCCAGGCAACCTTAGGGTGAAAGTGAATCAATCTTGGATAAGCGGAACAGCACAAACTATGTAAAATCAAGGAATAGAAGTAAGGAATATTAATAAGGATTTATTATAATATTTATTATTCATTGTCACTGTATACGATCGGTTCTATTCCGTCCATTAGATCGTCCTCACATTCACTCTCTGAGCTGGATTCTTCCCCTCCGAGGGATATAATTAATTCTCTCTGTTGGATTCCTCCAAGTCTATCACTCTCCCAGTATTCATTTTCTAATCTTTCGATATGGTTAATTTCTTTCTTCCAATCGGAAGCCGTTATAGACTGTATTGCGTCTCTTGTCAAAAACAAACAAAAGTCCAAACCAAACAACAAACAATTATCAAAAATATCGAACTAGAGTCGAGACGCGTATCCGTAACAAAAATGCTATCGATACTGAGCGCGCACGGCCAGCGCGGGACGCGGTGCGGGGAGTCGGGAATGGGGTCGCATTCCAGCGGAGTCTCAAGTTAATTCGTACGTTTTGTAAAATTACATTAGCATTCGTTTAAAATTACATTAGTATAGTAATACATCTAATTAGTACATAGATATTTTAGGTAATTGCTTGAAAAACTACAGTACAATAAATTTTTGTAAGTCAGTTACAGTGAATACCGCATTTCCAATGTGAATTCAAAATATGGAGGAGCCGCTCATACGCTTCTATATGGGATAAAAGCCTTGTAAATTATATGCAAGAATTGCATTGCAACAATGAACAAGTGTGGTTACTAGGTAAGTTGTGATATTATGTAAGTATAAGCAAAATGCTTTTTACACGTTATTTAAATATTCTTTTGATGTTTATAGTTTGATTTTTTAAAACAATTTATAAGTTTTTGTACTTTTTTATAACAAATATAATTATATTTTATATTATTAGTAATAAATTTTTATAATTGATGCAGGTGATAATGGAGGCTGTAGATATGAACGTGAACAATGTGTGTTTTCTTTTATATAATGTACACGTAAACACATACTATTAATAAATTGTTACTTTCTACACTCTTTCTCCATATAAACTTTAACTTGGCATAGTTCACACTCCTCACTCCATAGTTCACACCCCTCACTCACACTCCATCATGCATGTAATATGCTTAAAGAGGGGTTCAAAGTTTTCTCTTCACATTTATATACCACGTGCCGCTACAATTTTGAACTTTTAATTTAACACACATTATATACGTTTTCACATTTTCGTTTCATGAAGAAATTACATTTGCATTTAAACGTTAGTATTTACGGATTTATTTTAAATTTTAGAAAATAGTATTCTAGAGCAACCTGTACTTATGGCCGCGCCACACTAACGAGAAATTTCGTTAATTATCGCAATTGATGTACGTTGAACATAGGTGTAGGATAATTTGACAACAGCATTAACAGTGCCGTTTCCCGTTTGGCGATAACTCGAGTGGCGGTACATCAAAGAATTAGTGTTGAAGCGGACTATACTACGTTTTTCTCATTGTACACGGTGAGCGGAACGGGGTTGTACGTATGGCTGCGATGGAGTGAAGTAATGAAAAAGTTGCAACATTTCTTGAGATCCTGCAAACAGAGCCATGTTTGTGGGATCCGAGGCATAAAAGTTTTAAAAATCGTACATCGCAAAATGCATTTGTTACCTTTTCAAACAACTATTGAAGAAATTAAATGGAAGAAGGAAAGCCTAATGGGTTATTATAGAACCCATTTGAACAAGCATAAAATGTCTTTGAAGTCCGGGGCTGGTACATAGACTGCACTAAAAGTATCGGGAACTGGTACATAGGCTGCACTAAAAGTATCGGGAATGGAATATTTCCACTGTTCCTGTCATATTAAAATCTTTTTAATTGAAAATTCCTTGGTTTTAAAAATCGAATACCATTTATTTATTTAAAAAAAGATTCTCGGTCTTGTCACAAGGTTTTGTCAAACTTGTTTAGTCGTTGAGAAAATGGAATCGACTCGAGAAAATTCAAGAGCGATGATTTATTATGACTTTCGAAGTAGTTTAACACAAAAACAGTGTGTTGACCGGATGATTTTTGCATTTGGTGATGAAGCTCCATCCAGAACCAAAATTTATCGCTGGTTTGCTGAATTTCAACGTGAACGTATCAAGCTCAGTGATGATCCCCGTCAAGGTCGTCCAAAAACTGCAGTCACCCAAGAAAACGTTGATGTTGTGCGTAAGCTGATTGAGTAAGATCGACATGTGACATACCGCGGAATTCAGGCAAATTTAGACAATGGCATGAGTCAGATACAAATAATCTTGCATGAACAATTAGGTGTAAAAAAGTTGTTTTCCCGATGGATACCGCATTCGCTCTGTGAAGAGCAAAAAGCGGCTCGCGTTACTTGGTGCGTCAGAACTCTCGAAAGATTCCACGCAGGATCCTCAAATGCTGTATACAACATCGTATCAGGTGACGAATCCTGGATATACGCGTACGAACCCGAAACGAAAAACCAGTCACGAGTTTGGGTGTTCGAAAATGAGTTAAAGCCAACAAAAATTGTTCGTTCACGGAGTGTTGCAAAAAAAAAATGGTGGCCACGTTTGTCTCAAAAACCGGCCATGTTACGACTATTCCTCTTGAAGGACAAAGAACGGTTAATGCAGAATGGTATGAAAGTATTTGTTTGCCACAGGTCGTTTCTGAACTCCGTAAAAAGAACTGCAACCGCCGCATCATCCTCCATCACGACAATGCGAGTTCTCACACCGCAAACAGAACAAAAGAGTTTTTAGAGCAAGAAAACATAGAACTATTAGACCATCCGCCGTACAGCCCCGACCTAAGCCCTAATGATTTCTATACTTTCCCTAAAATAAAGAATAAATTACAGAGCTTTTTATCACCTGAAGAAGTTGTGGACGCCTACAAAACGGCCATTTTGGAGACCCCAACTTCCGAATGGAATGGTTGCTTCAATGATTGGTTCCATCGTATGGAAAAATGTGTCAAATTTCGCGGAGAATACTTCGAAAAGCAATAAATCCATTTTTAAATAGTAATGTTGTGTCACTTCCTTGATTCCCGAAAATTTCAGTGACGCCCTTGATAAGGACGTGTATAATTAATTGGTTCGCATTCGAAACGATGGATAGTTTCCTACGAGGGGTATATGAACGTAATGGTAAGTATATAATACGATATAAGATGGTTCAAAGTGATCGTGGAACGAAAACCTCTATTTTGTCATTGACTTCCAGGTCCGAGTATTACTAAACATCATTGATGTTCGGCGCGTTGCTGCTTTTTTGTTTATTTAAATTTTATTTTTAATAAAATTGCATCAATGATAAAATATACTCATATAATTAAATTTTACACTCATCAAATATAGAGTAGTTGCGTCAACGTCCATCTCGTTTGAACGGCAACTTTAAACGCCGTTCAACGGCATTGAAATTGAAACGACGTTGACCGTTCAAGTGTAGTTATCGCGTTAAATTTAAGGCAATAATTTTTGCGTATATGGGCATTAACGTTTCCCGTTAGTGTAGCCGCAGCATTGCAGAACACAGTCGCACAGAGGTCATTTGCCGGGGTCACGGATCATAACATCGCACCATTGAAATTAAAACGAATAAGCAATACTATTGACGGAAAGAAACATCCCTTCGTCTGCGAGCGGGCGGCGCAGGCAACGCGCGAACCGAAATCGAATTCATTTTTTGCTTTTCTAATTTCTAGTGCTCGCCGAAGCGATCCCGTGTCCTTGACACACTACTACACAATAGTGCGCAATTACGTCGACTAATATTTTTGTGAATGTTTCCGCAAAAAGACGTTTACCTATTGCTTTATTTATTAGTTTTTGTGTAACTAGGATAGTAATTAGGTTATGGTACCGCGATAAAGACGCTTTGTTTTATTTTCGTATTATAATCTAGTAGGTACGTTTACATCTCTTGCGATACGGACGCGTGATGGCAAATACACATCCGAACTACACAGTAGCCGAATATGCATGCGGACATGATCCTAATTTACGGAGAATGTCGTCAAAATGCCACCCTTTCGATAAGAACATATCGCGAGAGATACGGTGTTTCAAGACGATGCCCTGCTCATTCTCGCACTATTGTAGGAGCTCTTCAGCACATCCGTGAAAACCGGCCAGTGGTTCCTAGGTCTCAACGCCCCGATCCACCGCCCACACGACAAAACCCAATCCAGTTAACTGAACATGTGATACAATATTTCGAAGACCAAGCCAAAACTAGCCTCCGCCAGAGCACTAGGCATTTTAGATAGTGATACATTAATAAGGGATTTATTGTTACCGAATAAAATTGAAGAGGATAGTGACTATCTTTCCCTAATTTGTTGGACTGACGAAAGCACGTTCGCCAGAAACGGCATATGGAACCAGCACAATCTGGATCATTGGGTACCAAAACACCAAATTCGCGCGTTTATCGGGAGTCAGCCCATCAGTACAGATTTCCAGTAATTGTTTGGGCAGCAATTCACAGTGACATCATCGAAACCGTATTAATTGATTGGGCTTTGAACGGGGAAAGATTTATTAATCTACTAATTAATGCGATGTCTGAATACACAAACAACCTAAACGTCCATCCATACCAACGAATGTGGTACCAATTAGATGGCGTGCCTGCACACTCTGTAACAACCCATAAATGACGCTTTTGGTCCACAATGGATGGCTAGATTTGGACCTCGTAGGTGGCCAGCAAGACCTCACGCCACTCGATTTTTTTTCTGGGGGTGCATCAAAGACGATGTGTACGCGGAGAACGTGGAATCGGTGTAACAATTACGCCGTCGAATAATAAATGCGTTTCAGAAATTAAGGGAAATGGCTATAAGTGACAATTTATTTTCAAATGTGCGGAAAAACATGAAACGCCGTTTAGCTATTTGTATCCGACATCGAGATCGAGATCGAGATAACAAGAGAGAGTGATACGATAAGTGTTTGACTAAGCTCCTCCACTGTAGGTACCACTTGCGCCGCATGCTGCTCAGATTCTTTGATACGTAAATCACTCAATAAGGTTTGAGATGCTCGAAATTTAAAAATGGAACGCACCCGTGAAATATGTTTCTAAAAAGCAAATTTATTTAAAAATGGAACTCCATAAGCCAATTGCTCAATATTAACAAAAAAAAACACAAAGTTCTATTAATTTTCCTGCAATGCTTCTCGCGCTTTTCATTTAAAACGATGGATATTAACCGTGAACGTTTGCACGCTATGATCTACCACTCGACTCAGGTTTTAAATTTGGTTTAACCGAAGAATTAAGTTTACAGCTAATTAGAATTAAAATTAAGCTACAATCAGCATTAGGGGACTCAGGTCCATCACGCGCAACAATTTTTAGGTGGTTTACTGAATTCCATAAGCGTAAAATTAACCTTAACGATGACCGAAGACCCGGGGCCCCGCAAACAGCAGTAACGGCAGAAAATGTATAGACTACTGAAATGTTGATGCGAGAAGACCCACGAATCACATATACGGACATCGAAAAGATTGTAGGCATTAGTTCGGGGAGCATTCATACCATCCTACATCAACATCTTGGAGTGAGGAAGCTTTGTTGTCGATGGATCCCTCGTGTGCTCTCCGAAAGCGAAAAACAGACTCGTGTGGATTGGTGCCATGACGTCTACGTTTTAAAAATGGGCTTCTAGGCGTGTTTCAGAAATCGTTCCTGGTGACGAGACATGAATCTATCAATATGATCTGGAAAATAAAAGGCAATCATCGGTATGGGTGTACTCAGAAAGACAGTTACCGACAAAACTGCAAAAACCTCGCAACGTCGGCAAAAAAATGATGGCTAGTGTTTTTTCGCTTGCCGGAAGTTTGTCGACGTCAATGCTGGAAAATTGTAGGTCAGTCAACTCTGAATGGTATGCAACAGTTGCATAACCCAAAGCTTTTCAAGCCGTGCTGGAGAGACGACCAAAGACCGGGCTTCGGAGATTCATGCTGCATCACGCTAACGCCTCTTCACATACCTAATTTAGACCAAACGCATTTATTGAGGAATCTGATGTTGAAATTCTAAAGTCAACCCCCGTACAGTTCTGACTTAGCTCCTTGTGATTTCTTTTTGTTCACAAGAGTCAAAGAAAAAATAAAAGACAAGTTTTTTTCAAGCGCCGAAGAAGCTGTCTGCCTACGAGGAAGCGATTTCCGACTTGTCAAATCAAGACTAGCAAAAGTGTGTTTTCAGAGTAGGTCTAGGCGAATGGAACTTTGTATAGAGCATGATAGAGAATATTCTGAAAAGTTATAAAATAAATATTAATAGTGTCTAGAATTCTTTTTGTATATCTCAAAACTTATTGAGTGTCCTACGTACATATTACACGAGAAATAGTTCTTAAATTCCTAAAATAAGACGCAATGCGTCTTAATGCGCGGTTGCCAGCGTGCGAAACGACGCGTCGCCGCTTCGAGTTAACGTAAGCCAGCTAGATAAGTAATTTCATGAATGAATTTTTGCAGTAGTGATCTCAGTTTTTGTTACTTTTCCATTATTGAATTTGTTTGAAAAATTTTTTTTTTTTTCAATTTACGAGTTATTTTAACCTATCAAAATTAATACGATTAATGGGCACTAGTCACCATTGTATAAAAATTGTTCAAAACACAAAATATTACCTTGAGAATATAAACCTTGTCAGAGTGTCCAGTCATAGTATGCAAGCAGACTCCAGTCTCCGGGTTCCAAACTTTGACCAAACCGTCGTTACCACCGGATACCACCAACTTCCCGTCGTACTGTATACAGCGGACGGTTTCGCTGTGTCCTGCCAGCACCCGAAGACATCTCCCATCTGGAATCGACCACACGCGTATGGTTGCGTCTCGAGATCCCGACACTACTCTGAAAGAAAAACTTCATGTTTAGAATTTTCTATATCTATAATATTAACTACAATCGTTTTCACTAATAGAAAACGATACATATGAATGAAATACTAGACTATAGACTTAACATTGAGATATGCTATTCAGAAAAAAACGAACACACAGTCCACCTGATGTTAAGTACATACTGGGGCCTATAGACATCTACATCTATCTTCGATTCTGAAACAAAATGCAGATGCATAGTCGCCACTGAGTACTCAGAAGAAATACCGCGAAACACAGCAGCATTAAACCGCTATTTCACGCTGGTATCCTGTGTCGTTCACGTAAAAATGCTTACAGCTTTTAATTAGCGTTAACGAAAGTAGAAAGTCAACTTGAATAGCTCACTTATTTTTTAAATTTACGCGAACACCACACTTTGAAAAAAAAAAGCTATAATTAAGGATTTCATTGCATTTAAATTTACTTATATTTTTTTAAATGCCGACTTTTTAAGTTCTTTTGCAGCAAAGGTGGCCATGGGGGGACTGAGGTGATTGACGTCCCGATGTTTAAGTTAACCCGGAGTACCTTCAGCGTTTAAATTATTTCTGATATATGATCACAAAATGCAGACTTCCTGGAGCGCTAGTTTTTCACGACAGCACATAATCTTTTACGCGGATTTTTTATAGATCTTTTAGTTTGATCTATATAGGTATGTGCATCAAAACGCACGAAGCGTTCGGAATTGAAAAAAGGGAAAATTAATTATTACTTATTTAGTAAAAACTATATGTTGGTATGTGTTTCAATTGAAAACCATTTAATAATTAATATGAATACTATGTAGGGTAAACCAAGGTATAACTGGCCACTACTAATAACTAGCCACTTGGTACTTTATCTATTTGAAATAAGAATAATGTTTTATTTGCGCCATCTATGAACGTATCAAACAAATGCCTTGTCATTCACCTTTCATAGTAGTTCAACTTTTTTCGCTACGGATACTAGCACCCAAGCAAACGGCTATTTAAGGTGAAACCTACGGACTTTTCCCAGACATTCTCCCGCAAGATGGCGCTGAAGTCTGCATTTTTAGTTTATTTGGATTTTTGTGTAATTGGAAAATTATTAAGTCGTAGGAGTAGACTTAGCGGTTATTGGATATTACATTTTATTGGAATGGGTCATATCATTGCCTCAAAATCCACCCAATTCGACATTAATTTTGATTATAACATCTGTCATTGAATATAGGGTCGTTTACACACACATAGACGTATCCCTACGTTTACGAAGCTAGAACACTAGATGTCGCGTATGTAAAAAAACAAGTTTTTAATTTTTGTGTTTGTGTAGATTGGGTAGGCAGAACTACAAAAGGCTATGTACGATTGTTATAAAAGTAAAATTTATATTTGTTGGCGTAAACTATTTAATTGATTTATATTAGTTCAACGGAGAGACAGATGTCGCTGTTGCCACGGTTACACAGCACAAACGAGCACACAGTCCACCTGATGGTAAGTGGTTGCTGTGGCCCATAGACATCTGCATCTATCCTCGATTACGAATCAAAATGCAGATGCGTTGTCACCCGTGAGGACTAAGATGGAATGCCTCGTTTCCAGTAAAAGGGTCTCCGGTTCTCTACACTCACCATACGAAATACAGCAGTATTAAGCTACTATTTCACGCTGGTATTCTGTGAGAGCGTGGTCCCTCTCCGGTCGAGCCGACCCATTCGTGCTACAACTATACTTCTAATATAACTGCAGCATGGCTCTACCACGTATAATAATCGACTCCGTAGTAATAAATAAATTAATTAATAATGTGTTAATCCCATGTAAGTGCATGAAATCATTTGAGATAAGAAGATTGGTGTCAGACTAAGTGCAGTCAGTGTTATTTATAAAAAATATTAGGGGCCAAAAAGTTATATTTGATTAATTGTGATGAACTTAATTATGTGGGGAATTATCTATTCACGGTGTCATGCTGTAAACAGAAACTGTGTTTTTTTATGTCATTACGTATACAGGACCGAAATGCATGTTTATCAGGCTTGGTGAGTGAAACTTAGACAGTAATTTCAGTAAATATTATTAATCGTGGACGTTACTTTTTAAACTTGACAATCTACGATAAAAACAAGATCAGCTGACGTTCAAGTATCAATGACTCGTTACTAGATGTCATTACTCTCCATACTTGAGGTTATGACACATAACTTTATCTACATATCTTATTGAGAACCACAAGTTGTAATCGATTCTAAATATCTAAATAGCAACAATGAATTAGTTCTACTATTCACCACTACGAAGAAAAATTCTAAAACATTTGATTTATTGTATATAGTTCGGTTACGCCATCTACAAAAATATTAAGAAATCAACTAGAAAAATTAAGTATAACAGAATGGCTTCTAAAGCGAGTACAAAATCCGCCTACATCAGCCATAAGATGTCAGCACTAGTATGTTGTTTTAAATGCAAAAAGTATGTTGATATGAAAAATACACTATTAAGTTCAGGATGCGAAAAAAGTTATGAATTTGACTGTGCCGGCTATTCAGAGAAACTTTGCCGTTTATAAAATCAAGAGGCGAAAACGAAATGGAAGTGTAAACTTTGTATTAAAAATTACAGTAAAAAATATTTGACATTATATAATAGCGAATCTTCTAACGTTACTATGCGAAAAGAAGAAAACACTATAAAGGAATTATTATCTGTACAAAATATTACCGAGGTTTCACAATCTACACCTCAAAATACGTTTTTTTCTCAGACAATGGACTCACACGTACTCACAGAGAACGAATTATCCGATGAATCCTATTCCACGCCGAGAAAATTATCAAGGAGTGTAGACGATACTATACTAGAGACAGTAACAATCCAAGAGTTAAAAGAATCAATAGCTCAACTTACTCTTGAACTAAGTAGTACACAAAATGAACTAGAAAACACAATACTAGAAAATAATACTCTCAACAGACAAATTAATAAGTTGACTTCAGAAATAAAAATATTACAGTCATTGTGCCATACACCAATTGAAGTTAATAAGGTTTGCAATAGTGCGAAAAAGAAACAGAGAACTTCCACGCCATGTCGTCACGTAAATTCTACGCCTTTAGCACCAAAGGAAATATCGAACGACGGTAATAATATTTCTATATTTTCTCTACAACAAAAAATTTCTGACTTACAGCAGCAATTGGAAAACGCTAACAAGGATATTTCTAAACTTACTAACCAAATTGATATCCTGACACAAAAACTACAAATTCAAAGACCATTTAATTCTTCTAATTTTAAGAATACATTTATAAATTTGGACAAAAAACAAATATGTCAACCTAAAAATATAATATTTATTTGGGGCACTCAGCAGTGCGTAGGTCTGGCATCTTCTATTATACATTCAAGAGAGTCGACAAAATATGAAAAATACAAAGTTTTTGCGAAAACCAAACCTAACGCACTTAGCACGGAAGTAACTAAGACATGCTTAAATATGACGCTATCGACAAATGATAAATTGGTTTTATGTATGGGTGAAAACGACAACAATGTAAAAGTTATATTATTAAACTTACGAAAATTATTAGAAAAATTTAACAAAAACAATATCTTTATATTAAATTTATCAAAAAATAATTATTTTTTGATACATTTAATATAATGATTAAATAAAAGTATCAAAAATATATGTAATGAGTATAAAAATTGTCATTTTGTGAATTGTAACTACTGTACAAAAATTGACATTTGTAAAACAATAAATTACCTTATTGACTGTAGTGACTATGCAAATAAGTACTTAAATATTTGTGAACTTAAGAAAATAATAGGGGGTAATAAACCAAGCAAAGATGAATCAGACGTTAAAACCAACCACTACAGAAAAGGCACAATCCCATTTTATTTTAAGCGCAGTGATATTTTAGTAACACATAGCGTTACAAAATCTACTTCGCCTGCATCAAAGATACTGCTACCAAAAAAAGGGACTATACCCTATTACTTTCCCACAGTAAAAAAAGACATTTTTTTTTTCGAAACAAAGGCATTACTGAATTTTAAAATCTTTCATCAAAATATCGCAAGTATTTTGTCAAAGAAAGACATTTTTGAGCTAACGCTAAAAGAGTTGCAAGAGGAACATAATGATCCCGACGTTATACGAGTATGTCTCTCCGAAACATTTCTAAGGAAAGGTGACGATAATTATGTTAAAATTAGTGACTATGAAATAGTAACTTATTATAGTAGGGATAAACAAAGAGGCGGAACTTGCATTTTAGTTCGAAAGGGCTTACTATGCAAAGTGTTGTCCTTTGTAAAAGTTCAGGCAGTGCTAAACATATTTGATGTATGCGGCATCTAAATTACAGCAAATAAATTAATAATAATATGTCTTTATAGAACACCGCAATCAGATCCTAGCCTTTTTTTTTTAAATTGGACAACTTACTTTATACCGGGTGGCCCCATAAGTCCCTTGAAATGTAAAAAAATAATTAAAAAAAACTAATGACATTATGAAAAAGGTTTTTATTTTGTCATAATCTTTATAAAATGGGAATTATTTTTTGAAAATTACATCATCTAAATGTAATCCGTTACGATCGCGGCACTCCTGTAAGCGACGTTTAAAATTATCCATCACTGCGCGGCAAGTAACCTCTGTAATGTTTGCCATTTCTCTTTGGATATTTTCTTTCAGGACGTCAATTGTCCGCGGGTTGGTTTCGTACACTATAGTCTTAAGATAACCCCATAAGAAAAAGTCCATTGGGGTCAGATCTGGACTACGTGGTGGCCATGAAATATCTCCTCTTCGAGAGATCACTTTATTAGGGAAAACTTGATGGACGACCGGCATAGCGACGTTAGAGGTATGGGCAGTTGCTCCATCTTGTTCAAACCAGGTCCGCGTATTGAAGCCTGGAAAATTCTGCAACTCTGGTGTAAAAAAGTCCTGGATCATAGCTACATACCGTTGTGAAGTAACAGTAAGCGCGCGGCCTCTGCCGTCCTCAAAAAAGTAAGGGCCTATAATGTCATGCGCTGACATAGCCGCCCAAACTGTCACTTTAGGGCTATGTAAGGGCTTTTGATGTTTGCGATTTGGATTTTCGCAACTCCAGTAGCGACAATTTTGCTTATTGATATGGCCGTTGATGTGAAAGTGAGCCTCATCAGAGAATAACACGTTATTAAACGAAGTAAAGCGGTTCAACATTTCATTTGCGAAATTTAGTCTGTGGATAGTGTCAGTATCTTTTAATTCCTGTACTATCTGAATCTTGTACGGGTGGAGATGTAAATCTTTCTTTAAAATTCGCTGTAACGATGTTCTGGGTAAGTTTAATGCACTGGAACGCTTACGAGTAGACTGGGTAGGATTTTCACGAATTGAGTGTTTCACTACATCGATGTTTTCTTCCGTCCGTGATGTCCTTGGTCGACCTGACCGTTGTTTATCCAACGCCGAACTACTCTCTTCGAACTTAATAACCCAGTTCTTAATTGTTTGAACACTTGGAATGTCTTTAAAGTTGCGTAAATTCTGATATTCTCGAAATTTACGCCGCGCAATGGTAGCCGAATCATTGTTTCGATAAAACTCGCGCACACAAAATGCACGGTCCACACCGGTGAAACGCTCCATGGCGACTGAATTCCCAGAAACCGTCGGTACTCCCCCCGCACCGCGCGCGCCACTCATGCGCGCCTTTTGTATTTTATTCGAAATTTACATTTCTAACGACTTATGGGCCACCTTGTACTTTAGTTACAAAATATAACACTAAGAAGCGCATAGTTTTAGCAGGAGACATAAACATATATACACTAAAAAAAGGTAAATTCTCTTGTGAGTTACAAGAACTTTGCCACAATTACAACTTAAAAATTCATGTCAACGCTCCTACGCGAAAGTTATCGTGTATAGACCACATACTGAGTAATATTCCAAACGCGACATCAACTGTATTACCACTTCATCTCTCGGACCATAACACAGCACAAATGTTAACCTTTCCAGTAAAAAATAAGCTAATATCGGCATCATCCTATAACATTTTTAAGAGAGATTATAACTTAGACCATATTCAAAAATTCAAAGAATGTCTACAAAAATTATCGTGGTATGAAATTTATGTGGAAACAGACTTGAATAAGGCCTTTAACGCTTTTCACGAATTGATATGCCTTTTTTATTATTTATGCTTTCCAAAAATAAAACTAAAAATAAACAGTAGTTGCACAAAAAAAATTGGATAAGTCAAGGGTTAAAAAAAAGTTCTCGAACTAATCGGGTCTTGCGATACACATACTATAAACAAAATACACGAAATAAAGTTAACTACTTAATCTATTCAAACATTTAAAGAAGTGTATTTACAAATCCAAACAAATTGATAATATTAAATATATGAATAATAGTAACAACAAATGCAAGGCAGCATGGAGAATTATCAGAGATGAAATTCATAATCCAAAAGTCAAGGATAATTAAAATTAAATATATTAAAATTAGAAAGAACATAATATCTAATCATATAGAAATAGCTACTGCTTTCAATGATTATTTTATAGATATGGCCACTAATCATACCTCAACACAAAATTTAAATAAAAAAATATGGTTTAAGTAGAAATTCAAGAGTGAATTCGATGTATTTAAGACCAATGACAGAAAATGAAGTTAAAATAGAACTACTTTCATTAAACAATACCAATTCAGAGGGTTATGACGAAATTAACACTAAGATTTTAAAATCATGTGCTGATAATTTAACTAAAATTTTGACACATCTAATAAATTTATCATTCTCATCAGCGAAATTCCCAGAAGCACTGAAATTGTCAATTATAACCTTTATTTAAAAAAGGGCGAAAGGATGATGTTCAAAATTATCTTCCAATCACGTTAATACCTATTTTGGCTAAAATCTTTGAAAAATGTATGTATAAAAGAATAGTTGACTACTGTAATAAATACCAGATAATTAAAAGTGAACAATACGGGTTTCAAAAACACAGATCAACCTCACTTGCCATGTTTTCGTTAATAAGAATAGTACTTAGTAACATAAACAACAGACAGTTAACAACAGGATTATTCTTTGACCTCTCAAAGGCCATTGATTAAGTTTCACATGACATATTATTGCAAAAATTAGAGACAATTGGGATCAGAGGACCAATACTTCAGTGGTTATCGTCATATTTAAAAGACAGACAACAATGTGTTATCATTGATAAAATAGATAAAAACAGTAACTTAACATCTCATTTATCTGGATATAAATATAATAAATTTGGCGTTCCGCAAGGAAGTATATTAGGACCGATTCTTTTCCTATTATATATTAAAGATATTGTTGACATTACGAATCATAAATGTGTTTTATACGCTGATGACATTTCAATTATTGTGACTAGTAATAAAAATAATAATACCATTAGGAATCATGAAGATGACATTAATAATACAATTGACAAATAGAATGGCTTGACGTAAATAATTTGAAAATTAATTTAGATAAATCTCATTACATACAATTTAATAAATCTATCAACTCAAATCATAATATTAAACTTAATATACCAAAACTAAAAAAAACTTACATGTACAAAATTTCTGGGAGTAACGTTAGATGAAGATATAAACTGGAAAGAACAAATAACGTATGCCGTAGAATTAATAAATTTGTATATGCCCTTTAAATCGTTAAAAACATCACAAATATTAAAACGGCAATTGCAACGTACCACGCATACGTAGAGTCTATTCTTCGCTATGAAATCATAATATGGGGTAATAGTACTGACCGAAATAGGGCATTCGTTGCCCAAAAAAAATGTATTCATGCAATGTGCGGGATGTCGCCAGATGTTTCATGATGAAATTTATGTGGAAACAGACTTGAATAAGGCCTTTAACGCTTTTCACGAATTGATATACCTTTTTTATTATTTATGCTTTCCAAAAATAAAACTAAAAATAAACAGTAGTTGCACAAAAAAAATTGGATAAGTCAAGGGTTAAAAAAAAGTTCTCGAACTAAGCGGGTCTTGCGATACACATACTATAAACAAAATACACGAAATAAAGTTAACTACTTAATCTATTCAAACATTTAAAGAAGTGTATTTATAAATCCAAACAAATTGATAATATTAAATATATGAATAATAGTAACAACAAATGCAAGGCAGCATGGAGAATTATCAGAGATGAAATTCATAACCCAAAAGTCAAGGATAATTAAAATTAAATATATTAAAATTAGAAAGAACATAATATCTAATCATATAGAAATAGCTACTGCTTTCAATGATTATTTTATAGATATGGCCACTAATCATACCTCAACACAAAATTTAAATAAAAAATATGGTTTAAGTAGAAATTCAAGAGTGAATTCGATGTATTTAAGACCAATGACAGAAAATGAAGTTAAAATAGAACTACTTTCATTAAACAATACCAATTCAGAGGGTTATGACGAAATTAACACTAAGATTTTAAAATCATGTGCTGATAATTTAACTAAAATTTTGACACATCTAATAAATTTATCATTCTCATCAGCGAAATTCCCAGAAGCACTGAAATTGTCAATTATAACCTTTATTTAAAAAAGGGCGAAAGGATGATGTTCAAAATTATCGTCCAATCACGTTAATACCTATTCTGGCTAAAATCTTTGAAAAATGTATGTATAAAAGAATAGTTGACTACTGTAATAAATACCAGATAATTAAAAGTGAACAATACGGGTTTCAAAAACACAGATCAACCTCACTTGCCATGTTTTCGTTAATAAGAATAGTACTTAGTAACATAAACAACAGACAGTTAACAACAGGATTATTCTTTGACCTCTCAAAGGCCATTGATTAAGTTTCACATGACATATTATTGCAAAAATTAGAGACAATTGGGATCAGAGGACCAATACTTCAGTGGTTATCGTCATATTTAAAAGACAGACAACAATGTGTTATCATTGATAAAATAGATAAAAACAGTAACTTAACATCTCATTTATCTGGATATAAATATAATAAATTTGGCGTTCCGCAAGGAAGTATATTAGGACCGATTCTTTTCCTATTATATATTAATGATATTGTTGACATTACGAATCATAAATGTGTTTTATACGCTGATGACATTTCAATTATTGTGACTAGTAATAAAAATAATAATACCATTAGGAATCATGAAGATGACATTAATAATACAATTGACAAATAGAATGGCTTGACGTAAATAATTTGAAAATTAATTTAGATAAATCTCATTACATACAATTTAATAAATCTATCAATTCAAATCATAATATTAAACTTAATATACCAAAACTAAAAAAAACTTACATGTACAAAATTTCTGGGAGTAACGTTAGATGAAGATATAAACTGGAAAGAACAAATAACGTATGCCGTAGAATTAATAAATTTGTATATGCCCTTTAAATCGTTAAAAACATCACAAATATTAAAACGGCAATTGCAACGTACCACGCATACGTAGAGTCTATTCTTCGCTATGAAATCATAATATGGGGTAATAGTACTGACCGAAATAGGGCATTCGAAATAGTGCGGGATGTCGCCAGATGTTTCCTGTAAACCAGTATTTAAGAGACTTGGTATATTACCCCTCCCGTCACTATACATTTATGAAGTTAGTATGTTTGTCTTTAAAAATAAGTCATTGTTTATTAAAGCGCGTGATATATATCCCCGAAACCGACGTGACCCAGAAAAACTAGTTCTACATGTTATTCCTAGAATCGTTAAATACAACAAAAGTTGCCTAAATATGTGTATAAAAATATTTAATAAACTACCTAATGAATTTAAATTATTAAGTGAAAGATTATTTAAGAAACATTTGTTTAATTAGTTAAAAACCGAATGTTATTATGATGTGAAAGATTTTTTTAGACTGTAATTAATTAATATTGTTGATTCTGTATTTGCATGCTATTTACCATTGTTAGCGAAACACGATTGCACTAAACAAATTGTAAGATCTTTTTATACCATGATTCTTGCAAATAAAAATTTATGATTTATGATTTATTTATAACCTTGGGAAATAAATTATGTCAACATCGATTACAATATAACGCAGTTTTATTTTATTACATTACACTATTGAATTTTTTATCAAAACAGAAGTATATATTTGAAGCAACAAAATTATACTGATACATGCCTATTCACTCAAAACTGAACAACACTAAGTACTTAGCGGTCAGCCGCCGTAGAGTCTATATTACCTGAGGATGCCTCGTGTAGAAGCGAAACACGTGTCGTATTATCGTCGATGGTGTGTCTTGCCTGGAATAGTGGTGTTGAGAGTAGTGGTGCTTGGTCTAGTGGTGACGGAGTTAGTGTATGCAATTAAGGGAGGGCGGGAGGTGCGCTTCAATCCAGGTAAGACACATCATTTTATATGTTTAGCGGAAAGTTGCAAAGAAATTGATATTTTTATTTTTTATTATAATGGATTTCCGCAAAGTAACGACTGATTATATCAATTATATTATTAAACGTTTACCCCTAGAACATGGAGCTTTAGTTGTACAACTTGGTGGATTGTCTGTGTACCCTTTTTTTAGAGTATCGTGAGTGTCAAACCATGTTTCGTCTAAATATATTATATTTTTTCCTGCCGACCTTCGTAAACGTATTTCATTAATAAATTTTTCCCTTAGTAATAAAAGTCGGGGACTTTCCATTACAGTTCTTCTTTCATCTAATTTTCCAAACTTGAATCCAAGTGTTTTTAATAGTCTCCAGAGTGTAGTTTCTGAATATTCAAAACCAGCTTCACTTCTCATCAATGATTGATAAATCTCACGTAACGTTGGAATCTCATTGTTGAGGTAAAAATTGTAAATAGTCCTCCTCACATGTTCCTCTGTAAAATTATCAATTCTTTTAAAACTTATCTTGGTCCGTTTACGAGGAAGATCCTGCTGACACTATTCTACAAACAGTTCTTATAGGCACGTTTGTTAATTCCGATGTCTCTTTAATCACTCCCTTATCACCCATGCGTTTCAAAAGCTTATTGTAAACACTCAAAACTATGTCTTGAGCGTCTGAACTTAAATGTCTTTTTCTACGCTGAACACTATTTTCATCACTTATAGATGCTCTATTTGATATTTCCCATGGTCGAAACATGTTTATTTGTACGTCTGTGTAATAACGAAGTTACAAGACGACTGAATTTTTGACAACAATGTCATCGTGTATTTAACAAAAGCATCAAAACTTGTTTGCTGCCACAAAAATACCACATCATGATAAGGTCTTCCCAGGTATCGGTTGTAAATACCACTTCTTTTGTTATCGCCTAATGACCGCTTCAAGTACAATCCTGCCATGCTATTTGAAATGAACTATAATAATTGTATTTATTGTTGACCAAAAACATATTCAAACACATTCATATATGAAACACTGACACGTATGACGTAGGTAATCAGTATTGTGAGGATATTTCAGAAAAATCACGTCAACTGCCCTATAGCTAAACTCGCGACTGTACTTGTCGAAGTGTAAATCGGTCTTAACTGACAGTTGGTGTACGTGTCTCGACATGTAAGTTGCTACGTAAATGTTAGTGGCTAAGTTTTTACAAAATTTAAATTATAGGTGAATAGTTGGCGTTGGTGAAAGAATCGCATATTTCTACATGTTTGCATGGTGAGTTATATGAATCTTTATTTTAATTCTATTAAAATCTTAAATAAGCCGTAATTAAAAGGGTGGCTAGTCACTGAAGTAATTTTTTGCATGTTTTTCGTTATTGGCCACGTATGCCAGTTACTAAAGTTTTACCTATTAACTAATTAATATTATCAAATTTCTTTAAAAATAACTCGTATTTGTGATGTTTTTAAGGTGTAGTATTGTGTATGTTCTTTTTAGCAGAATTAGTCGACTCTGATCAGAAACTGGCATAGGTGGCCAGTTTGTGGCCAGTTACTAATCTATTTTGTTATTTTTTTACAGTTCATTGAAGTTTTTTTTTTTTTTTTTTTATAGTATCGGGTGACAAACGAGCACACAGCCCACCTGATGGTAAGTGGTTGCTGTGGCCCATAGACATCTACATCGATCCTTGATCAAGAATCAAAATTCAGATGCGTTGTCACCCGTGAGGACTAAGATAGAATGCCTCGTTTCCCGTAAAAAGGGTCTCCGGTTCTCTACACTCACCATACGAAACACAGCAGCATTAAGGTACTATTTTACGCTGGTATTCTGTGAGAGCGTGGTCCCTCCCCGGTCGAGCCGACCCATTCGTGCTACAACTATACTACTAATATAACTGCAGCATGGCTCTACCACATCAAGTGTTAGTAAAATGTCTAAAAAACGACAATACGGCAAAGAAACAATAGATAAGGCTCTTAAATTTATTGAGAATAAAGAGGGTTCAATTCGACAGGCGGCAAAACAATTTGGTGTGCCCAGAAATAGCCTACAATTTAAAATTTAAAATCCTGACACAAAGTTTAAGTCTGGATCAGATCCAGTGCTAACTGAAGCTGAAGAAAACAGTTTATGTGACTTCATCATACAACTATCAAAGCGTGGCTTCCCAAGAAAGGAAGAGGATATCCAATTATGTGTCCAGAATTTTTTGCCAGACCCAACCCTTTCCGAGACAGCAAACCGGGAGATGTGTGGTTTAAGGCTTTCCTGAAAAGACATCCTAATATTTCTATTCGAACATCAGAAGGAGTTACCAATGCAAGCGCTTGTGTTTCTGAACAGGATATTAGGAAATTGTTTCAGGAAATAAAGCAATATTTTGTCGAGGAAGAACTAAATGACGTCAATCAAGATCCCATAAGAGTATTCAATGCCGACGAAACTGGATTCAATATTTGCCCCGAAAACAGGCAAAGTATTGGCTGAGTAAGGGTGCAAAAATGTTTAGCGGATAGAAAAAAAATCTACTAAAGAAAACATTACAGTTTTATTTACGTTTTCTGCTGCTGGACACGTCATTAGGCCAATGATTATCTATCCTTATAAGCGGATACCTGACCGAGTTTCGTTGAGTGTGCCATCTGGTTGGGGAATAGGGCGAAGCGACACAGGTTGGATGACTGCAGCAGTTTTTTATGATTATATCTCTAACTGTCTGCACCCACAAATTTTAGAAAGTAATATCCCACTACCAGTTATTTTTATAAGTGGTAGAGCCATGCTGCAATTATATTAGTAGTATAGTTGTAGCACGAATGGGTCGGCTCGACCGGGGAAGGACCACGCTCTCACAGAATACCAGCGTAAAACAGTAGCTTAATGCTGCTGTGTTTCGTATGGTAAGTGTAGAGAACCGGAGACCCTTTTCACTGGAAACGAGGCATTCCATCTTAGTCCTCAAGGGTGACAACGCATCTGCATTTTGATTCGTAATCGAGGATAGATGTACATGTCTATGGACCACAGCAACCACTTACCATCAGGTGAACTGTGTGCTCGTTTGTCAACCTATACTATAAAAAAAAACTATTTGTCGACGGACACAAAACCCATATAACCATAGAAATATCAGAACTATGCCGCCGTCTGCAAATACATCTAATAACGCTTTATCCAAACGCAACTCGTATACTACAACCAGCAGATGTCGCAGCTTTTCGCCCAATAAAGGTTGCTTGGAAGAAGGTACTGCGCGATTGGTACGCTGCGAATAATTACCAAAAGAGTCTGACCAAAGAAACCTTTGCTCTACTGTTAAAAACAATTGTAGACTCGTGTTCTAAGAAAAAGACATTAATAAATGGATTCAGAGTATCCGGTTTATGTCCATTTGAACCAAATAATGTCAATTTTAGCAAGTGCATTGCAAGGGTAAACCAACCCTATGATCAGAAAAAAATGTTCAGCATAATATGAATGTGTTGACCTATTCAGAGTTTTGTAACATTGTAGGTGAATCATTTCTTGAAAAATGTCGAACAGTCTCGTCCATTTTAGAGTCAGATGATAACTTTTTTGCAATTTACAATGTATGGCAAAGATTTGAGGCTGCATCGGAAAACAATAATAATTATAGACCGTGGCCCTTTCGACCAACCGACCAAAATCGTAGAAGACAATTATGTGACTGATATTATAGAAGATGACGAAACCCCTAGGAAGATTCTTGATGAATTTACAGGTGAGTCAATAAATAAATCCGAAGAAAGAGAAGATGAAAAGAAAGAAGTGTATAGTGAGCCGACACTTCAGAATAATTTAATAGAACGTAGTCCCACTCCGCAGCCTATCACGTCAAAACAAGTCACATATTCGACGGTTTCCATAATTTCTAATGTATCTCTAACTGAATACTTGAAACAAAACTTACCATTATCACCTAAACGACAAGGAAAGCGCCAAATAGAAAGACTGCCATTTGCTTTAACTTCAGACCAATACGTGGAAAGAATAAAAGCAAAACAGTTAAAAAAGATTGAAGAAGAAGCTGCAAAAGAGGAAAGAAAGAGACTAAGAGAAGAAAAAAGAGAACAATACACCTAAGAAGAAAATCAAGAAAAAGGTGATGGAAAAAGCAAAACAAAGATAATTGAAGAAGATATATGCAAAGAAAATACTGAAAATACATATGAGGTTAATGAACAAAGTTTTTTGTGATTTTTGTTCGAATCTCATTACACGTAGGGTTATTGAATGTAATCACTATAAAAAACGGTTTCATTTAAATTGTATTCCATCATATCACAGACTCCATGTACCTGTGGAAGATGAGGATTAGTTTTTGTGCCACATGGGCTATCGAGAGAGTAATACTGACTCATCTGACGGTGATTGTGATGCCATGTTTAGCTGTGCTTGTGAAGAAGCACGAAAACAAGGCTTCGGTTCAAACTTTATGCTATAAAACTATATTAATCTTAGACTTGTTGATTTGTTGTTCGTGTGAATTAAGAAAGTTCCTATGTCGTATTATTTTTGATCTCATATTAATAGTACGGGCAAAATTTTGATTTATTATCTAACATGAATGTTGTTTTGTTTAAAGTTTTTTTTTATATTCCTTTGTAATAGTAGGATGAAGCAGAGGCTTATTTCATGTGGCCAATTAATAGTTTAACGACGGCCAGTTTCTAAAATTATTGGCTAGTAACTACCAAAAGTGATAGCTTTTTGATTTTATTATAATTTGATACAAAATATTTTTTTTTTACTTTTAAAACCCCGAATTATATAAAATAATGTGCATATTATTGAGTGGCATTGCAATAAATCTAATATAATAACTTATTTTGACATAATTAAAGGCTGACTTAGTGAAAGTGCTTAAGTGGCCAGTTACTGATGGTTTTACCCTACATGTTATTGCCATACAGTGGCGGCGCAGGAGTATGCACTACTAAATCGTCCTTAGCTGTCACGTGGCATAAAAGGCGAAAGTGGGAAAACAAACAGAGGATGGGCACCGTCGTCTGCCTGATAAACTAGATATAATAAAAAAACTGCGGTTCTTAACCCGCCTGCCAATCGTGTCTACTGTGGCCCATAAACATCTACATTTGATCTCGATTTAGAATCAAAATGTAGATGTATTGTCACCCCTGAGGACTAAGTTGGAATGCCTCGTATCCCGTAAAAATGGTCTCCGGTTCACTACAGTCACCATTCGAAACACAACAGCATCAAGATGGTATTCTGTGGGATCGTGGACCTTCTCCGGTCGAGCCGACCTGTTATAGCTGCAGCGTGGCTCTATCACATATAAATATAAGTAATTTTCATAATACTTATTGAAACTTGTTATGGTAAATATTTCCCTTTGGAGACAATCAACGGGGGAGGCCAGTGTTCAGCAGTGGGCTATAGAGATTGTAAGGACTGAATGATGAATGAAACAATAAAAAATCCCAACTTCTTCATCAGCCCGTTAAGCCCTCCTCTTCCTCTGTTGAGAGGATATGTCGTAAAAGTCAGACTTCGTATATATATACGATCGGGACCTTTGATGCTGCTCTTTTTCGCTGGTCCAAGTATTTTAATTCCGGCGTACGCGGGTAACATGGATTTTATTACGTCACCACATGCCAGTTTACCTGCCAGTGGTTGATAATAACTCCAGGACTTTGCCAACAGGGCGGCTCCACTTAGGAATGAGGTGAAATATCAAATGTATTTTAAAAAAGTATGCAAAGAATTAAAGGCAAACCACTAAGGTATTATTAGTGTATTTACACATTGTGTATCAATATCACTGGCAACTAGCGCCATCTGGAGAGCGTGGAATTGTTAACTTTCATAAGTCGAAGTACGTAGAGGTAGTAACATTAAACGACTTGAGACTCTGTAAATCTTACTTAACGCAACTACTGCTTAAGTACTGCAAAAACCAAAAATTTTAAATCACATTTTATACGTATCCTATGAAATAGTCAACCGACATGTAGGTATACAAATAAATAAAATGGAAGTATCTGTTTGTAACGTAGAAATAACAGCATTTAATCAAATTCATTTGAAAGTATATACGACAATTGTAAAAAAAAATTATCCGTCTGTTTTTATGTATTTTTGTCTGTTCGGAGAGATGGGAGCATCTCTGGGAGAAGAGTGTAGAGTTACAAGAGACTATGTAGAAAAATAAGAAAACTTTTGTTAAATCCAAATGTGCATGCCTTAAGCTCTCTCATGTTACACGTCAATATAAGTCCCTTTGCAACCATCCGCTCAATAAAATAAAATGATGTGTCTTACCTAGTTTGAAGAGCACCTCCCGCCCTCCCGCAGTTGCGTGCACTAATACCGTTACCACTGATCCCAGCACCACTACTCCCAACATCACTACTCTAGGAAAGACACACCATCGATGATAATACGACACATGTTTCGCCTACACGAGGCATCCTCAGGTGAAGTAGACTCTGCGGTGGCTGACCGCTAAGCATACTTTTATAGAATACTTTTACTCCTTGTGGGAGCAGCGAGCCAAAACAGCTGCTATTTATACAACTCGCTGACGCAAGCGCTCCCCACTAAAGGAGCGAGCGACCGCGTCATGCGTTAAAAACATGCGACCAATCATCACCTCACGTACTACACTCACGTTTGTTGTAAGATAATAAATAACAAACCATCGCGAAATGAGAGCCGTGGTAGCTCAGATGGTTATCGCTCGCTGTAATTTTCACAATACGCGAGTAAACCGGGTTCGATCCCCGCCGGCACCAATGAAATTGTTAATTGCAAATTTAAGTGCGGATTCACCACGTGCTCGGCGGTGAAGGAAAACATCGTGAGAAAACCTGCATGTCGGAGAAATAAGAAAAAAATATATTTCGGAGACATGTGAAGTTCGCCAACACGCATTGGGGCAGCGTGACGGACTATTCCTTGCCCTAAAACCCTCTCAGAAGTGAGAGGAGGCCTGTGCCCAGCAGTGGGACGTATATAGGCTGTAACTTTATTTTACTTTACATCGCGAAATCTCCGCCTACCCTCCAACCACGCAACGAATCGCTGATCACCGCGAGGGTGATGAACGATCATATTGCGATGTTATTTTCTGTTAGAGAGCAGGCTTAAAGATATTTAATAGGTGAGTTAGAAACATTTGTTTGTTCATTCAGCAGTGCAATGTTACCATGTTCCAGTACACAGACTCACAGCCCTTTATTACAAGTATGTAAGACCTTAAAGGAGTGGTTGTGGGCTAGGTTGTGTCCAGTGACCAAGAGATGTTTAGCAAAATGGGATTTATCAGTATTGCAATTTCTGTACGCGCCTAAATGCTCTTTATAGCGTTTACCGAAGCTGCGACCAGTCTGACCCACGTAAACGGCGTGGCATTCGTCACAAACAAGTTTATAAACACCCGATTTGTGACTAATATTCAACTTAGTTTTATTATTACAAATATTCCTTTCGAATGCCACGCAGTTCACGTTCACGCAGTTTTATCTAAGAGTATTAGCTATTTTTCTGATATGGAGCCTAAGTAGATCAAACTGCTCATATATCGCCGGACACTTTCAGTTCAAACCGCATACAGAGAATTGCGAACGACATGCTTTTGTTTCTTTTTAATGAGATTGTTAATTAGATTTTTTTGAAAAATCGTTAGAGACTGCAATTTGATAACTTATATTAAGGCCGAATACGAAGAGAACTGGCGAAAATTAATGTATTTCTCTTGACTAGAACTTTGACCTGAAGTAATTCTAAGCTTTAAAACATTTTTGTAGGTTTGTTCGGGTCCTTCACAATGTCACCGTCATTTTAAAATTTTAAAATAAATGAATATACCAACAAATAAAAGAATGTTAAAAATGATATATAAAATTATTGTTCTTCCAAAACTCTGTGAATTTTAATTTAGGAAAAATTCTTTTACGTAAAAATGTTCGTATTGTGATTCCGAAGGTAACTGCTATCTTTATTTTCAATACAAAATATTATTTATTAACACAATTCGTTTTAATTAAAAACACCTAATAATAATATCGTATATTGCCATATAAAAGTTTGCGGTAATAAATTACCAGGCGCTTCGACGTGTGACGTAAGTTAACAACAGTCGATGTGTCTGTAGCGAAAATCGTTAATTTTTGTTTTATACGCGTTTAAGTGTCTATAAATGTAAATATGGGTAGGAAAAGAAATAAATGTTACCTAAGTGGTAAAACAAAGAGAGTTTATCGCATGAACGCTGCTCGAATGTTGTATTTTGAGGTTAATACTTATATTTTTGTAAGGTAATTTTTTGTTTGAGGCTGCCTAATAGGTTGCATTTTTACTCATTTACATTAGCCAAACTAATCATTTATACTTTTCTAGTTTCAAGTGAGAAACACTAAAAATGTAAAATATCAAGACCCAGTCGGAAAAGAATGTACAGAGTAGTGCAAGCACAGAGACCGCAAATAATGTCAGTCAATGTATTGTCCGAAAGCATGTGGTAAAAGTACATAATTAAGAAAAACCGAAATACTTCGGATGTGAAGTGATTGACCAGTCGGAGTAGTCTTGTGAAAATTTACATACACAGTACCTATCCCCACTATGGGGCAATCACCGACTTTTTAGTTTTTTTCTTTATTATTTATGCAATTTGGATTACGGCATCTTGTAAGACTCACAAGAACAAACATTTTCAGTTATATGAGATTATTTACGTACGATGCACCAATTAAGAAAAAAAATCGTTATCAATTCAATAACTTTTCGAACAATATTTTATAACGAATAAAGTACAGAATTTATAATCTATAGGAACTAATATTATAAATAAGAAAAATTTATTTAAGAAGTAAGCTATGCTCTCTGTGTTGTTCATTACTCTGCAACTGAGCTAGTTTAGTCAAATATATTCAAAGCCCGTACGGCTTTGATTATAGGTATTATACATGTCTATATAAACAAAGCGTAGGTACTGGCGGCGCTTGGTTTGCTGCGAAACTAGCAAGGTCATTCGCGTCGTATTGGGCCTTAAGCTTTTTTAAATAATTTTCTTTACTTAAATAATAACTTATAATACAACAATAACAATAGTAACTTACAGTGAAAAGACGATTAATGTAACAATAAAAAGCGGCTAATTTATGTTGCCATGGATGACACGATGACGCGGGGATGACCATGTCGGTATGAGTTAGCTTTTGATAAATTTGAGGAACATGCAACGACTCTTTCCTTGTTATTGTTAAGTCTAGGAAATTAACGGAGCAATCTTGTTCCAATTCCAGCTTAAATTTAATTTTGTTGTAAACTCTATTTTTTTTAAGGAAAACATCTAGTTGTCTCCTTGTGCCAATCCAGCAAATAATTATGTCGTCTACATATCGATAATAGTATAAGATATTTCGATTGACTTAGAGGAGGACCCATAGCTAACCCTTCTTTTTGTAGATAGAAACGTTAAACCGAAAATAATTTTATTTCATACAGAGAGAGGTTAAGTTAAGAAGATCATTTGTTTCACCGGGATGTAGACTACGTTTATCAAAGAGATCTGCGAGTATACCCAAAAAGTCAGGGATTGGAGATTTGTGAAAAGACTATTAACGTCCAAAATAACAACATAAATTTAGGTGGTTTATGAATATCTTTAATTTTGGAAATGAATAGCTTAGACTATTTTCAAGGCTGGAAACTGCCTCCCGAAGGAGAAATTTTTTAGCAAGGAAATAATCTGGTGCACCTACATATGAGACAACTACACGAATAGGAACATGTTCTTTATGTATTTAGGTAATCCATATAAAACGGGTGCTTGAGGATTCATTGGAACAAGATTGCTCCGAGACAAGTTGTGATCGGGAAATACATATGACGACTTTTGTACACATAGGATTTGTTTTTTTTTATTACAGAAAATCAAAAATGGAACAAACTAGCAAGTTATTAGTTTTATTATATCTTTTCAAAATAGTGTCCATTTACATCAATACATCGCTGCATCCGATGGAACCACCGAGAAAAATACTTTGCCCACTCGTCCTTAGGGCTCTCTTCGACGGCATTTTGTAACGCAGCCTGCGTGACTGCAGAACTGCTTTCTCGGTGTCTATAAAACGTTTTTCTTTTATATTCGGAAATAAATTAAAATCGCAAGGTGCGATTTCGGGGCTATAAGACGGGAGACCCAGTAATACCACGTTTAACGTCGCCAAATAGTCGATTATTTGCTTGGCGGTGTGCGACGAGGCGTTGTCGTGGTGAAGGAGGATCTACTACGAGGTCGTTTCTCCCGAACGCAAGAAGTGGCAAACAATTGTTAGTGTACCACTCTGCGGTTACTGTTTTTCGATTCTCTAAAACAATTGTTGCGTAATGGCCTGTCCTTCCGAAGAACGAGGCCACCATCTTTTTTCCCACGCTTCGACCTCTCTTCACTTTAGTTGGCAAATCCTCGGAAGGAAACACGCAGACAGCGGACTGTCTCTTAGTTTCAGGATTATAACAATAAATCCAGTTTTCGTCACCCGTCACCTGTTATGTCGAACACAGCATTTGAGTCACCTCCGTTCAATCTTTGAACTATTTTACGACACCAATCAACACGACGGAATTTTTGGGCCTCTGTCAAATATGCCGCTAAGTCAAGAAGAAGGATGAAAATAGACTGCATGCGAATGAAATGAGAATGTTACGATGGATGTGTGGTGTGACAAGGATGGATAAGATAAGGAATGAGTATATAAGAGGAAGCCTGAAAGTAGCGCCAGTGGTAGAAAAGGTGAGAGGAAGCAGATTGACATGGTTTGGGCATGTGATGCGGAGGAATGAAAGTCATGTCACAATACGAGTGTTGAATATGAATGTGGAGGGACACACGGGCAGAGGAAGGCCGAATAAAAGATGGATCGATTGTGTGAAGAGTGATATGAGAATGAAAGGAGTAAGTATGGAAATGACGGCTGATAGAGAGGAATGGAACAAGAAGGTTTACTGCGCCGACCCCAGATAATGGGAAATGGTTTAGAGAATGAATGAATGAATGTCAAATATGCCGCTAAATGCTCATGGAGCACTGGACCGCTAAATGTTCATGGAGATTTTGTGCACTTGACTCATACCGATGCCTAAACTTATGCGAATCTGCTAAAAAGTAAAAAGTCACTTTTTGTCAGTCTCTATCATACGCCGCAAACACTGATGTTATTTTCAGTTGTCGCCGTAGAAGGCCGTCCCTCACGCAGAAAATCATTAAACCAGTTCTAAACAGTGACATGATATGGGACTTCATCGTGAACTTCCCGCACGATATATGAAGATATTAAAAATAGATTGAACAATATTTTCAAAAGTTATCGTGTGGACCTTCATGCGGACTTGATAAATCTGCCACTAAAACCACTTGTTTAATGTAAAAATAGCGATTAATTGATTTTAAAAAAATAATAAGTTCAACGATCATTTATCTTTCTGACAATGTGCTTTTTATATAATTTAAATGTTCAATATTAATGGTAGATACGATTTCATGGGTTGGATTATTGATTTTTAGGAGCTAGCTGAACGTGTACACATACGCGCTTTGCGCTTAAGGCGTGCAATAAATTTGAAGAAAAAGTGTATTTTATCTTCGGGTCGCACACACACACACACACGCGCACGCACGCACGCACGCACACGTATATATATATATATATATATATATATATATATATATATATATATATATATATATATATATATATGGCCCATGGAGGTCTGCATCTATCCTCGATTACGTTTGCGTTCTCACCCGTGAGGACTAAGATGGAATTCCTCGTTTTCAGTAAAAAGGGTCTTCTACATTCCATGATATAAAACTTTTAATAAAAAATAAAGAAGAAACTTATATATTTTTCCTGTAGGTACAAAGAATTGCTTATATAGCCAGGATAGGTTAAGCTAGGTTAGCTTAGGTTTTTAGAGGCCAAACTTTCTCTTTCTTGTTTTGATATGACCATTTATATTCTCCTTAGAAAATATTTGTATCATATTCAGTTGGTCACAGTGTCCAACAGTTTTGAAGATTTCTGTCAGTATTTCATAATATTTTTTATAGGAGTATACGTATTGTGGGATCGACTACACTTTCCTCAAAAAAATTAAAATATCTTCATCAGCAATTTCCATGAATTCATATTTTGAACTTCTATAATAGTCCACTGATTTTCTTTGCTTGGACACCCACTTTTGCGTGCGTTTTATATCAGAATAATTGTCGGCCGCTATAATGCACCACAAAAACAAAACTGTAAAGTGTAAAGTAACCATTCTATGATATAATCAATAATAATTGACCATATGATGAAGTGGCCGTGCGTTTAGCTGTACAAATCTTCACACGCTAATCATTCATTCTTTTGACAATGACCAGACCACATAAAGAGAGGCTATTCAAACCACAGATTGCTTCAAAGGGGATTGCTTCATATTTGTCATCATTGCCTTGTTATAATAATACATAAATAATATATAATCTATAATATGGAACATTAGTGCGAGAGTATGCGTATCATTCCGTAACTGTAGCAAGAGCTGATAAAGCGAAAGGACGATAGGAGATGGGCAGCAACAACTTTCTAATAACACCTCAAAATAAAAAATCCCTTTTCTGCCAAGGAGTTCACTTGGAACCCTCAGGTCGGATAGAAATGGTCTGGAGGGTATGTAGAGCCAGCATAATTACATGCTGAGAGACATTCCATCTTAGTACTCAGAGGTGACAACGATCGGCAGCTTTCTTTGCTTTAAGATGACTGCAAGTGTCTGTCTACAGGCTGCATAAACTTCTTACCAACAGGGAACTGTAACTTCCTCTGTCCCTTTAGTTTTACAATAAAATAATTCAATAATTTGGATTCTCCAAGGATAGTAAACGAATTTCAAACATAGTACCCATAAGATAGTGGAAAGATACTATGTTTACTTTACAACATCAGTGCTACCACAAACGTAAACGAGAGTTTGGAGTAAAAGAAGTTTGTAGTAAGCTGTTTATCTATGATAAATGTCCTTAATAGGTCAAAACTATTTTCACTTATGCCAAATTATATCCAAACCCAAACATACCACTGCAAGACTTCAAGATACTGTAAACTCGTTCTGCCTAGATCGGACCAAAAATTAATATTCGAAAACAGAAGGTAGCCGTGCCAACTATGATGACATTGATACGTAAAACATCTCGTGACCATGTGTGATGTTAAGCACACGAAACTTCGGGAATCAAAAAATAAGTTAATGAAGCGCGATAAAATCCGTATATGTGGTTTCATTCAATGTACCAGGAATGTTTGGAAAAAGTTCAAGATAACAGACTGCGCTTGGGCTGTCTGTCTAACTATAGATTTCTGGACGTCGATAAATAATGTCAGGTTTATTTCTGCCACCGACCCCTATTTAGATAAAACATACATACAGTCGTAGCTCATATTATTAGAGTAATAGTAAGAAAAGTAGATTAATATTAGTTTATTGGGGCTTATCAATTTAGGATTAATTGTTTCTAAAGAACAATTTAGCTACAATATTAGAATATTGTTACTTATGGAAAGCTCTGATTTACTTTGAATTATATACTTTAAATACTGATTACTGATGATGACGATGGCCACCTGATCCTCTTCTGATATCCTGTATCTCTTGCCAAGTCCTCATCTCTATGCTTCGCTTAACAATATGAGGCTGCCACTTGAGAACCTTTCTTCCCTATAGGTTGTCGCTTCTTTTAGATTTATGGCCATCATAAGCGTATTGGTATGTATATATCATTGCCATATATACAGCACCATCGTTACAAATATTATATTTTTAATTTCACAATTAAAAAACAATAGACAATCTATATAAATAGTGTGCTTTATGGCTAAATACTCAAACGCTACTCAATTTTATGAAATATTTAGTCTCACGGTATCACAGTCACTTCGACTTATAGTGACATATTAGTAACATAAAATATTATATTAGGTGTTTTAATAAAAAAGCTTAGCAACACACCTGTTCTGATAGAGATGCATGCACCGCACAATTCCTGTGTGACCAGTCAGCACTTGTAGGCACTCTCCAGTCTCGACACTCCAAACGCGCAGTGTACAATCAGACGAGCCACTGATGACTAGTTCACCGTCCATTTGACATGACCTCACGCCACTGGAATGACCCTCGAGGGTGTGGAGGCACTGAAACAGGCGACCAAGTTTGTTACGATCTAATAGTTGCGTTACCTTATCTTTTCCTGTAAGGCTCATAAATTGTATAAGTATCAAGCACAAAGGTTAAAACAGTTATTAAGAAAACCAGACTATGTAACAAGTTTACTGAAAAGAAAAAAATTGTACGCTATGTCGCTTCCACAGCTAAGAAAAATCAACAATACTCATATTTACAATCGATCCATTTCGGCAACAGAACGTGCCAAATAAATAGATATACACATACATCGGGCAGTCTGGTACAAAAAGTAAAGCCGAAGGTGCTTACGTCTTCCAACGCAGCAGCATGAAGAGTTTCGGGGATATAACGTCACCCTGTCTTACACCTCTCTGCAGTTGGATAGGTTTCGAACTCTGGTTATGTACTCGGATAGCCATCGTAGCCCTACTGTACAAACACTTCAGCACTTCGATATACCGACAGTCAACTTGGCACCGCTGAAGGGACTGTAGAACCGCCCAAATTTCGACGGAATCAAAGGCTTTCTCATAGTCCACATACGCCAGGCAAAGTGGCAGATTCTACTCTTCGGTCTTCTGTACAATCTGCCGCAGGGTATGTATGTGGTCTATGGTACTGAAGCCTTTTCGGAAACCGGCTTGTTCGGGAGGCTGGAAATCGTCGAGTCTGCGTGCGAGACGATTCGTAATGACTCTCGAAAACAGCACATAGACGCGGTTTAGAAGGGAACTCGGTCTGTAGTTCTTCAAGAGAGCGTTGTCGCCTTTCTTAAAGAACAAGACCACCGCACTTCTGCTCCACGCCTCCGGAGTAGTGCCACCATGGAGGATGGAATTGAAGAGCTTCTGAAGGACTTTAAGTACCGGTGTTCCACCCGCTTTCAGAAGCTCCGCTGTAATTCCATCCTTGCCTGGGGCCCTGCCGTTTTTAAGGTGCTGGAGAGCCATTCTAATTTCGCTCAGACTGACGTCCGGGATATCATCGGAATAATGTCGGGTAAGACGTGCTCTTGTTATTATATTATATTATGTTATTACGTACATATTAATATATTCCAGATCTCTTGCGGATGATAACCTTCTTTGGAAGGAACAATGCCGTGGCATTGGAATTACGACCCTGAAGGAAATGCCTCGCTCGTTATCGCTTGCCAGCCCGTGGAAAGCGGCGTACAAGAGGCAGTACATCATTGAGAACAATTGGCGACATGAACGAATGAACAATGTTATCAAAATGCGCTGCGAAAATTACCACATCATAACCTGCCTCCAATTCTACGAAAACCGCATCTTGACCGGGAGTTACGACAGGACCGTAAAACTGTGGTGTGCCGATACAGGAGAGGTAAGACTAAATCTGTTGTTCCATTATTGTATATATAGGTTTTGGCCTGCGATACAAAGAGATAGAATATTATATTAAATTAGCCGTGTTTAGGCCATTTAGCGTTTATTATATGTACCCCATTGGGGATAAATCAATTTTTGTTCGATAAAATAATTTTACCTATAGAATAAAATAAATGGCGCACTTACAAAACAGTTTTACTCGAAAGAAAATATTCTTTTCATTTAGGCTCAACAAGTTTAAAATTTGCCGTGTAGTGGCGGTTGAGAGTATCCACTAGCCCATATCTTCCCGTGGGTGTCGTAAGAGGCGACAGAGGGAGACAGGCAGGAGATGGGCAGCAGCATCTTCCTGATAACAGCAACTGTACAACAAAAAAACTGCGGTTGCCAACCTGCTCGCCAAGCGTGGCAAATATGGCAAATATCCCCCCATGAACAACGGCTCAAACAAACGCCACCAGTCCCCGGCGGCCCTGCTATTCCTGGCTACGGTGGCGACCATGGTTACGGCGGGGCAGGGGGTGCTAAGAATCTCCGGTGGAGGTTCGGTTGCCACCTACGACGACTCGACCTGGCAACGTATAACGCACGCACCCTGAGGACTAACGAGAAGATACTGGAGCTGGAAGAAGAGGTAGACAAGTTGCGCTGGCATATTATTGGATTATCCGAGGTCCGAACAGAGAGGGAGGACACGGTAATCCTCGAGTCCGGCAACTTGTTCTATCACCGGGAGGGCGACCATCTGTCCCAAAGAGGTGTCGGATTTATCGCCCACAAGTCTCTCGTCAACAACGTTGTAAAGATTGGGAGTGTGTCGACGAGGGTCGCGTACCTGATACTCAGAATCACCTAACGGTATTCGCTGAAGGTCATACAGGTCTACGCACCAACCTCGGCACATCCCGATGATAAGCCTTTTCGGAAACCGGCTTGTTCGGGAGGCTGGAAATCGTCGAGTCTGCGTGCGAGACGATTCGTAATGACTCTCGAAAACAGCACATAGACGCGGTTTAGAAGGGAACTCGGTCTGTAGTTCTTCAAGAGAGCGTTGTCGCCTTTCTTAAAGAACAAGACCACCGCACTTCTGCTCCACGCCTCCGGAGTAGTGCCACCATGGAGGATGGAATTGAAGAGCTTCTGAAGGACTTTAAGTACCGGTGTTCCACCCGCTTTCAGAAGCTCCGCTGTAATTCCATCCTCCCCTGGGGCCCTGCCGTTTTTAAGGTGCTGGAGAGCCATTCTAATTTCGCTCAGACTGACGTCCGGGATATCATCGGAATAATGTCGGGTAAGACTTGCTCTTGGATCGTTACTCACACTTGCGTGTGGCTCCAACGATGATGTATACAGCTGCCCATAGAACCTCTCGATCTCACTCAAAATCTCAGGTGTCCCGGAAACGATGCTGCCACACTCAGTCTTCAGCTTCGACAGTTGGCTCTTTCTGGCAGACAGATCTCTGGCAAAGACTTTGGAGCCCTGGTTCCGCTCGATCGTTTCTTTAATACGAGCAGTATTAAAGTTGCGTAAGTCTCTAAGTTCAGTTGCCTGTATGCTGTCAAATCTGTAAACGATTGCAGGCTCATCTCCCGTCTAACAGACATGAGATTAAGAGTGTGATCGGAGAGTTTTTGTGTTCTTCTGCGGCGGGTCTTGCAGAACATAGATAGATAGATAGATAGAAAATTCTTTATTGCACTCAAACAAAACAATTTGGTACAAAGGCGAACTTAATGCCGAAACGGCATTCTCTGCCAGCTAACCTTTTATAGTGTGGTGAGAGCTATGGGTAGAGCCGCGAGAGAAAGAAAAACTAACTTATTTATTCATACTATTCAAAACGCATTATATAATATTATGTATATGTTAGTTTATACATATATACATTCATACACATACATACATATATATATACATATATATATATATATATATATATATATATATATATATATATATATATATATATATATATATATATATATATATATATATATATATATATATATATGCATACATATATATTTAAATAAAATATATACTAAACCAATAAAGCATACAATATAGTATACGAAATTATAATAAACATAATCAATAAAATTAATCAAGTAATTTTAAATAATATGCCTCAAGCTTACGTTTAAATGTATTTATTGAAGCTCCGACCGCATGGACAGTTTCCACGAGCTTGTCATTTATATCGTCCACTGCATTGCAATCTTCTAGGCACTGAAAGCGGTTACGTAACTCGAGCTGAAAGGTTTCGGGATTCTGGATTAGAGCACGAGGGGGACGGAGCGTTGACTTCATTAGACGAGACCTCTCTAACTTAACGTTTAGGTTCAGTGTGCCTCTAACCATTCGGTGATCGCTGCCGATTTTTATCCCTCATAATATCTTCATTTCATCCGTGCGATCACTGAGACATCACTGAACAGTTGGCGTCTGGTCGTCATAATGAAGTCAATCTCATTTTTGTCGAACTGTCGCGGCTCGACCAGGTCCACTTCCTGTGGGGCCGCTTCTGGAAGAAAGAGTTCATCATAAAGAGTCCCTCTTTCTCCATAAAGTCAGCCAGCGGCTGGCCCCTACGGTTCCGTTGCCCTACTCCAAATTTCCCTAACTTCAGCTCATCGCCTTCTCTTGTGCCTAGTTTTGCGTTGAAGTCTCCCATCAACACGGTGTAGTGGGTTTTGGAGGAATACATGGCTCTAGAAATATCCTCATACATTTCCTCCACCTCCTCATCGGGATGTGCCGAGGTTGGTGCGTAGACCTGTATGACCTTCAGCGAATACCGTTAGGTGATTCTAGAGTATCAGGTACGCGACCCTCGTCGACACACTCCCAATCTTTACAACGTTGTTGACGAGAGACTTGTGGGCGATAAATCCGACACCTCTTTGGGACAGATGGTCGCCCTCCCGGTGATAGAACAAGTTGCCGGACTCGAGGATTACCGTGTCCTCCCTCTCTGTTCGGACCTCGGATAATCCAATAATATGCCAGCGCAACTTGTCTACCTCTTCTTCCAGCTCCAGTATCTTCTCGTTAGTCCTCAGGGTGCGTGCGTTATACGTTGCCAGGTCGAGTCGTCGTAGGTGGCAACCGAACCTCCACCGGAGATTCTTAGCACCCCCTGCCCCGCCGTAACCATGGTCGCCACCGTAGCCAGGAATAGCAGGGCCGCCGGGGACTGGTGGCCGTTTGTTTGAGCCGTTGTTCATGGGGGGATATTTGCCATATTTGCCACGCTTGGCGAGCAGGTTGGCAACCGCAGTTTTTTTGTTGTACAGTTGCTGTTATCAGGAAGATGCTGCTGCCCATCTCCTGCCTGTCTCCCTCTGTCGCCTCTTACGACACCCACGGGAAGATATGGGCTAGTGGATACTCTCAACCGCCACTACACGGCAAATTTTAAACTTGTTGAGCCTAAATGAAAAGAATATTTTCTTTCGAGTAAAACTGTTTTGTAAGTGCGCCATTTATTTTATTCTATAGGTAAAATTATTTTATCGAACAAAAATTGATTTATCCCCAATGGGGTACATATAATAAACGCTAAATGGCCTAAACACGGCTAATTTAATATAATATTCTATCTCATTGTATCGCAGGCCAAAACCTATATATACAATAATGGAACAACAGATTTAGTCTTACCTCTCCTGTATCGGCACACCACAGTTTTACGGTCCTGTCGTAACTCCCGGTCAAGATGCGGTTTTCGTAGAATTGGAGGCAGGTTATGATGTGGTAATTTTCGCAGCGCATTTTGATAACATTGTTCATTCGTTCATGTCGCCAATTGTTCTCAATGATGTACTGCCTCTTGTACGCCGCTTTCCACGGGCTGGCAAGCGATAACGAGCGAGGCATTTCCTTCAGGGTCGTAATTCCAATGCCACGGCATTGTTCCTTCCAAAGAAGGTTATCATCCGCAAGAGATCTGGAATATATTAATATGTACGTAATTATACGTTAATATATATTATAACTTTTTATGGTCTCACTTTGACATTTAGAAAATAAAAAGAAGAAAATAAGTTTATATAGTAACACATGATGGAATTTGCTTACAATAATAACATAGGTATTATAAACTTATTTTTATTTCGCCGTGTAGTGGCGGTTAAGAATATCCACTACCCCATATCTTCCCGAGGGTGTCGTAAGAGGCGGCAGAGGGAGACAGGCAGGAGATGGGCAGCAGCGTCTTTGTGATAACAGCAATAGTACAATAAAAACTGCTGTTGCCAACCTGCTCGCCAAGCGTGGCAAATATGGCAAAATTCCTCAACGAGCAACGACCTGTATAAACACCCCCAGTACCCGGCGGAACCGCTATTCCTGGCTACCGTGGCGACCATGGTATCGGCGGGGCAGGGAGTGATTAGAATCTTCGATGGAGGTTTGGATGCCACCTAAGACGGCGCGACCTGGCAACATATAACATATAACCCTGAAGACTGACGAGAAAATCCTGGAGCGGAATAAGAGATAGACAAGTTGCGTTGGGATATTATAGGATTATCTGAGGTCCGAAAACAGGGAAGACTCTGTAATCCTCGAAACCAGCAACTTGTTCTATTATCGGGAAGACGACCAGTTGTCCCAAGGAGATGTCGAATTTAACTCTCACGTTAACCACGTTGTAACGATTGTGAGCGTGTCGATGTGTACTTTATACTCAAAATCACCAACGGTGACCTGAAGGTAGGAAATTCGGAGTACGGCAACAGAACCTAAGGGGCCAGCAGCTGGCCGACTTCATAGAGAAAGTGGGACTCTTTATGATGAACCCTTTCTTCCAGAAGCGGTCCCTCATGAAGGGGACCTAGTCGAGCCCAGAAGGTTCGACAAAAAATGAGATTGACTGCATAATAAATATATAATATAATAATATATAAATTAATATATTTTTATAAATATCTCCGTAACATCGCTGATTTTAAATTGATAAGACACTTCTATTTAGCTTTGAGTACATACTCACTTATGGCATTACTTCCTTAGGTTGGTGTTTCTAAAACAATATTGTTCTGACTAGAACGTGCTCGAAAAACAGTTCTTAAGGTACTTGGAATTTAGTGTACTAACTATCCGTCATTTGTTTCTCCTGAACATCATATTAACAGCATACCGAACTTCCATTTTACTTAAAATCCATAGACAGGAGAAGGATGGACTTTTATATAAATCCTCAAACCAAACACGCATTTGTGAACAGATTTTACATATTTTTAGGACTATTTCTATATAACAAGCTCAATAAGTCCCTAAAGATCTAAAGTGTAAGTTATAAGAAATGTAATTTAATTGTAAGGGAATATTTAAATAAATTAAATTACGAAGACACAGAGAAGTTGTTAGAAATATAAAATATAATAAAATAGTTTGTAATTATTGTAGGTAACATATAATTGTTATTTAGTTATTTTATTTATTATATAATATCCTATACCTTTAAACGAGCAATTCTTGTATATATACAATCGGAATCTCAGAAACGGCTCCAACGATTTTCATAAAATTTTGTGTGCAGGGAGTTTCGGGGGCAATAAATCGATCTAGCTAGGATTTATTTTTAGAAAATGTCTTTTTGTCCGTGTTTTAGGCAATGAAAAACTGCTACAATATCGTTAGAATAAGAAGGTAAATTTTGACAGTTTATTAATGATTACAAAGAGCTTAATTGGTATATTGGGCGGTCACAAAATCGTAATACCATGGTTCGAGCCCAGACCAACCGACGGACTTTTTTTTAATTTTTTTTCAAGTTTCTTTCTTTTTTGAGAAAATCTATTTTTTCGAGCCCTTTTTTTAGTATTTTTTAAAAACACATTTAGCAAAATATTTTCTAGTCCATCTTTAACATAAGGTTCAGCACGGACAGTACCAATTCCAACAGCCTCGATACTTTGCCCATTAGCCCCTGTGACGGTGTGGGAAGTTTTAAAATATACAAAATGTTCGAAAAAATCCCCTCTATTGGTTATGTGACCGGTAGCGCCATTATCCACATACCAATTTGTCGCATCTACTAAATTGTCCATGGTTAGTTCGATTTATATTCACGCTTAATTGTTTAGGTGGCCTTCCTTCATTGATCCACTTCTTGCATTCCCTTACTCTATGTCCTTGTTCCCCACAGTAATCACATTTGAAAAATTTCTTCCAATTCATATCTTTTCCGCTAATTTTTCTTTCTGGTTTTGCGTATAGTGCCTCAGCATAATTCTCAACCTCTACTCTGAGCTCTGACAAACAAAGCTTTCTCATGGGCACATAGCTGGCAAGTTAAATTTTCAATTGTTCTATCCTTTTTTGCCATTAAGAGCCAACTGTTTTTGAATCCAAAATATTGAACTGGTAATGTGTCAAGAATTTTACAAATCAGTAAAATATCAGGAAGATTTTCTGCTGACTCTAAATTTTTATTTAATACGTGCCAAATATTAATATAATATGCCAAATATAATATGGCTACCCATATAGATATATGGGTAGCCATATTGTGATTGCTTTCTTTTTGATATTTAAAGAAATCAAGACAAAGTTCGTAACTTTTATCTTCTGTATCTTCTGTATGCATCTGCTTGGGATCATAACTAGGTATCTAGTCGTTTAAATCACGTATATATGTATATATATATATATATATATATATATACATACATACACACCTCCCAATTACGGAGAGGTGTAAGACAGGGTGGCGTAATATCCCCGAAACTATTCACCGCTGCATTGGGAGACGTTTTCAAGCTACTGGACCGGAATGTCTTAAGATAATATGTTATATGACAAAGGTCATAAGAAAAACTTGAACAAAACAAAATGTAATGTCCATGTCACACCTACGCCGGTAGTTGTTGGGAGCACTAAGCTCGAAATTGTTGACGAGTATGTTAACCTGGGATAAATAGTCCGAATAGGTAAGTCCAACTTGGATCGAGAGGGCAATTGACGGATTCAACTCGGCTGGACAGCGTTCGGGAAATTACGACACATCTTCGTGTGTACACCTCAAAATTTTAAAACGAGATTGTACAACCAGTGCGTGCTACCAGTGATGACTAATGGATCTGAGACATGGTCCTTTACTGCTAGCCGTATGAGGAAGATGAAGGTCACTCAACGAGCTATTGGGAGGGCTATGTTCGGGGTTTCCCGGCGTCAGAAACTTAGAAATGAGGATATCCGCAGTAGAACCGAAGTGACCGACATAGCCCGACGGGTTACCGTCACCGTTGCGGCCTATTCAAGTCCACACATTGCCTATTTCATATAAACACGCTAATTTCATTATTGGGTTGACGAAATTTAATATCCTGGATAAATTCATGAGTTTTAATGTACATTTGTAATCCCTTTTAAAATTTCTTTGCTCACAGATGAATTAGCAAATAACTGTGCGATTTTTTGCAAGCATTCCAAAAACGTTAGGATTCGAAATTGTCTTTAAAGTTATTTTAAGTTGTTTTATTCCAAGATTGCAATGAATGTGTATCCTGTGAGTGACTCCTTTTATTTCACTGTCGACCTTATATATGTTTACGGGTAATGTTTACTAAGTATTTTAGGCCACTTTTTATAAATTCATGTTTCTATAAATGACTGTACACAGACGAGGGGGGAAATCGGAAGAAAAATAAACGAATTCCGGCAATCCACCACGTCTGGGGTCGATATAGATGAACACACATTTCCGAGTATCCACCCTAGGGTGGATTACTTAGACTGGATAAACGGAATAACCTCAGCAGTCTTGTCGATAACACATTATAGAAATTTGTAGTCGATAGTGCCAAATTTCTATAATAATTTCAAAATTCTATAATGATACCATAAAGAGTTATAAATGAGTATCATATATGCGGAATAGAATAGAATATTTTTTATTCAATATAGATTATAAAATAATACTTATTGAGTGACTTTTTATTTACCACTACGCTGGGAAAAACCAGCAAGAAACCCAGCGGAACAATTATATTTTTGTAGATAGTGTGAATATCCACTACTTCATATCCTCCCGTGGGTGCCGTAAGAGCGGCAGGGGCAGAAGTGTCTTCCTAATAACTAAGAAATAATGTTCAGTATCCTCCCTATAAGGCAATATGGAGGGGGGGGGGAACATGTATATCCGCCTGGGAACTAAAATGCCTTGTTAATATTTTTATGTCAGAATAAAGGCGACAAACGAGCACACAATCCACCTGATGGTAAGTGAATGATGTGTCCATAGACATCTACATTTATCCTCGATTAAGAATCAAATAGGTATGCAGATGAGTTGTCAGTCACCCCTAAGATGGAATACCTCGTTTCTAGTAAAAAAGGGTCTCCGGATCTCTAAATCCACTAATGTATAAAAGATCTTCAATAAGAAGGGGTATTTCATGACAGTAATCTGTGCGAGCGTGATTCCATCCTGTCCAGTGACCATACACATTGCCTGCAAAGTGAGTCGTGAGTCTACTTTGTAGTACAAAGTAGGAGTGGTCGTTACAAAACGTAACTAGTTACTGAAACTATCTATTCACACAATAGCGGGTAGCGGGTTATTGCAGTGCAACGAAACTATCTATTACAGCAGACGTTTTACTCAGTAACACGATTCACGTCACGTCACGAATCACGAACGAGCGATCAGTAACAAAACGTTTATTCGGCTATTTTCGCGACGCATCGGCGACGGCTTCGGCTGTTGAAGTAGAAGCACATGAGTTAAGAAACCGAATCTTTACGCTGTGATAGAAGTACCACCGGTCGTCGAATGTCGAGTGAGCGCAGGTGTTTTTGCGTTTGACCTATGACTCTATTCCCTTCGTATAGATCCGATATTAGAAAGTAAATGTGCATGTTTTTAACAAAAAAATAGTTCAAATTCCATAATTTAAGTGGCCTTGGTCCGGTTTAAATTAGTCTTGTGTTTAAGTTTAATGACACGGTTTGTTTTTACTTTTTAGGCACGTTTGTTAATATTTTTGTTTTCTTTTTGTGCAATAATAATAATATTTTTAGTAAAATAAGAACTAAATACAATTGTATATATAAGTGTTAATAATTTTTTATCAAACCTTGCGAAATGATTTAACAAATAAATAAATTTAACCATTAACACCATGTCTACTTCTATACGAAACGGTAACAAACAAGTTTTCTCGTTTCATTCGCAACGTTTTTCTATTAAACACGTCGTGAAACACTCTATTGAAGCCGCTATTAAAATAGTGTTTCAAAACCCTCTATTATAATAGTGTTTCAAAAGCCGCTATTGATATTCGATAGATAGTTTAGTTTCGTTACTCAAAATAGCCGCTACTACAAAGTGCAAGCAACATATAAGAAATATATTTAAAAACGGTTTTTAAGTTATAAAGATGTATTAACAAGAAACTGTTTTACGTCAAATTCAATCAAGTGCGAGCAACATATAAGAAATATATTTAAAAACAGTTTGCAAGTTATAAAGCTGTACTAAAAAAACTGTTTTACAATTCAATGTTATGTACTACACGATCACTACACGATCGAAAAACGGCTATAAGGAATATAACGCCAGTAAATGCCGACTTCGTAGAACAGAAAAAATAATAACATTCTAAAGTCGGTAAATGTAAAGCTAAGACATAGCGTATAGAAAAATTTAAGGCCGACTTAGGAATGCGAAAACATTTTTTGGGTAGTAAAATAATTTTTAACTAAATTTGTAATGGGCTGATGGATACTCTTATTGCGTTCAGCTTCACATTTCTGTGATTCTTTTAGATCAGATTAAGTAAGTTCGAGCAGTATTCACTCACCACCAGGTAAGCCACATGCTCGTTTGTCTTCTCTTCTATAAAAATACCCAAAACGCTGAAGCCAGGTATTTTAACCAAATGCACGGAACTAGTATTTAGAAAAGCACCCAATTTAGTTTCTCTATTGTGCACTCACCTCCAATGACGGCAGGTCTGAGCCATTCTCAGCAGGTCCTTGGGCTTTAAGTATCCCAGAACTGTTAGCGCTAGCTCCTTAGGTAGTCGTGAGATGAAGTCCGGTTGGAACAGAGACTCGATGGATTCCTTCATGTAACGGATATCACATCCAGCGCAGCCACCGATAAGTGCATCTATAGCCTGGGTCTTCTCTCCGTTGGCCCAAGTTTGAAATCTGTTCGAATTGGGTTGGCTTTAGTAATCTGCGGTACAATTTAAGTGATCATTTTAGCTTTAGTTTACAGGCAATGATACTATTGATTATTACCATCCAGCTGTTTTTTATGCCGGAAATCTTTAGTGTTCAAGATTGCGATAGTTATAGTTTTGAGGTTATATCCTTTTAAAAATGATTCGAATATTAAATAACAATATAATTATTAGAAAGAGATAGCAGTAGGGCATGGTCTTTATCTGTTTTAAAAAATAACACGCAACAACAATATAATTATTAGAAGGAGATAACAATAGTATGGTTTGTACGATCTGTTTATAGTGCTATCCTACTCTAACATACGGTTGTGTTACATAAACCATATTTAAAATAGTGCACTGTTGAATAATAGTTCATATAAAACCAAGTTGTAGGTACATTCAGCATTTACAGGTACTTCAAAATCCATGGAAAATCTTTTTAGTAGTTACGGCAAAATATAGAGCCTGTCAGTGTACAAATGTGGTATGGATACTATTTTTTACATATATTGAGTGTGAGTGTACTTTCCAAATACCATTAAAATAATATGATTAAATTCAAGATGACTAAGGTATAATAATATCTAATTTATATTTATAATATTACCAGCTCACGTTATATAGTAAGAAAGATGTTTTAAACTGACTGTGTAAAAACAACTTGTTTTTAATTTTAATATTAATGCAACCGTATTTATAGATAGTGAATCATCATTTCCAACGTAGTCTATAATTCAGACATAAAATTCAAATCTATTAATGCAGACAAACAGACCGGCCCGTTGTCAAGACTTTTTTTTAATATGCTTTGGTTGATTATTAAATATCTAATTATACATATTAAAATGACTGGGTTCTAAATTACAAAAATGACTAGGTAATATCATGCTTATCTGTTATTACACACTGATAAATAGTGAGGAAGTAAGATGTTTTGAACTGTTTGTGCCAGGATAACAAACACACTGGTATAGTTTAATTGTATTTATTATTAGCGATCCGCCCCGACTTCACACAGGTGATTTCTGAATTTCGACAACAGCGCCACCTACCGAGTCCATATGTTAAAATATGAATCATATAGAGACCCATTCAAACACACATAAACATTTCATCAAAATCGCTTGGATGGTTTCATAACGGACATAGGTAGAAACATTTTTCGTGTTTTCATATCAAAAGATCATATCAAAAGATTTTTTCAAAATAACTTCATGGTAACATGCCTATTTATGATATGATATTGATATGTATAAGTCCCAAACATCATGTATTTATGCATTGTGCATTACTGCATTTATTATGGTAAAAATCGTCAGTGTTTTATGAGTCCTCTTTTAAAAATAATACAGCAGAAAGGTGCAGTGCGGGCCCTTTGTTCATTTAGTATTCATCTATTAGCAAGTATAGATGAATACTAAATGAACGAATGATGATGATGATGAATACGTTCAGTATTCATCTATTAGCAAGTATAAATCTCATACATCATTAAAATATAATGTCTCGCCCGTTTATATTATTAGAAATCAGAAGGATATTGTCAATTAAAAGAGATAAAAAAGGGTGCCAGAGCAATAAATTCTACTTTGCTCGGCGTTTATTTATAAATTACACATATAACATAATATATAACAGATAATAAAGCATACAGTAAAATAGAAATAGTTCAAATAAGCAACAAAAATTACAATTTTTAGCGATCATTATTCATCATCATTACAACAGTCCACTGCGGAACATAGAGCTCCTAAATTAAATATATAATGTAAAATATTACAGAGGCCTTACCATCCCGTTCCGTCCCGTATAGTGTCGTAAAAGTCAACAGAGTAAAATAAAAATACCAGGAGATGAGCAGCAGCATCGAACTATAGAATACCACAAAAAAATTTGGTTGCCACAAGTGAAGCAACTATAGCGAAAATCATCATTTATATTACAATATTAATACACATTAAGATTAATAATCATCATTCATCATTTTCAATATCATTACTTGAAAGTAATATATCATCTAAGAAAGATGCAGGTGGTTCAACCTCATCTCGATGCCATGCCCAAGATAAAAACCAGACAACAGACACGACATGTGCACAGCAGCCAACAGTGCGTCTGCCTACCAAACAGTTGCAACAGTACCCAGTAAGAGCAGCCCTAGTGTTAGCAATTGATGGGTTGGTGTCAACTAGTATATAAGTGTAATAAGTTTTTTTACTTGTGTGCCTTGATTGTATCCTACCTCGCAATAGATAACTATTTGGACCAAAATCATGGACAGATTGCAGGTATACCTCGATTTTACATTCTTCAGAGGCCCTGACATGCTCCCCGTAATAACTATGAGCTTGTTTAATTTGATAAATTAGACTAAACAGAATTATATCCTGGAATGTCAGTTGAGGAAAATTATCCAGCTCTGGAAGATTACCATTAATGCTGGCAAATCGCACTCTCACTCTATTTAAATTGTGCATTTCTACATAGGAGGCTAAATTATTTGGAGTGTTTAGTTTGGCTTGAGCAATTGCCAATATCTCTACAGCATGAAAATTATTACGAATCAACGTATGAAATCCATTTATTCATGCAGCCGCAATTTTAAAGTAAAGCATGAGATGAGTATGTGCAGTATTAAAATATTCCTGACGAAATAATTTGAAGTCCCGTTTAAATCTCCCATTTAGGATTTCAATCACCCACCTGCACAAAGTTACACATCTGGACTTGCTGGCAGCAATGGTTGATAATTGGATTTCACCAGCTTATTTAGACTCAGGCATGTGAGCCTTATAATCACATTGCTGCAAGAATGGAATTGCATCCCTAAAACCTCTATCAAGAATAAATACATCGTTTTCTCTAAAATAGGTTCGCAGTGAACTATTATTGTTGAACAGTCTAAGAATTATTTCAAGCATCTGATTCTGTTGCAGGATATGGTCCAAAAACATCAAGGATATAATCATTACAACACACTATTAAAAATGGCTTAACTAAGTTACAATACTTATGTAAACTATATGTTTGCTTCTGGTACAAGTAATTACTACTTTTTTGCACATAAATGTATATACCATCACATATTACTATGGCTAGCATAAACTCAGGATCCATATCGGGATTACCAAACAAGCCATTTGGTTTTGTCAAGTTATATTTAGCAACTTGTTGAATGCATAAGGTATTTGTCCCTAAATGCAGTTGGATGAATTACTCTTCAAAGCACTGACTTACAATATTTAAATGATTGAACACAGTCGATGAAGCTACATTAAATAGAGAAGCTATGCGTTCATTGCTATCACCTGTACGAAGTTTCATTAAGAACATAGCTAGACTTCTTTTAGGTGATTGAACTCTTTCACTGATAGATGGAATTTCAACTAGTAACTGTTCAAATTGGTAGTTGGTAAATGATATTTAAAATATTATAATTTTGAGTAACACTACTTTTAAGTAAGGAACAAAGGTTGTCTATCTGAGATGCAGTGAAATCTGAACAGTTACTACTTGTGTACAAATTATTCCAATCATTGTGGGGTTCATTTAAATGGTATTCACAAATACGAGCACACAGTGGCACATAAAATGAGTGATCAATCATCAATCTCTCTTTTAGTAGTTTAGGTATTAAAAATCTAGATGAATGATTACATAACTTAAAAATACAGTGGCGGGAAGTAGAAGCAGCACGCTTATAATTAGCCATAGTAATTGTTGACACCGCTCTGGAAATGGCAGGGGTTACAAGTGCAGGTATAGGGGGTGGTTGTGGGATGTTACCGATGTCTTCTATATTCATGGATTGTAACTCCATATCCCTGTTCTCATTTTGTTGTCTCTGTCTCCATACAGCTCTGGAAGCCCTCAGCCAGCAAGGACTGCATACTCGTTGTAAACTATCCACCTGAAAAAAGTTTTTTTTTTAATCAACTAACAGAATGAACTATAGTTTTACAGTGTCTACTCTAAATATTAATAATATTTATTATTGTTCTATTTATTTCAATCTTTCTAGCACTAAATAGTTTTAATGTCTTTTAAAATTATAAATATTAGCATGCAATTGTTTCCATTCATAATATTTTTGTGGCACTACTTATTTAAAAATAAATAAAAAATACAGCACATATCAGACAAGAAGTAATTATTTTAGAATTATAACATTATTTGACTTAGTCCAAGTTCTTTAAAGTTTTAGATAACATTGCATGATTGAATTGAAAAACTGTCATTCTTTACGAGTTGGGGTACTTTCAACTATTTGTAAATAATTTTATAAATCTTAATAAAACAGAAAAGATTCGATCTCGATTCTCTAGTCACGAACGAAACGTCAAAAACATGAGAATATTTAATTAATTAGTCATTTACAAATATTTTTAAAAAATAATTAAAAATACTTCGACGCTGCTCCGGCAGCAAAAACTTCATGTGGGTGCTTCAGATAAACCCCCTTGACCCCCCCAGTCAGAATCTTCAAATTGAGGTGACCGAATTGTAAACCCAACCAGTTTTATTTATACTAACGCCATTTAAGGTAAAAATTATTACTTGTATAATAAGTACAAAGGCATACAAATATGGGTGTAAGGTAAGGAAGAAGTAGCGTTTATCTAATAACTAAAAATAAAAAAACTGATTATTAATGGCAAATATCCCCCCACAAGACAATCTATGGGGGAGTTCTGTGTTCAGCAGTAGACTTTTGGTAGACTGTAAAGTTAAAGATAACCCGTTAATGAACAGCCATGTTGAATGAGCATAAATATCAGGCCAAATTGTGTGCAAGGTGTCTGATTTTACAAACATCAATCTGTGTACCAAAGCGATTATGGCAAATCCTCCAGTCGAGCCTATTTCAGGCAGTGGACCATTTACAGCCTTTTAAAATAAAGTAAGTACCTGGTGTGATGGTATCCACTGCAAAATAATACTTCTTTCTTCAGAGTTAATAGGCACAGCCCGTGTATGGTGTGCTCAATTGAAGATCCACATGGAATACAAATATTCCTGTACCCATGAATGAGCAGATGCAACATTTTCTTGCAATATTCTTAGGCAGTTACAACAAACTGCATCAAGTGGGTGTAACTGAAAAAATCAGGAACTAAAATTAAAAATAAAAGAGTAAATAAATATTAAGTTCAGATAAATGTACATTTTGAGGGGGGAGGAGGGAAGCGTAGTTGGCAAGAAAGTGAATGTTTGATGTGGAGCCATATAGTATTTGAAATACAATATATTTTCAATTAAAAAAAAAATTGGAAATCCAAGACAAATATTGATTAATATATTATGATTTTACAATATTTACAGTATTTCAGGTATATCATATAGTGATAAATAAACTTTATAATATTAGAGTATTATGGAGTTGTGTAATATTAGTAATATATGTGATATATAATACCATGCCACAAAAACTTCTTTTGTGCATATTGTGTGACTTCATTTTATCTATTATTTAAATTAGATTTCACTAATAACATAAAACTTCAATACTTTAACACTTTACACATTAATAAGAACTGTTAATTCAGTATAAGTTATAGATTTTACAAAATTCTAGGAGGAAAAGTAAACTCTTATATTACTCACATCGACTTTTACTCGTCGTTTGCATTTTCGAATGTCATTGGCGAATTAAATACATAAATGTGAAACAGGTATTTGACTTACTTGCATGATATAACCTTTAGGTTAAACATTTTTTGCATCAATTAGACAACGAATCCACTTGTAAACAGAAAAACTATGTGAATTTTCATTTTTACACTTTTACTTTAACACGAACACAGTTTATATCAATTTAAACAAACGAGTTTACACCATATTATATTTTTTCTACCAAATAGTTTGAAATGTACTCTGTGGTTTGAAACTACTAGGCGTGTGTAACTCTTAACGGAACTGACTCACTGATTCGAATCACTGAAGTGTTTCAAAAGATTGGTTCAGTAACAATGTTTCAAATGCATCATTTGGATCTGGAACATTACTTTGCTCATTTAGTGCGACGCGTCTCACTCGCGAGGCGACTGAGCCACAAGCGAGAGAGTGGCGAGTGAGCGCACGAAATAATAACAATCTATACAAGTCAGAAAGAGATAACAAATGAGAAGTGTATAACTCAACTCGTACGGATTTAAGCTATAGTTATTCATGCACGTAAAAATGACCACTAAGGCGCTTACGTATCAAATACTATACGGTCGTCTTTTGCATATAATTGTTATGTTAACAAGTTGTCCTTTTATGTTGATCCGGCACTAACTTGTCAAATTATTTATGTTCGTTTGCGCCTGTTTACGAAAACATACTGTGTTCTGTTTAGGATTTCTTTGCGTAGTGATTATTGTGACTTGCTTTCTTCCTTTTCATCATAAATAATACGCCAGCTTGCCATAAATTAAGGACTAGCCGCCAGTCCTGAGTCTGGATAAAATATAAAGGAGGATCGATTTTATATACAACCTTATTACGGTACACAATAAATAATAATAACTAAATATATGATAAAAATAACCTAAGCACTTATATCATTCAGCATTGTTGCCACATAACATTTCACTGAATCAGTCAGTAATAAACAATGACGTATTAAGTTTATACATCATTGGTAATAAACGCCCGCGTCGCAACTTAAGACGACACATCGAAAACGCTATCGCCGTACTGATCCGAGTGAATACATAACTTCTATAAAAGCTTGAAGAAACGCCGTCTTAAGGTCTAAAATTGCGTAGCGCCCGCGACGATTAAAAGCGCTTAGAAATTGTCAGAATCTTAAAATATTTTTTTAAAAATTATTGATTTAAGTTATCAAAATAATGAACAAGTAAATTATGAATATTGATGTTATGAATATATTCGAGTGTTTCTCAAGCATATAGATCAAATGATTTCGTTGTAATTTCAACTATAGTGATTTTTTAAAGGTGTTTTCGCAAATAATTACGATCGAGTCAAAATTATACAATCGTGTTTACGAGTAATCAAATTCAAGATAAAGACATGAATTTACCTATATCAAAATCCCACTTTCGTTAGTGGTGTCATAGTCCTATACTATTTGATGAAAGGAGGTGCATTTTTTCACGGTGTCGCCTTAATGTATTCGTAACATTCTGTATTTTATATCTTTTGAGTCGATGATCCAAATGAATCAAATGAAACATATCAGTGCTTCGGAACATTTCAGTGATCGAGATGCAAATGTTCCAATCGCAAAAATGATACACTTTGCCCACCTCCAGAAACTACATACAGGTACAGGTATATACACAGCAATGGGTGCGTTTGGCAGAAAATAGCGCCAGCAAGCGCTTGTAAGCAAAATGGCAATCGTAAGCGGTAAGCGCTGTCAGATCGTAAGTAGCTATTTTCCTCAAGGACACGATGTTAGTTTTAACCGGGGAACCTAACCTAATTTAAACATATTTTTGTGAAGTATTCACATTAAAAACTTACCAATCATGAATTTTTAATTACATGTATATGTCTATTCATGGCATTATATTACTTAAAACTAATATTGAAAAAAACAACTTTTAAACTCTACTTCAAAACAAACAAATTAAAAATGGCGGATTGTGTCAGCGCTACTGAAGTAGCAATCGTGACCTGGCCGAAAACTATTTTAGCGCTAGTAAGCGCTTGCTAGCGCTTTTTTCTGGATATCGAAGAAGTGGACGTCATCCACTTCTTCGATATCCGATGTCCAAAGTTTTTGTTGATTATTGCATTTTACTGTTTATTTATGTTGATTATTTATTTAGTGCTCAAGGTATATTTTGGTATTTTTGTCGGTTTATACTGTACTCAGTGATAGTAGATAATTTTACTTTCCAATTTATTTTCGTGTCCTTAGATTTAGCTACATTTAATAATACGGACGTCCGAATATCCTAAAACATTAATACTGAATGATATTTGACGTCCATATTTTTGAATTTTGTTTTATTTCTATATGTGGACGTCAGATTATCGGTAAAGTTTAATACCGCACGATATTTGACGTCCATATAACTATGAATATATTTATATTTTAATTCCTTGTGTATTAAACACACATTAATGATCATTGCTTTAATGACATTTTCGCTATTGTTTTATTCGTATTTTAGTGTAGGGAGGTCATGCGGTGTAAAATAGTCACCTTGGTGTTTTATAAAATGCTTCATTCTAGAAATGATAAAACGCTTAGAAGCTTAGAAAACGTGTGTGAAAAATTAAATTGTATTTCCACTAACTGCAAAACCAAACATAATATCATAATTTAACAAAAATAGCCTTTCACAAAAATGAATCTACAATACAATAGTCGCACTCATCCTTAAGATGCAGTGAGAGCACCAAAACTCAACACGATCAAGTAGGTAAATAAATTATATTTTCGGAGGTATTCATGTCAGCAACAATATACCACGGTCTATTGTAGAAATTAACAATCTATTGGCAGTTAATGCGGTAAAACATTATATTAAAATGAGTTTCATCGCCAGACCAGATTAGGTTATTAATCACAATATAATAAAACAAACTTCTATGAAACCTGTCAATATCTACAATTGAGTCCATCTTCCTGTACTCAAGCAGAAGGTAACTTATACTCAAACAGAATTATGGGTTGCTTCCAATGTACCAAATGTAAAATGTTAAAATATAGTGCAGCGTAAAATAAACCGATATGCAGACGTACATCTAGTATCTACATTTATAAAAATATAACTAAATTCAAAAATACGAGTGTCAAATATCATTCAGTATGAAAGTTTTAGGATATTCGGACGTCCATATTATGTGTAGGTAAATGTAAGGTTAAGACAAGTTTAAAAGTAAAATTACTAGTACCAAGCGCAGTATAAACCATATAATAATGTCCTGCAGACCGAATTACGGTCACGGCGGTCTGCCTCAACGGAGACTAGCCATCGGCGCAGGACAGGATTATAGTGCCCAAGTGTATGCGCAACCACTGGTGCACTCTCTAATCCCTATATATATATATATATATATATATATATATATATATATATATATATATATATATATATATATAATTTATCAATTTAATATAACGAAAGATTAAAATTATAGGTAGCTGTAGAAGGTATGAATTTATTACCTAATAATATGAAGGGATATTTATTAGTACTTTAAAAACTTAAAATAATTAACTACTTAAACATGTATAGATCGTTATGTGTTTCTGGGAGTCTGTGGATCGTTTTCCTTTCTTATTATTTCTAAAAAATCGTACCATATCCCATATTATTCAATAAAAATAAAAATATTTATATTTAAAAAAGAAAATATGTAATTTTCGTTTCCGCAGTATAGTAATATTGTTGGAATAAAATCGAGAGTAACAGAAATAATATATATTTCTCATAAAAGTTTAAATCTAGATATGTAAGTAGATAGATTGTACAGTGGAGTTATTAGCTTTCCATGAGATAATATACTCACCTCGTGAGAAATCGACACACATAGATGAATGATTGGTCTCGCTGCGCTCGACCAATCGATCGGTCGAGCGCAGCGAGACCAATCATTAATCTATGTCGACACAGATAAAAGTTGGCGCACATCAACAGCTGTCTCGGCCAGTAATTGTCTTCGCACACCGCGTTGAAACCTGATTCCACAATTGCAATCTATTTTCATTGTATGCTGATCTAGCAGATTCCATTTTCTTAACACCGCATATAAATACAAAAAATCAGTAGTGTGATGAACGTCAATGTCGTAAAGATTAAAAGATGTAATACCCGTCCGCCGGCCGATGGGTATCACCAGAAGTCAATGACAAAATAACGTTTTGATTCATAGTCATTTAGAACAATGTTATAATTCTATTATAGCTAAACTTTTAGAAATTAAACATAAAGTTCTTAGTGGTATATTTTTAGTGAGCTTTGTGCAAAAATAGTTTTCTTTTTATACAAACTGCAAAATGACAATGAAAGCAGCCTCTACGCTTTTGCGTAAGAAATCGCAGGCATCCAGCTTCGGCTTGTTGGTCGCCTTCGGCGACCAGCCTCAGCCGCTCCGGCTCGTCCGATGCCTACGATTTGTTACAGCAGGCGGAGGCTGCTCTCCCTACGCGCCTCTGGCTCTATAAAACCACTCTAGGGGTAGGAAAGACTCGTACCACGTGGAGTCGGGGTCTATTAATTCAGTTCCTTGACATAAGTTGAACCTAACCTATTTTATTTATTATCTGCCGTAATAGGTGGGCACTGTTTTATACACATGTTTTATACAATTTTATACACATATTGCTTTAATTAATTCTTAGAAATCATCAGTTTTATGTTACGTCCCACAAGCCGGCAAAAAACGGTAAACACTACACATTTTAATTTTAATAGCTCATAATGATAATAATTTTGTAATTTAAATATAATCTGTTAAATATATGTGTATGCATGAAAACTATTTAAATGAAGACAAAATATAATTATTTACGTAAAAAAAATACAATAAAATGATACCGAACGTATGACAACTTAACTGTACGGAAAACGAACATTCAATGGCGAGAATTAGATATAATCTGTGGTTCTGTGGTAAGGATTGACGTAAATATTATAAAAATAATTGATTTTCAATAATTTTTTTCTCAAAAGGTACGCGTTTCCGCATGTTGAAATTTTGCGTGTGTGTTTACAATAGTGTAAACTTTCTGTAAAAAAATATCAACCCCCAACTCGACGGACGTCAATGGAAAGCTTAGCCCCAATTGGAAAAGGATCGCGACTGATAATTTGTCACGCCGGTTCTGCTGGAAGTGGTTTCTTTGAAAATGGACTGCTGGCTTTCGCGTCAAAAAGTACTTCCGATTACCACGAGGAGATGGATACAGACACTTTTACGAATTTGTTCGAAAATCAATTATTACCCAGCCTGCCAGAGCCTTCTATCATAATCTATCACTCGAAACAAGTGAATAAAGCGGAAACTCAGGCCGACAAGAAAGCTGATCTCGTAGCATGGCTACACCAAAATGGAATTGAAACTACTGCCGAAATGCTAAAGTCTGACTTAGTAAAGTTGGTACGCGAAAATAAAACATCAAGAGTCCGTTATGAAGTAGATGAGATAGCTCTAGCACATGGACATCGGGTACTTCGAATCCCGCCTTATCACTGCCAGTACAATGCCATTGAGCTAATATGGGCACAAATCAAAGGTATTGTTTTTTATCACATAAGTTATGAATATGAATAATTTGTACTATTATAACATCCAATATTCAGCATATAAGTAAAAAGATACATAACTAAGAAATAAATATCTCATGTCCCTTACATGTAGGTAATTGTGTAACATTTCGTTTATTTAATGTAATAAATTAACATTATTTAATGTTTACATTACAGGTTACGCAGCTCGTAATAATACGACTCCGCCATTCAGTACTAATAAAATGATGGGTCTATTAAAAGATGCTTGCAGCAAAATAACGAAAGAAGATTGGGTCAAGGTCGTCGAAAAGACTCGAGAACTAATAACAGAAGATTATGAACGTGATATAAGAGTGGACACCATTGTAGAGAATGAAATTGTCATAAAAGGGACTGATAGCGATGACAGCTCTGGCGAATCTGGTTCAGAGTCTGAATAATTGTTTTAATAAATGATAGGTAGTCATTTATTAAAACATCTTGTACCTACTCTATTCATTAAAATGTGTTTACAAATTTGTTTTATTTTGATATGTCCTCGACCAATTATCTACGCCCATCAAGGATACTCCACCTAATAAAGAACCTGTGTCTTTAACTATTATTGTTTTGATTTTATTTAATTACACACTATACTAGAATATTTAAAAACAAACTGTTCCCAAATGATATTAGGGTTACTGGTTCAGTCACTTCATTAATATTATCAATTCATCATGTGTCAAATCGGTAATAACTTAGCGGCCGGAGTGTAATATAACTGCAGCATAGCTCCACTACATATAAAATATAAATGTAACAAATCTTTAAAAATTCATAAAAGGGGGGGGTGCGGCACTTCCCCCTTTTTGGGGGGGCTCCCATCCCCCGTCCACTCGGCGACCATAGTATATTCATGCAGCAGGTTATTAAAGAAATACCTTAAGTTTTTCGATGTTTACACAAAACAATGTAGGGTATATAAGTGTTTTATTTAAGAGTACTGCCTACTATTAGGTGAAACAGTAGGTGGGGAGCAGCATTTTCCAGACAACATTTGTAAATAATAAAAAAACTGCGGAAACCAACCCCCTTTGATAGACTTTGAAACTCTCCAACAATTTTGATGACATTTATTGTGTGAGTTTGAATGGGTCCCTCGATGGTTTATATTCTTATTTGGACTCGGTAAGTGGCGCTGTCGTCGATATCCAGAAATCACCCGTGCAAAGCCGGGACGGATTGCTAGTAAAAGATATATTGTAATTTGCCACGGCAATCTAATTTTTAAAACTTATAATAGTCAGTTTTAGACTACTACGCTACCTAATGGTAATATATCACATCAGAAGATCTTAAAACATCCGGTCTAGCTTTACAAGTCGATTCACGCTTATTGCTAAAGGCAATAATAATACCACCCGTTAACCATCAATAAATGAAACTCTCCGAAATTTGAGGTGACCTTTGCCAGGCTATGGAACTTATAGGTAACCTTTAAAATTTTGTACAGCAACAACATTATGAAAATATTGAATTTAAAAAATTTACCGAAGGGAGATGTCGCTAGTGGCACCGTTAACATCGAGCTCGTAAATAAAAATAGTAAATAAATAGTCTTATCGTGATAGTAAGCGGATATTTGTTATGATTCAATATATTTGGTGCTAACATATACTATATAATGTTATCAGTGCAAAAACTATAAGATTAATTGCATAATCGAACAATTTAATGTGAAGTGTAAAAACTAGTGCAAAACGATAAAAACTTAGTGATTGTAACAATTGAATAGTGCCGTGAGTTCATTTTTACCTTAGTTATACCTAATCATGCATATATATCAATATTTAATAACACAAATCTAAAATTTCATATAATATTTTTATGCAAGACCGTTGACAGACTCAAAAATTTAAAAAAAATCTACATAAACAATACATCATAATATTATTCATAACAGTGCCATCTAGTAAGGTATAATCGACCTGCACATAGCACTCAACAACATGACATCTAAATTCAATGTGAAAACTACTAATAGCGGCCGCAAGATGCCGATAGTAGTAACATGTTATAAATGCAAAAACTTAGTTGATATAAAGAAAACTGCAATATGTTCATTATGTAATAATAGATATGATTTAGACTGTGATGGCTACCCGGAAAAAACATACCGCCTAATGGATCAAGAAAGAAAAAAGAAATGGCGATGCAAAACATGTATAAAAAATAAAAAAGATGTGAATAGCGACATAACTAATATTACAGTGAGAAAAAAACAAAACCTCCCCGGACAATGTACATCCCTAGAAGAATCATGTTATACAGAGAAATTGAAAGGTTTTGAATCTTTACAGGTATCGGAGAAGGATACATCTTACCCATTAGACTCGCACATACTCACGGACCATAATATATCTGATGTATCATTTTCAACGCCGAGTAAATTATCAAAGAGCGTAGACGGCACAATGTCTGAGACAACGTCAATCTCAGAAATGAAATCTACAATATCTCAGCTAAACGGTAACCTTCGTAGTACTCAAAATGAGTTAGAAAACATAATATTAGAAAATAATGATCTTCACAGACAGATAAATAAGTTAACCACAGAAATTAAAATATTAAAATCTCTATGCTATTCCCCCATAAAAATTGATAGTCCTCAAACAGGCAATACATCTAAGAAGAAGAGACACTCCTTGCTACTTCACAGTCTATCCTCCATGCCAACCTCACCGATAGTCACGTCATACAACTATCCCCACCCTAATTCGACGATATCAAGCCTTCAACAAAAAATTATTAACTTGCAACAAGAATTAAAAGATGCAGAAAAAGAGATCATAACTCTCAATAAAAAAATAACAAATCTGACACAAAATATTCACTGTGAAACCAAGGATAAATCGAGCAAGACCTCAAAACCTGTGACGAGACAGCAAAATAACAGCCATGAAAAAATTATTTACATCATCGGTTCTCAACAATGCGTTGGCCTAGCCGCAGCATTATCACACTCAAGATCAGAGACGCAATATGAACATTATAGAGTTATTGGTGAAACGAAATCCTATGCACCAAGTAACGAAATAATAAAAAATTGCCACAACATGGAATTAAAACCGGATGATAAATTAGTCATATGTTTAGGAGAAAATGATCATAATTTAAAACAAGTTTTGTCACAATTACAAACTATAATAGATACTTTTAGTAAAAATACAATAATTGTACTTAATGTTATTAAAAATAGGTACATAAATATTAATAATTTAAACTATAGTATCAAAAATATTTGCGAAAAACGTAAAAATTGTAAATTTGTAGATTGTAAAAAATATTCAAATCGCTTCGACATTTGTAAATCAATAAATTATGCTATTGACTATAGTGACTACGCAGAAAAATATTTAAATCCTAGTGAAATTAGTAAAAGAATAGCGAGTAATAAGACAAGTTTTAAATTATGTAAAACCATAAATAAACCAAAAAAAGGAACAATTCCCTTCTACTTTAAAAAAAAAATTGACGAACACTCGAAACCTCCTGTTATTTATAAGAAAGGGACCATGCCATATTATTTTCCAGTAATAAAAAAGAACGATAAATTTTTTCGACAATAAAAATTTAATTAATACCCATCATTTTAGTATTCTTCACCAAAACATTGCTAGTATTTTGTCAAAGCAAGATTTAATAGACGTAACTATAGAGGAGTTAAGAGCAAAAAATAATGATCCGGATGTAATATGTCTTTCCGAAACTTTCATAAAAAAAGGTTTTGAGAGTTATGTAAGAATATGTGGGTATGACATGGCCGCCAACTTCTGTAGAGAAAAACAAAGAGGTGGAACATGTATTTTAGTTAAAAAGGGTATAATGTTCAATGAATTATCATTCATAAAAAATTATGCTACCCAGAATACGTTCGAGGCATGCGGCATAGAAATCATACATATTAAATTAATTACTATTTGTCTCTACAGAACCCCCCAATCCGACCCAGCACAGTTCTTATTTAAGTTAAACACACTTTTGCATGACCTAACTGTAAAATACAAATCGAAAGTACATATAGTTATAGCTGGAGACTTTAATATAAACACACTAAAAAAAGGCAAAATCACAAGCTATTTACAAGATTTGTCCTACAATTATAACTTGAAAATACATTTCAATGTTCCTACACGTATGTCATCTTGTATTGATCATATATTAAGTAACATTAAAAATGCGACTGCAACATTGCTACCACTGTATCTTTCCGATCATGATACAGCACAATTGTTAAGCTTTCCAATAAAAGGTAAGCCACAAAAACATGCTATATATTATGTTTACAAGAGAGACTATAACTTAGATAACATCAGGAAGTTTAAAGAATGCCTGAAGAATTTGTCATGGTCTGAGGCATACATGGAAAATGATGCTAACACAGCATTCAGCCGATTTCATGAATTATTCTGCCTTTTCTACTATCTCTGTTTTCCAAAACAACGAATTAAAATAAATGTACAAAATAAAAAACAAAATTGGATAAGCAAAGGACTCAAAGTAAGTTGTAAAGAAAAACGAATGTTAAGATTTAAATATTATAAAAATAAAAGCAAGGCTAACAGACTACGTTACCTATCATATTCTAAGCTCTTAAAAAAATGTGTATTTAATTTAAAAAAGAATGCTAATATTAAGTTTATAAATAAAAATAATAACAAATGTAAAGCAACATGGACCATTATCAAAAAAGAAATATCGAACCCATATGACAAGAAAAATATAGAAAAAATTATAGCTAATAATAAAGTTCTTACGAATCCTGTAGATATAGCTTCTGCCTTTAACAATCATTTTATTGATTTGACCCGTGAATCAACAACACACACTAAAGCGAAAAATGTAACCATTAACAGCGCGAATGTCAACTCTATGTTTCTTAGACCTATGTCTGAAAATGAGGTTAGAAGGGAAATAATGCTATTAAAAAATACTAGCTCTGAAGGCCACGATGACATAAACACAAAAATAATAAGAAAATGTATAATTGAATTAATTGAAATCTTGACATATTTAATAAATTTTTCATTTTCGTGTGGAATCTTTCCAGATACATTGAAACTATCAATAGTTAAGCCGCTGTTTAAAAAAGGCGAGAAAGATGATATTAATAATTATCGACCAATAACCCTAATATCCGTAATATCAAAAATATATGAAAAATGCATGTATAAAAGACTTATTGAATTTTGTAATAAATATCACATTATATCAAACGAACAGTACGGCTTTCAAAAAGATAAATCTACAACTTTGGCGATATTTTCACTCATAAAAATAATAGTATCAAATATCAATAATAATAATTTCACAACGGGACTATTTTTTGACCTATCTAAAGCCTTTGACCTAGTTTCACATGACCTATTGTTACAGAAATTGGAAAAGATTGGAATTAGAGGACCAACCCTTCACTGGATAACATCATATCTTTATAATAGAAAACAATGTGTTATTATTACTAAAGCCGATGTAAATGGGGACATAATTCCATACTCGTCCGAATACCGAAACAAGAAATATGGCGTTCCACAGGGAAGTGTTCTCGGTCCAATTCTGTTTTTGTTGTACTTAAATGACATCGTTAATATTACGAAGCATAAATGTATTCTATTTGCTGATGACATTTCAATAATCGTGACTTCCAATAAAAAAAATAATAACTTGAGTGACCACGAAGCTGACATAAATAATACAATAGATACTTTAATTAACTGGGTTGACATACATAATTTAAAAATTAATTTAGACAAGTCTTTATATATACAATTTAATAAATGCACTAATAATAAACATAATATTAAACTTAACATTCCAAAAATAAAAGCAGCTAGTCAAACGAAATTTTTAGGTTTAACTATAGATGACGATATAAATTGGAAACTACATGTAAGCGATGTCTCTATCAAAATAAATAAATTCGTGTATACACTTAAACAAATAAAAAACATAACAAACATAAAAACCGCTGTCATGTCCTACCATGCATATGTAGAATCTCTACTACGGTATGGTCTTATAATGTGGGGCAACAGCACTGATCAAAACAAAGCATTTGTCGCGCAAAAAAAATGCATTAGAGCTATATGTGGGCAAAAACCAAATGAATCGTGTCAACCAGTGTTTAAAAAACTTGGCTTATTACCACTACCATCACTTTATATCTATGAAGTATGCATGTTTGTACATAAGCACAAAACGTTGTTTACAACGATAGATGATGTAAATCCCCGCAATCGTCGAGATCCATATAGACTTGTACTAAACGATAATCCTAGAATAAGAAAATATAATAAAAGTTGTTTATTTATGTGTGTTTACTTATATAATAAGATACCTAATTATTTAAAAATATTAAATACAAGATCATTTAAATTAAAACTGTATCAGTGGCTAAATAATTGTAATTTCTATAGTGTCAAGGATTTTTGTAGCCAAAAATATTAATGTAAAAAAAAAAAATTTGCATGCTATGAATAACCATAGCAAAACATGCTGATCTGAAACGTTCTGTAAAATCTATTATATACCATGTTTTATGCAAATAAAATATTATTATTATTATTATTACCTGTGGAGCCATTGTTTCAGCTCTGGTGGGCCCTGTATGCTGTTTGACGAGGAAGGTTGCATAGCTATATTGGGCCAGCACTCCATTCCTGATCCGGATCCCGATGCTGTGTTGCCTTCGCCGCAGAACTTCTTCGCAGACTGAGGCTGAGGCGGCTCGTAACGACGCTTCCTCTGTAACCACGTGTTATCATCTTTACACTGACACTGTATATCTAATTCTCTAACAAGCTGAATTTTTTTAAGTTACGGTAAATTTCAGTTTGTTTTGACTGTACAGATTTAGTGTGACTGTAACGTAGTTTTAATTATTTTTGGGATAAAAAATTACCTATATTAAAAATGATAGGAATAGATTAAGTAAACGATTCTGAACAAACTACTTTCTCAAAGTGCGTTAATTATGTTACATGTTGTATATACAATAAATATGGGAAAGATTAATTTAGACTTACCAAATTATACGCGTGCATTTCTTAAGATGTTCTCACAACGCTTGATACAGAGCTAATGCAGAAAAGTTATCACCTACCGACATTATACGCTGCAAACCTCCATGCGCGTTATGTTGAATTACCTCCACACTAAATTATAAATTATAAAAACCTAAACCTAAACCTAAATTATAACTTACTATGAAATATATAAATGTAATTAATGATTCAAAAATTAACACATTTTTTGAGTAGAGTTTGACGTCATTTATGTTTAAAAAAATACTGTTCGATCAATTTAGTTTGTCGCTTGATTATTACGAAAATGCGCTAAGGAATAAAATATCTTATCATGAAACATAGGTCCTAATTTGTCCACGGCTACAGATTTAACTACAATGGATAATTTAGCTCTTAATGTCAAAGTTTTATCATTACTGCCAGTTGTTACATTAGGTATGTCTATATTATATATGTACCTCACCACACCAGGCTCTCATCTTGACACTACCCTATTTAACATCTTTCTAAATGATATAGTTTCGGTTTTAAAGTACTCAAAGGTCTATCTTTTTGCAAACGACTTAAAAATGTGTAGAGAAATCCACTCAGCCACTGATGTTGAGCTTCTTCAAGAGGATGTTGATAGTCTGGCAATTTGGTTTGAACAAAATCGAATGCAGCTAAATGTCGATAAATGTTATTTTATTAGATTTTCACGGCACAGGTTGCAAACATCACCTTCGTACCACATCAATGGAAAACAACTTAAAGAGGTAGATTCTATCAGAGACCTAGGCGTTATTTTAGATAAAAAACTTCGCTTTCACAAACACATTGAGGACATAACGTGTAAGGCCTTCAAGCTGCTAGGATTCATAATTCGTAACTGTAAGGAACTAAAATTAGCTACAAAATTTTTATTATATAACGCATACGTTCGTTCGATTTTGGAGTATCGCAGCCCGTTTTGGTCACCACACTACGTAGCTAGAACGTGTTCAGAAAAGATTTTTAAGGCATGTCTCATTTCTATCCGGTCTAGCTAAGCAGTTGCCTTCGTGCGTCGATAGACTTTCAAAATTCAAAATGAAAAGCTAAAAAAATAGGAGGCTTATATTAGATCATTAATTTTTTTTTATATAAAATTGTAAGAGATGGTCTGGATTGCCCTGGACTGCTGGAACAGGTTCAGCTTAATACACCCTATAAAATCTCGCGAAAAGAGAAATACACACCATTTGCTACCAAGGAATCCAAAAGCAATCTCGACCATTACGCGATCATGAATAGGCTGCACCGACAATACAATGAGCTCCAGTAAAAAACGGACGTACACATTTTTTCAAATAACGTCTCTAAATTAAAAAAAGTTACTTCTAGGTGCAAGTTTGAGTACGGAATAATTTTGGATTAGTATAGTTTTTCTCATATTTTATTACTTTTTAAGTAAGCATTAAACACTCACATTTGCATGTCGTGGTAGTCTGTAAATGAATCTGCACTTAGCTTAAATCTTAGATAATAGCTTAAGAATTTAATGTTTTTGGTGTAAGATTTGTTGGCTGTCCTTAATAAATAAATAAATACACTGTTTATAGCCGACTTTTCATTACACAATATGAACAGATTTTGTCTGTAAGTGACCGATCATGAAATGTTTCATATGCTGAATCGAAGAAGGGCGCGGCGGAGGCGTGCCGGCCGTAATTTTTTTTTGGTTGCATGTAATTTTGAAACTGTGATATCTTCTAAAGTAGGTATTCATTTAAATGATATAGTTCAAGGAGTAATTTTAATGAAGATGAAATGGCCAAGTTAAGTCACATATTTATTAAGATGAATATTAATACTGAATTAGAGAAAACATCTTCGCAAATAAGAAAATATTTTTATTTAATATAAAAATGGTTACTTACAGTCAAATATAATAAAAATAGACATATTATTATGCTAGCGCGGACTTTTGGTCTAGACTCTTTGAAGAACTCCTCCTTAGTACATTATTTCGAGGTGTCTCTTAAAGTTTAGCCAGCGAAGTAAGCGCCCAAATATCAATTTTTTGACGACTTAATTACAGTATTTTGAACTATTCAAACTTAACTAGAATGTATTGTACATAATAACCTTCCATAAAACATCTCTAAATGACAGTGAAAAACGTATTACAATCAGTTGGTTGTGTAGTTTAAAAGAAGTAAGTAGGTAAAACGTTATTTTGAAAAATGGAAAACTACGTATTAATTTAATTTAATACTCTAATAATAAAAGTAAAAATAGAATAATAAAAATAAAAGGCAACAGTCAATCGCCCCGTAAAATAAAAAGTGTCATACAAACACCTTATTACACACTCTGAGGGTTTAAATTTTTCAAAATCTTATCTTATCCTATACTATTAAACGAGCAATTCTTGTATATATATATATATATATATATATATATATATATATATATATATATATATATATATATATATATATATATATATATATATATATATATAATAGCCATTTAATTCCCAAATTTTCACACAACAGTCGATATTAGTTAAAACCAGTAACAATTGAGTCATGGAATTTTTTTTTTTAATTAAAAGACATGATAATGCCAGTGTCAATTTTAAATAAAAAAAGTTTAAATTAAATTTACAAAATTAATTTTTGATTATTTATAAATAACGTTAAGGTAAATAATCAATTTATATTTATATTTTCAAGTAACTTATTGTCAACTTATTTAGATTTTTGTCACAAAATACATAGTTAAAATAATAAAATTGAAGTTAATAATAATCCACTGAATTTGGCTATACACATAAAATAGAGTCATAATTTATTATATTAATTTTAATTAATTATGGGATACCCATTTCCGGGTGAAGGCCTCCTCCATCCTTTTCCATGAAGTTCTGTCTGCCGCTAGCCTCGTCCACGTTGCTCCTGCCACCTCCACAATGTCGTCGCCCAGCGTGCCCGCAATGAAAAACTGCTACAATATCGTTAGAATAAGAAGGTAAATTTTGACAGTTTATTAATGATTACAAATAGCTTAATTGGTATAATAGGCGGTCACAGGGTCATAAAACCCCGGTTCGAGCCCAGACCGACCGACCGACTTTTTTAATTTTTTTTTTCAAGTTCGGTTCTTTTTTAGAAAATCTATTTTCTCGAGCACTTTTTTAGTATTTTTTAAAAACACGAAAATTTAAATTAAAATAATTGCACTCATGATTTTTTATTCAAATAACCAGTTCCGTTTTTTTCTGTTATGTCGCTAAGACAAAAAATATTATTTATATTTCATCAGTATGTAGGTAATTTGTATCTTAATATAATTTCCAAAACACACAAATTAAAAAAAAATCGAGCGAAAAATACCGAGCAAAGCTCGGTCAACCAGGTACTCTTACTTAATTACCAACTAACGTATTAAATTGAAATTATTTTGTAATATTTTCATGCTTCTACGTTTTGCGGTTTGCGCTTTACGCTGGTATTATGCGAAAGCATGATCTTACCCCGGTCGAGCCGATCCATTCGTACTACAACCATAATGTAGCTTCAACGTGGCTCTACCATGTAATATACAAAGTACATTTATAAGTTTCAAGTTAATCGCCACGTAAAATTAAAAGGTTCATACAAATTACAACACTCTATTTCATCCTCATAGAGATTAAATTTTCCTAAATCATTTCTTAGTGGATGTTACGTTATAAAAGGCAGCTACCGTCAAATTTTCAAATTACTACGTAATACGGTTTAGGCTATGCTTTGATAGATGGGTCAGTTACTCAGGATGTCCTCTTTAATATAATATTTATACATTAGCAAGTCCGATTAAATATTATCTGCCGCTTACACATATACTACATAGTAACTTTGCTTTATTATGCTGTAATAGTGGGCTGTAAGGGGCTGTTGAATAATTAGTTTTGCACCTTTAAAGTAGGTTTTGAGTTTAGTTTGAATAGGGCCCCAATTTGATTTTGCCCCGGGGCCCTTGGTTGCATAGTGTGACGGCTCAATATAATTATTAATAATTAAATTCAATATAAAGGGGCGTCAAAAATAGTTATAAAACATATATATTAAGCAATAAAGTTAAATTAATAAACATAAAGTTAATATATTTCAGACATTATCCCAATAACATAGCAAATTAAAGGCAAAATTATTGTTTCTCATAATAAGTAAATTTATTATAAAAAACTTGTAAAAATATTTAAAATAAAATAAATAATAGAAATACAAGTCAAAAATATTATAAAATTAAGTTAAATAACGTTTATAAGATAATTAGAAAAATTGTTAAAAATTGTTTAAGTCATGGGAGGTGTTCGTGTATAAAAGAAAATTTTTCTAAGTTGTGGAAGGAGTTCACGTATAGATGAAGTTTTCTAAGTTGTTGAAGGAGTTCATGTATTAAAGAAAATTTTCCTAAGTTATGGAAGGTGTTCACGTATAGATGTCTTGTATGGATGAGGTGCCGGAGATACATACCTGCAGTTGTACATATATATGGGGTGGTCGGGAGCCCGACTGCCTGAAGTACTGTAGCACAATGATAGTCCTATATTAGGGACTTATGATATTAAACTCAATGATACAAAAGCAATACTATAGAAGGTCTCCATGATGAATTTGCATTACAATAGTAGGGTCGTGGGTTCGAACCCTATATATGAATGACTTATGAAAGTAAGGTCTATGATTCAAAAGCAATACTATAGAAGGTCTCTATGATTAATATGCATTACAATAGTAGGGTCGTGGGTTCGAATCCTATATAGGAATGACTTATGAAAGTAAGGTCTATGATTCAAAAGCAATACTATAGAAGGTCTCTATGATTAATATGCATTACAATAGTAGGGTCGTGGGTTCGAATCCTATATAGGAATGACTTATGAAAGTAAGGTCTATGATTCAAAAGCAATACTATAGAAGGTCTCTATGATTAATATGCATTACAATAGTAGGGTCGTGGGTTCGAATCCTATATATGAATGACTTATGAAAGTAAGGTCTATGATACAAAAGTAATATTATAGGAGGTCTCCTTGATGCATAAGCATTGTATGGGGTGGTCGGGTGACTGACTGCTCCTAGTGCTGTAGCAAAATGACTAGTCCTTATTAGGGACTTGAAAAGGAATATTATGGTGGCGTGTGTGCTGCTTCACGAGCAATTGGTCCGAGGTAAACTTGGACTCGCTAACCGATGTGTCCTAGACATATCATCTTAGTGTCGGTGGTAGCGGGTTTGTTGTAGCAATACGGCTTTCCCGTGGACATCGCACACCCATACCGTTTGTGGGCGGCGTAGTAGCGCATAGCGAAGCGTCGTCTATATTTCGGATTGGGATGATGAGTGTGTTTGGTAGCACTCTTAAGTGTAACAGGCATACTCAACTTCATGTCTTAGTGCATTAGCGCTATGATACGTGAAGTTTTGTCCACTGGCGTCTTAGTAGCGTGCTACTATGATACGTTAGTGATATTTTTTATATAACAACAATACTAACTTTGTTGCCAAAGTCGATAGGAGTCATGTGGGTGTGTTGTGAGGGTGCGCCGCCCGTATGATAGTTGCATTGATGCTTACTGCTACTTGCGGTATTGCGTCTTGTGATGGATCTGCGGGTGTGCTGCGCCTGATTCGACGCATTCCTGTTGTTCTGGTCGATGGAGGTGTACAATTAACATCTTAGTGTCGGTGGTAAGCGGGTTTGTTGTAGCAATACGGCTTTCCCGTGGACATCGCACAACCATACCGTTTGTGGGCGGCGTAGTAGCGCATAGCGAAGCGTCGTCTATATTTCGGATGGGGATGATGAGTGTGTTTGGTAGCACTTTTAAGTGTAACAGGCATACTCAGCTTCATGTCTTAGTGCATTAGCGCTATGATACGTGGAGTTTTGTTCATTGACGTTTTAGTAGCGTGCTACTATGATACGTTAGTGATATTTTTTTATATAACAACAATACTAACTTTGTTGCCAAAGTCGATAGGAGTCATGTGGGTGTGTTGTGAGGGTGCGCCGCCCGTATGATAGTTGCATTGATGCTTACTGCTACTTGCGGTATTGCGTCTTGTGATGGATCTGCGGGTGTGCTGCGCCTGATTCGACGCATTCTTGTGGTTCTGGTCGATGGAGGTATACAATTAACATCTTAGTGCTGGTGGTAAGCGGGTTTGTTGTAGCAATACGGCTTTCCCGTGGACATCGCACACCCATACCGTTTGTGGGCGACGTCGTTGCGCATAGCGATGTGTCGTCTATCTTTCGGATGGGGATGATGAGTGTGTTTGGTAGCACTTTTAAGTGTAACAGGCATACTCAGCTTCATGTCTTAGTGCATTAGCGCTATGATACGTGGAGTTTTGTTCATTGACGTCTTAGTAGCGTGCTACTATGATACGTTGGTGTTATTTTTATATAACAACAATACTAACTTTGTTGCCAAAGTCGATAGGAGTCATGTGGGTGTGTTGTGAGGGTGCGCCGCCCGTATGATAGTTGCATTGATGCTTACTGCTACTTGCGGTATTGCGTCTTGTGATGGATCTGCGGGTGTGCTGCGCCTGATTCGACGCATTCCTGTTGTTCTGGTCGATGGAGGTGTACAATTAACATCTTAGTGTCGGTGGTAAGCAGGTTTGTTGTAGCAATACGGCTTTCCCGTGGACATCGCACATCCATACCGTTTGTTGGCGGCGTCGTAGCGCATAGCGATGCGTCGTCTATCTTTCGGATGGGGATGTTGAGTGTGTTTGGTAGCACTTTTAAGTGTAACAGGCATACTCAGCTTCATGTCTTAGTGCATTAGCGCTATGATACGTGGAGTTTTATTCATTGGCGTCTTAGTAGCGTGCTACTATGATACGTTGGTGATATTTTTAATATAACAACAATACCAACTTTGTTACCAAAGTCGATAGGGATCATGTTGGGTGTGTTGTGAGGGGGCGCCATCCGTATGATAGTTGCATTGATGCTTACTGCTACTGGCGGTATTGCGTCTTGTGATGGATCTACGGGTGTGCTGCGCCTGATTCGACGCTCTCTGTGGTTCTGGTCGATGGAGGTATACGGGTGGTGATGTCTGCTGGGATGTATGGGGGACCTTGGAATGGTGTAAGCCCGACGATAGTCGTATTGATGCTTGTTGCGTTCTGCAGCATTGCGTCTCTGCGATGGTTGTTTGGTGGGACGCTATTCTCAATGGCGCTCTCTGCGTCTTGGTTTGACTCACACCTAAGTAGCTTTGCCCAAGTCGGGTCCCTTCATTGCGGGGCTGCAGACTGTCTGCCCTCCACGATGTTTTATATAACAACATAATATTATATCTCTGTAACTTTCCCACCTTTGAATGATTGAAGGCAACTTGTTGGTGGGTGAGACAAACATGATCGAAAATGCATTTACTCAACGTCAGTAACACAAACCCTTTCTGATGGCGAATTATTACTCTTATCTTATAACTGCCTTTTGGCTATATCTGCCGTTGTATTGGTTGGTGGAGCATATGTGTCGACCTCATGCGGGTGGTAGCTGGCGGGAGGATCTGAGGAGACTCTCAAGGCTGCGGCCGAAAGCCGCACAACGTGGGACCCCATTCCCTTGAGGTGAGCAGTATACTCATGACACGCTCTGCGGCTAGTAGCCGTGCTGATCATGCAATTGGTGGTGATGCCATACACTTACATCACGTCTGCAGGAGCGGCGGTCTGGCAGGTGGTGGCGCTCACGGAGGGTTTACGGCCAGTGTGCCTAATTGCCTAAACCGTGTGACGTACATTCACTGTGGCTGGATTCGTTCGTATTCTGTATGGCGTTTACACGCATTGACATGCGCGACTTCGGTCGATGTTTGTGCTTACGCACTAACAAGGGGCCAAGCCTCTTTTACTGGTTCGCCAGTTATTTTGCTGTGGACTACGGTCCAGTTCCCGAATTAGCGTTCCCTTCGGGGGGAGTGCATCAAAATGGTTGGCACTCACCGTGCACGGCGTGTGTGGGGCCGTGTACCTCCCCTACATTTTTTTTAAATAAATGTAGGAGAGCGAAGCCCTTGCATCAGGTATTTTTGTATAAATATATTGTGAGCCTTTTCCAAGCGGGAAGGGATAAACAATAATAAATTAATAATGTAAACCTGATGCAAGTGGAATAGGGACGTTTTATGTTCTTAACCTTTCTCGAGCCCTGTCTTCGCGAACGGGGTTCACTTAGCTTATAAGGCACTACCAACAGCTTTCAATTGCTCTAGTGAATATTCATTCTTCCAAACGACACCTAAAAGAACTAAGTTACTAAACAAACACAACGTAAATAAGGGTCCTAACTAAGACGATCACGCCAAAAATATTAAAAACGGCCTATTATTAAACCTTTTGAAAGATCATTTAGAAAGATCTAAACATATCTTATTAATCTTGGTCACATATATATAATGTTATTGAAAAGGGGATATTTTTAATATTATAAAATTGTTATTATATACAGGGGGGGGGGGATCGTTACAATAGCTACGCCACTGCATGCTCGGGGGGCAAAGTATGATTGGCGTTCCGAGTTTTAACGTCAATTCGCGTGATGGCAGTCCAGAAAGGTTTAGTGAATTTATATATTCCTGTGGGTAATGGACTGCATCTTCGATATTAGTCACGGTGTCGATCGATTTGTAATTTTTTATATAGCCGAGGACTTTTTGAATAATCTGATCTAGGGGCACGGCAGTGCCCCCGCCAAGTCGAGCAAAAAAGCGGCACGGTCGTACCACACCATTCTCGAAGCAATTCAGGCCATTTTCGACCCACTATAACTTCGTAGAGGATAAAACTAGAAGCCTGATTGATTGCCTGAGATGCTATCAAAAACATAACTTGTAAAATAACCAAGTCTCGCAACTCAGTTTCTACGGTAATAAGTTGTGAGATCCATGTAATACCAACTAAGTCGGTTAATTTATTCAGTCCCTACTTAAATTAAGAGTCCTCCTGTTTTAAGTTATTATCTATTTAACTTACCTAACAACATTTTATAGTGACCATATCAATGTTAAAAATTTTTTATAAGTATTTTAAATATATAGATTGACTCCTTGGTTGGATGGTTTTAAAGTCTATATGTATAATAGTATATATATATATATATATATATATATATATATATATATATATATATATATATATATATATATATATATATATATATATATATATATATATATATATACACACATATATACGTGATTTAAACAACTAGATACCTAGTTATGATCCCAAACAGATGGTAGAAATTAGGATGTTTTTTATTGGCTATTGATTAGCCTCGCGATCTCGCGAAACGTTCTTGGAAAGACTCAATGTTCTTTAGCGAGAGGATTTGTAATCTATTTAACGGCCTGGCCACGGGGATCGGCGGCGCGAACGGCGAAGCGACAGGCGGGGCGAAAATTCGCGCGGCGCGATTTGAGGGCCACGGGAAGTCACGTTTGCCGCCGTGACCAGATAGGCCGAGAGTGAAATGTCTTTATCAAAGTTATCTCGATATTGCTTAGAAAGTAATTGTTTTTTGATTCAAGACATAATATTTGGATGAGATTGTGGAGTACTTGATTTAAATAGGAATCGGGTTATAGATGGAGAATTCTCCAACAAATAGAATGCATCTAGAAAAAATTTCGAGTAAATATCAGAATGATTGTTGAAACCTGCGATTATATTCTTGCTAATATTCAACCAGAATTGGGGATTAAAGTCAATGCGAATAGAATTTTGAGTTGTTTTTGTCGGCCCGGCATTTTTCGCGGCGAAAACAACTAAAATACTTTGTTCCTATACTATTCGCCACGTCTGCCGCCCGACTCCGTGGCTCGCACCGTTCTGATTCATACATTTGTTTCATTTGCCCGCCGCGCCACCAGTCGCCCGCGCGATTCGTCCGGTAAATTTCGCCTGTCGCGTCGCCACTCGCCGCTACGCGTGGCATGCTTCATACATTTGTTTTAGTCGCTAGACGCCTCGCCGTTCGCGCCCCGCGAATTTTCGCTACGGCGAATGTCCCGTGGCCAGGCTGTAATGCTGCTGTAGTGACGGGGACGACCCGGTACATCATCAATGCGGTACATGTTCACAGACTGCAGACTTCCCGGAGCGTCGATTCAGCTTATTTTAGTCGCAATGGGAAGAAGTGTTCTTTGGCCCGACTCGGAATTCGAACTCAATACCTAGTGGTCAGTAACCGTGTAGATGCTCGTGTGTGAGAATCAAGGTAAATGGAGCTGGTTATACTGGCGGGATGTTAACTGGAGAGCATGCAGTAGCAGTTAGATGAGCAATAAATAACACTTCTTCAGAGTTTCTTCTTATTTATTTTCTTGATTCCTTATTCTTACATTGCCGGATTTGGAATGTTTTACCACAAAAACGCCCCTTTTTTATAGGCAGCTGTCACCAATCAGAATTAATAAAATTTGCACGCGGCACTAATGAATTTGCACACGACACTAATGATCCCCGTCGACCAATCAGAGCGCAGAACAACCTTTTCTAAAGGAAATTTACAAATTTCTTTAATAAGTGTGGTAAAACATACCTTACAATATTTTTATACATTCCTGACAATAGATATGACTTATCTTTATTATTTCGAACATTAAACATTCATAAAACTCTTAATTTATACCTGTAAAAAATAGAAATAGTGGCGCGGTCTTCTTACGGTTTAGCTCCGGAGTAGCTAAGCTTTTTTCGCTTAACATACAAGTAGCGCCACCAGGCGGCAGGAATGCACAACGCTTATCATGATAAATATGCTTAAGACTCTATACAGAATATATTTCAACTTCTTATTAAATTAAAATCTATTTTTATAATGAGATTAGATTACAAAAGTGATTAATTGACATACTATCGCATTAAATTACTATAAAAGAAAAAGAATTAAACAAATCATTAAATTTACACTTAAATGTTAATATCTCTAATACAGCTCTTTAAAATTATAATAAGAGAAAGTTCTAATAAGTAACTAGATTCATATTTTGTTTCCAACATTCTAATTAAACCTAAACAAGGAATTAGATTCATATTCTCCTTACAGACTTTGTTACTAACAAACATTTAAAATTGCGTAACTTTCGTTACGCAATTTTAAAATAAGATTTGAAGCTAATATAGGTAATTGATTCACTTTCTTGGTATTAACGCTATTAGTCTTTATACTTAGTTGAGATCACAGATAAGAAAAAATTGAGATTAAACGTTTAAATTCACTTGTCATTGCTAACACTTAGTTTTAGATCGCCAAAAAAAGAAACAGTTGAGATTAAATGTTTTAAATTCACTTGTCGTCGCTAACAAACCGCGTTAAAATTACATAGCCCGATTTGACTTGTCATTATACGTCTTGATTTGGCATTATAAATAGTGCCCTAATCAATCACTTGGTCCATAACATAACCACTACCATTAGATCGAAAGCGTATCCGTTTGCCACTGTTGTTAAAATAATGGTTCATAAGCCACTGAACTTAGCAGCTATTAATAACATAGAGTTTCCAAGGTAAAGCAGTATCAACACTAAAGTCTAACTGAAGTATTTGCACGATCTGTGCGGGTTTGTCCATTTATTTTGTTATTGCGAATATATCTTTCATCATCATCATCATCATCATCATTACAGCCCTTTACAAGTCCACTGCTGAACATAGGCCTCCCCCAAGGTATGCCACAAAGCACGGTCCTGAGCCACATGCATCCATCGACTTCCTGCATGTCTTACCAGGTCGTCACTCCATCTAGTGGGGGGTCTCCCCACACTTCGTCTACCGGTACGAGGCTGCCACTCGAGAACCTTTTTCCCTAACGGTTGTCGGTTCTTCGAGCTATATGGCCGGCCCATTGCCACTTCAGCTTACTAATCCGTTGGGCTATGTCGGTCACTCTGGTTCTACTGCGGATATCCTCATTTCTAAGTTTATCACGCAGAGAAACTTCGAGCATAGCCCTCTCCATAGCTCGCTGAGCGACTTTGAGCGTCCTCATACGGCCAGCAGTGAAGGACCACGTCTCAGTTCCATATGTCATCACTGGCAACACGCACTGGTTGTACAACATAGTTTTCAGGTTTTGAGGTATACCTGACGAGAAGATGCGTTGTAATTTCCCGAACGCTGCCCAGCCGAGTTGAATCCGTCGATTGACCTCTCGGTCGAAGTTGGACTTACCTAGCCGGACTATTTGTCCCAGGTAAACGTACTCGTCAACAACTTCGAGCTTAGTGCTCCCAACAACTACCGGCATAGGTGTGATATGGACATTAAACATGATCTTTGTTTTGTCCATGTTCATCTTAAGACCTATCCGTTGGGAGACACCATTGAGGTCATTGAGCATAGTGCTTAAGTCCTCCAGCGATTCTGCCATAAGGACTATATCGTGGGCAAATCGAAGGTGAGTGATGTACTCGCCATTGATGTTAATACCGTATCCTTTCCAGTCCAGTAGCTTGAAAACGTCTTCCAATGCAGCGGTGAAGAGTTTCGGGGAAATAACGTCACCCTGTCTTACACCTCTCTGCAGTTGGATATCGTAGCCCTACTGTACAAACACTTCAGCACTTCGATATACCGACAGTCAACTTGGCACCGCTAAAGAGACTGTAGCACCGCCCAAATTTCGACGGAATCAAAGGCTTTCTCATAGTCCACATACGCCAGGCAAAGTGGCAGATTCTACTCTTCGGTCTTCTGTACAATCTGCCGCAGGGTATGTATGTGGTCTATGGTACTGAAGACTTTTCGGAAACCGGCTTGTTCGGGAGGCTGGAAATCGTCGAGTCTGCGTGCGAGACGATTCGTAATGACTCTCGAAAACAGCACATAGACGCGGCTCAGAAGGGATATCGGTCTGTAGTTCTTCAAGAGGGAGTTGTCACCTTTCTTGAAGAACAAGACCACCGCACTTCTGCTCCACGCCTCCGGAGTAGTGCCACCATGGAGGACGGAATTAAAGAGCCTCTGAAGGACTTCAAGTACCGGTTTTCCACCCGCTTTCAGAAGCTCCGCTGTAATTCCATCCTCACCCATATAACACGGGTGCATCTCAAAACTTATTGAGTGACTTACGTATGCGGGATAATGACTCCGTACTGGAGTACTCGGAAGCATGACGAGACTGAGTTTGGCTATTTGCTGATGGTGTAATAAAAGCACTTTCAAAATATTTATTAAAAACTGAGTAAATACTTGCACCCTCGTCATATTTCTGACCTCCAGTGTAAACTGGCTTGGGTAAATGGAACAGCCTTTTTTCGAACTGACATATTTCCAAAAGTGTTTAGGATTGAACGTAACGTATAGTTGTTGAGAAGACAAGACACAAAATCTGCATCAATTTCTTTACGTTTTCTATGTGTTAATTTAGGATAATAGTTAATATCAAATTAGTCAAAGATCACTGTTTGAGCCGCTCATAGATTCACCACTAAAAGGTGAGGCCGCTCTAGAGCCGAGTGGTAATCGCTGCACGTTCATGTTAAGATGGTCAACGAGTGTTAGGCTAGGGTTGTTCGACGATCATCGACCATCGATGATAGTCGATGTTAAAAATTAAAACATCGATGTTGGCACATGTCAAACAACGAAACATTGATGTCAATGAAACCATAATCAGGTTTTATGTGGTAGAGCCATGCTGCAAATATATTGTGGTTTCAGCACAAATGGGTCGGCTCGACCGGGATAGGAACACGCTCTCACAGAAAACCAGCGTAAAGTAGCAGCTTAATGCTGCTGCGTTTCGTGTGGTGAGTGTAGAGAACCGGAGACCCTTTTTATTGGAAACGAGGTATTGAACCTCAGTCCTCAGCATTTTGATTCTTAAGGCCCAATACGACGCGAATGACCTTGCTAGTTTCGCAGCAAACCAAGCGCCGCCAGTACCTACGCTTTGTTGATACAGACATGTATAATACCTATAATCAAAGCCGTACGGGCTTTGATTATATTTGACTGAACTAGCTCAGATGCGGAGTAATGAACAACACAGAGAGCATAGCTTACTTCTTAAACAAATTTTTCTTATTTATAATATTAGTTCCTATAGATTATAAATTCTGTACTTTATTCGTTATAAAATATTGTTCGAAAAGATATTGAATTGATAACGATTTTTTTTCTTAATTGGTGCATCGTACGTAAAGAATCTCATATAACTGAAAATGTTTGTTCTTGTGAGTCTTACAAGATGCCGTAATCCAAATTGCATAAATAATAAAGAAAAACACTAAAAAGTCGGTGATTGCCCCATAGATAGGTACTGTGTATGTAAATTCTCACAAGACTACTCCGACTGGTCAATCACTTCACATCCGCAGTATTTCGGTTTTTCTTAATTATGTACTTTTACCACATGCTTTCGGACAATACATTGACTGACATTATTTGGGGTCTCTGTGCTCGCACTACTCTGTACATTCTTTTCCAACTGGGTCTTGATATTTTACATTTTTAGTGTTTCTCACTTGAAACTAGAAAAGTATAAATGATCAGTTTGGCTAATGTAAATGAGTAAAAATGCAACCTATTAGGCAGCCTCAAACAAAAAATTACCTCACAAAAATATAAGTATTAACCTCAAAATACAACATTCGAGCAGCGTTCATGCGATAAACTCTCTTTGTTTTACCACTTAGGTAACATTTATTTCTTTTCCTACCCATAATTACATTTATAGACACTTAAACGCGTATAAAACAATAAATTTACGATTTTCGCTACAGACACATCGACTGTTGTTACCTTACGTCACACGTCGAAGCGCCTGGTAATTTATTACGGCAAACTTTTATCTGGCAATATACGAGATTATTATTAGGTGATTTTAATTAAAACGAATTATGTTAATAAACAATATTTGGTATCGAAAATAAAGATAGCAGGTACCTTCGGAATCACAATACAAACATTTTTACGTCAAAGAATTTTTCCTAAATTAAAATTCACAGAGTTTTGGAAGAACAATAAATTTTTATATATCATTTCTTAACATTCTTTTATTTCTTGGTATATTCATTTGTTTTAAAATTTTAAAATGACGGTGACATTGTGAAGGACCCGAACAAACCTACAAAAATGTTTTAAAGCTTAGAATTACTTCAGGTCAAAGTTCTAGTCAAGAGAAATACATTAATTTTCGCCAGTTCTCTTCGTATTCGGCCTTAATGAAGATAAATGTAGATGTCTATGGGCCACATCATCTACTTCCCATTAGGTGGACTATGTGCTCATTTGTCACCCTTATTCTATAAAAAAATCTATTATTAAAAGATTATTTTCAAAAGCTAGCTCTGAGCTCAACTCTTTACCAAAACAGAAACAGATTTAAAGTTACTTTGACAAAATTACTAACTCTTCAATCAATCAAAAAAAATATTGGACTATATAACAAATAAACTAGATATTTGTTAATTTCCTCCAATTTTTTTAAATTACTGATTTAAACTAAGTACATTGTTTCTTAATTTCTTTTATTTCATTAGTAATAAACCATAAACAACATGCTTATTTTTTATTCATGAAAAGAGTCATTGCCAAGGCAAAGTCAGAACACATAGGCAGAATTGGCGAGAAACTAGTTCGCCTTGCTTCTGGAACCCGTACAGTCTGGTCTCTTGCCAAGGCTGTCCAGGGGAATTTCTGTCAGCCATCTCTTCCATCTCTGCACAGGAAGGACGACTCACTGGCCCATACTGCAAAGGAGAAATCCGATCTTCTAGGCTCTTTCTTCGCGTCCAACTCGACTCTCGATGACGGGGGGAGTACGCTGCTGACCATCCCGCGGTGTGAGTGCTCTATGCCGGAAGTGCAGTTCACACAACGCTCGGTTCGCAAAGCACTCCTCTCCCTGGACATCCACAAGTCGAGTGGGCCTGACGGAATCCCCCCAATTGTGCTGAGGACGTGTACTCCAGAGTTGGCACCGGTTTTAACGCGTCTTTTCCGGTACTCCTACTCCCTAGGCGTAGTCTCAAAATCATGGAAGACGGTTTTCGTCCACCCGATCCCTAAAAACAGCGACCGCTCAGACCCGTCCAACTACCGGCCCATCGCCATCACCTCCTTGTTCTCCAAAACAATGGAGTCCATTGTAAACTGCCATTCCATGAGGTGCCTTGAGGATCACCACCTGATTCGTGATCGTCAATACGGTTTTCGCCGTGGTCGATCAGCTGGTGATCTTCTAGTATACCTAACTCATAAATGGGTGGAGGCAGTAGAGTCCAAGGGGGAGGCATTGGCCGTTAGTTTGGACATTGCGAAGGCCTTCGATCGGGTTTGGCACAAAGCGCTTCTTTCAAAGTTCCCTTCCTATGGGCATCCCGAGAAATTGTGCGATTGGATCACCAGCTTTCTTTCAGATCGGAGCATCAAGGTCGTTGTAGACGGTGCAAGCACCGATTACAAGCCTATTAATGCCGATGTTCCACAAGGCTGCGTGCTGTCGCCAACGCTGTTTCTTCTGCATATCAATATGTTGCAAATCCGTTACATTCATTGCTATGCAGATGACAACACTGATGATGCTCTGTACACCGGCCGTGCCAATATTTCTCGGGTAAACGTCTCCGAGTACCGGGACAAACTTGTGTCTGAAGTCGAGTCTTTGCTGAACAGAGTCTCGGGCTGGGGGCGACTAAATCTAGTCCAGTTTAACACTCAGAAGACACAAGTTTGCGCGTTAACCGCTAAAAAGAATCCTTTTGTCGTATCTCCTCAGTTTCAAGGCACTCCCCTTGTTGCCTCAGCCGGTATCGGAATCCTCGGCGTCGACATATCGAGTGACGTGCAGTTTCGTGGTCACTTGGAAGGGAAGGCCAATTGGCCTCTAAAAACCTTCTCGTGCTCAGCAGAGCGGGACAGTATTTCATGCCGGCACACCGCCTGCAACTTTACAAGGCGCAGGTTCGGCCGCACATTGAATACTGTTCCCATCTCTGGGCTGGGGCTTGATAAAAATTTTTTGGAATCAAACAAAGAAAACATTAAATTACATTAGTACATTTCACTTTACTTTGGTCGTCAGTTTTTCTATATAATCTCGCGCGCTTTATGGTTACAAGTTTCGATATAAATTGGTTAGTTACAAAGGTGATCCCGTTGAATAATGTTCGGCCAAATATTCGGTTCGGTAAAAGTTTTACCGAACTTTCGGCCGAATATTCGTATTCGGTGACAAACATATTCGGCCTATATCAAATTAAAATCAAATCCAATCTTGAATATTTGTTTTTCTTAATCTTTTAAGATTAAATTGATATGATAGTAAAATTGAGGTCCTTTGGAATTGCGGCGATTTATAATTTTTGAAATGAATTTTAAACCAATTGCCAATCAAGTAAGCAATTCTGCATATTGCTCCATTAAAATCGAATCGAATATTGACAAAAACAAATATTCAAGCAATAATATTTATATAATAATGAATATTTGAAAACAAATATTAAAGCAGTATGTTAGCAATGAAGTCGTCTTAAACTCACATTATATAATAACTTATATCAAATAATTTAAAGCTCAAAATAAATTATGCTTCTTTGCTTTATTTCTAACACTTTTTTGAATAAAATACGTTATACAAAAATTATGTGCTGTATTGTACCCTGTAGTGTATATAAGAAGTCATGACGGCGTAGGAGAATTTATGGTTAAAGATATTTTATTCTCAAAAGAAATATACATTTCACTTAATGAGAGGTTACAATAGTCAAGTTATAAATGGGTAATGAGCATACAGATAGCAAAAAAAATATATATACATATATATTAACAGTAAAAAGGGAGGAAAGAGTTTCGTGACATACAACTTCTTACTAGTTTAGGCATACAACTTAATACTTCCAATATTATCGTTTTGTGTATTGATGTACAAGTTAGCAATCTTTTAGTAGATAGTAATAGATAAAGTGGGTAGTAAGTAAGGTATTTCTTATCGTTACCGATAACGCTGATTAGCGGTCGGTATATGGACAGGGTCGGATTTAGAACTTATTCATTATATGTTGTTTTAGTTTGCTTTTAAAGATGTTAAAACTATTTAATATTTTTATTTCTTGTGGTAGTTTATTATATATTTTAACTTCATCAAAAAGTATGCTCTGCTTACCATAGTTTGTTCGTACCATAGGTATGTAAATATTATTAGTGTTGCGAAGTACTTAAGAGAACTACTAAGTACTACTATAAATCTACTAAGAGAATTTACTACTCAATGTCATCCCGTGGGTGTCGTAAGAAGCGACAGAGATAAACTAAAACATGAGCTATGCGTAGCAGCCTCTTCGGAAAAAAAATACGCTGCCGTTGCCAACCCACCCGATATACTGTGGCAAATATTCCCATAGTATCACGCGTAGAATACCATAATACATAGCCCGCGTAGCCACTAAAATGTCACTAATACGTCAATTCATACGTATAAATGTCAACACGATATGTGTTTTGACGTTTACAATGGTTTCCAAATTTTGCATGCAAATTATTTAGAAAATGCCAAATTGCACCCTATTTACAAATAAATATGTAAGTGTTAAACGTATGTGTTAAACGATTTTTTTTAATGAAATTCACTCTGTCAACACAGCGAATCGTTGCGAAATGTTGGCAGCCATTCTATTGTGTATTATAGTATTCTATGGTATCACCAATCTTTAGCAATAGACTTTGTGTTTAAAAATAAATTATTTGATGAATATTGTAATAATGCATTCTATAGACTCATAGAGTATATCTAACCTATTTAATAACGACATATCTGCTAATTATAAAAATACATTGGTATAAAAAAATAAGGTTCATTAATCTTACTTTTATAATTTGGTGGTTCAATTTAAGCGTATTTATTATTACATATCACTGATAAATCGGTTTAGAACGCATGAATATATAAAATTTGTAACAGTAATTAAATATTATTAACTCATTTTGGTAGCAACAAGAGTAATTATTTCTTTCTTTTAAAAAGTCTACTTCTTAACCTTTGGGCTTTAATTTGGAAATAGTTCACATCATCATCTACTTCTTTTCTCCCAGCTAATATTCTATAAATATTTTTAAAACTATTAAAATCAGACAACGCAACACAATATTTATCAAATAATCTACTAATTTATTTTTATGCACATTACATTTCATAAAATCAAAATCAATTAAAGTATATAATATGCTTGTTTTCATAATTTCTTTTAACTGATCATTTTCAAAATTGTCCTTTGAAATATGATTGATTATATCCCGCATATCTGAAATTGATTAAATCAAATCATTGCAAGGAATACAAAGCCACCTGCATATTCTCTGTATTTTATGTATTCTATTTCATCTTCAGAAAATAGGTCATATTTACAGTTTTTTTTAAGCGCTTATTACACCATACAATTTTTAGGAAATCTAATTAGGATCCTAAATTGGAAGCTAGTGATCACACTACACTAAATTGGATTCTAAATCGTGACGAACCGCATTCGTAAAGAAGTATCGACGGGGTTGCACGTTTGATCGATGGCGCTGTATTATTTTATATATATTGTAAAAAACTGTCCAATATGAATATAATTATATATTTTTAGATTCTAAGCAGTTTTTTTATAGGATAGGGTGACAAACTAGCACACAGTCCACCTGATGGTAAGTGGTTGCTGCGGCCCATAGATATCCACATCTATCTCCGATTACAAATCAAAATGCAGATGCGTTGTCACCTGTGACGACTAAGATGGAATGCCTCGTTTCCAGTAAAAAGGGTCTCCGGTTCTCTACACTTGCCATACGAAACACAGCAACATTAAGCTACTATTTTACGCTGGTATTCTGTGGGAGCGTGGTGCTTTCTCGGTCGAGCCGACCCATTCGTGCTACAACTATACAGCTAATATAACTGCAGCATGGCTCTACCACCTATAAACAGTTTGAATATTTAATAAGTTTGGTATCCAAACATATTGAAAAAGAAGTCACGATATTTCGATAAAGTGTGAGTACCAAAGAATGTTTGATGGTGACATTACGTTTTATAGCCACCGGAAATTAATATTAAGATTTAAAGTACTGCTCTCTGATATCAGACTTCTATCAATACTTCAAGACATCCGCTTGTATCAAAGTGCGGGCGCCGACTGGTTGTTCTAAATCGTAACGTTGCGATTACACTGTCCTAAATTGTAAACAATTTAGGAAGTACATCGATTGGGACCTCAAATTTGACTAAATCGGATCCTAACTGTTCTAACTACGATTACACCTTCCTATTTCCTAATTAGATTTCCTAAAAATTGTATAGTGTAATAAGCGCTTTATTCTTAGAAAAAGGGCTTTGTCACTGAAGCGATTATGACGCCCTGGTACAACAAAATTCTTAAATAGGATAAATACTAACAAATAAACTTATTAGTTATTTAATCTCTTATTTACTAACACAAAGTTTTTGGCATCATCTGATAACGGGTCTGAAAAAATACTATTATTGTCAACCAAATCTAAGAAATTCACTTTGACAGCTGTCAGACTTATTGCACCAAGTATGCCAACCAAAAAATGGAAACGTACAAAATTCGATTCTTTAAAAAAATCGATAACGATTATTTAGAGTTGGTAATCATTTACAGTTTGGTTTGAATAATACCAGAATAAATAAAAAACGCATAATTTAAAACACAATATTGATCAGTTTCTTCTTATTTGTTGTTACTGCTTATTTCTAGAGGCACATTTATAAAAAATTAAGATTGAAACTAGATTAAAAATAAATTTATTCAATCACTATCAGTACAACTAGTTGAGCTGTCGTTGTTTAGATTATTATTTGATTTTCGATAATGCAGTCAAAATGTATCTTTCAAAGTCATCCATAATCAAATTTTTTTTGTTTTTTATACCACTTTTGTCCAATCATCGCTTGTGATTTGGGCACATGCTTCAACGAATATATAAAAAATAGTCCAAAAAGTTAAAGCTGAGCAACAAAATAAGAAGACAAACACAAAATTACGCATAGTAAGCTCCCGAAATGGCGGAAGATTGAAATTACGTAGTAGTTTTTTCAGCACGGCCTTGTATATGAATTTTTCTGCTTACACAAATTTGCGTTCACAAATTTAAAAAAAAAACTTGTTTTGTTCATGATTGATGAATTTTAAAATAAAATTAAGTTGAACAAATCATACATTACAAAAATAACGATTCCATTATTTGAATATTTTTACCGATTATCTGAATATTTTTGCTGATTATTCACATAACAATGAATTTTAATGATCCAAACACTACGGTAAGGTACATAGCGACATATCATCAAAACGATGTCAAGTAAAAAAAGGTGATACTGGATCATTGAGCTATTATGTACTACGTACTAGAGGAGACACCGCATTCAGCTACTCTGTTCCACTCAACTGCGGTTCATGCACTGCACTTTAATCAGTCACTCGCTAGCTCGCTAGGCGCTTGTAGAGTTGTCACGTGTTGTGTTGATTTAAAAAAAATCTCTTGATAAAAATATGCCGTCTTGTGTACTTAGATATTGCACAAATAATTCAAGAAATGTCAGTAAAAACCAAGGAATTACTTTTCATCGGTTAATAAGATACTTATTCAATAAAAAAGTATTATAAATTAATAATAAAACAAATTATTCCTAAGACGCCATCTCGTGTCACTGAATATAGATTATGAAATTAATATGTTCAGATGCGACATTTCCGTGGGTACTTAAGTATAGGGCGAATATATTATTATACACATTTTTTTTATAGAAACATATATAAGTTATTATGATTTGGCAAAAATTTCCATGTTTAAATCCGCTTATTATTCTTTTATTTTATTTTTAAGTTTCCACATCAAAGTCAAAGTGGAATAAATTCGTCCATTTTTAACTCTCGCGTGCCCAGCATTTATGAACGATTATTTACAACATTTATGATTCTAATTTAAATAAATATATTTGTAATTTAAATTTTATGTTAATAAGTTTTGTTAAACATACATTTAGTACGTTTTTTTATATTTGACGTAGATACCTTTTAAAATATTCAGATAAAAATATCATTAAAATGTAATTCTGACATAATATTATGTAATATTATATTAAATTAGCACATATACAAAATAAAAAACAATTTAAAAAATTGTACTCGATATAATTAACAATACAATATAAATAAACAATTATTACATACTGACCATTCTACTTAAGTATAATCTATAATAACAAAAACTGACCGCGCAAGCGCAATGCGCGTTTATACCAACTGCGCATGCGCGACTCTACTATTACCGCGCATGCGCGAAGACATACGAGTTGGTGCACAATTTTTGTTTGGAATAGCTTCTCTAGTACGTAGTACATTATAACTCAATGTACTGGATATTTTTTTAGTATCTTGCTTTGTTAGAAAGATGCGAATTTAAATTAGTGATAAAAACTATACACGAGGTAAAGAAATATACATAACTTTATAATTCTTCGGATTTACGGAAAAGGTTATTAAAAATGTCGTGAGTACGCTTGAGCAAAGTTATTGCGAAATGATTAATGTGTAATGACTATAATACTGCTAATCAATGACAAATGTAAAATACAATTTTTTCTTTCTATGGAGTTCTGGGCACATTCTATCAAAATGTGATACAGCAGTTAAACAGGTGAGGTAGTTTTTCGCATCAAGTATAAAAATTTATTGCATGGAATGAGCCCAGATCTGAGTCTTAATGCTATTACAGTATCGGGTCTACACAATATTTCGTTATCTATCCAGGTTGAGCGCATTGGGTACGGCTGGATCGTACGGTACCATATACCCTTTTCTTAGCTCTTTAGTCAAAATATTTCTTCCAAAGGTCATAACAATATTTTTTTTAATAAAGGTGTATAATTTTGAAATGAAGGGGTAATATTAATAAAATAGCCGAAAAAGCTTGTTTGGCTAAAATATCAGCTTTTTCATTACTCTCTAAGCCAATGTGCGAAGGTATCCATTGTAAATATATATTCTGGAGTCAGCCTGTAACTGAACTAGAAGCTTTAAAATCGCATATGCTACTGGTAAGCCTCGAAAAACCGAAGTACACCGAGCAAGGTGTTGAAGCGCACTCCTAGAGTCGGTTAAAGTAACAATATTGCATATTTACAGTTAACACAATGTTTATATTTGGTTTCATTATAATTGGCGTGAGGTTTATTTCTAAAATTTTTGTGAAATCAAATGTGCAGGTTGACGATGCCTCTAAGTTTTCATTAACAATGAGTGTGCACAGCATTACAATAATCTAGCTCGCAGTTTTTACCATGAGTGTGGACACTACTTAAATTATTGATCAAAAGGGTGGCAAAAGCTTACTCATATTGGTCACAAGTTGGATTAATATTACGGCATCCATGGCGTTTAACCGATCCAAAGAAATTTTCCAGTGGGTCCTGATTTAGATGACGCAACCAAACTGATGTAATGCCAAAATCAATTTCAATTTTTTTTAATAAAACTTCCATCCCTTCTAATATCTACACCCAATTGTTTACAGTTGGAATAAATTCTACTAGTGGAAGATAAACATCATAGGCGCAAAAACTTTTTTGGCATCCATACATGTTTTGTGATGTATGGAGTGAGCTGTTGCAGGTCCAAGTCGAGTTTTGGCATCTTTTCTTTTAAAAACTGCCATTAACTGAGTCGAAAATATTATCCATAAAAGCAGCAAATCAGCATCTTCGTACTCTCTCCATCTCATCTTCCTTAAAATTAAAAAAAATTATCAACCAGTTTTGTTTAAAAAAGGAAACAATTATTGCAACATCCCACAAACATCATTAAGTATTTATTAGTGGTTGCGAATTGACTTTCCTGAATCTAATAATTTTAAATTTATTGACCAATAATTTAATGTAAATTTTGGTACCTATCTAAATTCTTTTAATTTGTTATTTTATGTTCATGCACAAAATAGTTCATAGGGCGCACTTAATGCCATAGGGCATTCTATGAGTCAACTATTAAGCTAAACAGAGGAACATATAAGAGGTGGTGGAGCAATAATCAAAATAGAAAGGGCTTTTTTATAGAATAGGATGACAAACGAGCACACAGTCCACCTGATAGTAAATGGTTGCTGTGGCCCATAGACATCCACATCTATCCTCGATTACAAATAAAAATGCAGACGCGTTGTCACCCGTGAGGACTAAGATGGAATGCCTCGTTTCCAGTAAAAAGGGTCTCCGGTTCTCTACACTCACCATACGAAACAGTAGCATTAAGCTACTATTTTACGCTAGTATTCTGTGAGAGCGTGGTCCTTACCCGGTTGAGCCGATCCATTCGTGCTACAACTATACTACTGATATAACTGCAGCATGGCTCTACCACGTAAAAAAGTCCTATCCATTTTTACCAGAAGCTTGATGACGGCAGCAGCTTCTCTCAGTTTGTGTGTCGAAATGAAAACAGAATTTTAAAATATTTTATGAATACGATGTCCAGTTTCAATTATGTAGGTATCGTTTCTTTTGTGTTCTTTTCGTTTTACCTTTACTAAATATAAAACGTATTAGGTACCAATATTCAAACTTTAACTTACACTAAGTTCTTAAGACAAAAATAAAACAGAAATAATAATAAAACCAAAAATCAAAACGTATAAAAACACCAGCCGCGTGACGCCAAAATTTTGGAAAAAAAACACGAAACGTCAAACGTGGTATAATTTTGGACAAATAGTATAACTTCATTTACCCTGAACAAAATTAATTAAATTACACACTTCGGTTATTATCTTCCACGTTCCTTTTGTATTTCCTTTATTTTTTATTAATTTATTTTTATAATATTCTTTTTTCAGATTTTTAATAATTTTGTTACACATGTTTCTCATATACTTAATCTTTAGTTCTTCATTATCCGGTAACTTTTTAGTTTTCATATGTAGATTATCTCCTTTCCTTATAGATCTTACCACTTTTCTTGTTATCCATGGTTTCAGAGGTTGGTGCTTTTTAGTAATCGTTTTGATTTGTGAGTTCTGTTTAACCAATGAATAAAGTTTATTCGTGAAAAGCTCAGTGGCTGAATTTACGTTACTAATATGTAGCACATCATGCCAGTTTTCTCCCACCAGTATTTCTTTGATCCTTTCATAATTAACGGTTATTTCTTAGATTTTAATATATCTTTACTAACACCAGCATTGTTCATATAAAGCATTATGGGTGAATGATCAGTTATTTGCTGTTCAAAAACTATAGTTTTCCAAGAACTATAAATTTTGACCATAAAATGATCAATGCAAGTATTGACTCTAGTAGGACGGTCAATATCTTGTTTTAAACCGTGCATAGCATATAATATCACCAGTAAATATTACATTTTTAGTTGAGATACTAGTTAAGACCGCGTCAATAGATTTTTTAAATATTTACTAGAAAACTTTTAAAGAAAACAAGGCGGACGGTATGAGCATATGATTGTATAATCTGGCGAGATTTTTATTATAAGGCAGTTTCCATCGTGAAAGGTTGGCTCATAAGAGGATGCATCAATTTCTTCTCGGACGTATATTTTGATTTAATTGTAACATATTACTGGAGTATTTAATATTTATAATTCTTGAGTCTAAAGTGGGCGGTCCCATAATGAACTGGCCTGATATAGTTCAAAGCGACATGTCGCTACACGTTGTGTTGCATTAAATAGTACGTTTATCGTGCACTTAATATAAGAAACATGCATCGACATGAAATGCTTAGTCTTAGTTTAACAGGCATTTGAATAACGAGAGTCGCGTATTTTTTCAAAATGTCGAAAACTGAGTATCGAAGTGTCATAAAGTTTCTGTTTAAAGAAGGTTTATCCCCTGCCCAAATAAAAGAACGATTGGATGGCGTGTATAAGGAGTCTGCCCCCTCCTATAGCACAGTGAAAAGTTGGGTGAAAGAGTTTTGCCTCGGGAGAGAAACCGTCGAAGACTTTGGCCACGACGGTCGACCTGTGGAAATGCTCACTCCCGAAACGATTGCTCTTATCGAAGAGGAGGTTCTGAGTGACCGCCGTTTGAAGAATTAGAGAAATTGCAGCAAGGCTTGGGCTCTCTAAGAGTACCGTTCATCGCGCGATCCATGAACATCTTCACATGAAAAAAGTGAGTGCAAGATGGGTACCGAAACTTCTTTCAGCGGTACAGAGACAGGAAAGAGTGCGCTGCGCTTCGGAGTTTTTGGATCTTTGTGGCGAAAATCCAAAGACTGTGATCGAGCGGCTAGTGACTGGTGATGAAACTATGATCTTGTATTATGATCCACAAAGCAAGCGGGAGTCAATGGAATGGCGTTATAAGGGTGAAAAGACCCCTAGAAAGGCAAAGGTGCAACAATCGACTAAAAAACTGATGTGCACAATATTTTGGGATTTTCAAGGCATTTTGATGGTGGATTTTAAAGAACGTAATACAGTCGTGAACGGCGAATATTATGCTTTTTTAATATATAAATTACGAGACAAGATAAAGGAAAAACGAAGAGGCAAGCTGTCTAAAGGTGTCCTGTTGCTCCATGACAACGCCCCTGTTCATACCGCCGGTGTTTCGAAGGATGCAGTTCGTCAATGCGGGTTCACAGAAGTTCAACATCCACCTTACAGTCCAGACATGGCCCCGTCCGACTATTATTTATTTCCAAATTTAAAGCTGGACTTAAGAGGAAAAAAATTGTCAAGCGATGAAGAGTTGCAGGCGGCCGTCTTCAGTCATTTTGAGGATAAAAAATGTGATTATTTTTATAAAGGTTTAGAGATGTTGATTCACAGATGTCAGAAGTGTGTTAGTATTTATGGTGATTATATTGAAAAATAAAATTGGTTTCGTTTCATTTCCTTCATTGGTTCATAGTTAGGCCAATTCATTATGGGACCGCCTATGTAAGTGTGAAATTTATGTACTAGATTACTAAGTGTAAGTAATTTATGATGTAATTTTATGTTAATTTATAGAATCAGGCGTTACTTTGCGGAAACCCATTACAATAAAGACATTTATTAATTCGCAACCATCCACTTAAAAATACAATGATGTGTCTTACCTTACTCTTAACGGTTAGCCGCCGTAGAATCTACATCACCTGAAGATGCCTCGTGTAGAGGCGAAACACGTGTTGTATTGTCGATGGTGTGTCTTTCCTGGAATAGTGGTGTTGGGAGTAGTGGTGCTGGGATTAGTGGTGACGGGATTAGTGCATGTAATTGAGGGAGGGCGGGAGGTGCTCTTCAATCCAGATAAGACACATCATTGTATTTTTAAGCGGATCGTTGCGAATTAATTAATGTCTTTATTGTAATTTTATGTGTTGAGTTGTCAGCGAAATTATATGAATAGGTATCAGTGATATACGCATATGAATTAAAGCTAATAATTAAGATTAAACAACAAAAGCTTATAAAACATAGAGAACAATAAAACATGCATTTATAAAAATAAATAATACAAATTAATAAATAGTCATTTGTTGCTAATGTTATAACCTTTACAAGTGGAGCTCCATCCGCCCTCCGAAGTTAAATTTTACCCCTTGATGTCCAGCAATATTTAAAGGCATTAGTTTTAGCAAATTCCCTGGTCAAAAAGAAGAGTTTCTTCGCCTTAATTGTCAAACTCTCAGACACGAAAATCAGTTTGGGTGGACCATCAAGTTTTAAGTTTGAGGTATTCAACTTGCAGCTCGTATATTATTTGTTGTATGCCTTGACGGACTTATCTATTTTATTCTTTAAGAATACGGTTGGCAATATTAGTCTGATTTACAATGCAACATTGCGGTCGGCGTAGTAGGCGGTGTACATTTAAGCGGTATAGTAGCCGGGCGTGAGCAAACTGCAAGTACTAGACAAGCAGAAAAATTTGAAGCAATGCACACGCATTGCATTGCAAGGCACGTAGCCGTTACACAAGTATGCAGCTGCGTATGTATGCAGTGGGCAAATTAAACTTATCAGAGTGCAAGTGAATGCGTGTTAGATTCATTCACTATTAACACTGAGCGACAACACAGTCTTCTTATAGTTTATGCTCTCCTATTATTTCGTACAATTTAACACTTCACAATTTCGTAAATTTTTAATTATTTGATAAAAGAACTAAGTGTATCTATCTATCACGTCTGATCAGCACAGAGATCCGGGGAAGAAGCAACATGTGTCAATGTCTATACATATAAATATTATCTATGTCAGAACAAATATGAAATATATATCATATTATCAAATATTAAATATAAATAGTTATCATCTCTCAATCTAAATAAATCATACCTAAAAACATTTCAGCCCTTTTCTTTATAACTACAGGATTAGTTGATATCTCAGGATCTTGCATTGGAGTAACTGGATCTGAAACATTAGTTAATTTTCTTTCAGCAACATGCTTCACTTCTTTAATTATTCCTTTGCTATTTTATATTATTGTAATATTTTTAGCCATGATTTTTCACAGGCGTTTGTGACAAATGAGCACACAATCAAACTGATGGTAATTTGATGCTGTACCTATAGATATCTACATTTAAATTCAATTAAAAATTAAAATGCAGATGCGTTGTCACCCCTGAAGACTACGATAGAATACCTCATTTCCAGTAAAACCTAAACACCATACAAAACTCACCCACACTAAGCAGCGTGGCTCTACCACATATAAGATATAAGAACTTCATTAAAAACATAGAATTATAATTACAATCATAGAAACATATTAAATATACAGAGTAATTCAAAATTTTTGCATTATAAAAAAGTTTATATCTTATGTTCAATAAATTGAAACTGTTAAAAAATGGCATCATAAGTCAGACTAACCAATATTTTCTTTGTGAGAAGTATTTCCTTCCATTTTTGTGTATTATCGAATTACCGAACGTTCAGAGTAATGACCTGAAATGAAATTCATAAATCAATATCAAAAGAAGAAAAGGAACTAAATATATCACTGTAGGTTAGGAGAAATGGGTGTTTCTCAGTGGATTGAAGTGTAAATCCCACGACAATGTAGTGTTAAGTTTAGAGTGTGTTTCCTCTCATTACCATCTTTACCAACATTACACGGCGACCCTGCCAGACAATGCGCTGCGACAATGCAAGTGCACTGTCGCAGTCTGAATAATTATTAAACTGTTAAATAAAAAAAAAGTATTTAACTGCAGTTTACTGGAATTGACACAATTATACTGGATATGATGAAAAGGAAAATTAAATGCGCATATAAATATGGCCTTTTCTTAAATATTTAATATTACATACTTATTGAGGAAAATGCTGCGGGGATTGCAATTTGTATTTGGATCTGTCTGTTGGAATGTTAATTATCTGGAGGCACGGCAGTGCCAAGTGCCGCCAAGTCGAGCAAAAAAGCAGCACGGCCGTACCATACTTTTCTCGAAGTGATTCAGGCCAATTTCTTCCCCTATATTTATTATTTATTTAATTCAAAAACTCTTGTGGCTTACAGAAAATCCAACACGCACACAAGGTTTAATTTTACATGCAAAAAATATATTAAAAAAATTCATCCAATTATAACAAACGAATTAATAGTTATCACTTATAAATTACTGACTAATTAAAAATAACAATCGTAAATTAAACAATTATGCAATATTAGCGTTATAAGCCTTTAGCAGCGCGTGTAGAGAAATTAAAATATGAAAATAAAACATTAAAATATGAATATAAAAAGAAAAAGGTCGCAAGCATACAATGTCAGACTATGAAATATTTTGTCATATTGTGTCTATAACTTCGTAGTGGATAAAACTAGAAGCCTGAATTTTCAGTAACCAAGTAGGCATTGTATAAAAATGGTATATTTCAAATTTCATTCAATTTGAACCAGTAGTTTAAGAATTATAACTAGTCAAAATTTCTTAATTTTGTCACTCACTGACTGACCGATCGTCAAAACTCTAAGGCACTTCTAGAAGATATATAAGCTTAAAATTTAGAACACAATTAGAGTTTAGTGTATGAATCAAGGAAAAACTAGAATATTTTTAAATTTCGGTCCAGTTTTCTAGATTCACCAACTGCATAAATAACTTTGTAATCCGATATAAATATATAGAATTACAAGGTTACATTTGCAGTGAATGAATCAGTGTTCTTTTATATGTATAATAGGTGTAGATAGGTACGTTGTTGGTATACAAGAAGTAGAAGGTACCGGAAAGAAAAAGAACTAGAACTATCTTGTCTACAAAAAGAAATGAGATGCCATCAAACCATAACTTGTATAAAAACCAAGTCTCGCAACTCGGTTCTTCTACCATAAAAAGTTGTGAGATCCATGTAATACCAAGTCTATTAATTTATTCAGTCCCTACTTAAGGGTCCTTCTGTTTCATTAAACAATCTAATTTAATATAATATGTATTACTTGTGAGATACATTGCGTTTTCATGCGATGGTCAAGTCAATTTATATATTTAAAACATAAAAGATTTTTAACATTGGTATCTTCGATCAACAATACCAACTAGATGTCGGGTCGTCGCAAGAAATCCATCTCAGTAAATAAGAGCGCACATGAGACGTGAGCTCTTGCACGTGAGAGTGTAGCTCGCAAGGCAATAACGAGAAAAAGAACTTTATTTGTTATTGTTTAAGGTTGATTTCACACTAAATGTTATTTAATTTATGTCTTTTCATAGTTTATATTCATGCGGACAGTATCTAGCTATGATTTTGTATGTGACCCGTTATCTAGTTGGTATTGTTGATCGAAGATTGGTATGGTCACTATAAAATGTTGTTAGGTTAGCTAATTTCATAATAACTTAAAACAGAAGGACCCTTAACTAGGGACTGAGTAAATTAAGTGGTGTTATAAATTGAACATATGTATCTGAGCTTCTGTCTGAAGTATCATAGTGGCCGCACAGATGGACTATTATTTAGCTTTTTTTGTTGAAAGGTAACTAGATCAAGAGTGTTCTAAGTTATGATTCAAGAAAATCTGTTCAGCCATTTGAAGATCATCAGCTCTTTTTTTTGTTTTTTGTTTACTAAATTTTTATTAGTTATTTAACAAAATTTCCTTCAAAAGTTTTATAAATCTTACATTCAATTATTGCATTATATTTTTATAGAGATTTCTTTATTTAATTTTATGGACTTCTTAAGTCAATCCAAATTTACTTGGAACTTCTATGGTATCATCTCAACCCTTTCTACAGGAAACTTCTCTCTTTTTTTAATAATAAATTTACATTTTTCCATATGTATATTATGACATACTCATAAATAAACAATGATGGAAGTATTAAAATATTAGTCCCCTTGAGAAGATCACGTACTATGTTCAGCAGTGGATTTGTGATGTGCTGTAATGATGATAGTATTATGATTATAAGTATATATAGCAGACTTGTTGAAAAATATCAGTACCCGTAGGTGTTGACAACTTTGCCAGGTTCAAAATATATTTCATGGGTTTTCTTCTCATAACTGCTGATTTATTTGATGATGTAGCTAAAAGACAATAATAGGATTAACTTTGAAATTATTCATATCATTATACCAGTATCTGTGACGACTTACAAAAGTATATTTTCACTGTATAATATTATAAAATAATTTATTTTTAAAAAGTATAAAAGAGGGGTGATAACACATTGCAAGCTTAATATTTATGAAAACTTTAAATTATCCTTTTAACCCCCTAAGATACCGTGGACATGTTGACAGGTCCAAGTTTTGTGACCGCTAAGTACAGAGGACATGTATACATGTCCGCATTACGTGCTGCTATTTTCGTCATTAATTGATATAAAAATACAGTATATTTTCGATTGAACACTATTTCATTCGATTCTGAACGAACTAAAGAATATTCTGTAGCATTATATTCACTCGGTTACATAGACATCATCAAATATAACAGCCATTTGATTTTGCGTGCCGGTGCGGTTGGTTGCGTAATCGTTGAAGTTTTGTGATTGTGATTTTAGTTTACCTACTTATCTTTACTACGTAATGTTTTTGAATGATTTAAGTTACAACAGTAACTTTTTATGTTTCAATTGATAAAAAAGTAGAAATAAAAAACCTCTATGCGAACAATTCGTAACGGTCAAGATTTCTAATAAGATTCTAATAATATAATAATAGTATATTTCTTATTGGAATACCATAGTAAATACTTTTACTAGTAATTGCTATATGTTATATCTATATGATTGTATAAGAAAAATAAAGGAAGACGATATAAAATACATACCTACACAAAAAGGTTTTAAAAATGAATTTAGTAAGTGCGCGCAAACTCTCTATTGTCGAATTTTTAGCAAATGTTTGCAAGTGAAAAAGTAGTATTATTATAATTATTACATACATAATTTCGGTTAATTTAGGAAGAATATGTTGTATTGATTGTAAGGACATAAAATAAAATAAAAACTTACGATATTTCATTCATAAAATAAAATTTATCGTCAGTAAGTACACTTTATCAAGATCCATTAGAAACAAAGAGCTGTACAAAATAAAATAAACATTTATATGTTATAGTTATTGTTTCTACTTATCGAAAATCTTATCAGCTTTAAATAACTGTAACTAAAACCTCTTTAAACATAAATGAAAGGTTGTGAGAAACATAAATATTTAAAACAAGTGCGGCCAGCTGAGGTTATTCTGGCCTATGTTTACCAGTGAAATAACGAAGGGCTCTAATATTGATGATGATAATGATGAGTAACAACAACATTTTATTTCAAAATTTACAACCCGTCCATTTCATAGCATAAGGGTGACAAGTGATCACACAGCCCACCTGATGGGTAAGTGGATGCTGTGACTCATAGGCAACCATCCTCGATTAAGAATAAAAAAGCAGATGGTCACCCGTGAGGACTAAGATGAAATTCCTCGTTTCCAGTAAAATGGGTCTCTGTTTTTCTACATTCACCAAAAAGAGACACAACAAAAGCATTGAGCTGCTATTTTACGTTCGTATTCTGTGAGAGCGTGGTCCTACCCCGGTCGAGCCGAACCATTCGTACTATAACCATAATATAACTGCAGCATGGCTCTAACACGTACACAATCTTAAAAATCAAAACCAAAAATTTATATTTTACGTAGTTTTAGTTTGTTCGAATACTGTAGGTTTTTGCACAAACATCAAGTTCTTAATTATATAATTATGCTTATGCTTAGGTCTTTTTAAATATCCAGATTATCGACAAAGAGCATAATGGCCAGTCAAACGTAAAGTTACAAATTTAATCTAACATGGAAGGGGATCAGCTTTAAGATGAAGTATAATATAATATTTTAATGCTGAAACTGACCATCAGTAAACTTTCCCAGGCCATCCAGCGTAGTGGGAAGCGACAGCCGTCCGCCCTGATGTGGTAATCGCAGGTAATAATAAATACACATCATACATATAATATACATTATATAATATACATCGTATAATATACATCGCGCGGGTAGTCGTGACGTCTACACGCATATTCGGTGTGTGCTAATTATTTATATGTTTTCATCTTTTATTTTTACGCTGTATTTTTCACTGTTTAAATGCGATAAGTACTAACTAAACTCACTTCACTCATTGGTGACTACTTCTCTTCTCCAAAAACTTGAATTAAGGAAGATTTTCTTCACGCGCTAATAATGGATGTTCAGCTAACTAACAACTTGAAGGAACTTGAGAATATGTTCGGATCCCGGATGCTTGATTATGAAGAGAAACTGAAGAAAGCCAGCACGGAGACTAATTCTTCATATCCTGATCTTTAGTCGCTTTCGCGTGAGTTCTCCGAATTTAAATGTTTTGTTTGGCAGACATTATCGAGGCTGAAAACCCAAATTGAATTGCTTTGCCTCGGCTTAGATAGACACGAAACCGCTATGCGAAACAAAGTGTTGCTATTCCACGGGATACCTGAAAAGCCTAATGAGAATCTTCATGACGTGACTCTTTAATATCCAATCAGTTAAAGTTAACAGACTTGAGCAAGGACAGTTTAAAAGTCTGTCATAGACTTGGATCAGCACAAGGGAAAACTCGGCCTGTCTTGGTTCGGTTTTATGAAACGGAGCATCGACAACTCGTTTGGGATAGTAAAACCAATCTGAAAAGCTCTGGCATCACTATTTCGGAGTTCTTAACTAAAACAAGACATCGGGTATTTACTGCAGCGCGCAAACACTTCGGAATCAAACACTGTTGGTCATCCAATGGCAAAATTTTAATCATCCTTCCTGACAAATCAAGACAAAAAATTGAAACTATGACTGAATTCGAACTAACCGTTAAATATCCGTGTATAATTGCCGATTCTAACAAAACATCACTTTCACAAGAAACATCGTCATCGAAAAATAGCGTAAATGTTCCAAAGAAAACACGCCGACGTCAATAATTTGCAAGTTTACCATTCACATAAACTATCTTGCAAAAACAGCATCTAAACTTTGTTTCATTTTTTTTTCTCTTGGGCGGGTATGCATTTTTTTTTTTTTTTAATAACAACTATTTGTTTACATCAAGTTATTGTGATCAATGTATCATATCTACGATCTGTTCTACATTTTCGTATATTGTTGAATGTAATGTAGGATAATTAAGTACTTTAATTGACTTTCTTGATTTGTACTGTCCATAATCAAAAATTTTAATGTTTTTTTTCTTTACACTTGATTTTACTTTGAATTTCTTCCATCACGCCAGAGAGTGAGTTGAGTTACTAAGTTTTGATTTTTATTTTATTTTTGTACTTTTATTTTTATTATAATATTCGTTTTATTGTTTTTTTTATTATTATTATTTTTTTTTACTTTTTAGTTAAATATATATATATATATTTGTTATTTTACTTTATTATATTCGTTATTATCAACATAAACTATGAATAATCTATCAGACATCAATGAAAGCTTTTTCTCTTGCTCGTCGTCTACTAACAGTTTTGTAAGCGTAGACACCGAATCTTCATCTGAACCTATTACTCTGCTCGATCACATTTCTTCTGTATTTTCTCAATACCCTGTAAACTTAAATATTGCCCACATCAATGCGCAAAGTGTTCCTGGCCACTACTCTGACCTTCTGGCATCCATTAGCAGTACTCATCTCGATGCTCTTTTGATTTCTGAAACTTTCCTTAAACCTACTCTTCCTTCCACTCTATACTCACTTCCTGGTTATGTATTAATACGCAATGACCGAGTGGGCAAGGGCGGTGGAGGTGTTTCTATTTATCTGCGTGCTGAAATACCTTTTAAGGTGATCAGTACATGTCCACAAATATATTCTAACTCTGCTGAACACCTGTTTTTGGAAATTACTCTTAATCACACACAAATATTACTAGGAGTTCTTTATAGTCCTAACCTTAATGTTAATTATTTCGACGCATTTGAAAAATTACTTAGTGAGTTCAATCTCTTATATAATCACGTTATCTTGATGGGTGATTTCAATACGTGCCTTATCAGAAATGACCACCGTGCGAATAAGCTGCAATCACTATTGTCCTCTTTTAATCTTCAGATACTACCTCTTTCAGCCACTCACCACTTCCCAAACTGTACTCCATCTCTTCTCGACCTAATTATAGTCTCTTCTCCAAATAATGTTGCCAGTCATGGACAACTGACCGCTTCTTTCTCATACCATGACCTTATCTATTTGTCTTATCGTGTTCGACCTCCTAAACGTAAGTCAAACTTTCGACTCCTTCGAAGTTTCAGGAGCATTAACTTGGAGGCTTTAAGACGTGACGCTAGTTTAATAAATTGGACGCCGTTATTTGTTAGCCAAACAGTAGATGACAAAGTAAACAGCTTTAACAATGTCATTCTTAGCTTATATGATATTCATGCACCGGTTAAACGTGTTAAAATAAAACATAATCCTGCCCCTTGGATAACTTCGGCTTTAAAGGCGTTCATGGCACGTAGAGACAAGGCTAAAAGAAGATACAAGCTATTTCCGCTGGAGAGTAATTTAACAAATTATAAGAACCTACGCAATCGGTGCAACCGTTTGTGCAGAGATGCAAAAAGACGTTACTTTTATAATTCTCTAACTAAAAGTGATCCCGCAAAAGCATGGAGATTTCTTAAAACTGTTGGTGTTGGTAAGTCACGAACACTTTTAAGTGGAGATATAGACTTAAATATTCTTAACCAACATTTTTCTTGCCCTCCTGTCTCCATCTCTACGCGTGATAAAGCTGGGTCAATTTTAGAATTGGATAAGCACCCAGTTCTGCAGTGTGATACATTTGATTTTGCTGTAGTCACTGAAGACGATATCAACCGATCAATTCTAGCTATGTCATCAACGGCCACTGGAAATGACGGCATATGCTCCAATATGATAATACCTATCCTCTCTTTTCTTCTTCCTGTTCTTACACACATTTTTAATTTCTCTTTATCTTCTTGTTGTTTTCCATCGTCATGGAAATTAGCACACATTATCCCTATCCCTAAGATATCCAATCCTTCATCTCCCTCTCACTTTCATCCTATTTCAATCTTGCCATTTCTTTCTAAAGTTTTTGAACACATTGTCCACAAGCAATTTTCAGCATTTCTCAACAGAAATAATATCTTATGTCCATATCAATCTGGTTTCCGACCCGGACATAGTACTACAACTGCCCTTCTTAAAGTTACTGACGATATCCGTTGGAATATGGACCATGGATACTTAACAGTTCTGGTTTTACTAGATTTCAGCAGTGCATTCAACTCTGTTGATTTTGATATCCTTATAAGTATCCTTAAGACGATTAATGTGTCCAAATCTGTTATTCAATGGTTTGACTCTTACCTATGTGATCGGTCACAATGTGTTCGTTCAGGTGAAATATACTCCCAATGGTATAATGTAACTGCGGGTGTACCTCAAGGTGGAGTCCTCTCTCCTCTGCTTTTCGCCATTTTTATTAATTGTATCACCAAGGTCATATCAGCTAATTACCACCTATATGCTGACGATTTGCAGTTATATCGTAATTTTGTGGCATCCGAAGCCAACATGGCGATTGAAGCTATGAATGACGACTTAAATAAGATTAGCAAATGGTCGAGATCATTTGGTCTCACATTAAACCCAACTAAATCCCAAGCCTTGATAATAGGTAAAAGACATGCGCGTGGCACGCTTGATTTCTCCTCTCTCCAAACTCTACGAATCGATGGTGCCACTATTCCCTACTCAGATACTGCCAAGAACCTAGGTGTTATTTTCGACTGCAATTTGACTTGGGGCGCACATGTTACGGATGTAAGCAGGAAAATATTTCACGCCTTTCATTCTCTAAAACGACTTCAAAGTTTTTTACCTTTGTCTACTAAGATATCTATAGTCCAGACTCCTATATTGCCAATTTTAGATTACGCTGATGTCTGCTATTTGGATGCTACCGAGGAGCAAATTAATAAACTCGAGCGCTTGCAAAATTTATGTATTCGATACATTTTTGGCTTAAAGAAGTTCGATCACGTCTCTGTTTATCGCAAGCAGCTTAAATGGCTCCCCATCCGCCTTCGCCGGAACACTCGAATCCTCTGTCTTCTTTTCAATATTCTACATAACCCTGATACTCCGCTATATCTAAAAAATCGCTTTACTTTTGTTCATGCTCCAGATGTCCCATGTAGATCAAATACTAGAACACTGTTAAGATTTCCATCTTTCAATACAATGCTCTATTCTCATTCTTTTACTGTTAATGCAGTTCGATTGTGGAATTCACTTCCCTTTAGGATTTGTGACGCTAAGTCGGTGTCTATGTTTAAAAGACTTGTTAAAGAGCATTATCATTCACACCATAATGATTAATTCGTGATGTGTAGATATTCATATACGTAATATTAAAAATATAATATATTGAATTATATTATCTTTTTTCTTATAATATATTATATTTGTATTTTATATTTATTTATACAGATATATATGTGTATGTATACGTATATATATATATGTGTATGTATGTACGTATGTGTATAATATATATGTAGGTTTATAAATTTGTATTTTATTGTATATGTTAATGTTAATAAAGTGCACACTTTGACTACTTCTATTTCCTTCAACTATCCTTCAATAGGCCTGCTGGAAGAAATTTCTTTATGGAATAAGCAGTGCCTTTGTACATAATTTTGTTTTTAGCATTTTCCTGTCAAAGTATGTGTGTACATAAACAGTTAAATAAATAAATAAATAAATAAATAATAAATAGTGTGGATAGACATGGGGTCAGATGGTCTTAGGTCTCTCGCTTCGGGTGCGAACTTCGGCCCTAACGTGTTTTAATCGCTTAAAACTTTTTGGCATTTTTTCTGGAATACTTTTTGTACCTAATTAATAGAACCATGTAAATATTATTTCCAAAAAAAAAAATAACCAACTTCAACAGACCTTTATGAAGATTAAGTTAGAAAAATGTTATCATTAAAATTGGTTCACTGGTTTTTTTTAGAATTCCGAAAAATTCAAACATTGACATACGGGTCGAATATACAACTTACTTTTCTTGAAGTTCTATATATTGGTATATTGGGCGGTCACAAAATCGTAATACCATGGTTCGAGCCTAGACCGACCGACCGACTTTTTTAAATTGTTTTTTCAAGTTCCTTTCTTTTTTGAGAAAATCTATTTTTTCGTGCCCTTTTTTTAGTATTTTTTAAAAACACGAAAATTTAAATTTAACTAATTGCACTCATGATTTTTTATTCAAATAACCAGTTGAGTTTTTTCTATTATGTCGCTACGATCAAAAAATATTATTCGTATTTCATCAGTATGTAATTTGTATCTAAATATAATTTCCAAAACACACGAATTAAAAAAAACCGAGCGAAAAATACCGAGCAAAGCTCGATCAACCGGGTACTAATATATCTACAAAAGTAGATCCGCTCAAAGAAAGGATTTTGAGAAATCACAAGGGTATCTTTTTAAATTCATTTTCAAGCAGCTGTGGTCTCGGGAATCGGCTATTTAACATTTATGTACCCACATAAATACGATATTTACAGTCATCGATAGTAAAGCAAATTGTACTAAATCGACTTAACCGAAACCGAGTTCAAAACCTTAATAAAGTTAAAACTACAAATAACTATTTTTTTATAGGACAGGGTGATAAACGAGCACACAGTCCACCTGATGGTAAGTGGTTGCTGTAGCCCATAAGCATCTACATCTATCCTCGATTACGAATCAAAATGCAGATGCATTGTCACCCGTGAGGACTAAGATGGAATGCCTCGTTTCCAGTAAAAAGGGTCTCCGGTTCTCTACACTCACCATGCGAAACAAAGCAGCATTAAGCTGCTATTTTACGCTGGTATTCTGTGAGAGCGTGGTCCTTCTGTGTTATTTAACTATTTCATTATCATAATGAACTAGATTTATATTATATGGATGACTTAATAATTATCAACATATATTTATTCATATAGCGAGTTTCTGTTCTGATCTGTTTGACTTCAAAAAAAGTACTGTGAAATGGTAAGTTTTTGAAGTCAAACAGAAAAACAAACCAAAAAAGGGTCATTGCTTCTACAGCAGTGGTGTTGAGGAGTTAACCCCTTAACTCCTCGCTAGCATGAGTTCGGCGCATTCGCGGCCTGGGCATTGAACGGTGGTTGGGAATTAATTAACCCAATGCCACTGTTTCCTGTGTAGAAACGGACCCCTCCGATAAGATGTGAACGTGTCTTGTATATATCCTACAGAGACGAAAAATTTTAATAGCGTGAGTTAGAACATGGAGTTAATGGGAGAAAAATTGTGAAAAATAAATCAAACAAAAATTAATTTATTTACAAGACTAATTTTAATGGTTTTGGTTTAAGTTTATTAACTTTAATAATTGTGGATAAATTTTGTTTTAAATAAAAATTCTTTGTTATTTGTATTATTAACTCTTCCTCAGGCGGTGCAATCTCCATACATAAGCGTTATAAATTATAATAATATGATGTCATTTTTATCAGATGTCACTAGTAGCGTAATAATACGAATAAGTTGAGAATTCATATAATTCTTTGAACTTTACTACATAGCATGGTCCTTTTAAACTTAGCATCATTTAATGTAAAAATATTGACCAATCGCTGATTTGACAACTAAAAACAAATTTCCAAAATTGCAAATGGCGTGTCTTGTTGTTTGTATAACTGCCGACATAAGTCGTGAGCACACTTTTTATTGGTCGATACGACGTTGACCACGCTGACGTTCAACGTGATTATTTCATTAGTCGATTCTCGTCGTTTCGAACGTATCATTCGGCTTCCGTACACTTCAGAGCAATAATTTCAGTGATAACTTTTTTAATAAGTTTATTTTCGTTAATTGTTTTTGTTAGCTCGTTGTTAATTGCTGTTTGTGTATTCCTTGTTATTAATTGTTTTTGTTATTTCTTGTCTTTAATTATATTTGCTGTTATAATTTGTGGGTTCAGATTTTGGTCTAAATATGCAGAGAAGGAAGAATTCGGTGTTAAATAGACAATCCCTACAAATTTTCTATTCAGTGTTTAGTTACATGAAAAAATTAGGTACTGCGAAAAACATCATAGACGTATATAAACAGACTGCTGAGGCGACTAATGTATGCGCCCTCCTTTCTGCTGCGCCCTCCTTTCTGCCAAGGAGGGTCGCGTTCGTATACGGCTTAGAGATCTCTAGTCAGATCGTTAAGCCAGTTCCTAAAAGGTTGGGTTTAGTGGGTAAAAGTCACCACATAACCACGCAGCCGGCTGCGTGGTATGCTATGAGCATTCCCAACCTCCCTCCCCCGCTTTCCGGAGGTTTGCCCATATTTGCTTCGGGCGCAAAAAAAAGTGACTAATGTCTCAGTAGCTACTGTACGGGGCACCGCAACACCAGATTTTATGGAAGGCATATCACCTCTTCCTTATTCTTAATAAAATAATCAATTCTAACCACCAGGTATACATTAAATACTTTATAGTAGATAATAAAATAACGGACACGAATATCTGCAACATTATATTGATATTATATTATATTGATGTGTTCGAGTAAACATTTTCATAAAAGTCGCCGAAAATATTAAATTACGAATTGAAATAATAAAGGTATCCAATAATTTTGCCCGACAGTGTACCTATCTCCCACCACAGTTTATCTGTGCTCACCACACCACTCGTGTCGGCAACCATCGGCAACTATACAACGTAGCGCGTGGTGTGTTGTGTTCTCGTTATATTGTGTGATTTAATGCTTTATCCGCCTACTTCGTTGAGTTGAGCTACATCAAGTTCCTCCAAATAAGATTTACATCTTTCTTCATTATATAAATATATAAACAATTTGAGATTGGACTCAATGTTTTGTTTTAGGTTTTAAAAATTGGACTCCATTAGTTTAAGTATTTTGTCAATTGTTTTAAGTTTTTATAAACTTGAGAGTTGCTAATATGTCGCGAAACCGCTGTTGTGTACTTGGATGTGTTGAAAGTGGAAGTAAGTACTTATTTATATAAATGTAATTCTGTAACATAATAAAATTTTGTTTCTTAATCATGTAACGCTTTTAGAGACTAGAGCAAATATGATGTTTAACAGAACCAAAACTACTTACATGTTTTTGGTCTCAGTTATTTTGCACAACATTTGTAAATTCCTTTTCGAAACGTTCAAGTTTTTGTGGCAAATCAGTTCGTAGGTACTAATTGACAAAATTTTCTTTGTTAAAAATCATCTATACGAACAGAAAAACTATTCCATAGATAAAAAAATATGTAGCAAACTAAACTATTCGAAGTTTGAAAATTATACGCACTATTTATGTATCTGTATATTGCATAATACTAACTATCCATGTTAGCATTTAATAAATTATATTTAAAAAATAAATACGAGAATATTGAAAGAGAAATACATACTTACATACAATTATCTTTATTGAGTTGCAGTCAGACATTTTTTGCATTCAAAAATAATTATAAATTCCATTACCAAGCTCAAAAGCTGTCTAAGTAGTTTTGGTTGTAATTTGACTGCTGGCAGATTGCTGCTCTTGTAATCTTTAATTATTAGTTTGAAGTAGATTTTGATACATAAAGGTGGTGTAGTTTTGTGGATTATATCTGCACATGTGAGCTATTAGTGATGTGTGCCTCAAGTTATTATGTCTGCCAAGGCGCCTTCAGATATTATCGTCTCTGACTGTGCTGTATCGAGCTGCCTTAAAAAGATCCCAATAACTTAGCAATATGATGCATCAACATGTAAAGAAGTATTTAAACAAATTATTTTAAAAGATAATTTGTTATTACATGATACTTGCAAAAAAACAACTACACAAGTCCAAAATCAAAGCAAAAAAAGCATTTTTTAAAGTTTAAATTGCTACACCAGCGCTTATATAAGTCTACTGTTGGATACAGAGAATAGAACAGAGAATAGAAGAAGAAAAATAGAATTAGTGATAAACTCACAAGTAGACTTTTTCTTATAACAGTTACAATTTAACCTTTAAAATACACAATTAAAAACTCAGAACGCTCATTATGTCCATGCATTCTTACCTCATGAAACCTTTATTTAACAATGTACATCACATTTTTTTTGCAGATTCCCATTCAGTGCTGCATGGATTTCCAAATCCCGAAAATAATCCAGAATTGTTCAGATCTTGGATTTATGCTGTGGGTGGTGACATTTTTGGTTTAGATAATCAATATATCTACAAACTTCAGCGTGTATGTCATGCTCATTTTGAGCAAAAATATTGCTGCCGTTATAATAGGATTAGTAACGTAGCTGTGCCAACAATTAATTTACCTGGTGAGATACTTCATTGTATTAAATAATTAAATATGTAATAATAATTAAATTATATTATGATAAAATATAAATTCTTGATCTAGCTTGGTAATGCAATGCTTTAAACAGTTAATAATGTTTATAATATAATCTTAATTTGGTATTGAAATAACGATAATGATAATTTACTTTCATATTTGTTTGTATCCAGGACCACTTGTCATTCCAAAAGTAAATGTTGTAGAATGTCGACCATTGTGAGCTAAAGAGAATTTGTTGCTTGGAACTCCATCAAGCTCTAAAGGTAAATAAATACTATTTTCACCCAATTCTTCTTTTACACCTATGTTTTAAAATTTAAGAACAAAAAACTTAAACACGTTAGACATTGTTAAATAACATGATATTATGATTTTTTTTATTGATGTTCATTTCTTCTTATCTCTTAATTGAACTTGTATTTTACTTAGGTTTAGATAATGAAAACCTTTCATATTATAGGCAATTTCAAAAATTCAACTGCTTTTTTTGCAATATTGTTATGTGTTGGCGATGCGCCTATAAGAATATTTCAATTTATTAGTTAACCGATTACGAATAGCTTCTAAAAAGCAAATTATCAAGCAACAATATTCCGATAAGAAAATGCTTAGTTGAATCTTAAAGAAATATCGAATTAATGATATGAAGGTCTTGGGTTCGACTCCCAGGCCGGAATAGTTTATCGTTTTCTTAGTAATATCTCTTAATAAATTTGTATAGGGAATTTTTAAGATATAAATTATGTTACCGGATTTGTTCCCTGGTTGAAATCATCTTTCCAATAATGTTAATTTAAAGAAATATTAAAAAACTATTGTATTAGTTAAGATATGTATAATTTCAAGTGGAAAACATGGTTTTAACTTTCTATGTTAAATATTTAGGAAATTCCAACTTTGAACATGTGAGTAAAATAGGCATATTTTGTTAAATAAATAAAAGGTTTTTTGTGATATAAAAATGTAATGTATATCGTAGTATAGATATTTTTTTGTGCTATCTTTATAAGTAAATTGTATAAATGTATGTCTTGTACAAATAAAGTTATTGAGTAATCCGTGAGAGAGTGATAGTACAAATTGGTGTAATTAAGTTGCGCAAGCGCACGAATGGCGCGGCTCACTTTCGCGTATAGCTCTGGAGTAGCTCAGTAAACGAGTTTTCTTGCAATTCATTCGGGGAAGTTCGGAGAAACTTCTGGAATCGTTCGGCAAGACCAGCAGTCAATAAGAAGAAAGAAAAAGTGTAGGGAAGTGATAGGGAAAAGTAATTACTCTCTCACGGAACGGTTTGAAGATAATTGCTGTTTTATTCCCAAGGAATTCTTCCCTCAAAATAATACAGTCCATATCGAAGAATTAAGGCGTTGGGACCGGGACGACTTCGGAAGACCCGTAATCCCCGCCTGAACCTATTTTCTGAAAAGGAAGAGGTTATCGCCCTTGTGTGTTACTGCGTTGCGGAGATCACATACGTTGTTCCCGAACCCAACATAGGCGTTATAGGAGGCCGGATCGAGAGAAGCCTCGATTCCCCCCTTCTGTTTCTTAGTTAACATTTGTCTGGTTCCTTTTCATTATGTGATAGCCAATTGTAAACCGATTTTGATGATCCTTTTTTTATAAATAGGCTTTAAGGGTGATCTCTTTTAAATAACATTGGTACATCATTTTATAGCAATAAAAATTTCGTTGTTACAGATCCTGTATATTTTGCATCTGAGGTGGCTTCACAGCAAAGTATTCACCGAAATAAGGAAAATGTTATTTCAATTGTTGGTATGTAATATTATTAATTAATATGATAATACAAAGTATGGTAATATTTTGTAAATTTAGGAAATAATAATTGAAAATACTGTTACGAGCTTGAGGTTCGTGACAATAAAAATTGCCGATACAATTACCTAAATTAACACTTTAATTTACTTTATACAAATTAAAGTTAAAAACACTAATAATTAAACACACTAATTCACTTAATTCCGCTCCGAAGCTTCGCTTTGTCGCCGAGTTCAACTCTGCCTCGATCGCATCTTGCGCCACCTATTTATTTAAATTAGCAAAATATCCGGAATGTTCAAGTAAACACGCGCAAGGTACCGAGAGTTCGAGTATAGATTTTCCAGAAACTTAGTTCTTCGGATGGCGCTGTCGGTTGAGAGATCTGTGATGTCACTCTCTGCAAAGCTCCCCTCGCTCTCGTTCCTGACACTAGATGGCGCTAGTTGACTTATTCACACAACACTGCCCCCTCCTAAGACATGCTCGTCCCGAGCATTATCGGTCCCATAATAACGCGCCAAGCGATCCACATGGACGATCTTAGGAGTCCCTCTTGCGCCTTTCTGTAACGGCTCCGCAATGTCAAGGGTTGTCCTATCCCGTGGTGCACCAACATTGTACAATTTCGGTTCTCCTCTACTACGTGTCTGAGGTCCCCGCACGGCCGCACAACTTGTACATGTACGACACCAATCCTCGACATCGTCACGATAATGGACCCAGTAAAACTGTTCTCGGACCTTCAGTAGAGTTCGTTTAACTCCCAGATGGACTCTTGAACGACCAGTATGGCACAGCTGTAGAACATTCGGCACTTTAGCTTTAGGGACGACCATTTGCAAACGACAGCTGTCTCCTCGACCATTGTCCCATTTACGGCACAGGACTCCATCCTGAATCAGCAAGATGTCCCATTGGGCCCAATAGCTTTTCGTGGTTGAACTCCTCGCTGAGACGTCCCTCCACTTAGGCTTGGTAGCACGGGCCTTCATCCATCCCAGAATCGGCTTGATGTCCGGATCTTCCTGCTGTGCATGTCGTAGGCTGTCCTTCCACCCGTTGCTGAGGTGGTCTGTCCTGGGCATCCTCACGGATACCACTTCCTTACCTTGCCTACTACAATGGTTGCCATCTTCAGGACAAGGTCTTCTTGACAATGCATCTGTGTTGCCGTGAGATTTCCCGCTGCAGTGCCTGATAGTAAAGTCGTATTCCTGCTGCTGCTGGGCGGTGCTGTTAGCCGCACTTCCTTTCTGAGACCGTTCACCTTCCCTTCCTAGGGTGTGCTTAGGGCAGCTGGACCGAAGATGGCCCTTTTCCCCACAGCCATAGCACCTAGGGCTGTATCCTTTGTTGCGGTCGCGAACTGTAGCTGCTGCAACCTCCCTGACGCGATGGGAACGATGATCCTGCCGCACGGCTTCTACCTCCAGTGCATGGGCCAAGGCGTCCTTAAGCGTCTCGTGGTGCCCGAGCCTCACAGCAGCTCTGACTTCCAGGTCGCGGATGCCGTCGATGAATGTTTGCACCAGGTTCCCTCCAATGAGCGCAGGTACAGACTGGTATGCTTTTCGAACCATCTTCTCCACCTCAAGGGCCCACTGCTGCAGGTTTTCGTTGCTGCGTTGCACGCGATCTTTAAGCTGCGCGCGAAAGACGTGTTCCAGGTGAGCGTCACCATATCTCGCCTCCAAGGCCTCAAGAAGCTGGTCATAGGTCACTTTCTTACCGAGAGCTTCCAACACAGTTAAGGATTGGTCGCGCAGGCCTAGGGTGAGTGCAGTCTGGCTTGGCTTTTATTCCAGCCGTTCGCCTCCATGACGGCCTCGAACTGGATTTTGTAGGCCGACCAGGAAGAGGTCCCGTCGAACGGCGGCACTTTGAATCCACGTAGCGAAGGTGCTGCAGCTACTACGGGAGCTGTAGTTCCATCATCAAGTTTGAGTTCGTCCAGTGATTTCTTCATGTCAGCAATTACGTTGTCAACCCGATTGTTTACTTGGTCGATTCGGGTTTCAGCTTTCTCGATTCGGTTTTCAGCTTTCGCTATTTGGGTTTCAGCTTCCGACAGGCGGTTGTCATGCTGAGCAACCCTATCCTTCACCTCCTTTATCTCCTTCCCGAAGGTAGCGTGAAGGCCCTTCATGAGGAGCATCTGCTCTTCCAACCGACGGGCCTGTTCCTCCTGTCCGCCCCGCAGCTGCTCTTCCAATCGGCGTGCCTGTTCCGCCTGCTGGCGAGCCTGTTCCTCCTGTCGGCGAGCCTGTTCCTCCTGCTGGCGAGCCTGTTCCTCCTGTCGCTCTTTCAACCAACGGGCCTGTTCCTCCTGTCCGCCCCGCAGCTGCTCTTCCAATCGGCGGACCTGTTCCTCCTGTCGGCGAGCCTGCTCCTGCAGCATCACCATCAGAGCACCTAAGTCAGGTGCGGCAGATGTAGGAGCTACCGACGGGCCTGCAGCCGGTGGCTGGCCCTCCGACGTCTGCGGCGTTGCACCACCAAATCTTCGTTGGTCCGTCTCCTGCTGGCGTTGACTTCGGGTACGGACACCCTCCGTTTCCTCCTTAGGTAAAATCGGCATTATTTTATCCCACTTCTGACACCAATTGTTACGAGCTTGAGGTTCGTGACAATAAAAATTGCCGATAGAATTACCTAAATTAACACTTTAATTTACTTTATACAAATTAAAGTTAAAAACACTAATAATTAAACACACTAATTCACTTAATTCCGCTCCGAAGCTTCGCTTTGTCGCCGAGTTCAACTCTGCCTCAATCGCATCTTGCGCCACCTATTTATTTAAATTGGCAAAATATCCGGAATGTTCAAGTAAACACGCGCAAGGTACCGAGAGTTCGAGTATAGATTTTCCAGAAACTTAGTTCTTCGGATGGCGCTGTCGGTTGAGAGATCTGTGATGTCACTCTCTGCAAAGCTCCCCTCGCTCTCGTTCCTGACACTAGATGGCGCTAGTTGACTTATTCACACAACAATACTTAAGCTTCACCTTTTTTTTACAGGTGCAAATAAAGTTATTGCTGTAAGGAAACTGACCAAGCATGTAACTGCTACAAAGTCTGAGAAGGAACTACACAGAAAGATCAGAGCTTTAAAAATGAAACTTGGCAAATGCCAGAATAAGGTTAAGAAACAAAATATTGAATTGAAATCTGCAAGAAAACTGTTCGCCAATCCAGAATTTCTTAAAATAATGGATAATTGCACTACCTCGGCAAAATTATTAACTTTAGTGCAATTTAGAGAGTATAAAAAAAAGAGTAAAGGTCGTAGATTTTCTACTGAGGAAAAAATCCTCGCACTGACAATGATGAAGCAGAGTCCCAAAGCTTATCGCTTTTTAAGAAAAATGTTTATTCTGCCATCACGTCAAATTCTCTTGAAAATGTTACACATTGAGACCTGGGATAAACAAAAATATTTTTTTACAATTAAGGACGAGAGCTGAAAAAATGAAAGATGAACACAAATTGTATGCTCTAGTGTTTGATGAAATGCAGTTACAGGCGGGTATTGCATACAATAGTAGAAAAGACACATTGAGTGGTTTTGTAACAGATGGACAGGATGCTAAGAAAATTCTTGCTGATCATGCTCAGGTCTTCTTAATCCGGGGACTTATTAAAAATTTTAAGCAACCAATAGCCTATACCTTCTCATCAGGTATGACAAAAAGTTTTTTATTTATTTATTTAATATTCTTTATTGCACACCATATAAAAAAATTACTAATTATATATACAAAAGATGTATGCAATGGGCGGTCTCATTGCTGATAGCAATTTCTTCCAGACAACCAGTGAATGGACAGGATTACACAAAAATTACAAGGGTAGGGCACATTGGTGTGATAAAAAAAAAGAATACACATTTCATATATACATATATATATATACACATACACATATATACATACGTGATAGATGCGTGATAGACTCAGAAATAAGGATATCCGCAGTAAAACCAGAGTGACCGACATAGCCCAACGGATTAGTAAGCTGAAGTGGCAATGGGCCGGCCATATAGCTCGAAGAACCGATAACCGATGGGGAAGAAAGGTTCTTGAGTGGCAGCCTCGTACCGGTAGGCGTAGTGTAGGGCGACCCCCCACTAGATGGAGTGACGACCTGGTAAGATATGCAGGAAGTCGATGGATGTAGGTGGCTCAGGACCGTGCTTTGTGGCATTACTTGGGGGAGGCCTATGTTCAGCAGTGGACTTGTGAAGGGCTGTAATGATGATGATGATGATATATACATACACACATATACACATACGCACATACATATATGTACTTACACACACACACATAACAAAACATACATAGACTACAAACATATATACATACAAAAAAATATATTATATTATGTTATATTTAACGACTAGTGTGGGAGCGAAGTGCAAGGTAATGGTTCTTTACTAGTTTTTTAAAAACCGGTAGGGATGGAGCGCGTTTGTGTGCCAATGGGAGTTCATTCCATAAACGAAAGGCCTGTACAGTAAAAGACTTGTTCATAAATTTACTAGTTAAAGGTTGTGAATTAGCTAAGCAAATAAAAGAAATTATTACTGAACTGCAGCAAGTTGGCTTTAAAGTTTTAACTACTATCTGTGACCAAGGCACGAATAATAGGCAAGCAATCAAAATTCTCAAATAGGAGACAAGAAGATCATATTTACGCCAAGAAGAAACAGAAATGCCTCGAGATAATATTTTTATTATAAATTTTCAAGAAATTGTTCCATTATTTGATCCACCTCATTTATTAATCTTAGTTACAAAATGGATGGAAAACCTGGCACAGCTAAATGGCATCACTTAGAACTACTTTACAAGGAAAATCCTGGATACAAAGGCGTAAGGCTTATGTCTACATTAACTAAAAATCATATAATAATAGCACGCAGCCCTGTGTTCCACAGGGCTGCGTGCTATCGCCAACGCTGTTTCTTCTGCATATCAATGATATGTTGCATACCCGTAACATTCATTGCTATGCAGATGACAGCACTGGAGATGCTCTTTACACCGGCCGAGCCAATATTTCTCGGGAAAACGTCTCCGAGTGCCGGGACAAACTTGTGTCTGAAGTCGAGTCTTTGCTGAACAGAGTCTCGGATTGGGGACGACTAAATCTAGTCCAGTTTAACCCCCAGAAGACACAAGTTTGCGCGTTAACCGCTAAAAAGAACCCCTTTGTCGTATCCCCTCAGTGTCAAGGCACTCCCCTTGTTGCCTCAGCCAGTAGAGGAATCCTCGGCGTCGACATATCGAGTGACGTGCAGTTTCGTGGTCACTTGGAAGGGAAGGCCAAATTGGCCTCTAAAAAGCTTGGCGTGCTCAGCAGAGCGGGACAGTATTTCATGCCGGCACACCGCCTGCAACTTTACAAGGCGCAGGTTCGGCCACACATGGAATACTGTTCCCATCTCTGGGCTGGGGCTCCCCAGTACCAGCTCCTTCCACTTGACCGCATCGAATCGTCGACGACCGAGTGCTTTCCGATCGGCTCGATTCACTGGCGCTGCGAAGAGATGTTGCATCTCTGCGTATTTTATCGCATCTATCACGGGGAGTGCTCTGAGGAATTGTTCGGATTAATCCCAGCCGCCAAATTTCGTGAACGCACTACATGGCAAACGTCTCGATACCATCCACACCATCTGGATGCTTGGCGGTCCACCACTGTACGTTTCACAAGGAGTTTTCTTTCACGTACAACCTCTCTGTGGAATAGTTTACCACCGGCGATTTTTCCGGACCGATACGACCTGGGGACCTTCAAGAAAAGAGCTTACTCCTTTCTAAAGGGCCGGCAACGCACCCGCAATTCTCCTGGTGTTGCGGTTGATCATGGGCGGCGGTAGTCACTTAACATCAGGTGAGCCTCATGCTCGTTTGCCCCTTCTTCTATATAAAAAAAAAATATAATTGCTACCAAAATTCCAAAGATGAAAGTAAAACATGCCAGTCAAATATTCAGTCAAACTATTTCATCCAATATGGGATATCTTGCAGGTATATAAATAATTATTACAATCATTAAAATAGTAAGTTACTTAATTATAAGTGTAAAAGTAGAAAGTAAAGTTACAGCCTATATACATCCTACTTTTGGGCACAGGTCTCCTAATTTATATAACTTCACGTCTCCAAAATGCTAGCAAATATAGTTTATTTTTTATTCTACAATTTCATTCATTTTAATTTTTGAAACAGTTATAATTTTCGTATTTATTCAACAGTTTTAATTTTTGAAACAAGCCAGCTTTTTTACAATATTTCCCTTCACCACCTAGAACATTGTTTATAAATATATTGCACTTTAATAAAACTGTACCTGTATATATAAAATATGGAAACTTATACGTTTCAAAGACCTTAGAATGTAAAATTGAATATGTGAGATAATTTCATTGCATTTATTAATACAACTGTAACTTTTACTTTTACAACTCAAGACATATTTATTTATTCATACAACAATAAATATTTTTATTTACTTTCAGATAAAGGCATCCTTCCTGAGGAATGTAAGGAGATTGCAGATTTTCTTTTTTTATGTATAATTTATTTGATTCTGTAAATGGCAGTTATTCTAAAAATAAATACATTAAACCTTTACTTGGTCCAGTAACCCCCACGTCAATTCATAAAAAAGTATGGAGGGAAGGTAAAAAATACTTCAGACATTACAATTTTTAAATCCAAGGAGCTTAAAAACAGAATTTGTACCAACAGTAAAGAGTTGGATAACTACCCTTAACGGCATGGAAGACATTGTTGCAAAGTTGGAGGAAGATTACAAAATAACTTCTGTTTGGATGCGGCACCTTAACCAAGACCGTTTGGAAAATTTCTTTGGGGCCATCGTAGTCATGGGTGCCGCAACAATAATCCAACAACAGAACAGTTGGACATTTGCTACACTCCTCGTCAACAATTTAACAGGTGTTCATGCTCCGGGGTTTAATTGTGAAAATGATAATGGTGAATCACTATATTCTCTTATAATAAATAAGGACAGTGAAGTCAATAAGACCTGTGAAGTTGATATTAATGATATATTAGAAATTCAATTAATACCATTGGAGTCTAAAAGCGATCGTAGAATAATGGCGCCACTGGAATACGTAAGTGGATATTTTATAAAAAAATCCAAACTAAAGATTTGAAGAAGTGATGTAAGGCATGTCGTCGAATATACAAAGTTTATAGCATCATGCATTATAAATTTAAATTACCTTGATTGTCCTCTTCATAAAGTAAAATTCTTAATTTTTGATTGACCAAATTATTAATTTTTTCTTATACAACTATTGTAAAGATGTAAATAAAATTATTTTTGGCAAAAGGAGCATGACGACAACAATGATAGTGTACAATTAATGGCTTACTCTTGTTGTAAAAAGTATTTTAAAAATAAAACATAAAAATATTAAATGTTTTATTTCTGAGGACTTATAATTCAGCGCTGAATTAACATTGATAGCTAATCTTCTATCTATAACAATATAAATCGATTAGCTACCAATATTAATTAATTCAGCGCAAAATTTACGATATCAAAAATAAGTAAATTATCAGCAACTAAAAAATATTTTCCTTGAATTGTTGCCAATAACAAAATCCAGATGTCGCTAAAGCACGATGTCCATTTTGGCATCGGAGATTGGTCTTTATTCCAGTTTATGAAAAGTACTCTGTGCTCTTCCTCTTATAAAGTTCAAGATGTTAACTAGAATGCTATACCGTCTGAAGTTCTGAGATTTATCAGTTTCGAATAAAAGTTTTCTTAAGATTATTTTAAAAAGAATATTAACAATGCTATAAACATTACTAATATTCCCCTTAACCACTCGTGGTAAGCTTAAATTGCTTGTATTACGACGTGTGGTTCACACCAGTAGTCGAATGGCGGATTCGAACCCACGACCTTTTTGAGTCGCGGTCCGCGCTCTGCCATTAGGCTACTGTCGCTTCAACAACAACATAATTTTTCTCTTAAGGTTTTTTTATTATAAAGAATTTTATTTACGGAATAGTTAAGAGCTTTGAGGTATTCCATTTTAGCCCTCAGATGTAACAATATTCCTATAGCCTTTTTTGTTTGATATTTAAAAAAAATGCTATCTACGAATGTGAATAGACCTCAGGTGGACTGCAAGTTCATGTATATCGGTATGACAAAAAGTAAACGTAGATACCTATGAATTTCATAATGAATCATAGTGTGTGTTTTTGTAGTCCTTAACTTAGAAAAAGCGAATGCAAAACATTCATATTTACCGATACGGAACTTAACGTCATTGATAATTTGACGACCTCGTAGTTGTGATTCCTGGGTTAGAACCCCGTGCGAAGTTGATATTCTTGTACAAAAATATAATTTTTGATTGTTCACTTCAATTAAAAAAAAAATAACATTCCTTCACATTTAATTTCCACAATCTGGTTTCCCGGAATTTTTAAATCGCATAATAAATAACGTAACTCTGCCTTTTTGTATAATTGCAAACGGGTTCTGAAGGGAATCTGCGCGGTTTTGTTCAATGTAGTTGCACTTGGTCAATGAGAGATGGCGCTGCGTAACGTTCACTCGTTCGTCATCGCGCATCAACATTGCGTTTTAGGTAAAAAAAATAATATTTATTTATGGCAAATATTATTTGTCTGATAATAAAAAAGGAATAAAAGTAAAAACAACACACTAACTTATTTTTTAATAGGATAAGGGTGACAAGTGAGTACACAGTCCACCTGAAGGTAAGTGGATGCTGTGGCCTATAGACATCTACATTCGATTAAGAATCAAAATGCAGATGCGTTGCACCCCTGAGGACTAAGGTGGAATGCCTCGATCCCAGTAAAACGGGACTCCGGTTCTCTACACTCACCATACGAAACACAGCAGCATTAAGCTGCTGTGTTTCGTATGGTGAGTTTGTCTCTCATGATCAATAACTGCAGTGGTGAACGTTCATTTTCGACATGGAACCGTATAAAAAAAATAATTTAGGGAACACTAAGAGTCAAGAATGTCTGAATTATTTTGCTGGTTGTTATTGCTTATAGAAATTAATACGTATAGTATTATTTCTAAACGGGACAATCATTTTTGGGCCCACTAGAAATATTAACGTCACTTAATGGTATTACACCAAAAAAAGACACCGTATTATAATAGTAAATGGCCTATAGATTTTTCGAACATGTAAACGGAATCAAGAAATCTAAAAGAAAATTAGTTGTTTTGATATTCGTGTTCTGATTAGTATAATATCGGTAAAATGTGTGTAGTTCATTATCATTTTGCAGTCATTTTGCAGTTTGTATAAAAATATCATTTTGCAGTCATTTTGCAGTTTGTATAAAAAAAAACCTAGTTTTCACAAAGCTGACTAAAAAAGATACCACTAAGAACTTTATGTTTAATTTCTAAAAGTTTTAGCTAATATCATATTATAACATACATAGTTCTAAATGACTGTGAACTAAAACGTTATTTTGTCATTGACTTCTGGTAATTCCCAGCGACCGGCGGACGGGTAGGGTAAAACACCCGGTAGTCAGCCCTGTGCCAGTACTCAGCCTTTACAGACATTATTTCCATATAGATAGTGCTGATATTTGTCTACACCCTTAAAATAACGTTTAATTGAACCCATGTCTCCTTATTGGCTAATATGCACACCTATGAACCAATAGCTCATCAGGTTGGTGAGCTATAAGTACTTGTTAATTTACACCGCTGTCAAAGACACGACTAGATGCATCGCTTTTGCAATTTTTTTCGGTTATTCGGTAAATTTTTGTGTGTATTTTCTGTAATTTATGGTAGATTGTTGTACTGTTTTACACTAAAATGGTTATTTTGTCATAAAGTTAACTATTAAATGTATTTCATATGTTGTAATTTAGGTGGCCGACTACCGGGTTTCGAATTTTTAAGGTAGATCCAGTACTCAGCCTTAAGTGGCCGACTACTGGTTTTTTCATGATTTTCTTATATGTAGTTGAGATTACCGAAGCGAATAGTCCCAATTTTGCCCATTACTTTCGGTTTAACTCTTATGAGACGAAAAGTGTATTTTACCAGTAGTCGGCCGCGTACAAATGTAATTGCATGTCGGGGGCCGACCAGTGGGTCTACAAATCCAGTACTTAGCCGTTAGTCTTGTTGCATAAAGTAGTACCTTAAAGCATTTTAGTTTGGCATAATGATTTCTTATATTTACGCGAACACTACACATGATTAAAACTACTTTTACGGATTTTATCGCGTTTATTTACTTCTTATTTTTAATTCCCGACGTTTCGGGCGCTTTCCAGCACCCATGGTCACGGGGTACCATGGGTGCTGGATTGGGTGCATTAGTGCTATGATCATTAAAGTGCACAAGAATTGGCCTTGGACGGGTACTGGATTGAACACCAAGTCTGTGGCATTTCTTGAGAGAGTCATCAGTAATATGAGTTAGACCCAGATACTTGTGCAACAGTTGTAAAATTTGCTGTTTTAGGTCAACTTCAGAAGCCTCAGCTAATCCATGAAAAAGCAGAACTTTTCTCCGGTGATACATACTGATTGCATCAACACTTTTGTTGCATTCCTGAATTTGCTGTTGCAGCAGGCTGAACATGGAACTAACAAGTACCTTGAATGAATCAAACTCCTCCCGAAGCTGTAAAACTGTTGGGTTAGTTGGAGTAGTTGCAGCCTTCAGATGTTTCTCAAACACCATCATCTTCCTGGTCAAACTCCCTTCCAATTCCTTTTGGATATTCACAACTTCAGAGACATTTGCCATTATAGTAAAGTGAATTAACCGAGGAGAGATAGAAAAATAGTAATTTTTATTTAGTGTGACGGACGTTATGGAGGGAAGATGAATATAAATATTTTAACTAGATTAAATGCACATTCCTATAATTGATAATAATGCTAAAACTTATTCTTCCAAATTGGAGTTAAAAATTAAACAGCTAAGTTAATTATACTTATTTTTAAATGTAAATAAAACACAAGAGATAATTTCAGCTGTTATCTATTTTCCACCTACCCTCGAAAAAACTATATTTTATCCGACAAGCTTAAATATACACATGACAGCACCTGCGCTGTTGCACCTGCGCCGCAGCGCCTCTGTGGCTAGTCAGAATTATTGTAAACAACACGTGCACCGTTCACGCTACCCAGCGCGTCACTTGATTTCCCCTACCGCCCCGCTGCTCGATTCGGCTTGTTAAGCGGGCTACATACCAGACGATATCGGCGGCGAACTAGGGTGGAAAGAAATCGGGGCTTTTATCGGGGCAGACCCTATACACGTGCCTGCCTAGCAGTACGCGTTCGGACTTTGGTTCGTAGCGAAATGCATATGCGGTAGAGTTCTTCAAAATGCCTCCGACTCTCTTAAAACACCAACATGTTGGTTTGGCATTAGCCATCTCGGTTAATTTATTCGAAAATAGAAAAAGAGAAGTTGCTGGGTGAAAAAAATGGCACCAAAAGAGACAAAAATTAAGCCACATAAACGTACTAAATGGTCTGTAATCCAAAGACGTGATTAATTTTCTCCGGATGGATGAAGACAGTTTTTACAACCTTCTAGAAATGATTTTGCCACTTATATAAAAACATCAATTCCTCCTACCTATGCTATTCAGTTATTTCTTCTCTTTGTTCATTTCTGCTTTGGTCAAAATCGGGTTATGCCACACAACAAACAAAAAAATAAAATACTTTTGTATAATAATATGTATACTTTTATTTTTTTTAATGTAATCTTTATGGACTAAAACTATCAGAAAATAAAATAGCTTATATCTTTTTTTTAAACATAAAGAAACCTTTAATTTCGGACATACTCCCTTTTATATAGCTTGTTTGTTGATGTGGAGATGGTGAAGGAGTAGAAGTTAGTTGTTGAGAGGATGAAGGCACGTAAGAGATCGAAGTGTGGTCTTGTGGAGTTAGCGTTGGAATAGGAGTTAGTTGTTGAGGAGAGGCTTTATCTTCTCCTTACTTACATCATACACCCTACTTTACGAACGGCAATAAAAAAGTTAATTTAGTAGGCATTCTTGACCATGTCACTTCGCAGGGTCACAGGCTAGGGTGGATACAGTTTATACAAGGTACTCTGTGGGGCAGTCTTAGCTCTGGCGTGGCACGGTGCACTTGTCGTCTCCAGCTACTAGCTCGTCCTCGACCCTTTGGATAATTAAATCGTGGAAACGAATTAATTATTATTATCGGCTATAAAATTAGTCTCAGTACAATTTATAGTTGATTAGTTCTGTTCATATTGTAACGATCCCCCCCCCCCTCTCTATTGTATAAAAATATCATTATATTAAAAATATCCCCTTTTTAATAACATTATATATGTGACCAGGATTAATAACCTATGTTTAGATCTTTCTAAATGATCTTTCAAAAGGTTTATTAATAGGCCGTTTTTAATATTTTGGCGTGATCGTCTTAGTTAGGACCCTTATTTACGTTGTGTTTGTTTAGTAACTTAGTTCTTTTAGGTGTCTTTTGGAAGAAAGAATATTCACTAGGGCAATTGAAAGCTGTTGGTAGTGCCTTATAAGCTAAGTGAACCCCGTTCACGAAGACAGGGCTCGAAAAAGGTTAAGAACATAAAACGTCCCTATTCCACTTGCATCAGGTTTACATTATTAATTATCCCTTCCCGCTCGGAAAAGGCTCAAAATATATTTATACAAAATACCCGATACAAGGGCTTCGCTCTCCTACATTTATTTAAAAAAATGTAGGGGAGGTACACGGCCCCACACACGCCGTGCACGGTGAGCGCCAACCATTTTGATGCACTCCCCCCGAAGGGAACGCTAATTCGGGAACTGGACCGTAGTCCACAGCAAAATAACTGGCGAACCAGTAAAAGAGGCTTGGCCCCTTGTTAGTGCGTAAGCACAAACATCGACCGAAGTCGCGCATGTCAATGCGTGTAAACGCCATACAGAATACGAACGAACCCAGCCACAGTGAATGTACATCACACGGTTTAGGCAAATAGGCACACTGGCCTTGAACCCTCCGTGAGCGCCATCACCTGCCAGACCGCCGCTCCTGCAGACGTGATGTAAGTGTATGTCATCACCACCAATTGCATGATCAGCACGGCTACTAGCCGCAGAGCGTGTCGTGAGTCTACTGCTCACCTCAAGGGAATGGGGTCCCACGTTGTGCGGCTTTCGGCCGCAGCCTTGAGAGTCTCCTCAGATCCTCCCGCCAGCTACCACCCGCATGAGGTCGACACATATGCTCCACCAACCAATACAACGGCAGCTATAACCAAAAGGCAGTTATAAGATAAGAGTAACAATTCGCCATCAGAAAGGGTTTGTGTCACTGACGTTGAGTAAATGCATTTTCGATCATGTTTGTCTCACCCACCAACAAGTTGCCTTCAATCATTCAAAGGTGGGAAAGTTACAGAGATATAATATTATGTTGTTATATAAAACATCGTGGAGGGCAGACAGTCTGCAGCCCCGCAATGAAGGGACCCGACTTGGGCAAAGCTACTTAGGTGTGAGTCAAACCAAGACGCAGAGAGCGCCATTGAGAATAGCGTCCCACCAAACAACCATCGCAGAGACGCAATGCTGCAGAACGCAACAAGCATCAATACGACTATCGTCGGGCTTACACCATTCCAAGGTCCCCCAAACATCCCAGCAGACATCACCACCCGTATACCTCCATCGACCAGAACCACAGAGAGCGTCGAATCAGGCGCAGCACACCCGTAGATCCATCACAAGACGCAATACCGCCAGTAGCAGTAAGCATCAATGCAACTATCATACGGATGGCGCCCCCTCACAATACTCCCAACATGATCCCTATCGACTTTGGTAACAAAGTTGGTATTGTTGTTATATAAAAATATCACCAACGTATCATAGTAGCACGCTACTAAGACGCCAATGAACAAAACTCCACGTATCATAGCGCTAATGCACTAAGACATGAAGCTGAGTATGCCTGTTACACTTAAAAGTGCTACCAAACACACTCATCATCCCCATCCGAAAGATAGACGACGCATCGCTATGCGCTACGACGCCGCCCACAAACGGTATGGGTGTGCAATGTCCACGGGAAAGCCGTATTGCTACAACAAACCCGCTTACCACCGACACTAAGATGTTAATTGTATACCTCCATCGACCAGAACAACAGGAATGCGTCGAATCAGGCGCAGCACACCCGCAGATCCATCACAAGACGCAATACCGCAAGTAGCAGTAAGCATCAATGCAACTATCATACAGGTGGCGCCCCCCTCACAACACACCCACATGACTCCTATCGACTTTGGCAACAAAGTTAGTATTGTTGTTATATAAAAATGTCACCAACGTATCATAGTAGCACGCTACTAAGACGCCAATGAACAAAACTCCACGTATCATAGCGCTAATGCACTAAGACATGAAGCTGAGTATGCCTGTTACACTTAAAAGTGCTACCAACACACTCATCATCCCCATCCGAAAGATAGACGACACATCGCTATGCGCAACGACGTCGCCCACAAACGGTATGGGTGTGCGATGTCCACGGGAAAGCCGTATTGCTACAACAAACCCGCTTACCACCGACACTAAGATGTTAATTGTATACCTCCATCGACCAGAACAACAGGAATGCGTCGAATCAGGCGCAGCACACCCGCAGATCCATCACAAGACGCAATACCGCAAGTAGCAGTAAGCATCAATGCAACTATCATACGGGCGGCGCACCCTCACAACACAACCACATGACTCCTATCGACTTTGGCAACAAAGTTAGTATTGTTGTTATATAAAAAATATCACTAACGTATCATAGTAGCACGCTACTAAGACGTCAATGAACAAAACTCCACGTATCATAGCGCTAATGCACTAAGACATGAAGTTGAGTATGCCTGTTACACTTAAAAGTGCTACCAAACACACTCATCATCCCAATCCGAAATATAGACGACGCATCGCTATGCGCTACTACGCCGCCCACAAACCGTATGGGTGTGCGATGTCCACGGGAAAGCCGTATTGCTACAACAAACCCGCTTACCACCGACACTAAGATGTTAATTGTATACCTCCATCGACCAGAACCACAAGAGAGCGTCGAATCAGGCGCAGCACACCCGCAGATCCATCACAAGACGCAATACCGCAAGCAGCAGTAAGCATCAATGCAACTATCATACGGGCGGCGCACCCTCACAACACACCCACATGACTCCTATCGACTTTGGCAACAAAGTTGGTATTGTTGTTATATAAAAAATATCACTAACGTATCATAGTAGCACGCTACTAAGACGCCAATGAACAAAACTCCACGTATCATAGCGCTAATGCACTAAGACATGAAGCTGAGTATGCCTGTTACACTTAAAAGTGCTACCAAACACACTCATCATCCCCATCCGAAAGATAGACGACACATCGCTATGCGCAACGACGTCGCCCACAAACGGTATGGGTGTGCGATGTCCACGGGAAAGTCGTATTGCTACAACGAACCCGCTCATCACCGGCACTAAGATTGTTGTTATATAAAACTGCACCAACGTATCATAGTAGCACGCTACTAAGACGTCAATGAACAAAACTCCACGTATCATAGCGCTAATGCACTAAGACATGAAGTTGAGTATGCCTGTTACACTTAAAAGTGCTACCAGACACACTCATCATCCCAATCCGAAATATAGACGACGCATCGCTATGCGCTACTACGCCGCCCACAAACGGTATGGGTGTGCGATGTCCACGGGAAAGTCGTATTGCTACAACGAACCCGCTCATCACCGGCACTAAGATTGTTGTTATATAAAACTGCACCAACGTATCATAGTAGCACGCTACTAAGACGTCAATGAACAAAACTCCACGTATCATAGCGCTAATGCACTAAGACATGAAGTTGAGTATGCCTGTTACACTTAAAAGTACTACCAAACACACTCATCATCCCAATCCGAAAGATAGACGACACATCGCTATGCGCAACGACGTCGCCCACAAACGGTATGGGTGTGCGATGTCCACGGGAAAGCCGTATTGCTACAACAAACCCGCTTACCACCGACACTAAGATGTTAATTGTATACCTCCATCGACCAGAACAACAGGAATGCGTCGAATCAGGCGCAGCACACCCGCAGATCCATCACAAGACGCAATACCGCAAGTAGCAGTAAGCATCAATGCAACTATCATACGGGCGGCGCACCCTCACAACACAACCACATGACTCCTATCGACTTTGGCAACAAAGTTAGTATTGTTGTTATATAAAAAATATCACTAACGTATCATAGTAGCACGCTACTAAGACGTCAATGAACAAAACTCCACGTATCATAGCGCTAATGCACTAAGACGTGAAGTTGAGTATGCCTGTTACACTTAAAAGTGCTACCAAACACACTCATCATCCCCATCCGAAAGATAGACGACACATCGCTATGCGCAACGACGTCGCCCACAAACGGTATGGGTGTGCGATGTCCACGGGAAAGTCGTATTGCTACAACGAACCCGCTCATCACCGGCACTAAGTTTGTTGTTATATAAAACTGCACCAACGTATCATAGTAGCACGCTACTAAGACGTCAATGAACAAAACTCCACGTATCATAGCGCTAATGCACTAAGACATGAAGTTGAGTATGCCTGTTACACTTAAAAGTGCTACCAAACACACTCATCATCCCAATCCGAAATATAGACGACGCATCGCTATGCGCTACTACGCCGCCCACAAACGGTATGGGTGTGCGATGTCCACGGGAAAGTCGTATTGCTACAACGAACCCGCTCATCACCGGCACTAAGATTGTTGTTATATAAAACTGCACCAACGTATCATAGTAGCACGCTACTAAGACGTCAATGAACAAAACTCCACGTATCATAGCGCTAATGCACTAAGACATGAAGTTGAGTATGCCTGTTACACTTAAAAGTGCTACCAAACACACTCATCATCCCAATCCGAAATATAGACGACGCATCGCTATGCGCTACTACGCCGCCCACAAACGGTATGGGTGTGCGATGTCCACGGGAAAGCCGTATTGCTACAACAAACCCGCTTACCACCGGCACTAAAATGATATGTCTAGGACACATCGGTTAGCGAGTCCAAGTTTACCTCAGACCAATTGCTCGTGAAGCAGCACACACGCCACCATAATATTCCTTTTCAAGTCCCTAATAAGGACTAGTCATTTTGCTACAGTACTAGGAGCAGTCAGTCACCCGACCACCCCATACAATGCTTATGCATCAAGGAGACCTCCTATAATATTGCTTTTGTATCATAGACCTTACTTTCATAAGTCATGTATATATAGGATTCGAACCCATGACCCTACTTTTGTAATGCATATTAATCACAGAGACCTTCTATAGTATTGCTTTTGAATCATAGACCTCACTTTCATAAGTCATTCATATATAGGATTCGAACCCACGACCCTACTATTGTAATGCATATTAATCACAGAGACCTTCTATAGTATTGCTTTTGAATCATAGACCTTACTTTCATAAGTCATTCATATATAGGGTTCGAACCCACGACCCTACTATTGTAATGCATATTCATCATGGAGACCTTCTATAGTATTGGTTTTGTATCATTGAGTTTAATATCATAAGTCCCTAATATAGGACTAGTCATTGTGCTACAGTACTTCAGGCAGTCGGGCTCCCGACCACCCCATATATATGTACAACTGCAGGTATGTATCTCCGGCACCTCATCCATACAAGACGTCTATACGTGAACACCTTCCATAACTTAGGAAAATTTTCTTTAATACATGAACTCCTTCAACAACTTAGAAAATTTCATCTATACGTGAACTCCTTCCACAACTTAGAAAAATTTTCTTTTATACACGAACACCTCCCATGACTTAAACAATTTTTAACAATTTTTCTAATTATCTTATAAACGTTATTTAACTTAATTTTATAATATTTTTTGACTTGTATTTCTATTATTTATTTTATTTTAAATATTTTTACAAGTTTTTTATAATAAATTTACCTATTACGAGAAACAATAATTTTGCCTTTAATTTGCTGTTATTGGGATAATGTCTGAAATATATTAACTTTATGTTTATTAATTTAACTTAATTGCTTAATATATATGTTTTAAAACTATTTTTGACGCCCCTTCATATTGAATTTAATTATTAATAATAATATTGAGCCGTCACAATATCATTGTAGTCTGTGTATTTCATGATTGTATGAAGTGTTATATATTGTAAATTAATTCTATTTAAAGGAAGTGTCCCGCTGAGTTTCTTGCTGATTCTTCCTAGGACAGAAGTTTTCTTGGAACCAGTGGTTATAGCACTATATTGAATTAAAATAATTCTATTCTATTCTAAAAGCCTTTTTTTACATTACAACTGTAATCAGAAATGGGATTAAATCTTTCCATAATAATCCTACATTTTATTTATATCTTTCTACATATATATTTTTGAGAATTGATAAATAAATGGTCTTTGATGATTTTAAATCGAAATAACGCCACATTAATAAATCCTACAAAAGCGGAAGCGGGCAAGTCGCTAGTATTATTATAATGTATAATATTTGTGTTTGGTGACCCAGTCACTAGATGGAGTGTCGACCTGATGAAATAAAACACGCAGGCAGTCGTTGGATACAGGCCGATCGACCGTAAAGTTGTTCAAAACGACTATAAATCAATAGCACGCTACAGACTATAATTTCTAGCGCGCTATTGAGTACGCTATGTTATAGCGCGCTATTTATAAGAAAGAGGCCGGCAAGCGCGTTAAGTTTTGCAGCACGCTATATCTCTTAGCATGTTACGTTACATGTCGTTTATTGGATAGACCGCGTGCTATATAAGAACATTATTTCGTAATAAGTTGCATTTTAGACTAAAATAAAAAAATAAAAATAAACCAATGAACGCTTTCTCATACTTTTCAGGCGTAAGACTTTCTATAATCTATCTATATATACTGTACTTTTTGAAACGAAATCAAATTAATTATTTTTTATTATAATAGACGTAAACATTATTTTAATCTTTAAATTATAAATCAAATAAGGGTGTATTTAAAAGTTGATTGATTGTATTTATAAAAATGAACTATTTACATACACTATTATATACACTTTTTTATCTATATTTTATTTACATTTTAAAACATTAGTTAGGCTTCTTTTATAGCAGACAACTGTGTCCTTCTATCACTTATAAATATACAGTATACACTAATTAAACAACGTTTAACACTAAATTAGGTCGCGCTCGATGAATAGCGTGCTACTAGATCAAATTTGCGTCACACGTTATCTACCAAAAGCGCTGCTGCTAGAACTAGTTGCCGCTATAATAGATAGATATAGTGGAAATAATAGATAGATATATCATAGATATTAATACTTAATAGCGCCAAAGCGTCATAGCGCCATAGCGCCATTACAACTACTTACATAGCACGCGCTATGTGTTATGGAGAGATAGCGCACTATAATATGGCGCTATTCGCTATATTAACCACCATTACTCGGCAACGGTCTTTGTAGCTATCTATGGTGGAGGCCCAGTTTTGCCGTGCACTTGTGGTGGGCTGTAGTGATAGTGTGTGATAGTAAATATAACAATGCAGATCCTGGAATTGGAAGAAAAAAAATTAGAGCTAAAAAGATATTGTTCTAAATAGTCCATGGATTAACCCGTATGAAGCCTATACAATAATTACTTATTTCTGCTTTTTATATAAAAGTTTGGCAATTTCGAATGAATCCATCCTTTACAGCCTATAAAGTCTCAATAGTGGACTTTTATAGGCTGTAAAGGCATACATAGGCCTCCCCCATAAAGGGAATATTTGCCATAGTTGGCACGCTCTGTAAGCGGGTTGGCAGCCGCAGTGTTTTATTTTTAGTTATCAGGGAGACACCGCTGCCATCGCCAGACTTGCTACCCTCTGTCGCCTCTTACGACACTCACTGGACGATATGGGCCGTGGATAAGTAGGTGATGATTGGGGCTTCTGCGTCACTTGCTCTCGCTTCGCTCGAGCTACATAGCTCTGAAGGCCCCAATTCTCTCCAGTGGAGGTCTAAATTTTTAGTCTAATTCTCGATTCATCTTTTTTATTTTTGCTTTTGCTGCATTTCTAATAACGTTTCATTTGGAATCTCAAATACAACTAGTTCAATAATATAACAACATATTATGAAGGCTAATCTAATTCATCGTTAAAATGCAAGGTGGAACAAAAAAACCCAGTTACTTTAATAATTCTAATCGTTAGTGGTGTGAAACTATATTTTTCTTCTTCTCGAACACAAATGTAGTTTAAATTAAAAGATGAAGCGATTTTTCATATATTTTGAAGATTGAAGTTATTTACATATCTTTTATTGAACATCAAACAATCACTTTGTTTTCAAAACACCATTTCTTAATACATAAAACATTTTTTAACGCACAGATTTTCTTATGAGTAAAACAGTTATACAGTAAAGTATCTTTACAATAAAGTTCACAAAGAGTATTTAAATTGCGAGCTCCTAAGCTACTTACATCTATTTTAGTATTATTTTGTTCACAAATATCTTGTACACATTTAATTTTTTCACATCCTTTTAATAAAATATTTTTATCTTTCAAATATGTCTTGATAATTCTGTGAAACTCTCTTTAATCAACAACGCCCTCACTCCATCGATAGCCTCTGTGCTTTTCAATCCAGCCAATTTGTTTTTTCTCTTCAAGAGATAGTAAAGTGAATGAGTAAGAAGGTATTATATTGGTGTACTGACAGACTTATAGTTATCTGTGGACAGACTGGCTACTACAGAGCTATAGTACTTTACTATAAATTAATTTTTGCTATTTTGAAGCCTTGAAGATCGACGATTATTGTATTGCTATTCATGATATTTTATTAACGATATTACTCAGTGGTTTTTATTCGAATATAGAATCGTTTAAAATCAAGTAATAAGCGGTTGTCTGATCTGGTATTTCTTGGTTTGTTTCGATTTCAACTCTCATATCGATCGAACCTTTTAAAGCTTCGTGTTGTCTAGAACAATCAATTACAAATAATGAAGCCACGTCTCTGAACTCCTTTAAGTGCTCATTTACCACGTGATCGATGGTGAAGGAAAATATCGTCAGGAAACCTGCATGTCAGAGAAATAACAAAAAAATTCGAAGAAATGTGAAGTTCGCCAACACGCATTGGGGCAGCGCGGCGGACAATTCCTTGCCCTAAAACCCTTTCAGAAATGAGTGGAGGCCTGTACCCAGCAGTGGGACGTATATAGGCTGTAACTGTACTATACTTTACTAGAGGCAACACTGCATTCAGCTACTCCGTTCCACTCAACTGCGGCGCATACACCGTACTTTAATCGGTCACTCGCTAGGCGCTTGTAGAGTTGCCAGGTGTTGTGTTGATTTAAAAAAATGTCTTGATAAAAATATGCCGTCGTTTCAAAAGTCGTACAATTCAAGAAATGTGACTAAAAACCAAGAATTACTTTTCATCGGTTAATAAGATACTTAACAAAAAAAGTATTATAACGGGTGGGCCAGAAAGGAGTACGATTTTAAAAACACTCTTGCGTTTGAAGCTTTAGAGAGGGGACTGCGCGGGTGGTGGGGTTAAGTAGCTCGGTTCTCGGAAATTTAGTCGCGATGGATCACTTCACGGGAGCGCAACGTGCTTTCTGCGTTAAACATTATTATAAAAATCACGATTCGTGCGCTATTGTTCGGCGTTTATTTCGACGTGAGTTTGGATTACATGACCTAAATCAGTGTCCGAAGGAAAGCGTGATTCGATCGTGGGTCAGAAAGTTCGAAGCTACTGCTTCGACTCTCAAACAGAAGCCTGCGGGACGCCCGAGGTCAACAAGAACGAAAGACACAATTGAACAAGTTAGAGCTTCATTTCAACGTAATCCTGTTCTATCGACTCGAAAGCGTTCAGCCGAACTTGTGGTGTCCAGAACATCTTTGCGTCGCATTTTGTTGAAAGATCTGAAATTGCATCCGTATAAAATTCAACTTGTGCAGGAATTACAGCCAAATGATCCAATTTTAAGGAGAGCTTTTGTTGAAACGATGCTGGAACGCTTTCGGAGTTTCAACAATATTCTGTTCTCCGACGAAGCCCATTTTCACATAAATGGGCAGGTGAATAAACAGAATTGCCGTTACTGGGCTGCAGAGAACCCACGTGCAAAACATCAAAAGCCTCAAGTTAACAAGACGGCGCGACATGCCACACAGCTAATGCCTCTTTGACGGTCGTAAACGAGATGTTTGGTGAGAAACTGATATCGCGCCGAGGTGACATTGAATGGCCTCCTAGAAGTCCGGATCTTACACCACTGGATTTTTTTTTGTGGGGATACCTAAAAAGTAGAGTCTACTCCAATAACCCAGCCACAATTGACCAGTTGAAGACCAATATCCGGAAAGAAATGGCAGATATTCCCCGTGCAACGTGCCAGCGAGTTTTTACCAATTTGAGGTTCAGATTCGAAGAATGTTTGCAGCGCGATGGTGCACATCTGGATGATGTTATTTTTAAGAAATGAATTTCCCAGATGTAAATTTTTGTAGAAATAAAAATTTGTATGTGAATTGTACTTAGTTTTTTTTAATGATTTTTTCAAATTCGCAATTCTTTCTGGCCCACACTGTATATTAATAATAAAACAAATTATTCCTAAGACGCCATCTCGTGTCATGGAATATAGATTATTTAATTAATATGTTCAGATTCGACATTTCTGTGGGTACTTAAGTATAGGACGAATATATTATAATACACATTTTTTTGTAGAAACATATATAAGTTATTATAATTAGTATTATGTTTAAATCTGCTTATTATTCTTTTATTTTATTTTTAGGTTTCCACATCAAAGTCAAAGTGGAATAAATTCGTCCATTTTTAACTCTCGCGTGCCCAGCATTTATGAACGACTCTTATTCTAATTTAAATAAATATATTTGTAATTTAAATGTTATGTTAATAAGTTTTGTTAAACATATATTTCTTACGTTTTTTTATATTTGACGTAGATACCTTCGAAAATGTTCAGATAAAAATATCATTAAAATGTAATTGTGATATAATATTATGTAATATTGAAAAAGATCCTTGGCCAGGTTGTCGCACGTTTAGGTAAATTTCTATATGATGTAGCTATAAAAAGATCCGATATTATTTGGAGGCGTCATGCGAATCGGTTAATGTGAGCCAAATTATATAACAATTGCTGTTGTAACGTGGCGTGGAAGTTTGAGGATATGGACGATGGGAGCACAACAGATCCCAATGCCACCACTGCCACTTATGACACACTGGCATCATTACCTCTCAATAGTCCGGGCGGTGCGCTAACCGCACTACCACCGAGACCTGAAAGCGGTGAGGTGTCATCGGTGCTGACTCACGCGGAATCTGATATGGAAACGTGTCCCCACCGCCTCAAAAGTAGTTAGGTTGTACCAGTTCTGGCGCACTTGTAGAAAGGTTGTACCAGTTCTGGCGCACTGAGTCAGAAGTGGTACAAGTACGACGTTCGTCGACTCACGACCCTAAAAAAAAAAAAAAAAGGTTTTGGCATGCTCTGATCACGAATCTGCGGTCCATTTTTGCGTAGGATGCACGGTTTCGGAGATGTGCAGATCAATTAACTCTTATCTAATTGATATCCGCTGCGAGCCTCCACCGTCATTAGCGCTCCATTGTTCTTATCTACCTATCTATTGTTCGTTCAATACCGTCATTATCTATTCTTCCTCAGCGTGGTGCTATTGTATTATACTCCTTTGTTCCTATCTACACTAATCTGACTCATTAATAAAACACATTACCCAATTTTGTAAAAATTTTTATTTATAAAATACAAAATCTTATTACTTATTATCTATAAAATAGGAGCGAAACATCTCATCCACTAAAATATCGTTGTACAATGTGTTCCCTGTAAATATACTCGTAAAACTATGCATTGAACATCCCTGAAACTTATATAGCAAATACATTAAGCAATATTCGCCACAAACTGAAGTCCACTCATTCTGAATCCTATCAACATTCCAGTTCCATCTTTTACAATTTATTTTAAAAAACTCTAGATGATATCGTACAGGTGCCCGTCCGAATGAATCAAAATATTGACCGACGTCATTCGTATCGATATATAAAGCTACCCAATGTGACCCTGGTTTATCATCTGTATCCAAACTGCATATTATATACGTTGGTACGTGGGTGTACATGAGTAGTTTATTGGCAGCATACACATTATTTTCTAGAGTGGGGTGAATCTTCGTCAGATGTTGTTGTACATCTAGTGTATCCATAATATTACTGCTATTAGTAGATTATTACAGTACCAATCCACTCAATGACTAATATAGGAATGATCAATTATAGTGATATCTAAATATTAAATTACATTCTTTGTGTTATACAAAACGTATTTGAGTCACCAATACACTGAACAAGACACGACAGGAAGGACGTAGGAATGTAGAGATAAGCAACAGAATGTAAGGTAAGCTTGTTGACGCATAAAGATACTATCAATTCTACTGCAGAAATTCTTTAGATTAGAATTATTACTCACTGGTACTATATAAGACCACAACTACATTTAGACATAGCTGTATGGTCGTTTGACCGCAGTGGATCTATCAATACTACGTTTGTGTTTCTTCAACGCATCAAAGGCCATGGATGTAAGTGTTTATTCTATTGACAAACTTACTTTTCTTTCTGTTATTTTCTTACGTGTGTATGATTTAGTGTTAACAAATTATATTTAAATATTATGTGTATGTATATGGTTAAGCCATGGTAGCTCAGATGGTTAGCGCAAAATGTAAAATTCACAGTACGCGACCCGGGTTCGATCCCCGCCGGCACCAATTAAATTGTTAATTACAATTTTAAGTGCTGATTTACCACGTGCTCAGCGGTGAAGGAAAACATCGTGAGGAATGCATGTCTGAGAAAATTTCGAAGGCATGTGAAGTTTGCCAACACGCATTGAGGTATCGCAGCGAACATTTCCTAGCCCTAAAACCCTCTCAGAAATGAGAGGAGGCCTATGTTCAGCAGTGGACTTTAATAGGTTGTAACTTTAGCTTTTTTAACTTTTATGATTAAGTGTTAACAAATTGATATTAACATGATAACTGTGTTGTTGCAGAAATCATTGAGCTTCCATGAAAATACCTATAAACAGTATTACTACTCGCCACTCTCCCCTCAAGAAGAGAGTGATGACATCGTCATTAATAATAACACATGCGATGGTAGAAAAAGAAAATCGCAATCGATTGATCATTTTTTTGAAGCTGAATCAAAAATAAAAAAGAGGAAGCTGTTATCATCAACCGTAGCACGAGCCGCTAGAGATGGTGTATCATACATTTCTACTAATTCTGACGACGGAGACCAAGTGACGCATCTCATCAAAATTGAAATGTACGATATGAAGAAGCTATCCAAGATTCCAACTACTGATCATTGGAAACATGCTTCCACGAGGATTAAATATTACGTAAAGACTAATAAGGATAGCATCTACGACAACACAAACGCCCTCGTATACAATATTACAAAGACAATAGCAGAAAGTGAAAAAGTTAAAAAATACTTTTTTAACAATGACAGTCATTAGCTGATCATTAGTGAATGTGATTCTGTTTACTTAAATTACTTCCGTGTACTCATTATATTCTATTTCTAATCCTTTGTTAGACTTAAATATCGGACATTATTTGAAATTTGGGTATCAGTTGGTCTACCAACACTGAACTGTTACTTACTCTGCTACCTATTTTCTTCTTTACTATAAGGATGGCAAACTTCAGTGAAGTGTGCACCAGTGCTTTCTTCTCCACAACCATGGAAGAGAATACGGAACTATTCAACAGCGAATTAAATCAGGAGTTGTCTAAAGTTTGTGATGAAATGGAGAAGGATCAACTGTTCGATTCATCGTATGATGATGAGTTGTATAATCACTGTGCGATGGTTGAAACACAGTTTAAGTAAGTAAAATAAACATTCATTTCGATCATTATTTACACAATGTCTTGTACAGTTTTTAATAAATTTAAACATTTTAGTAATCAACCACTACAACTTGGAAGAGGAACGAAGCGAACGAGCAGCAAAGAACCCAAGATCATCAAAAAACCAACAACGGAAGCAGAAGCGCCTACTTCTGCAGGGAACAGTATCAGTAACGATGATCAAGTGGAATATCTAACGTGTCATATATTTATCAAGAAACGGTATTTAGCTAATCATTTTAAAAGTAATGTTCACAAAAATAATCTTTTAAATTCACATAATTCTTTATCAAACGTTAGTGTTATTGAATCTGCTTTTGGAAATAGGATTTTAACTTATAAAATCAAGAGTAGAATAGATAGTTCGACATTGTTAAATTTTGAAACTCCTGAACTATTTTTAAATTCTATTAAAGATGATATTTTAATACAAGAGTGTATTCATCAACACATAATTTTTAAAGTAAACTTCATACTGCATGCTGATTTTGTTCAACAAACTAAAGATATTCTTGATACGTTCGATTTTCAAACGCTTAACTATATTATTTGTCAAGGAGATGACTTAAATATTTTTTTTCATCTTTAAATGATACAATTACTACTAAAATTAGTGCATTTGAAAAAAAAGATAGTGGATGGAGTCTAAAAAACATAAAATCTATAGACATGAATGTTAATAAATTTAACTCCCTACGCGGTACTTCATACATAGATCTTCCTCGTGACATAAAAAAAGGCTGTTATAAATGTAAAAAGCAAGGATTATTTTTGTTTTAAATGGGCGTTACTCTCGGCGTTATACCCCGTAAACAAAGACGCGGATCGTGTATCATCGTAGGTTAAACATGCAAATAAACTTAAATTTAATGGTATTTCCTTTCCAGTTAAAATTTCTGACATAGCAAAAGTAGAGAAATTAAATGATATTAGTATTAATGTTTTTGGGTTAGAATATAATAAAGAAAAACGATGTAATTCTATTATAGGTCCATTATTTTTAACAAAGTGTCGTAAAGATAGACATATCAATTTATTATTTTTTTCCAAGGATACAAAAAATCATTATTGTTACATAAAAAATTTATCGCGGTTAGTTAGTAAACAAATTTCAAAAGACGGTCACATCATGTACATTTGCGAAGCATGTCTACTTCACTTTCCATCTAAGGAAAGTTTAAATAACCATGAACAATACGATTGTGCCCACATTTGTACAGAATTACCAAACAGTGAAACTTTAAAAAAAAAGAATTGGTTTGGTCAACCTATTTCAAATGATAAAATTAAATTTGATAGTTATGAAAAAAAGTTGAAGATACCATTCGTAGTTTATGCTGATTTTGAAGCATTTTTAAAACCAATAGAATCATGTTCTAACGATCCTTCCAAACCTTTCACACACAATATTCAGAAACATGAAGTACATAGTTTTGGTTATTATATAAAATGTTCATATGATGATAAATTATCAAAATATGTAACGTATTGCGGACCCAACTGTGCACAAGTGTTTATGGAAAGTTTATCTAACAATTTCAAAGAAATAAATAGACTTCAAAAATATCCTCCGCTTCCGCTAACAAATGAAGACAAAAACCAAATTTCAAATGCAACCATTTGTCATATTTGTGAAACAGAGTTAGCAGAACATTTTTATGATTTTGATTGGTACACCGGTAGTTTTATAGGTGTTGCTCACGAATCATGTAGCTCGAAGTTCAGAAAACCTCGTTATATACCAATATTTTTACACAACCTTAGTCGCTATGATGCTCATTTTATTGTTCACGCGTTAAACTTTTGTGATGGTGAAGTCGAAGTTATCCCTCAAAATAAAGAAAAATATATATCCTTTTCCAAAAAATTAAAAATGAATAACCACGAAATTATATTAAGATTCATAGATTCATTTAAGTTTTTATCATGTAAATTAGAAGAATTGGCCAAAAATCTCAGTAATGATCAATTTCAAGAATTACGTAGAAATTATCCTAATGATGAAGATTTCTTTCGTTTAAAACGGAAAGGCGTTTATCCATATGAACTTATGACTAATTATGATAGTTTAAGCCTAACATCACTCCCCGAACAAAATTTTTTTTATAGCTCGCTCACAGATTCCCATATTTCAAATGATGATTACAATCATGCTAAAGATGTTTGGGAACACTTTGGGTGTTATAATATGCTAGATTATTCAAACCTGTATTTAAAAACAGACGTTTTACTTTTAACCGATGTATTTGAAAACTTTAGAAAGTTATGTATTAATACTTATGATTTAGACCCTGCCCATTATTACACAGCACCCGGTTTAAGTTGGGATGCAATGTTAAAATATACAAAAATAGAATTAGAACTTTTAACAGATTATGAGAAAATTGCATTTATTAGATCAGGTATCAGGGGTGGTGTATCTCAATGTAGTAATCGTTATGCTAGAGCTAATAACAAATATATGGGGGATTATGATGCAGGGAAACCAAATTCATATATCACATATTTTGATGCCAACAATTTATATGGTTGGGCTATGTCTCAATGTCTTCCTACTCGTGGATTCGAATGGGTAAATCCGAATACAGAATTTAATGTGTCTGAGACATCGAACTTCGGTTTTATTTTAGAAGTTGATTTGGAATATCCAGATGAACTTCATGATTTACATTCGGACTTTCCTTTATGCCCCGAAAACATTTGTGCAGGCAATATTAATGAAAATAAACTAGTCCCAAATTTAAGTAATAAAGATAAATATGTAATTCATAACAGAAATTTAAAGCAGTGCATAGAAATGGGGGTTAAATTAACTAAAATTCATAGAGTTTTAAAATTTAAACAGTCTCGCTGGTTGAAGATGTACATAGATCTAAACACAAAATTAAGAACGTTAGCAAAATCAGATTTCGAAAAAGATTTTTATAAATTAATGAATAATTCAGTCTTCGGAAAGACTATGGAGAATATTGAAAAAAGGGTTAACATAAAATTAGTTACACACTGGGAGAACCAGGGCAAAGCTTTAGGTGCTCAAGATCTAATCGCTAAACCACAATTTCATAGTCTTTCAGTATTTTCGGAAAACCTAGTTGCGGTTCAGTTGCGAAAAACAAAGTTAATATATAACAAACCAATTTATTTAGGGTTTTGCATTTTAGATATTTCAAAAACATTAATGTATGATTTTCATTATAACTATATGGTTAAAAAGTTTAGTAAAATCGAATTATTGTATACAGATACGGATAGTTTAATATATCATATATTTACAGATGATTTTTACTCTGATATAAAACCTGACCTTTCATCATACTTTGATACCTCAGTTTATGATACAAATAATATTTTTGAATATCCAAAATTAAATAAAAAGAAATTAGGTTTTTTTAAAGATGAAAATAATGGTAAAATCATGAAAGAATTTGTGGGTTTACGATCCAAAATGTACGCTTTTAACTTAGAGAATAAGACTATAGCCAAGGCAAAAGGGGTAAATAAATGTATCACTAAAAAGATGACCATGGATAATTATAAGTCTTCTCTATTTAATAAAAAAGTGCAATATTATAGTATGCTTAGATTTAAATCAATTAAACACACAATTTTTACACAAAAATTAAATAAGATTGGTTTATCATATAATGACACAAAGAGGCATATTTTAGATAATAATACTGAAACATTAGCTTGGGGTCATTATAAACTGCGTTAAGTGTTGATAGTTTTTAATTTTATGTCTGCATGTAAATAAAATTTGTATTGATTGTAAAATAATGATAATAGTATAATATGACGTAGAGTTTATTACATATTTAATCGTTGATTTATTGTAAATAATTTAAGTTAATTGTTGTTTATATTTGCGTGTGTGTGTGCATTTGTTTGAGGTTGAGTTGATTGTAAAATTATGATGTACTAATTGTGTTAGAAATAGTATACAGATCATTTTGTTTTATATAATGTTTACAATATATATTAATTGTTAACACCAACACTTTCATTTTTTATTTCACCCCTTAGAACTTTAGACGTGTGTAATGTTTCACTTTATCCATCCGTTTACTGCTATTGTGGCGGGGCCAAGTGGATGTGGGAAGTCAAATTTTGTAACAAATTTCATAAAATCAGTTACAGAAATATGTAATTGTGATTTTAATCAGATCACATGGTGCTTTGATCAAATGCAACCTTTATATAATTTACCAAATGTTAACTACCATCAAGGAATTCCAAATGTTAATATGTTTGACGGTGAAAACCCACATCTTGTTATTATTGATGATCTAATGAGAGAGTCCGATGGAAGAATTGTGGATATATTTACAAAAGATAGTCATCACAGGAATCTTAGTGTATTTTATTTAACACAAAATTTATTTCATCAGGGTAAAGGGCAAAGAGACATATCCTTAAACTCAAGTTATATAATATATTTTAAAAACCCTCGAGATAAAACTCAAATAAGATATTTAGCACGACAAGTGTCACCAGATAACCCAAAATTTATTGAAGATGCCTACAGGGATGCAACTCTAGAGGCGCATGGATATTTAATGGTAGATTTAAAACAGAATACCAATGATTTTTGTCGTATCAAGACAAATGTCTTCCCATTTAATGGTTTCTGCACAGTCTACGTCCCCACAAAAGAGTTTAAATACACCAAGAATCAAACATTTCAAATCATTGCTAAATGATGCATCGTCGACTCACAACGCATAAACATTTGCTAAACGCTTTGCATACGCTTAAACCAAAATATCAAAGAGCATTACTTAAAACGTGTGATGAAGAAGAAATTAACTGTATTTGTGAGTGTATTCATAACGTTTTACAAGGAAAAGTACCTCTTAAAGATCAAGATAAACAAAAATTGAATAAACACAAAAATATACTCCGTCAACTAGTGCGTAAGTGTAAACATAAACTAAGAAAAAATATAATTATACAAAAAGGAGGGGCTTTCTTACCAATAATATTAGGTGCAATATTGAGTGGATTAGTGAGTGGACTAGCCAGTTAACATGGAAAATGCAAAGAAAATGATACTTATCGAACCTGGATTGATTGAAAAATTAAAACAAGAAAATAAGGTTAATACGAGTAGTAGTTTATCTCGATTAGATATTGAAATGCAAAATATTATGAATAGTAAGACGGAAGACCGAAAGAAATGGATGTTATATTTACAAACACTACAAAGATACCTTCATTTTACCGAAGAGGATCGTCAACCACTCAGATTACCAATTTATTCTGATACATCTAATGAAGATTCAAACGAGTCTAAAATTGGTTTTAAAAATAAAGATAGAGATCTAAAAACTTCAGTTGATGCTGAATCTTTGTTGGAGGAGAATCGATCCATCAAAAGTAAAGAAAATGTTGAAAATCCACTTTACACACCAGCTCAAATACTCAGTTTAATACCAAAAACTTATAATAAAAAAGGACAGTTATTATTAAACTTAGTTGAAACAAGTAAAGGTAAAATACATTGGGATAATGAAGGTACAGTCATAATTGATAATGAAAAAATTCCTGGAAGTAATATTGTTGATTTAATAAATGATTCACTAAGACCCTTAAAAAGAAGTGATCCAGTAGGGTGGGATAGATTTGCTGAAGCATTAAAAGATATTAAAGTACCACTTACTTATATTGGAAATCCAAAGAGATGTGAGTTTATTAACCAACTTCAAGCAAAAGATCTGAACAAACCCTCTGAGATTGAATTTCAAGAGTTTTCTACACCGAGCAGTAGAGATAAAAAGTCTACAACTAAAATACGTAAAAGGCTTGAGTGGGAAAAATGGACCCCGTACTAGAAGAAATTAACAGGATTTATTATGATCCATCTAATCCCGCTGGTTTTGGTAGTATTGATAAATTATCAAAAGCCATGAAGGGTAAAATGAATAAAAAGCAAGTAAAGGAATGGTTAAAATCACAAGAAACATACACATTACATAAACCCATTCGAAAAAAATTCCCGCGTAATAGGTACATTCTATCAAATATTAATGAACTGTGGCAAGCTGATTTAAGTGATATGCGAACTTATTCTCAATATAATGATGGTTTCAAGTATATACTTTGTGTTATTGATGTATTTAGTAAATATGCTTTTGCAAGACCAATGAAAAAGAAAAACTCAGAAACAACTAAAGAATGTTTTGAAAGTATATTTACTGAAAGTAATTTAACACCTACTCACATACAATCTGATAAAGGTACAGAATTTGTTTCAAAAGATGTACAAAAATACTTTAAATCCAAAAAGATTAATTACTATACCACTAACAATCCTGACATTAAGGCCAGTATTGTTGAGCGATTTCAAAGAACACTAAAAATGAAAACGTGGCGTTATTTCACTCATAATAATACTTATAGATATATAGATGTTTTACAAGATTTAATATACTCTTACAATCACAGCTTTCACTCTAGTATTAAGATGTGCCCATGTGATGTAAATTCCAACAATATTATGACAGTTTGGACTAATCTTTATGATAGACGGTCAAACAAACTTTCTTTAGAAAATCCTAAACCAAATTTCAATGTGGGTGATTATGTTCGAATAACTAAATATAAACATGCTTTCCAAAAAGGATATGAATCAAATTGGAGTGATGAAATATTTATTATATCTTCAATAATTGATAGATCTCCATGGGTTGTTTATACAATAACAGATTTACAAAATGAACCAATAGTTGGTACTTTTTATGAAAGAGAATTACAGAAAATCACTTACAACCCCACCTCACAATATAAAATAGATAAAATAATTGACACTCGTTACTCAGGTAACAGAAAAGAAGTATTAGTGAAGTGGAAAGGTTATCCAGATAAATTTAACAGTTGGATTTTAGCTTCTAGTTTAAAAGAAATATGAATAAAGAAAGTTTTTATTTAACTTTGCTCAGCAATAGTTCAATGGAATACTTTCCTGATAACAAGACCACAAATTTTTCAACGAAATTACCGAAAGCTATTAAATTAGAAGGTGAATGGTCGGTTGGAGTTGTCGAGTTTCAATATCCATGTACCATGTTTACTGTTCAAGATCATGAAAATGTTATATACATTACAAAGTCTATGTTAATGCCTAATGAAGATAAACCATCCACAGTGTACTACAAAAAACATATTCCAGCTACCAACTATGATAACGTTGAGCATATTTTAAGAGTGTTAAATGGTATCGGAGAGAACTTGAAATTTCGCTATGATGAAATAACAAAATTTGTGTCTATTTCTGTTTTGGATAAAAATATAACATCCGTAACATTATCACCCAAATTAAGTTTACAACTAGGTTATGAACCAAATAAAAATCTCCTAGAGAGAAATTTTGGAATGTGTCCTGCTAATTTACACTTAGGGTTACCATCTCAACTCTTTCTATATTGTGACATTATCGATCCTCAGATTGTGGGTGATGTTATGACTCCTTTACTAAGAGTCATTTCATTAGATCCTACAAAATACATTTATGGTGCAAATAAAATGCACGTTTTCTCTCAACCTCACTACTTACCTGTTATGCGAAGAGAGTTCGATACGCTGGAAATAGTTATAAGATCGAGCACAGGACAAAAAATACCATTCCAGTTTGGAACCGTGTGTATTAAACTACATTTCCGAAAATTATAATAATGAATTCTCTTCGTGATCATCATAAATGTCCATATGAAAATTATTATACACATCAAGCTGGGTCAGGAGTTGGAGTAATTTATAAGGGTGCACCATACCAACGCGGTCATGGTATTGGGAGCTTCTTAGGGGGGTTTATAGATCAGTTTTACCTTTACTTTCAAGTGGTGCTCGAGTGCTCGATTGGTAAGGAGGCATTAAGCGCTGGAGTAGGACTTTTATCGGATATGGTTCAAGCGCGTCCTATGGAAGCCTCAATAAAAGATCGTCTAAAGCAAGTTAGTACGAATTTAAAACGAAAGGCTGATGAGAAAATTGATCAATTTAACATGACAGGATCTGGTTATAAAACTAAAAGAAAACGATTGACCTCGTTCATTCCACCATTAACTGCTAAAGTGAAAGCTGCGAAAAAACTTGGTCTAAAACCAAAAAATAACAAAGATATATTTTCAAATTAAATATGTCTTTCCTTCATAATCATTCTTGCGAGTGCGTTAAGTCGGAATTGGATTTGTTTGCACTACCGTCTACACAAACTAGCATTGAAAATGGATTGAGGATTCATTATAAACCAATTTCATCTCTTGGTGATGATGGACCTATCGAGTTTCAAGTTCCTGAGACAGGCGATGACTACATAGATTTGTCTCATACATTACTCCACATAAAGGCAAAAGTATTAAATCAAGATTCAACTAACTTGATATCTACTACAATAGTAGCACCTGTAAATAATTGGCTGCATTCACTTTTTAGTCAACTTGATGTTTATTTAAACCAAAAACTTGTATCACCACCTAATAATACCTATGCATATCGAGCATACATGGAAACCCTTTTAAACTATGCTCCTGCTGCTAAACAATCTCATCTTACTTGTAGTCTTTGGTATGATGATACAGCAGGAAAAATGGATTCTACGGATGGTAAAAACATAGGATTTGTTAAAAGATAGGAATTGATTAGTGAAAGTAAGGAAATAGAAATGATTGGTCATCTTCACGGTGACATTTTCAACCAAGATAAATTTTTAATTAATGGTGTTGAAATGAGTGTTAAATTGGTTCGATCGAGAGAGAGCTTTAATTTAATTGCTGGGTCAAACGATGTAAAGTTTAAAGTTTGCATTACGGACGCAACTCTTATTGTTCGACGAGCACGAATTAATCCAAGTGTATTACTCGCACATCAAAAAGTTTTAGCTTCTACCACTGCTAAATATCCTATTACTCGAGCTGAAGTAAAAGTTTTAACAATTCCATCGGGTGTTCAAGGAAAAACTCTTGATAATATTTTTTTAGGGCAGGTACCCAAAAGATGTATAATTGGATTTGTGAACAATTCTGCATTTAATGGTTCCCTTACTAAAAATTCGTTTAACTTTGAAAACTATGGTATTAATTCTTTCAGCTTATATATTGATGGTCAACAAATACCTTCAAAAGCTTTGCAACCCACTTTTAATAATAGCATATTTACATCAGCATATCATACTCTATTCTCGGGAACTGGTATTCACTTTCTTAAGAGGATATAGTAAGTCAGCTCAAATTCTAATTTCGCCCCCACTTCCCCGCGCGTCGTATGCTATGTACCAACATGTTTGTAATCACTAATACTGTAAGTAGATAGGTCGTTAGATATTTATTTCATTAGGTTTATCATATTTATGCCTGTTTCTTAACGCCAACCCAGTCGCTTCTTATTTTTATCACGGTTATTTCCCATTTTAATTTTACGTCGTCTTGTTGCGTAATGTGTATTCTGATCGTAAGCGACACAACTTCTCCCTTCAAAAGCCTAAGCGATACTAACGGGGCGACAGGAATCAAGCTTCAGGGCGCCGAGTTTAGGTAATTTCTTTTTACAGTGAAAATAATGCTATTTTAAAAAAAGTAAATAACACAAGCACTGCTTTATAGTTAGTTCAGCTAGTATGCAAAGTTTCATGATCTTATTAAAAGTATTTTATGAATAACAGCGGTTTATTGTTCAGTTTGGAGGTAACTTTGGATTTTTTTCTATCGAGAAAATTTTACGGAATCGTGTTTTCGTCTAACATAATCTTTAACATTAATCCTCAACTTTACCATATATTTATTTCAAAATTAGTGCCACAATACTTTCGGCATAACGGAGGATCTTGCTAAGCCATTTCAGGTTATATTTCCCCTTAATGAAGGAAATGGAATCTCTTGTGAACAGTATGCCAAGGGTTACTGTCTATTAGCATTTGACTTAACTCCTGATTTATCAGCCAACTCATCAGCTCATTGGAATCTCATAAAGCATGGTAGTGTAAGATTAGAAGTACGATTTGAATCCTCACTAATACAAACAATTAACTGTATAGTTTATGCTGAGTTTGATAATATTATTGAGATAGATAAAAACAGAAATGTTACTGTAGACTATAGTAGTTAAGGTTATAAGATGTGTTGTGTATTAGATTTTACGAGTTATGTGTAATGCATTTTGTGTGTATGTAACTATGTGAAATATTATAAAATTAAATAAAACAAATTGTATGCAATATATTATTTTTTATTTCTTTATAAATATTCTATTTAATCTAATACAAAACTCTGTTCGAGTTTAAATTTTACATAAGCACACTGACTAAACCACTGAACATGCTGCTGCCAAGGATCATCATCATCTTCCCAATCTTTTAAGCCACCACCACAATGGAAACACTTGGTCCTGTCTGCATGGCCAGTATAAAAGAAACCGGCTTCTACAAGATCTTCAGGTTTCTGTCGCATAACGAGAGGCCAGTTTTCGAAACTGAGCAACCGGCTAGATTTTGAACTGAAGAATGGATATTCAGCTCTTGAGTACTGCATATTCTTCTCGTTTTCATCTCCACTCAGTGTTGTAGTTTTGTTCTTCAATGATGTGTTCTGTACACGTATGCCACACTCATCTCTTTCTTCTGCTCTTGTCTTCCTGTAATTTAAGTAAACAGAATCACATTCACTAATGATCAGCTAATGACTGTCATTGTTAAAAAAGTATTTTTTAACTTTTTCACTTTCTGCTATTGTCTTTGTAATATTGTATACGAGGGCGTTTGTGTTGTCGTAGATGCTATCCTTATTAGTCTTTACGTAATATTTAATCCTCGTGGAAGCATGTTTCCAATGATCAGTAGTTGGAATCTTGGATAGCTTCTTCATATCGTACATTTCAATTTTGATGAGATGCGTCGCTTGGTCTCCGTCGTCAGAATTAGTAGAAATGTATGATACACCATCTCTAGCTGCTCGTGCTACGGTTGATGATAACAGCTTCCTCTTTTTTATTTTTGATTCAGCTTCAAAAAAATGATCAATCGATTGCGATTTTCTTTTTCCACCATCGCATGTGTTATTATTAATGACGATGTCATCACTCTCTTCTTGAGGGGAGAGTGACGAGTAGTAATACTGTTTATAGGTATTTTCATCGAAGCTCAATGATTTCTGCAACAACACAGTTATCATGTTAATATCAATTTGTTAACACTTAATCATAAAAGTTAAAAAAGCTAAAGTTACAACCTATTAAAGTCCACTGCTGAACATAGGCCTCCTCTCATTTCTGAGAGGGTTTTAGGGCTAGGAAATGTTCGCTGCGATACCTCAATGCGTGTTAGCAAACTTCACATGCCTTCGAATTTTCTCAGACATGCATTCCTCACGATGTTTTCCTTCACCGCTGAGCACGTGGTAAATCAGCACTTAAAATTGTAATTAACAATTTAATTGGTGCCGGCGGGGATCGAACCCGGGTCGCGTACTGTCAATTTTACATTTTGCGCTAACCATCTGAGCTACCATGGCTTAACCATATACACACACATAATATTTAAATATAATTTGTTAACACTAAATCATACACACGTAAGAAAATAACAGAAAGAAAAGTAAGTTTGTCAATCGAATAAACACTTACATCCATGGCCTTTGATGCGTTGAAGTAACACAAACGTAGTATTGATAGATCCACTGCGGTCAAACGACCATACAGCTACGTCTAAATGTAGTTGTGGTCTTATATAGTACCAGTGAGTAATAATTCTAATCTAAAGAATTTCTGCAGTAGAATTGATAGTATCTTTATGCGTCAACAAGCTTACCTTACATTCTGTTGCTTATCTCTACATTCCTACGTCCTTCCTGTCGTGTCTTGTTCAGTGTATTGGTGACTCAAATACGTTTTGTATAACACAAAGAATGTAATTTAATATTTAGATATCACTATAATTGATCATTCCTATATTAGTCATTGAGTAGATTGGTACTGTAATAATCTACTAATAGCAGTAATATTATGGATACACTAGATGTACAACAACATCTGAAAAAGATTCACCCCACTCTAGAAAATAATGTGTATGCTGCCAATAAACTACTCATGTACACCCACGTACCAACGTATATAATATGCAGTTTGGATACAGATGATAAACCAGGGTCACATTGGGTAGCTTTATATATCGATACGAATGACGTCGGTCAATATTTTGATTCATTCGGACGGGCACCTGTACGATATCATCTAGAGTTTTTTAAAAGAAATTGTAAAAGATGGAACTGGAATGTTGATAGGATTCAGAATGAGTGGACTTCAGTTTGTGGCGAATATTGCTTAATGTATTTGCTATATAAGTTTCAGGGATGTTCAATGCATAGTTTTACGAGTATATTTACAGGGAACACATTGTACAACGATATTTTAGTGGATGAGATGTTTCGCTCCTATTTTATAGATAATAAGTAATAAGATTTTGTATTTTATAAATAAAAATTTTTACAAAATTGGGTAATGTGTTTTATTAATGAGTCAGATTAGTGTAGATAGGAACAAAGGAGTATAATACAATAGCACCACGCTGAGGAAGAATAGATAATGACGGTATTGAACGAACAATAGATAGGTAGATAAGAACAATGGAGCGCTAATGACGGTGGAGGCTCGCAGCGGATATCAATTAGATAAGAGTTAATTGATCTGCACATCTCCGGAACCGTGCATCCTACGCAAAAATGGACCGCAGATTCGTGATCAGAGCATGCCAAAACCTTTTTTTTTTTTAGGATCGTGAGTCGACGAACGTCGTACTTGTACCACTTCTGACTCAGTGCGCCAGAACTGGTACAACCTTTCTACAAGTGCGCCAGAACTGGTACAACCTAACTACTCTCAAACCTCCACGACCATGCACACTCGATCTGGCCGCGTTATAAAACCGCCTTTTTATAAGATAGGGTGACAAACAAGCACACAGTTCACCTGATGATAAGTAGTTGCTGTGGCCCATAGACATCTACATCTATTCTCAATAAAGAAACAAAATGCAGATGCGTCGCCACCCACATCTCACAATCACACAATCTCTACACTCAACATACAAAACACAGCATTATTAAGCTGCTATTTTACGCTGGTATTCTGCGAGAGCGTGCTCCTACCTCGATTGAGCCGGCCCATTCGTGCTACAACCATATATAGCTGCAGCCTGGCTCTACGTGTACGCTTAATTTTATAATATTTACGGATAAAAAAAATCCAATGTAAACATTTGTTTTGCTTATGATTAATTTTTGAATATTCATAACAAACGTGGAGTAGAGGAAAAGAATTGGGGTCTTTTCCAAAAAATACAAATCCATGAAATTCAACCGTAATAAATTTCACGCGGACGAAGTCGCGGGGAACAGCTAGTAATTAGTAAAATTAAACCCAAAACTAAGCATACAACTGCAAAACTTCAATATAGGTACTATTAGGGCGTTTGTCCACCGCCACCGTCACCGTCACGTCACCGAGAACGAGATGACGGCGCCGAAGTAGCGGTACATACATTTACTTTAGCCGAGTGTCCACCGCACATCCGTCACCCGAGCATCGTCATCCCGGCCGCCGAAATTGCGAGTAGATCGGCGTGACCACTAGGACGTGGCCCGAGATTTTGATGAGCCGATGTGCCGGCAATACAAAACACGTATGAACTTATCCACACACTCCACTCCGATAAAATTTTGCGTAGAAATGCATGGCGCGATGTTTGTGCCTTTTTAGAGCCGAAATTTGAGACTAGTTTATTATTTATGTTTTTAATTAAGTAATTACAAGTTTAGATTTTATTCATCTGCCAAGGTAAGGAGCCTTCTGGGCTTACAAAGTATTCAGCAAAATTATTTCTTATGGCATTAGCGGTACGCCCGCCATGCGTTACACTTCCTACCCTTGGTACATCAGTCAGCCCATCGTGCATAATAGACATGAACATATCCTCACCTCTGTAGCCATCTTTTTCACGTACAATGTTATGCAAAACGACGCATGCCTTAACTATGCTTTTGCTAAGTTTTTTGTTTACATTTAGAGGGCGATGAAATATTCGCCATTTATTGGCCATAATGCCAAATGCACATTCAACGTATCTTCGCGCACGACATTGTCTATAGTTATAAATACGTTTTTTTTCACGTCTAAATGGTTACCGCCAAAAGGACGTAATAAATGTTCAGTGAGCTGGAAAGCTTCATCGCCTAGTATAACATGTGGCATTCTGTTATTTTGAGATGAGTGCAGTGGAACAGGTGGAGGTATACTCAACCTGCCTTCAGTGAGTAGTTGATAGAAGTTTGTACGTTGAAAAATTGCGGAGTCGCAGTCTTTACCGTATGAACCGATATCAACATATACGAATCTGTAATCTGAATCAACTACTGCTAGAAGTACAATAGAGAAATATCCCTTATAATTAAAGTTCATAGTGCCAGATTTCGGAAACTTTTCAACCCGTATGTGTTTTCCATCGACACAACCGATGCAGTTTGGGAAATTAGCTCTTCGTTTAAATCCTTCCGCTATTAATAACCATCGCTCAGTAGTAGGTGCAGCCAAGTGTTCACCACTTAAATTAGTCCATATTTGGTGACATACTTGTGTCACTATTCTGCTTTTAGTCTTGATACCCAGTTGGAAGGTATATGACATATCGTCATCGTATTTATAAAGTCCCTTAAGACTAAGTCAGGACAAGCTGCAAAAAAAAAGTACATTTACAGTGATAACCTACAATTTCTACTCAAGACTGTAACACCCGACGAAACTGATTCAATCATACCAACTCAAAATGATTCTGAAAGTCGTCCCGAAAGCCAACATACATCACATAGTCACCTCGACCAATCAATACCTTCCCCATCCATATCCACATCTACCACGATTCGAAGGGGGACGAAAAGGCTAAAGGCGGTCGATGCAGAAATATTAAAAGCTATCCTGGCAAATCCGGCGGAATCGGAATCTGTATTAATTGACGATGACCGTGCATTTATGATATCTCTCCTGCCATCCGTCGAAGAATTGAACGACGATGATAAGTTTGACTTTAGAATCGAAGTTATGCAATTGCTTCGCAGATTAAAAAACCGCAGGCGTTTGTCGTGGTCGAGCACCGCTACACCTAGCGATCATGGTAACTTCCACCAACTGATTTCACCCCAGCATGAAACCCAACAGTTCACACCGCAGCAAGGAATCAAACTGATTTCACCCCAGCATGAAACCCAGCAGTTTACACCTGTTAGATATTGATTTTTTGTATGATGATTGGTTTAATGAGACAGCGACCGCTCGGTGGGGGACGCAGCCCGCACACCCTTACACACCTAGACATACACAACATCCCTCCACCTTGTAGCTAACATAATATACAAAATCAATAAGTACAAAAAATGTGGAAACATTTTCCAAGCTATGACAACATAGATCACGTAGAGAAACGTCAGCCTCCATCTAGGTGTCCTCCTGTTCCGATGTCGGCGTAGAGAATATCGGACTTATAGCTTGTCTTCTTCGAGAAGGGGCGCTAGCACGGAGCGGAGTTTCCGGGTACTCGCTAATACCGCTTGCCAGGTCAGGTTCCGTTATGTCCCGTCCTTCCCCTCTTACATCGGCTGTGGTTCCAGGCTGGACTCCGTCGCTAAAAGTTGTAGCGGTCAGCTCGTCGGGCACCACATCCGGGTCCCATCGCCGGTCATCTCTAGCCGGTGAGTATAACCGTGCTCTTAACTGATCGACATGTCTCGTGACTTCGCAGTTATATTGAGGTACGTATATTCTATACATTACGTTTCCAATTTTTCTTTTCACTATGCCTTCGATCCAACAGAATTTTTTATTGTCTATATATTTTGTTAGCCACACTCTGTCATTAATTCTTAATTCTGATCTTTGTGTCCCTTTATAATTATGGGCCTGTAATAACTGATTATGTTCCACTGTTTTAACGAGGTCTGTGGACGCGGGAGACGACGTTAGTGGGTTTAATAAATCTAGCCGTGAACGTAACGCGCGCCCGTAGACGAATTCTGCTGGTGACTTGTTCGTGGTACTGTTTTTAGAGTTCCTATAGTGAAATAAAATTTTTGATATTTTTAATTTTAACAAAACTTACTACTTGGATGATACACCGGGGATAATATGTGTTTTATACCGTTTTGTACACAAAAATTCTTAAACTCCTGAGACGTGAAAGAGGTGCCATTGTCACTCACCAACGTATGAGGTACTCCGAAACGGGACATAAAATCGTATAATCTATTAATAACAGCTTTGGAATTATAAGAAGTATTCATACATTCAACCCATTTACTGTAAGCGTCTACAATAATCAAATACATAAAATTGTTGAATTGACCTAGAAAGTCGAGATGGACCCGATGAAATGCATGCGGTGGCAAGGGCCAGGGAGCGAGGGGTGAGTGCGGCGGCGCGGGCCGCAGCGCTGCGCAGACGCTGCAAGCGCCTGCCAGCTGCTCCAGCGCTGCATCCATCCCGGGGAACCATAAACGTTTACGTGCCTCCGCTTTCATTTTAACCACCCCGAAATGAGAACTATGTAATTCCTTACATATCAACACTTGAAGTGATGCAGGAATCACAACTTTATGGCCGCGCATTAAGACACCGTTTTCATAAGATAGTTGATATCTACAATTGTAAAAGGGTTTTAAATCCAAATCTTTATTTTTTCTTGGCCACCCATGTAAAACGTAGTGCTTAACGCGACACAGAACCACGTCGTTGCTCGTCTCGCCGGCACCGGCAGACCACCTTCGACCACGAAATTAACATAGGCAGCGCGACTTCGCACGCCGCGAGCTCGTCTGGCTCACTAGCGGGCGTCCTCGTCGACTCGAAGCGCGATATGGACGCAGGGGGACACGCTCTGGACAAGTAATCCGCGCTGTTATATTTGCTACTGATATATTCGATTTAATAATTATAGGCCGCCAGAAATATCGCATAAGAGGGCATATGCGTTTCGCGTCGAAAACTACATGTTTTATGGTTTTTCCAAACACGATATCGTAACGATGTGAGGAGATTATTTACTGAAAATTAGGGCTTTAGAAAGATGAAGTCTTTATTTAGTACAGTCTTTGTTTAGCAAAATCATAGTTTTTAATGATGGTTTTTTAGGGCGAATACAATCCCTTCACAGCGTTTTACAAAAATGTGCATCAGAGTTATCTTTCAGGTTGAATACAACCATTATTATAAGCTAAAATACTTTATTTTAAGCGTTATTATAATGGAATACATAGTCTTTTAGTGTAAAGCTAAACCTAAATTACGAAAATATTTCGATTTAATATTATAAAATAATATTATAAAATCACCAAAACTGTCTACTTCAATGTAATTTTTCCATGTATTTGGTTATAAACATATCTACTTTAATTATTTTATCCAAATACATGTAATGTTAAATATCCAAAAAAAATTTTAGCTCGTTTTATTTTGTCAATTATTTTATATAATTATTTTAAAATTATTGTTACGCGCTCCAGTAGACGATATACTAGCGCCATCTAGTGTCAGGAACGAGAGCGAGTAGAGCGTTGCAGAAAATGACATCACAGATCTCTCAACCGACAGCGCCATCCGAAGAACTAAGTTTCTAGAAAATCTATACTCGCAAACTCGTCCCTTTGCGCGCATTTACCTGAAGATTCGGGATGTTTCTTTGCTAATTTAAACAAATAGGCGCTGCAAGATGCGATCGGGACAGAGTTGAACTCGGCGACACAAGCGAAGCTTCGGAGCGGAATTAAGTGAATTAGTGTGTTTAATTGTTAGTGTTTTTAACTTTAATTTGTATAAAGTAAATTAAAGTGTTAATTTAGGTAATTCTATCGGCAATTTTTATTGTCACGAACCTCAAGCTCGTAACAATTGGTGTCAGAAGTGGGATAAAATAATGCCGATTTTACCTAAGGAGGAAACGGAGGGTGTCCGTACCCGAAGTCAACGCCAGCAGGAGACGGACCAACGAAGATTCGGTGGTGCAACGCCGCAGACGTCGGAGGGCCAGCCACCGGCTGCAGGCCCGTCGGTAGCTCCTACATCTGCTGCACCTGACTTAGGTGCTCTGATGGTGATGCTGCAGGAGCAGGCTCGCCGACAGGAAGAACAGGCTCGCCGACAGGAGGAACAGGCTCGCCGACAGGAGGAACAGGTCCGTCAGTTGAAAGAGCAGCTGCAGAGTGGACAGGAGAAACAGGCCCGCCGATTGGAAGAGCAGCTGCGGGGCGGACAGGAGGAACAGGCCCGCCGACAGGAGGAACAGGCCCGTCGTTTAGAAGAGCAACTCCAACGCGATAAGGAAGAGCAGATGCTCCTCATGAAGGACCTTCACGCTATCTTCGGAAAAGAGATACGGGAGGTGAAGGATAAGGTTGCTCAACATGACAACCGCCTGTCGGAGGCCGAAACCCGAATCGACCAAGTAAACAATCGGGTTGACAACGTAATGGCTGACGTGAGGAAAACGCTGGACGACCTCAAACTTGGGGATGGAACAACAGCTCCCGTAGTAGCTACAACACCTTCGCTACGTGGATTCAAAGTGCCTCCGTTCGACGGGACCTCTTCCTGGTCGGCCTACAAAATCCAGTTCGAGGCCGTCATGGAGGCGAACGGCTGGAATAAAAGCCAAGCCATGACTGCACTCACCCTAGGCCTGCGCGACCAAGCCTTAACTGTGTTGGAAGCTTTCGAAAGTGACCTATGAGCAGCTTCTTGAGGCCTTGGAGGCGAGATATGGTGACGCTCACCTGGAACACGTCTTTCGCGCGCAGCTTAAAGATCGCGTGCAACGCAGCAACGAAAACCTGCAGCAGTGGGCCCTTGAGGTGGAGAAGATGGTTCGTAAAGCATACCAGTCTGTACCTGCGCTCATTGGAGGGAACCTGGTGCAAACATTCATCGACGGCATCCGCGACCTTGAAGTCAGAGCTGCTGTGAGGCTCGGGCACCACGAAACGCTTAAGGACGCCTTGGCCCATGCACTGGAAGTGGAAGCCGTGCGGCGGGATCATCGTTCCCATCGCGTCAGGGAGGTTGCTGCAGCTACAGTTCGCGACCGCAACAAAGGATACAGCCCTAGGTGCTATGGCTGTGAGGAAAAGGGCCATCTTCGATCCAGCTGCCCTAAGCGAACCGTGGAAAGGAGAGTCGATCGATCTCGAGAGGGTAGTGCAGCTAACGGCACTGCCTGGCGGCGACAGGATCATCGTTCACCTCACGCTAGGGAGGTTACAGCAGTTACGGTTCACGACCACAATAAAAGATACAGCCCTAGGTGCTATGGCTGTGGGGAAAGGGGCCATCTTCGGTCCAGCTGCCCTAAGCACACCCTAGGAAGGGAAGGTGAACGGTCTCAGAAAGGAAGTGCGGCTAACAGCACCGCCCAGCAGCAGCAGGAATACGACTTTACTATCAGACACTGCAGCAGGAAATCCCACGGCAACGCAGATGCATTGTCAAGAAGACCTTGTCCTGAAGATTGCAACCATTGTAGTTGGCAAGAGAGTAAGGAAGTGATATCCGTGAGGATGCTCAGGACAGACCACCTCAGCAACGGGTGGAAGGACAGCCTACGACATGCACAGCAGGAAGATCCGGACATCAAGCCGATTCTGGGATGGATGAAGGCCCGTGCTACCAAGCCTAAGTGGAGGGACGTCTCAGCGATGAGTTCAACCACGAAAAGCTATTGGGCCCAATGGGACAGCTTGCTGCTTCAGGATGGAGTCCTGTGCCGTAAATGGGACAATGGTCGAGGAGACAGCTGTCGTTTACAAATGGTTGTCCCTAAAGCTAAAGTGCCGAATGTTCTACAGCTGTGCCATAATGGTCATTCAAGAGTCCATCTGGGAGTTAAACGAACTCTACTGAAGGTCCGAGAACAGTTTTACTGGGTCCATTATCGTGACGATGTCGAGGATTGGTGTCGTACATGTACAAGTTGTGCGGCTGTGAGGGGACCTCAGACACGTAGTAGAGGAGCACCGAAATTGTACAATGTTGGTGCACCACGGGATAGGACAGCCCCTGACATGGCGGAGCCGTTACAGAAAGGCGCAAGAGGGACTCCTAAGATCGTCCATGTGGATCGCTTGGCGCGTTATCATGGGACCGATAATGCTCGGGACGAGCATGTCTTAGGAGGGGGCAGTGTTACGCGCTCCAGTCGACGATATACTAGCGCCATCTAGTGTCAGGAACGAGAGCGAGTAGAGCGTTGCAGAAAATGACATCACAGATCTCTCAACCGACAGCGCCATCCGAAGAACTAAGTTTCTAGAAAATCTATACTCGCAAACTCGTCCCTTTGCGCGCATTTACCTGAAGATTCGGGATGTTTCTTTGCTAATTTAAATAAATAGGCGCTGCAAGATGCGATCGGGACAGAGTTGAACTCGGCGACACAAGCGAAGCTTCGGAGCGGAATTAAGTGAATTAGTGTGTTTAATTGTTAGTGTTTTTAACTTTAATTTGTATAAAGTAAATTAAAGTGTTAATTTAGGTAATTCTATCGGCAATTTTTATTGTCACGAACCTCAAGCTCGTAACATTACTATAAATCATCATTCGCAGACGCCATTCAATTCAGTACCATAGATTACTGTTTCAGTACGCTCCGGGTAATCCCAACGATAGGACGTATTACTTTTTCTCATCGACTCCGCGCGATCGCGTCGATACACCGATAGGGCCATACTACACTATACCATAACTAGATACCTATAGCATCATCGAGCATTTTAAACGATTGAGACTTTTATAAGCGATATTTTTGATAGTAAGTAATTTTGAAATATGTTTATAATAGTAATATTCAAATATTAAATGATATAATGGTGGCAAATTTTCATTTCATACATATTTTTTTTAGAAATGATTGATGAACGTAAGCAATTCGGATCAAGTAAAAATACAATATCGTTGGCTTTCACCTTTTGCTCCGTGGCGGAGTGACTTGGTAATGAGTTGTAGCGCTGAGCGCCGCGCGTTCGAATCCCACATGGAACAAAAATTTGTATTACCTACAAATAATTGTTCTAGGTCTGGATGTTTGTCCTTGTGAAATAAATGTATTTAAACTGCCCCCACGATGTACTTAGGAAAAATACCTAGTGTGAAGATAACGTTATGATTTTATGTTAACATTTTTATGTTAACATTTTGAACAAAGACATGCCATCAAAAACATAACTTGTAAAATAACCAAGTCTCGCAATGTTGATACGGCCGTGCCGCTGTTTTGCTCGACTTGGCGGGGGCACTACCGTGCCCCCAGATATCTCGCCGTAAACGCGAACAATCCGGGTTCGATCCCCGCTAGTGTTGCCAGGTGTCCCGATTTGCGCGGGACGTCCCGATTTTCAAAGGTCTAGTGACACGTCCCGATTCACCCTTGATCGGGACGCCAAATGTCCCGATTTTCACTAACCTTCTTATTCTATATTATTATTATTCTATATCCATAATTTTGACATCAAAAATGATTACATCTGTTACACACAAAACTGTTATATTAAAATATTTTTACTACAACATTGTCTCACCAGTCTAAAAAAATCCACACAAGTTTAAACAGAATTAAGTATATTAAAATGAGTGATTTGAAAAATTCAGGAACTGCAAAAAAACAAATAGTTCGAAAATGTTTTAATTTGCCTAAAATCAAAAAAATTCAGTTCTTACGATGTTTGGATGAAAAGTTATTCGTTCATGAGATCAGAACCGAATAATAATTATAAAGCACAAAAGCAAAGTAAAGTTACAGTCACAATTTCTCGCATTACTCGCATACTGTGATATTTACAGTGAGCGTTGACCATCTGAGCTACCACGGCTCTCAATAAAGCACAAAAAGGCTACAAAGAAACCTATATTTTGTAGTCATTGTAGATGTCCGGATATGAAAACCAAATCCCCGATTATTTTTACCTTCCGTCCCGAAATTTTACTTGCTAGACCTGGCAACACTAATCCTCGCCGACACTAATGAAATTGTTAGTTTGATGAATTATGTTTACATTATGAAACAGAATAAAAGTTTATCAAATGATATATATTTTATACATATTTTTCAATTAGAACATATATTATAATATACTAAATAGGGTGAAAATGTAAAGCCGAATTCAATTTACTAAAAGAATAAAACAATTTCCACATATTAGCCTCCGATTTCTATACACTATATAAACCATTATATGGAAATTATTTTTTTATTATTTTAGTTCCAATAGTAGTGTTACGCGCTCAAGTCGACGGCACTAGCGCCATCTAGTCTCGAACGGAAGAACTAAACTTCTTTAAGTTGAAACACGAACTCTCGGTACCTTGCGCGTGTTTACTTGAATATTCTGGATAGTTCGCTGCTAATTTATATAAATAGGCGCTGCAAGATGCGATCGAGGAAGTGTGTTGATTTTGGCGAGACAAGCGAAGCTTCGGAGCGGAATTAAGTGAATCAGTATGATTAATTATTAGTGTTTTTAACTTTAATTAGTGTAAAGGGAATTAAAGTGTTAATTTAGGTAATTCTATCGGCAATTTTTATTGTCACGAACCTCAAGCTCGTAACAATTGGTGTCAGAAGTTCTGTAAATATATTGTTCCAACTTTATACTTTGTGACATGCAATAAAGAATTATGAATTATGAATTATGAATTGGTGTCAGAAGTGGGATAAAATCATGCCGATTTTACCTAAGGAGGAAACGGAGGGTGTCCGTACCCGCAGTCAATGCCAGCATGAGACGGACCAGCGGAGATTTGGTGGTGCAACGGTGCAGACGTCGGAGGGTCAGCCGCCGGCTGCAGACCTGTCAGTAGCTCCTACATCTGCAGCACCTGACTTAGGTGCTCTGACGGTGATGCTGCAGGAGCAGGCTCGCCGACAGAAGGAGCAGGCCCGTTGGTTGAAAGAGCAGCAGGAGGAACAGGCCCGTCGACAGGAAGAACAGATGCTCCTCGTGAAGGACATTCACGCTAACAAAAAATGACAGAAACGTGGTTAAATGGGAGTGTTTTCGATTCTGAAATTTTTGATGATCGTTATAATGTTTATAGACGTGATCGGGAGAGTAGTGGTTTTCACGCTTCAAAGAATGGCGGGGGTGTACTTATAGCTGTATCTAAGCAAATAAATTCGGAGCGGCTCTTTAGTTTCGAGTCCAAGTGCGAGGATCTTTGGGTTTGCGTAGAAGTAGAAAACGTCCAAGGCAAGTCTGAAAGACTTTATATATGTGCTGTGTATATTCCCCCACCCGTCCAAAAACACATTTTTGAGCATTTTATTAATAACTCAAGTCGAGTATTGGAATCACTCGATGAAAATATAATTGTTGCTGGAGATTTTAATCTAAGTAGTATAACATGGTCTTTAGAGCCCCACGGGCATCTTTGTGCAAAATACTCCAACAGCTATCTACAGAATCTCTTAACAGACTTTCTCTCGTGCAATGAATTGAACCAATTTAATCTAATTAAGAACTCTAAAAATAAAATGCTTGATCTTGTCTTGTCTAATACTAACAGTGTTGATATTCTGTTATGTCCTGATCCTTTGACATGTGTTGATCCCCTTCATCCGCCATTAGTTTTTTCGATGGATTTTACAGATCCGGCACCACTAGTCCCTAATAACACAATTACAAAATTTTGCTTCCACAAGGCTGATTATGAAAATATAAGGAAGGATCTAAATGAAATTGATTGGAGGGAAATTTTGGGTGAATGTCTTTGTGTTGATGAAATGTGTATGCGCAGAAATGAATATTTTATTTCTTTTATATAAATGTGACTTTATTTTGTTCATTAACAAATTAAGAGTTTACAAGCGTGTTGACAAGACGAACTCTGCGTGAGCTATATATGACATTAGAGAGAGGGGACGAAAGATGACGTGATGCCACTGCGCCGGCTCGCGATGACGTCGACCAATCACAGCCTCTCCCAATGACGTGATACTTTAATGCGCGTACATGCTCCCGGCCTTGAAAGCACCATGTGTTTTCAACAAACAGTCATTACATCTCTTCTGAAAACAACGGGCAGATTTTTGGAAATGCCCGTCGTACAGTACCATTCACTGTCCTAATGTCTGCAACTCTGGAGACACCATCGTTTCCAGGGAACGTTTTGATAATTCTTCCCATTCTCCATTTTAAAGGTGGTTGATTGTCATCCTTTATAAGTACGAGAGTGTTCTCCTGTAGATCGCCTTTATGCTCAGTCCACTTGGTCCTCACTTGCAGCTCAGATATATACTCCTTAGACCATCTGCTCCAGAAGTGCTGGCGTATCTGCTCGACTCTTTGATAACGTGTAAGACGATGCTCTGGAACAGTATTCAGGTCAACAGACACAGGTGAAGTTAATGGACGGCCTACCAAGAAATGAGAGGGGCTCAGTGGGTGATAATCGTGCGGATCCGTGGACATAGGTGTGAGAGGACGGGAGTTGAGCACAGCCTCAATCTCAACCAGGACTGTGCACAGCTCCTCGAAAGTTAAATGCGCGTTACCTATCACACGGCGCAAGTGTTGCTTACAACTCTTGATTCCAGCTTCCCATAAACCACCAAAATGACTAGCATAAGGAGGACCCATTTTAAATTTTATACTTTGAGATGTCGCGTATTCTTCTAAATCTTTAGATATTTGCGATAATAATTTAGCAAAATCATGCATTAAACCAACAAAATTCCTTCCATTATCACTATATATTTCTATTGGTTTACCTCTGCGTGAAATAAACCGCTTAAGTGCCAACAAATAAGCATCTGACGAGAGATCACTCACAAGCTCCAAATGAACAGCGCGCGTTGTGAAGCATATAAATAAACATATAAAAGATTTTATAGTCTTTGCCCCCCTACCCTTACGGTTCAGTATGAGCACTGGACCAGCATAGTCTACGCCACATCGTAAGAAAGGAAAACCAGGATCTAACCGAGCCTGAGGTAAATTTCCCATAATAGGCTTAACGGTTTGACCTCGCATACGCGTACACTTTACACAACTATGTACTACCTTTTTCGAAAGATTTCTTCCGCCTACTGGCCACCACATTTCCCTAACAGTATATAGTAATAACTGCGGCCCGGCATGCATTAACCGCTTGTGTTCATACTTAAATAATAAATGTGTAAAGTGATGTTTAGAAGACAATAAAATAGGATGTTTCTTATTAAAATCAAAATTAAATGATTGTAAAATACGTCCACCAACCCTGATAATATTTTTTCTATCTAGAAAGAGATTTAATTTTAATAGTCCGTTATCTTTAATCGGTTTTCTGTTTAAAAGCAATTTGTTTACATCTAGAAATGACTCATGCTGCGAATATTTCGCCAATAGTAGCAAAGATTCATTCAATTCATCAACGGTAAGCGGCCCGGTGCGCTTGTTGTTCTTATAACGCGCATTGTAAATAAATCTTAAAACATAAGCGCACGAACGCTGCATACGATTAAACTGAGAAAACCTTTCAAACGAGAATACAGATTCTTTATTAATTCTATTAGATAACGAGCTACATATTAGATTCGATTTTATCTCAGGTAATTGCATATCATTCAAATGTATTGTATTATTTGTATCACACAAATTTAAATCATATAAGAACTGCGGCCCTTGAAACCATAAACTGTTGACACACAATAAGTCTAAACTTTGACCCCGTGATATTAAGTCAGCGGGGTTCGCCTTACCACTAACGTGACGCCACGGCCTATCTTTTGTTAAATCCAAGATCTCTGCGGTTCTGTTTTGTACAAAAGTTTTAAGTAAGTTGGGAGGCATACGTAACCAACCCAATACTATTGTTGAGTCTGTCCAAAATACAACATTATCTAACTTAGACCGTAAAGCATTAATTATTTTTTCAAATAAACGAGCGCCTAATAATGCGCCGCATAGTTCTAACCTAGGTATACTTATAGGCTTCAGCGGAGCTACTTTACCTTTCGAGCATAACAACTTAACGACAACACATGAATTAACATCGACAGTGCGTATATAAGCGCACGCACCGTACGCGGTTTGTGAGGCATCCGTAAATATATGTAATTCTATGCGCTCGGGGTTCGAACCCATTACATAACGTGGAACGCGTAATGATTTAAGGATTGACAAGTTATCAACAAAGTTTTTCCAGATCTGTGCTATATCATCTTGTAAATGTTCATCCCACTCAACTTTTAGCAACCACAGCTTCTGTAACAAAATCTTAGCTGTTATAATCATAGGTCCCAACAGGCCGAGTGGATCGAATATTTGAGAGGACTGAGACAGTATTAATCGTTTTGTGATATTTTTAGGGTTGTTGATGATCTTAGATGCAAAATGTAATTCATCACTTTTATTGTACCAACCAAGACCTAATGTTTTATTTAGTGTCGAATTATTTAATAAGAATTCTTTAGATTCCTCATTTATATATGCGGAACCCTCCTGCTCAAAGTTATAAATCCACTTACGCAAATGAAAACACCCAGACTTTAAAACTTTAGATGTCTCTCGACATAGTTCTAATAATTCAGATTTAGTATTAGCTAAAATAATGCCATCGTCAACGTAGAAGTCTTCACTAATTGTCCTAGCCACTATTGGGTTATCACAATCTTGCGCCAGCTGTTTTAAGCATCGGCAACTTAAAAATGGAGCGGACGCAGTTCCATACGTAACCGTATTTAACTGGTATATTTGTAATGGGTCACTAGGACTGTCACGCCAAATAATAAGTTGCAAATCACGCTGGGATTTGTCAATGTGTACCTGCCTATACATTTTCTCCACATCCGCACATGCAACATATTTATTTTCTCTGAAGCGTAACAATATAGCAATTAAATCACCTTGTATAGGCGGCCCTACGAGTTGTAAATCATTTAACGATTTACCGCTAGTCGACGCTGCGCTTGCGTCGAATACAACTCTCAATCGCGTAGAAATTGCATTTTCGCGAAGAACACCGTGATGTGGCATAAAGTAATGGGGATTACCGTATGTGTGCACTTTAGTCATATGTCCTAAATTCATATACTCGTGTATGAAAGCTTTATACATTTTATTTAAATTAGGATTGTGTTTTAAGCGGTTTTCTAATGCCAAAAAACGTCGCTTAGCTTGATTAAAAGATTCACCGATAAAGTCTGGTGATAATTTGAAAGGGATGCGTACACAGAACCTCCCATCAACGTCTCGCGTGGTCGTCTGATTAAAATGTTTCTCGCATAAACGCTCCTCTTCACTCAATCCATCACTCCCTCTCTTTCCTACCGATAAGTCTTCAATCTCCCAGAACATACGTAACTGTTTGTCTATAGACTGTATACTTATATTTTGCGCGTCTAATGATTGTATGAAATTACAATGAATATAATTTTTATTTCTTAATTTCTGTGAATAAATAGGCCCGGATATTATCCAACCTAGTCTAGTATTTTGTAAATAAGGTCCGTTTGATAAGCGAATTCTACCCTAACATAATAGATCCCAAAAAATGTCTGCACCAATCAGTAAATCAATCGAACGAGTTTGATAAAATTCTGAGTCGGCTAACTGTATATCGGTTGGTATACGAAACTGACCAATATTCACATTCACGGCCGGTAGGGAAGACGTAATTTGCGGTAAAACAAGACATTTATTTACGTGCGTAATATAAGGCTCGCTAACAGACTTTAATTCGATATCGCATGTTTTTGAACATTGTGTTATTGTGTTACCGCCGATACCTCTTATTTTATGAGTGGACTGTATTAATTGTAAGTTAAGTTTGTCACAAAGCGATTGTGTTATGAAACAACGATCGCTGCCACTATCGAGCACCGCGCGTGCCTTATGATAGTTACCTAAGCTATCGGCTATCTTAACGACCGCTGTAGACAGTAGTATAGGCAGCGATGCAGACGTCTGCGCGCTTAGTACGTCTATGTGAGAATTGCTCACCTGTGCAGAGTTGTGTATGATTTTATTACTATTATCGCTGTTGCTTGATGCAACCGAACTATTTAAAAGGTTAGGAGATATAACCTTATTTTTCGACGTGGGAATTTGTGATTGTCGTTCGCTGGTTTTGTCAGTATGAATTAATGTGTTATGTTTTTTATCACACTTTCGACAAGGCCCGTTCCTACACTCATTAGCCACATGTCCCGGACGTAAACAGTTCTCACATAACCCCTTTTGGTGTATAAATTTTATTTTATCTTGTAAATCATATTCAAGAAATGTTTGGCATGAATACAATTTATGTTTAGCTTTGCACATAATGCATAAATCTTTTGTGTAATTTTTTGGTTTGTCTGTACTAAAATTGCAGTGTACCTTATGCATGTGGTTATGAGCGCTGGAACTAGGGTGTTGTCTTTTATTTTCATAATGTATGCCAGACTTGGCGTGTGTGACACAAAGCGTTTCTAACATGTCAGCCCTATCTCGTAAAAACTTTATTAAATTATTTAACGTTATAACACAATTCTGAGATTCATCTGTCGATTTATAAAATGTACACTTCACCTTTTCCCACTCTCGTTCGGAGGCAAGATCTAACCTTGATACAATCATGTAAATAATTAGAGTATCCCAGGAGTCTGTGGGCTCACCGAGTATTTTCAATGCGCGTATATTTTTTAACACTGTATCAATAAGTTTTCTTAGTAACCCAGGTGATTCCCTTGTAACAAGCGGTAATGAAAATAAGGATTTTACGTGATTGTGTACCAGCAATCTGTTATTGTTATATCTGTTAAGGAGAAGTTCCCATGCAACTGTATAATTACTTTCGGAAAATTCTAGTGAGTCTATAACTAATGCGGCGCTGCTTTTTAATGAAGATTTCAAATAATGCAGTTTTTGAATTTTAGTAATTTCATTAGAATTGTGAACTAACGATTGAAATGTGTCGCGGAATTCTAACCAGTGCTCATATGATCCATCGAAGGTAGGTAAAGAAATTGTAGGTAATTTAACCGATTGAAATATGCTATTGTTTGCCGATTTAGGAATATTCATCTCATTATCTTTATTTATCATACATTGCGTTTGAGCGAGGACGCCATAATAAAGACTTTCAAAACATTCACGCTCTTCTAACTGTTTTACTAAATCACTTTCCGAAAGAGATATTTCTAAATAATTCTGAATTTCATTAAAATCTTTATAAAGACTTAATGCACCTTGCATACGCAATTTTAACTCCGCGCGCTGTTCATTAGTTAATGTTTTATCTATAAAAGAGGAAATATATTTTCGAAAATTCGTTAACCTACACTTAACTGTTCCCCTTTTTTTGATTAATTCTTTAATTTGATCACTACTTAAAGAACTAGATTTTGATAAACCTGACTTTGGGTCTCCGTTAGGCATTTTGGCAATTTATAAAAAACAGGAGTACTTACAGTTGCTGTTCTCAAACTTCCGGCGTTAGGTCAATAATGATGACGAGGCCTTTGCTACTGCAATCTGCTACGCGTGATAGGTATTCTTATTTTGGCAGATAAGACTTGATAACTGGGACACTGAAATTTAAAAAGTAACCACGGATAATACACAATATCTAAATGCTCCTCCCAAATAACCAGGCAGGTACGTCTCACCAAAATCAATGTGCTGCGACCGAAGGCGATTGCCGGTTGCGTTATCTCTATTAATCCGCTTTATGTTTCTTCCAACTGCTGGTTTCCAATATCGGCGATGAAGGACCAAAACTTATGTATGCGCAGAAATGAATATTTTATTTCTTTTATATAAATGTGACTTTATTTTGTTCATTAACAAATTAAGAGTTTACAAGCGTGTTGACAAGACGAACTCTGCGTGAGCTATATATGACATTAGAGAGAGGGGACGAAAGATGACGTGATGCCACTGCGCCGGCTCGCGATGACGTCGACCAATCACAGCCTCTCCCAATGACGTGATACTTTAATGCGCGTACAAAATGGTTGCAGTATTTTATGACATAATTCGTAAGTTAATACGGAAATATGTACCTAAGGCTAAACCGCGTAGTCATAAATACCCAGTTTGGTTTACTCCGTGTCTGATAAAATGTATTAAAGAAAAATATAAATATAGGATGAAAGTTCGCAAATATAACAATCCTCGCGATAAACTCTGTTTTGACTTGCTGAAAAGAAGATGTGAGGAGATGCTAGCATACTCCTACGCTAAGTATATAGAATGCCTTGAACTCTCTTTAAAGTCAAACCCAAAGTTGATTTGGTCATTCCTAAAACAAAAGAAAGGTAAAAGTTCGTATCCTTCTAAAATTAAAGACGATAATAAATTTGTTTCTAATGGAACAGACATTTGTAATGTTTTCGCTAGTCATTTTTCGTCAGTATACAGTCGCAATAATAATATCCAAAACTACGATACTAGCCCTAATCTTATGAACCCTTGTTGCAATGTGTACCTTGATTATTTATCTTATACAGTGGACCAGGTTTACAAAGTTTTAAAAAAACTTGACATTAAGAAAGGAGCTGGAGCAGATGGCATTCCAGCAATATTTGTACGCAATTGCGCTAACGCATTGGCTTTGCCTATTGCACTGATAATCAATAGATCTCTTAGGACTAGTACATATCCAACCTTGTGGAAAGAAGCCCTTGTGTTGCCTTTGTTCAAAACCGGTGACAAAGAGGAAGCTAAAAATTATAGACCTATTTCCATTATTTCTGTTTTCTCAAAAGTGTTTGAGAAACTTGTATGTCCCGTTGTTTCATGGCACTTTAAGCAATTTGTTACATCTGAACAGCATGGGTTTGTGAAAGCTCGATCAACAGTAACTAACCTAGTTTCCTTTGTGGAAGACATTACTGAATCTCTTGATACTGGTCAATCCGTTGATGCAATCTACACAGATTTCAGTAAGGCCTTTGACAAAGTTGATCACTCTATTTTACTTGTAAAACTCAAAAGGATAGGTATAGCAAACCCTTTGCTGGACTGGTTTAAGTCATATCTTGCCAATCGGTCGTCAACTGTTGTTGTTGATGGTTATGCTTCTGAGCCGTTTTTTGCCTATACTGGCGTACCTCAAGGATCTCATCTTGGGCCTTTGTTGTTTAACATTTTCATCAACGACATCAGTAATTGCTTTAAGAATTCGAAATCTTATTTATTTGCTGACGATCTAAAGATCTTTAGACCTGTCTCCTCAAGTTCTGATGCAGAATTCTTACAGGAAGACTTAAATAACTTGACATTATGGTGTCGTAACAACGGTATGACACTAAATGCTGACAAGTGTCATGTTATAAAATTTTCTAGAAAGAAAACATCTCTTGTAACAACATATTACATTGATGGTCGTATTCTGTCTGAAGTTCCTCACATACGCGATTTAGGAGTTATTCTCGACAATAAGCTTCGTTATAATATCCACATAGATAATGTTGTCAACAAGGGTTTTAGGACTCTTGGCTTCCTCTTCCGTAACTGTAAGCAATTCAGAGATACTCGCACTAAAATAATTATTTACTCAGCCTTGGTACGAAGTATCTTGGAATACTGCAGCGTAGTATGGAATCCCCACTTTAATATTTACTCACATAGAATTGAAAGGATACAAAAGAGATTTCTTTTGCATTTATCTTACGATCATAACCTAGTTAAAACTCTTAGAACTTACGAAGATAAGCTAAATTACTTCAAGCTTCAGCCGCTTTCGAATCGAAGACAGCTCCTTGACCTTATTTTCTTGTATAAGTTGGTGAATGGCGTCATTGATAGTTCTTACTTACTAGCCAAATTAAATTTTCGTACCGCATTGAAGTCACAAAGGCCGTCGTCTTATATACCATTCGTAGAAAAGAGCACACGTTCTCGTCAAGCGCGCTATTCTCCGATTAATAGATTGATGTTGAGTTTTAATGCTATATATAAATTATCACATAAGAATAGTATTGGTGCCATAATGACTAATGATAACAAACATAAAGATAGAAAAGTTGATATTGACATATTTTCGGATAATCTTTGGAAATTTAAGCGTGATTTATTACATTTATATTCCTCAAATAATTGTAATTCACATTAAAATTATATTATTTTTCTTTAAGCTAAATTGTGATTAGGAAACGATTGTATATTATAATTTATTAATGATTTTATTTTTGTTATGTTTAACGTTCATAAAATTTCTAATGTTAATAACAATAGTGGAATATGCATGATTTAATTTAATTAATTATATAACACTAAATTCTGATATATTTATTGATCTCTTAGTTTTTGTATTCAATTTAATTCACTGCATATGTTTACTTGTGTCTATTTTTTTTTTTGTAATGAAATGTGTGTAACACCTATAATTAAGTCTACACTTAGTTTTTATGATTTTTTGCAAAAAATATTATGCTTTTGTTAGTGTATGTCTTGTTGGTGTTAAATAAATAAATAAATAAATAAATAAACTTCGGGAAAGAGATAAGGGAGGTGAAGGATAGGGTTGCTCAACATGATAACCGCCTGTCGGAAGCCGAAACCCAAATCAAGGAAGCTAAAACCCAAATCGACCAAGTGAACAATCCGGTTGATTACGTGATAGCTGACGTGAAGAAAACGCTGGACGACCTTAAACTGGGGGACGGAATTACAGCTCCCGTAGTAGCCACAACACCTTCGCTACGTGGGTTCAAGGTGCCACCGTTCGACGGGACTTCTTCCTGGTCAGCCTACAAAATCCAGTTCGAGGCTGTTACGAAAGCGAACGGCTGGAATAAAAGTCGGGCCATGACCGCTCTCACACTAGGCCTGCGCGACCAGGCCTTAACAGTTCTGGAAGCTCTCGGTGAGGAAGTGACTTATGAGCAACTCCTTGGGCATTGGAGGCGAGATATGGCGACGTTCACCTGAAACACGTCTTTCGTGCGCAGCTTAAAGATCGCGTGCAGCGCATCAACGAAAACCTGCAGCAGTGGGCTCTAGAGGTGGAGAAGCTGGTGCAAAAAGCATACCGGTCTGTACCTGCGCTCATCGAGGGGAACCTGGTGCAGACATTCATCGACGGCATCCGCGACCTGGAAGTCAGAGCTGCTGTAAGGCTTGGGCACCACGAGACGCTTAAGGACGCCTTGGCCCATGCACTGGAGGTGGAAGCCGTGCGGCAGGATCATCGTTCCAATCGCGTCAGGGAGGTTGCAGCAGCTACAGTTCACGATCGCAACAGAGGATACAGCCCTAGGTGCTATGGCTGTGGGAAAGGGGCCATCTTCGATCCAGCTGCCCTAAGCGAACCCTAGAAAGGGAAGGTGAGCGATCTCAGAAGGGAAGTGCGGCTAACATCACCGCCCAGCAGCAGCCGGGATATGACTTTACTATCAAACATCGCAGCGGGAAATCTCATGGCAACGCAGATGCATGGTCAAGAAGACCTTGTCCTGAAGATCGGAAACATTGTACTAGGCAAGAGAGTAAGGATCCTCTCTTGCCTATCAAGATCATCCATCCAAGCATCCTCACGGATGCTCAGGACAGACCACCTCAGCAACGAGTGGAAGGACATCCTACGACATGCACAGCAGGAAGATGCGGACATCAAGCCGATCCTGGAATGGATGAAGGCCAGTGCTCCCAAGCCCAAGTGGAGCGACGTCTCAGTGATGAGTTCGACCATTAAAAGCTATTGGGCCCAGTGGCTGTCCCACTGGGCCCAATAGCTTGCTGCTTCAGGATGGAGTTCTGTGCCGTAAATGGGAAAATGTTCGGGGAGACAGCTGTCATTTACAAACGGTTGTCCCTAAAGCTAAAGTACCGGATGTTCTACAGCTGTACCATAATGGTTATTCAGGAGGCCATCTGGGAGTTAAACGAACTCTACAGAAGATCCGAGAACGGTTTTACTGGGTCCACTGTCGAAACGATGTCGAGGACTGGTGTCGCAAATGTACAAGTTGTGCGGCTGTAAAGGGACCTCAGACTCGTAGTAGAGGAGCACCGAAATTGTACAATGTTGGTGCACCATGGGATAGGACAGCCCTTGACATTGCGGAGCCGTTACAGAAAGGCGCAAGAGGGACTCCTAAGATCGTCCATGTGGATCGCCTGACGCGTTATTATGGGGCCGATAATGCTCGGGACGAGCATGTCTTAGGAGGGGGCAGTGTTACGCGCTCAAGTCGACAGCACTAGCGCCATCTAGTCTCGAACGGAAGAACTAAACTTCTTTAAGTTGAAACACGAACTCTCGGTACCTTGCGCGTGTTTACTTGAATATTCTGGATATTTCGCTGCTAATTTATATAAATAGGCGCTGCAAGATGCGATCGAGGAAGTGTGTTGATTTTGGCGAGACAAGCGAAGCTTCGGAGCGGAATTAAGTGAATCAGTATGATTAATTATTAGTGTTTTTAACTTTAATTAGTGTAAAGGGAATTAAAGTGTTAATTTAGGTAATTCTATCGGCAATTTTTATTGTCACGAACCTCAAGCTCGTAACAGTATCAAAGACAGGTATATTATAGGTAATCAAAGATCAAAGTGATTCATGCAACTAAAGGCAACTATTATAGCCTCGCGCTCGCTCAGACAAGCACACAGAGATAACATTGTAGTGTGCGTCAATATAACGCCGTTCCAAAGCGAACGCGTAGATTTCGACTTGAACATATTTGAATATGCGCTCATAACGCTGTAGTCGGTTGGCGGTCACCTCGGGAATGCCTTTATGAGGCCCGAATATAGACAATAAAGGCTTATGGTCTGTTCGTAGCGTGAAAGGCATAGATCGACCATACAAATACTGATGAAAACGTCTCACCCCATAAATAATGGCCATAATAATTCTTTTCAGCAACTGTAAGCGTTCGCGAGGCGTAAGATATGGGTCTTTCTAATCGGTCGTCGCCTATCTGAGACAATACAGCCCCTAACCCTGTTGGAGACGCATCAACTGTTAATATTAACTCGGTTTTCGGGTTAAAGTGGGTTAAAATTTTGTCACTAGCGAGATATTTTTTTATTTTCTTAAACGCATCGTCATGTACAGAAGTCCACTCCCATTTAGATTTTTTATTTAATAAGTTGTAGAGGGGACTTAGTATAGATGATATGTAGATCGGTTTTTTAAACAGTTAATATTTATAGCAAACTATTTTATTTTTCTTACTTCCGCAGAGGTACAATAATTTAGCTCTAGAAAGGGGATCAATGGCATAACGTAGGGAGACGAACTCCAGGCGCTGTTCTTCCAGGGTTGTATACAGTCAGCCAGCTGACGATATCCAGGTCCGACAGTGATCATGACCGTTGGCAGGTTGGTAGGCCAACAGTCAACAGTCCGTTAGCTCAGGGCAGGACAAGCAAGTAAGCAGAAATGAACCAAAACAGGCGTACAATGATCACATATTCTCATTTACAAGTAAGTATTTACACATTACCACAGCTAAAAGTGTGCAGAAGCCGTGATGGCCCATACCGTCTCTACGTAGAGGACAAAGTTTGGATTCTGCACATATGCGCACTAATATCGAGTTCCAATAGCTTACTGCTTAATTCGGTAGATTATAATATTTGAATACCAATCAATGTCTAAATAGACCAGTTGTTGGCGACGCGCCTATAAGAATATTTCAATTTATTAGTTAACCGATTACGAATAGCTTCTAAAAAGCAAATTATCAAGCAACAATATTCCGATAAGAAAATGCTTAGTTGAATCTTAAAGAAATATCGAATTAATGATATGAAGGTCTTGGGTTCGACTCCCAGGCCGGAATAGTATATCGTTTTCTTAGTAGTATCTCTTAATAAATTCATATAGAGAATTTTTAAGATATAAATTATGTTACCGGATTTGTTCCCCGGTTGAAATCATCTTTCCAATAATGTTAATTTAAAGAAATATTAAAATAAAGTTAGAGAACAGGATTTGTTCCCCGGTCGAGATGATCGCTATAATAAGTAGAATTAATAGAAATTAATTGCATAAGTATTGTCTTATGTGAGTTTGATATGTTTTGTATGAAAACAAATGCCTATTTTCTATGATCGATTTATGAAAACATTCACTTATATTGTTTGATAAGAAACATGATAACTGATAAGAATCTGATTAGAAATAGTTTTCAACGTTTGAGAATTGTGTAGAATCATTTATTCACCTAGTATTGTTGATATTAGTATATACTAAACTTTCCGTTTTTACTGATAGTCGATAGCCGTGCAAAGGTTAGTTGTTCAAATAGTGTGACATTTCAGATTGATTGTACGTGTAAAACAGGTGAATTCTGTGTTATTTTTATGTGAAAATTCCTGTGAATAAGTGAAATAATGATAGTTTTGTATAAGAAATTTAAAAGTGTTTTAATAGTGAAATGTATGGGGAAAATGTAAATTAAACTATTGTATTAGTTAAGATATGTATAATTTCAGGTGGAAAACATTGTTTTAACTTTCTATGTTAAATATTTAAGAAATTCCAACTTTGAACATATGAGTAAAATAAGCATATATTGTTAAATAAATAAAAGGTTTTTTGTGATATGAAAATGTAATGTATATCGTATTATAGATATTTTTTTGTGCTATCTTTATAAGTAAGTTGTATAAATGTATGTCTTATACAAATAAAGTTATTGAGCAAACCGTGAGAGAGTGATAGTACAAATTGATGTAATTGAGTTGCGCAAGCGCACAAATGGCGCGGCTCACTTTCGCGTTTAGCTTCGAGGTAGTTCAGTAAATTGATTTTTCTTGCAAATTGTTCGGGAAATGTTCGGGAAATGTTCGGGAAAAGTGCAAGACCAGCAGTCAATAAGAAGAAGAAAGAAAAAGTATAGGGAAGTGATAGGGAAAAGTAATTACTCTCTCACGGAACGGTTTGAAGATAATTGCTGTTTTATTCCCAAGGAATTCTCCCCTTAAAGTGATACAGTCCATATCGAAGAATTAAGGCGTTCGGACCGGGACGACTTCGGAAGACCCGTAATCCCCGCCTGAACCTATTTTCTGAAAAGGAAGAGGTTATCGCCCTTGTGTGTTACTCCGTTGCGGAGATCACATACGTTGTTCCCGAACCCAACGTAGGCATTATAGGAGGCCGGATCGAGAGAACCCTCGATTCCCCCCTTCTGTTTCTTAGTTTAACGTTTGTCTGGTTCCTTTTCACTAGTTGATTAAACTAAATAACTATTAAAACAGAGTTTAAGGGATTAAAATTGCTGGCCTTGAAGTGGAGTTTGTCTCAATTTCATACTTATTAATTACAAAACTGTTGATTATTAAAATGTAACATAATACATAACATACCCCCAATACAACACATGAACGGTCTTATTACAAACCATGTTTTCTTGATAGACTCGGGTTTAAAGAAATCTTCTTCAGGATCGATTTGACATTTGCTGTCAAATTCCGGACTTTACGTTTTAGGCTACATTTCCTCCGGGATCTTTTTATTATTACAGACTCTAGTTTAAACCTTTTTGTAATAAGACAGACCAAGTTTTTATATAAACCTTTCCTACAAACAATGTAAAATATGTCAATATTAGCAACTATAAATTTTGACAAATACACTAACAAACATTATTGTTAACTTGTGGATGTTACAACAAAATGTAAGAATTCCATTTAATAACTACAAAATAAAAAGGACATTAAATTCGCTTACAAAGTGCAAAAATGTAGTATTCAATGATTTAACATTTTAGGTTAATATTAAACAAAACCTACAGTTAACAACACAGGTTGCTAAAAGTTAACTAAAAGTTAACTAAGAGCAACTTAACAATAAAACTTAAGAACTAAAGTCCGATATCCTCTTAACTCTTTGGGTTAATGAACTATGCAACAATGTTACAGAAATTTGGCAAAGGGAGGTGAACATACGGTCCCACGCTTTTATTTAATGAACATAATTAATTATTCTATAAATTTTTAAAAGACTAAAATTGTAAATATGTAATGGTATCACATTGGCATTGAATGTATAAATAGGTAAAAAAAATAATAAATAAAGAAAATGTTGTGGAAAATGTATGTGGACCACATACATTTTCCACAACATTTTCTTTATTTATTATTTTTTTTTCAATACTAGCGTCAAGCCCGGTGGGTAGACTTTGTATAAAAAAAATTACAATCCACTGATCAAAGCACCACTGTCCCCTCACTCTCAACACAATATCTCAGCTCTGAATGTAGATTGCACAAACACAATTCAATACATACCCTCACAAAATTATACCAATTGGAAACCAATCGTTTTAAACGAGCTGTCTCTAATTTTAGAATCACTATAGTTTCAAAAGACTTTAGGATGCACTGATCACAATTTTCTTAAAAATAACACTTTGCAGTCCGTGAGAGATCGGGACAAGCAGTATGGTTTGATGCCCACCCTCCGAGACATATTTAGCTGTACACCATGTATTGCTAAATATGTCTAAATATGCGTAAAAGTTTGTTATTCGTCGTACTCGCTGCGATCTTCGGGCACGTCAAAGTCCAGAACCAAGAGCTTTGAGTCCACGTTGCCATACCTCGAGCTAACAGCACAGATTAGCTTGGTTTCGGAAGCTCTGATACGCCATCGCACTCCAACAGATCTTCCGGAATTTGACTCCACGAGGTTGCGAATGAATTCCCCAGTGCGAACATCCCAAAGCTTGACCGTGCCATCATCTGATGAGGTGATCACGAAACGATTGCTCGATTGAAGGCCAGTGACCGCTGATTCATGTTTGTGAAAGCCTGAAAATGTCAATTTAGAGTTTATGTTAGTTACTAAAAGTACTACTACTAAACTTAAACTAATAAACTTAAACTAATAAACAAGAGATCATGGTCTAGAGTCAGTCTTCAATTAGTCTCGTTGCAGTCTCAGTCTCATTTAACCATTATCTATATCGTATTCTAATCCTTAATTGTTTCTATATCTTAATTTTACTAAATCACAATTATTAATTTCATCATAATATAACGTGTTGTGTAATAAAAAGATTTTTTAAAAGTTTCATCTTAAGTTCCGTATAATATTGGTGCAATCCGTATAATAATAGTGCATCGACACAAGAAAATTGACACCCTGCCTGTCCCGAGAGCAGGCTTTTTCTACATCATCAAGCATCCTTATCATCAGCAGGTGATCTTTAAACCGTCATCAGCCTTGCTAACACATAGAGGTCTGTGTGTCAGCAAGGTCCAACGTATTGTTGCGCGCCTAAGTTGACGTCATGTACCCGGCACTAGCGCCATCTGTGTCGGGTAACGGAGCGGGGAGAGCTTTCCAGAAAATGACATCACTAATCTTTCAACCGACAGCGCCATCTGTTGTCGAAACGAAGAACTAAGCTTTCTGGAAGCCGCACACTCGAATTTTCTGCGCTTGGTCGGTTGGCGCGCGTATTTATTTGAATATTCTGGATGTTTTCGTGGAAGAGCCCTATATAAAGGCGCTGCAATACACGATCGGGGAAGTATTGAATTTGGCGAGACAAGCGAAGCTTCGGAGCGGAATAAAGTGAATCAGTATGATTAATTGTTAGTGTTTTAAGTTTTAAATGGTGTAAAGAAAATTAAGGTGGTAATTTAGGTAATTCTATCGGCAATTTTTATTGTCACGAACCTCAAGCTCGTAACAGTATAATGAACATGTGCAAACTCGTGTTTATCAATCTATTGCCGTTTCTGTAAGTGATCTTTCCATAGACATCTATTTTCGGATTTTACAACTGAACTCAGGACAAAGACGTTTTTTAATTTAAATACTTTAACAACTAGTTAATGTTTCAGCCATTACTTAATATGTTACAATATTTTAACTTAAATAAAATTATTCTTCTATTAATTAATAAGTGGTGCTAAGCACAGTGGTGCTTGCATTGTTGGATGTGCTTATGTTAACATTAACGTGACTAGCCAAATTATTAACAGAAATAAATATCTCTATACCAACGAGAAGGAAAACAGAATTATCAGGCCGCGTTGTCGCTATGGAGGACGTGGCCTTCCACACATTCGTCATCCGCGGTTAGTATAGTCAGGTCACAAAAGGTCAGGTGTCATGACCCCGACTTTTTATATTCGACTGCGAACTTCGCAGTAGCTGAAAAGACAATTCTCGCGAGTATAGGGAGATCCCAACCGCCAGCCTCAACCTGCTTACAACGAGAGACGATCATCGCCCCGTCGTAACCTACCACACACATTTTTCAATACCACTATCATTTGTCGATATTGCAAGAGTGTCGGCCATAGAATAGACAGTTGTCGCAAACGACAATATAATAATAGCAGGCAACAGTTCGGCGCGTCAACCTCAGAAGGTACACTTTCCGTATTCCTACAGCGTGGTGAAAATATGCGACATAAGATCCACACGGTCGAACAGGTGGTTACGGAGGACAAAGGATTCGATGAGGTCCCGCGGGTCGAAAGTCTCGTATATCTTATATGTATATACTTTTTCAACTATAAATTTCACCCACATTATATCCAACCGACTTTACCCACAAAGCCATCCTTTGTACAAAATGTTAAGACTCAATCTCGTCGATCTCGTCGAAACGTTATATATGTGTATACATACAATTGCGATCTCGTATCGAATTATTAAGGGGAAATATAATGTCAAATGGCTTAACAAGATCCTTCGTTATGCCGAAAATATTGCAGCATTAATTTTGAAATAAATATATGGTAAAGTTGAGGATTAATGTTAGTGATTATGTTAGACGAAAACACGATTTCGTAAAATTTTCTCGATAGAAAAAAAATCCAAAGTTACCTCAAAAATAAACAATAAACCGCTGTTATTCATAAAATACTTTAAATAAGATCATGAAACTTTGCATACTAACTGAACTAACTATAAAGCGGTGCTTATGTTATTTACTTTTTTTAAAATACCATTATTTTCACTGTAAAAAGAAATTACCTAAACTATCGGCGTCTTGAGCTTGAATTCTGTCGCCCCGTTAGTATCGCTTAGGCTTTTGAAGGGAGAAGTTGTGTCGCTTACGATCAGAATATACATTACGCAACAGTACGACGTAAAATTAAAATGGGAAATAACGGTGATAAAAATAAGAAGCGGCTGGCTTGGCGTTAAGAAACAGGCATAAATATGATAAACCTAATGAAATAAGTGTCTAACGACCTTTCTACTTACAGTATTAGTGATTACAAACATATCGGTACATAGCATACGACGCGCGGGGAAGTGGGGGCGAAATTAGAATTTGAGCTGACTTACTCTTCCCTCTTAAGTGCTGGTGAATTTACTATATTATTTTATTTTATTACACTACCGATTTGTCTACTATTATCCTTTTGCATTTTCTCAATATTATTACCTAAACTGTCATACTTTAACAATATTCATTATATATGTTAATTAAAACAACTTACCTGACAATGTATGTAGGCAGTGACCCGTAGTGATGTCCCAGATTTTAACAGTGGAATCAGAGCTGCCAGATATCAGTTTACTGGATTCCAGCTTCATGACGCACGTCAGAGGCTGGTCGCTGATTAATGTGTGCTTCAGTTGTCCAGATTTGACGTCCCATACACAGATTGATTTATCCAGTGAGGCGCTTACAATATGGATCCCATCGAACTGTAATATAGAAACAGAAACTTTTTTATTCAATGTAGATCATAAACAATACTTATTGAAAGTCAATTTTTTCATTTACCTCTGGTTCGCAAAAAAACCTCTGTCCTGGGAAGAACTAGCAAGAAACACAGCGGGACTAATTTTTTTCAAATAATAGCTTAAAATCATGTTTACAATTAACAACAAAAGAAAGATTAAAAAAAGCTTTGAAGCGATCACCCTTCCAAGGGGTTATTATCATCCATAAATTCCTATATATTATAATAACCCTTTTTATACAAACATCAAATTTTTGAACTTTGCGTATGACATACGTGGTAGAGCCATGCTGCAGTTATATTAATACGTGGTAGAGCCATGCTGCAGTTATATTAGAAGTATAGTTCTGGCACGAATGGGTCGGCTCGACCGGGGAGGGACCACGCTCTCACAGAATACCAGCGTGAAATGGTAGCTTAATGCTGCTGTATTTCGTATGGTGAGTGTAGAGAACCGGCGACCCTTTTTACTGGAAACGAGGCATTCCATCTTAGTACTCACGGGTGACAACGCATCTGCATTTTGATTCGTAATCCAGGATAGATGTAGATGTCTATGGGCCACAGCAACCACTTACCATCAGGTGGACTGTGTGCTCGTTTGTCACCCTATCCTATTAAAAAAAAAACGACGTTCTTCCCCAATTAAAATTATATTAGTATTAAAATGTTTGACATTAGGAGTTACATTTAGTTTTAATTCCACTTAAATGCAAATTATTAACATTAAACCAATTGACTAACTTAGCTATATCATTATTTACTTCTTCGTAATTTAATAACTGTCGTTTTAATTTGAAAATTAATGAAGTATCATCAGCAAATAATACTATATCATGGTTATCCCCTACTATGTAAGGTAAGTCATTAATATATACAAGAAACAGAAAGGGGCCGAGAATTGAGCCCTGAGGCACGCCCATTTGTACAATCGACCCGGAAGAACTCATACTATTAATGACAATTCGTTACTCTATACATATTACCGTTATAGTATATTTTTGATAGAAGAAGGGGCAAAAGAGGGCAACAGAGGGCAACGAGCCGCCGCCCACAATCTTCACACGTATAATTGACAACACAAAATATGTTTTGACGTTACAATTGTTTCCAAATTTCGCATGCAAATTATTGACAAAATGCCAAATTGCCACTTTTTACAAATAAATATGTATTAAAATTTAAAGGATTTTTTAATAATGATCTTGAACATTATTCAAAAATCTTAGATGTGTAAATTAGTAAATAAGTCTGTCAACACAGCGAATAGGGATTGTAGTAGTAATAATACGACGTAATTGCTTGTATGTGTGCTCCCGGCGACGCCAATCGTACTAAATAAGGTTGATAGCCATTCTACTGTGACATATCAGCAATTGCATACCTTCGGTGGCTTTAAAAAAGCCTTTTGGGTTTGCTTGAGCGAAAGAAAAAGATATTTACATGCAATACTGTACATGAACAAAGTACAAACAAACTATGTACGAAAATAAAAAATAAATTATTTATATTCTAAATTGAATGGTCTCTCTTTCAGAGGGAAATATTTGATTACGTCCGCGTAAAATGTTGTTAAACACTTTAATTGTACCAATAACTGTTTTTCAATTGCGACAATTGATACTGTTGCGGGCCTAAGTTGACGTCATGTAACCGACACTAGCGCCATCTAGTGTCGGGGACGAGAGCGAGGAGAGCTTTCCAAAAAATGACATCAATAATCTTTCAACCGACAGCGTAATCTAGTATCAAAACGAAGAACTAAGCTTCTAGAAGCCCGACACTCGAACTTTCGATGCTTAGTCGATTGACGCGCGTATTTACTTGAATGTTCTGGATTTTTCGAAGCTAATGTGTATTTATAGGCGCTGCAAGGTGCGATCGGGGAAGTATTGAATTTGGCGAGACAAGCGAAGCTTCGGAGCGGAATAAAGTGAATCAGTGTGATTAATTATTAGTGTTTTAAGTTTAATTAGTGTAAAGTGAATTAAGGTGTTAATTTTGGTAATTCTATCGGCAATTTTTATTGTCACGAAACCTAAGCTCGTAACAATACGGATGGGCACGCTAATGTGATCGGGAATAGAATATTTCGGATTGAGTTACAATAAAAAAAATTTTAGAATTTGAATACTGGCCTCTTAGAATTTTAATAACGTTCAAATATTTAAAAAAAAATTTAGAAACTAAAACTATGTTGGTTTAAAGTTGAAACGTCGTTAACAGAAATGGAGCTCACGCGTGAACATTTCCGAACCATAATTTATCACAATTTTCGTCGGGGCTTATCTCAAGATAAATGTTCAGCGACCTTGTTTCGATTTATGATGTTGAAGCACCGAGTCAAACGACAATATAGTGCTGGTATGCCGAGTTTCGACGCGGTCGTGTGTTGCTCAGCACTGTTTCATCTGCAGGTCGACCAAGAACAGCGGTCACGCCTGAAAACAACGCAGCTGTGGGAACTATTATATTAGATGACCGTCATGTGACATACGAGCAGAATTGGGCTGTTATTAGTATCGGAATGACTGCAATTCAGTCGACATTACATAATGAGCTGTATGTAAGAAAGCTAGTTTCCCGCTGGGTTCCCTACAATTGGTCCGAAGAGCAATGGGCGGCTCGTGTAGATTGGTACTGGAATACTCTGCAACCCTTCAACTGACGGAAGTCAAATGCCATTTATAATAGTCTCAGGCGACGAACCATGCATTTATTCATACGAACCTGAAAGAAAACATCATGCAGCAGTTTGGTTCTTCGAAGACGAGGTCAAACCAACGAAAGTGGTTCGCTCCCGCAGCGTGTCAAAGAAAATGGTCGCACGTTTGTCTCGAAAAAGGGCCATGTTGCTACAGTTCCTTTACACGAACGCAGAACGGTTACCGCTGAGTGGTATATCACGGTTTGTTTGCCAGAAATGATCATCATCATCATTACAGCCCTTCACAAGTCCACTGCTGAACGTAGGCCTCCCCCAAGCAATGCCACAAAGCACGGTCCTGAGCCACCTGCATCCATCGACTTCCTGCATGTCTTACCAGGTCGTCACTCCATCTAGTGGGGGTTCACCCTACACTACGCCTACCGGTACGAGGCTGCCACTCGAGAACCTTTCTTTCCCATCGGTTATCGGTTCTTCGAGCTATATGGCCGGCGCATTGCCACTTCAGCTTACTAATCCGTTGGGCTATGTCGGTCACTCTGATTTTACTGCGGATATCCTCATTTCTGAGTCTATCACGCAGAGAAACTCCGAGCATAGCCCTCTCCATAGCTCGCTGAGTGACCTTGAGCGTCCTCATACGGCCAGCATTGAAGGACCACGTCTCAGATCCGTAAGTCATCACTGGCAACACGCACTGGTTGTACTGATATGTATTGCGGGTGCGCAGGCGCAGCACAGCCAGTAATAAACTAGCCTCGCTACTAAACGGTTGTTTCCTTTGTTTAATACATCTCACTGGCGACGAGTTTTGTACATACCTACGCGTAAAAAAAATATGTCGTATTTAGGTAATTTGCCTGTTTTCGATCACAAAACAAGTGAATGGTCAATATTTTATGGGAAATTAACACAGTTCCTAAGGATAAATAATGTGACAAAAGAAGAAATTAAGAGTGGTATCCTGCTTACTCATCTCACCGATGAAACCTACCGCTTAGTACGTAACTTAGCGTACCCTAACACGGTGGAATCGTTAACTTACAACGAGCTGGTTCAAATACTCAACAGCCATTTCAAACCAAAGCAGTGCTCCTTCGTAGATAAGGCCAACTTTTTTGGAGCGACTAGAGGTCCAGGAGAATCACTGGGAGACTGGGCGGCGCGATTAAGAGGACTAGCAAGCTATTGCGAATTCGGCGACGCCCTGGAAACGAATCTTAGAGATCGTTTGGTCCTAGGCCTGGGCTCTGGCCCGGAACGCGACAAGCTGTTCGAGCAGAACCCAACAAAACTTACGCTAACTAAGGCGATTGAAATAGGGGAACAAGCTGCTTGCGCAAGAGAGGTAAAGGTGATGCTGAATACGAGCGATTTTGGGCTCATCAAGGAAGAGCCTGTGTATCGTGCAAAATTTCACCTGTTCGCTCGGGGAAGCGGAGGTGACGGCAGTGGCAATGACAGTGTCGGCGCTGGGACATCGCGACGCGAAACTGGCTCCTGTTCAGTTTGTGGTATGAAAAATCATTACAGTGATAAATGCCGGTACAAAAGCTATAAGTGTCAAAAGTGCGGTATAAAAGGGCATTTAAAGAAAGTTTGTGCTAAAAATAAAAATAACTCGTATGCTTATCACATTCAATCAGAACAGGAATGCGGCGCTAATGAGGTCAAGGTCACAGGTTGCGTAGAATGCCAGAACTTTAACTTAAGGTACGTTGATGATAAACCAATTGAAATAAATTTAATTTTGGGCAATCACAACTTAACAATGGAACTAGATTCAGGCTCGAGCAGCAGTGTTATTTCTGAAAAATTGTATGCTGAAAAGTTTTCCGATTATCATTTAAATAACAGCAATATAAAAATGTGTCTGTATAATGGGCATAAAATCTCTCCACTTGGATATTTCTGGGTTGAAGCTTGTTATAATAAACACAAAATAAAAATTTATGTTGTTAAAAATGGGGGCCCTCCCCTGCTGGGTAGAGATTTTATGTCCGCGTTTAATTTAATTATAACAACTAACATAATGTCTATGTGTATTGATAAGAATGTAAACAATGTATTGCAAAAGTTCCCTAATTTGTGGCAGGATGAGTTAGGTTCGTTCAATAAATTTAAAGTATACGTTACGTTACGTTACGTTTAAAGGAAAATGCAAAACCTAAGTTTTTCAAGCCACGAACCGTACCCTTTGCCCTTAGGGATAAAGTCGAAGAAGAGTTGAACCGTTTAGTAACCTTAGGTATTTTAGTTCCAATTGACCAATCAGAGTATGCCACGCCTATTGTACCTGTTTTGAGGAAAACAATAAAATAAAAATAGCAGGAGATTTCTCGGTCACGCTGAATAAAGATCTTTTGATTGAAAGATACCCCTTACCTCGAATCGAAGAGGTATTTGCTAAAATTGGGGGTGGCGAACGATACAGTAAAATTGATCTTAAGAATGCTTATAATCAATTTGTTTTAGATGAGCCATTCCAATTACTTACAACAATAAATACTGATAAAGGGTTATTTAAATATACAAGATTGGTGTATGGCTTATCTAATGCACCTGCAATCTTTCAAAAGGCTATGGAGACACTTCTCTCTGGCATAGATGGAGTCAGCGTATGGCTCGATGACATATGTATAACTGGCCCCAATAGTGATTCCCACATTAAAAGATTAGAAGAAGTATTAAGTCGGTTAAGTGACGCCGGGTTGCGACTACAGAGAGACAAGTGTGATTTCTTTAAGGATAGTGTAAAATATTTAGGCTATATCATAGATAAAAACGGCTTAAAGACTGACTCGGAAAAAGTTCACGCTATCATTAATGCGCCCGAGCCGACTAACGTAACCGAAGTTAAGAGATTTTTAGGCATGGTCAATTATTATAGGAATTTTATACCAAATGCTTCTTCACTACTCCATCCTCTTCACGAGCTATTGCGTCACGATACGCCATGGGAGTGGGGCGAGCGCCAGAGGCGTAGCATGGCGGCAGTGCGCCGCGAGCTGGCGTCCGAACGCGTGCTAGCGCACTTCGAGCCCACAGCACAACTCGTACTGTGCGTGGACGCCGGACCCGGGGGCCTAGGCGCCGTTCTATCACAACGATCGGACGACGGTCACGAACGCCCCCTCGCATTTGCGTCTCGTTCACTTACCACCAGTGAACGTAACTCCAGCCAAATTCAGAAAGAGGCAACTGCCATTATATTCGGGGTGAAGATATTTCATCAATTTTTGTATGGTCGAAGCGATCCGTTTATTCTTAAAACCGACCATAGGCCTCTAGTTTCTATTTTCGATACTAAAACAGGCATACCGATTACAACAGCGCTGAGATTACAGCGATATGCTACAATATTATCGGCCTATAATTACACTGTCCAGTATGTGTTGAGCGATAAAAACGTAGTTGCAGATTATTTTTCTCGCTCACCTTTAACGTGTAGAAACGCATCGGAATGCCAGGATAACGATTTAGACTCTTACTACGTAGTTAAGTTTATGAATGAGACGTCACCGGCGACGACAATCCGCGATATTGCACAAGTGACACAACAAGATACGGTTCTTAAAACAGTCATTAGGTACATGAATCACGGTTGGCCACGTAAAATAAGCTGTCGAACAATACTTCCTTATTTTCAATGTAAGTCCGACTTACAGTTCGAACAAGGGTGCTTATTTAGGGGACGTAGAATAGTAATTCCGTCAAAGTTTAGGGAACACATGCTAAAAGAACTACACGACACACATCTAGGAATAATAAAAACAAAAAGTAACGCACGAAGTAGGATGTGGTGGCCGGGTATCGACGGCGACATTGAACGTTGGATCGGGTCCTGCAAAACATGCGTGAGCTTACGCTGCGCCCCGCCGCGCGATCCGCCGGCGCCGTGGCCAGCCGCCGCCGGCGCATGGCAGCGCGGTCATATCGACTACATGACCGTGGGGCAAAGGGTATACCTCGTGGTAGTTGATTCGTTTAGTAAATGGCTGGAATGTATATTCATGAACAGTGGAACGTCGTCACAATCGCTTATTACAAAATTAAAAAAATATTTTCTCTACTTTTGGTATACCTAATGTTTTAGTTTCTGATAACGATGTTAAAATAAACTCTAATGAATTTAAGACCTTCTGCTCTAACAATGGTATTAAGTACTTAACTTCCCCCATATATCATCCACCAAGTAATGGACAAGCAAAGAATTCGGTTAGGACTTGTAAAAAGATGCTAAAATGTATTTTAAAAGATAACCTACCACAGCACCAAATTAATGAAGTATTATTGGGATAATTATTAAGTATTTACAAGTATTATTCATATATGATATATTTATTTAACTACAGGAACACAGTACACTGTACAACCGGCGAAACGCCGGCTAAATTAATGTTTGGTAGAAATCTACGATCTCGTCTCGACCTAATTATACCCATAGAAAAAACACAATTAAATATTTTATTTTATTTATTAAGTAGGAGATTTTTTGAATTAGGTGATACTGTTTGGGCTCGGTGGTACAGTGCCCGGAAAGAAACTTGGGAGTTAGGTACAATTAAAGAGAAGGTCGGTAGTAAAATGTACAAAATATTTATTATAAAATTTGAAGCAACATGCATTAGACATATAGATCAGCTGTTAAAATTTACGGGCAACGATAATTCATTAAAAATTAATAACACTGATAATGTTGAGAGTCGCAATTTACAGTCGTTACCCTTGTCACCGTCTATGCCCGTTAATGCTCCTTTATCCGAACCTTCCGAACCCGGCAATCCTCGGTCATCGACCATAGTAGAGCAACCCGTTAATCCTGACGCAATAGACGATGATAATGGGGAAGAATGGGGCGATTATTCGGCACAGGACAGCGTGGGAGACTCAACAGAGATTCCGGAAGCGTCAGATTCGCCTGAAGCTTCCGAAGACGGAGTCGAACAGCCTCAGAGCGATTCTGTCCGCTCCAATGACGTACCACCAGCGCAGGCACCGACACCCGCTCGTCAACTGCGCCCCCGGAAGAGGATAGATTATAAGAAATATTTTTAAATGATTCATTGTGTTATTAAATTTAGTTGTATGTGTGTTGTGGTGTGGTGTGGTATTATTTAATTTATTAAATATTGTACATCGGTTAAGTCATAAGTATCTTAAATATTGTTTTATTTAAAACTATGTATTATATATCTGATGGAAATTTAAGTATTAACTGATCACTGTAAATCTACTTTGTTAACAGGTATCAAAAATTAAGTGTAGAGGAATGATATGTATTGCGGGTGCGCAGGCGCAGCACAGCCAGTAATAAACTAGCCTCGCTACTAAACGGTTGTTTCCTTTGTTCAATACATCTCATGTACACTTTAGTTTTCAGAGATTGAGGTATACATGACGAGAAGATTTGTCGTAATTTCCCGAACGCTTCCCAGCTGAGTTGAATCCGTCGATTGCCCTCTCGGTCGAAGTTGGACTTACCCAGTCGGACTATTTGTCCCAGGTAGACGTACTCGTCAACAACTTCGAGCTTAGTGCTCCCAACAACTACCGGCATAGGTGTGACATGGACATTAAACATGATCTTTGTTTTGTCCATGTTCATCTTAAGACCTATCCGTTGGGAAACACTACTGAGGTCATTGAGCATAGTGCTAAGATCCTCCAGCGATTCTGCCATAAAGACTATAATGCCATAAGGGTTGCCATAAGGGCAAATCGAAGGTGAGTGATGTACTCGCCATTGATCGCATCCTTTCCAGTCCAGTAGCTTGAAAACGTCTTCCAACGCAGCGGTGAAGAGTTTCGGGGATATAACGTCACCCTGTCTTACACCTCTCTGCAGTTAGATAGGGTTCGAACTCTGGTTCTGTACTCGGATAGCCATCGTAGCCCTACTGTACAAACACTTCAGCACTTGGATATACCGATATTCAACTTGGCACCGCTGAAGAGACTGTAGCACCGCCCAAATTTCGACGGAATCAAAGGCTTTCTCATAGTGCACATACGCCAGGCAAAGTGGCAGATTGTACTCTTCGGTCTTCTGTACAATCTGCCGCAGGGTATGTACGAGGTGTGTTCAAAAAGTAAGGTGACTTTATATTTTTATGAAAAACTATTTATTTATTCATCAATATTTATGTTGTCCCCTTCAAAGTAATCCCCCTCAGATATAATACACTTGTGCCAACGCTTTTTCCAATCGTCAAAGCATTTCTGATAATCACTTTCTGGTATAGCCTTCAGCTCTTTCAGCGATGCAGTTTTTATCTCTTCAATCGTTGCAAATCTTCGTCCTTTCATAGGTCTCTTCAGTTTTGGGAACAGGAAAAAGTCACATGGGGCCAAATCCGGTGAATATGGTGGCTGAGGCATGATTGTAGTGTTGTTTTTGGTCAAAAAACCTCTCACAAGCAACGATGAGTGAGCAGGTGCATTATCGTGATGCAAAAACCATGAATTGTTTACCCACAATTCGGGACGTTTCTTACGTATTGCTTCACGCAAATAGCGCATAACTTCAAGGTAATACTCCTTATTGACCGTACGACCTTGTGGCAAGAACTCATGATGCACCACACCCCTACAGTCGAAGAAAACTGTAAGCAAAACCTACACATTTGATCGAACTTGGCGTGCTTTTTTTGGTCTTGGTGATTCAGTGTGCTTCCACTGGGACGATTGAGTCTTAGTTTCGATGTCATAACCGTATACCCATGTTTCGTCACCTGTTATGACCCTTTTGAGCTAATCTGGGTCGTTGTTGACATCATCCAATAGCTCTTGAGCGATTGTCATGCGACGGTTCTTTTGGTCGAAATTGAGCAATTTTGGAACAAATTTCGCTGACACACGTTTCATGCCCAAAATATCCGAAAAAATTTCATGGCAAGAGCCAACCGATATGCCAACATCCTCCGCAACTTCTCTGATAGTGATTCGACGATTTTCCAAAACAATTTTCTTCACTATTTCAACGTTTTCATCGGTTGTTGACGTGCTGGTAGCGTCCAGAGCGAGGTTCGTCATTGGCATCTTCTTGGCCATCTTGAAAGAGCTTGTACCACGTATAAACGTTTTTTTTACTAAGAGTAGACTCACCGTATGCCACTGTCAACATTTCAAGTGTTTTGGAGCACGTAATTCAATTTTTTACACAAAATTTGATGCAAATTCTTTGATCCATTTTTTTTGATAGAAGAAAATCGCCGAGCACACCAAAGTACGTCTGACCCAGTGGCGAAGCTAGGGCTCCAAACTAGGGCAAGCCCGAGATATGGTTTTGTTGTTTTTAGCAGTTTAATAAAAATACACCAATCTTGAGCTGTCTCCACTCTTTACTTTCACATTCAGTGCTGACAAGGACGTGTTTAACAAAGCACACAGAAAGCATACTACCGCTAGATAGATTGTATGTCATAATATGCAATTGCACACCTTCGGTGGTTTTGAAAAGAGCCGTTTGGGTTTGCTTGAGATATTTACAAACAACACAATACATGAACAAAATAAAAGCATGAACAAAGTACAAACAAACTATGCAAAGTTAAAAAAGGGACGCCTGGCAGATGTGAAACCTCGAAATTATATTTTGTTTAAGTTATATGCATAAAAGAACAGATTACGACAGGAATGAGATAGTTATAATGAGAAGATAAAGCTTTGCTATTTTTTTACCATAAAATAATGACTATTTATTATAATTATAATTATTCATTTTCAATTCGTTTTCAACGTTTGCCGTGTAGTGGCGGTTAAGAATATCCACTACCCCATATCTTCCCGTGGGTGTCGTAAGAGGCGACAGAGGGAGACAGGCAGGAGATGGGCAGCAGCATCTTCCTGATGACAACTGTGACGTAATAAAAAACTGCGGTTGCCAACCCGCTCGCCAAGCGTGGCAACTACGGCAAATACCCCCCAATGAACAAATACACAAAAAGACGGCCCCCAGTCCCCGGCGGCCCCGCTATTCCTGGCTACGGTGGCGACCATGGTAACGGCGGGGCAGGGGGTGCTAAGAATCTCCGGTGGAGGTTCGGTTGCCACCTACGACGACTCGACCTGGCAACATATAACGCACGCACCCTGAGGACTGACGAGAAGACACTGGAGCTGGAAGAAGAGGTAGACAAGTTGCGCTGGCATATTATTGGATTATCCGAGGTCCGAAGAGAGGGGGAGGACACGGCAATCCTCGAGTCCGGCAACTTGTTCTATCACCGGGAGGGCGACCGTCTGTCCCAAGGAGGTGTCGGATTTATCGTCCACAAGTCTCTCGTCAACAACGTTGTAAAGATTGGGAGTGTGTCGACGAGGGTCGCGTACCTGATACTCAGAATCACCAAACGGTATTCGCTGAAGGTCATTCAGGTTTACGCACCAACCTCGGCACACCCCGATGAGGAGGTGGAGGAAATGTATGAGGATATTTCGAGAGCCATACATTCCTCCAAAACTCACTACACGGTGTTGATGGGAGACTTCAACGCAAAACTAGGCACAAGAGAAAGCGGTGAGCTGAAGGTAGGGAAATTTGGAGTAGGGCAACGGAACCGAAGGGGCCAGCAGCTGGCCGACTTTATGGAGAAAGAGGGACTCTTTATGATGAACTCTTTCTTCCAGAAGCGGCCCCACAGGAAGTGGACCTGGTCGAGCCCCGACGGTTCGACAAAAAATGAGATTGACTTCATTATGACGACCAGACGCCAACTGTTCAGTGATGTCTCAGTGATCGCAAGGGTGAAAACTGGCAGCGATCACCGAATGGTTAGAGGCACACTGAACCTAAACGTTAAGTTGGAGAGGTCTCGTCTAATGAAGTCAACGCTCCGTCCCCCTCGTGCTCTAATCCAGAATCCCGAAACCTTTCAGCTCGAGTTACGTAACCGCTTCCAGTGCCTAGAAGATTGCAATGCAGTGGACGATATGAACGACAAGCTCGTGGAAACTGTCCATGCGGTCGGAGCTAAGTTCTGCAAGACCCGCCGCAGAAGAACACAAAAACTCTCCGATCACACTCTTAATCTCATGGCTGTTAGACGGGAGATGAGGCTGCAATCGTCAACAGATTTGACAGCATACAGGCAACTGAACAGACAGATCTCCAAATGCATGCGGCGAGACTTACGCAACTTTAATACTTCTCGTATTAAAGAAGCGATCGAGCGGAACCAGGGCTCCAAAGTCTTTGCCAGAGATCTGTCTGCCAGAAAGAGCCAACTGTCAAAGCTGAAGACTGAGTGTGGCAACATCGTTTCCGGGACACCTGAGATTTTGAGTGAGATTGAGAGGTTCTATGGGCAGCTGTACACATCATCGTTGGAGCCACACGCAAGTGTGAGTAACGATCCAAGAGCAAGTCTTATCCGACACTATTCCGATGATATCCCGGACGTCAGTCTAAGCGAGATTAGAATGGCTCTCCAGCACCTTAAAAACGGCAGGGCCCCAGGCGAGGATGGAATTACAGCGGAGCTTCTGAAAGCGGGTGGAACACCGGTACTTGTAGTCCTTCAGAAGCTCTTCAATTCCGTCCTCCATGGTGGCACTACTCCAAAGGCGTGGAGCAGAAGTGCGGTGGTCTTGTTCTTTAAGAAAGGCGACAACGCTCTCTTAAAGAACTACAGACCGATTTCCCTTCTGAGCCGCGTCTACGTGCTGTTTTCGAGAGTCATTACGAATCGTCTCGCACGCAGACTTGACGACTTCCAGCCTCCCGAACAAGCCGGTTTCCGAAAAGGCTTCAGTACCATAGACCACATACATACCCTGCGGCAGATTGTACAGAAGACTGAAGAGTACAATCTGCCACTTTGCCTGGCGTATGTGGACTATGAGAAAGCCTTTGATTCCGTCGAAATTTGGGCGGTGCTACAGTCCCTTCAGCGGTGCCAAGTTGACTGTCGGTATATCGAAGTGCTGAAGTGTTTGTACAGTAGGGCTACGATGGCTATCCGAGTACAGAACGAACAACGTTTTCAAGCTACTGGACTGGAAAGGATACGGTATTGACATCAATGGCGAGTACATCACTCACCTTCGATTTGCCGACGATATAGTCCTTATGGCAGAATCGCTGGAGGACTTAAGCACTATGCTCAATGACCTCAATAGTGCCTCCCAACGGATAGGTCTTAAGATGAACATGGACAAAACAAAGATCATGTTCAATGTCCATGTCACACCTATGCCGGTAGTTGTTGGGAGCACTATGCTCGAAGTTGTTGACGAGTACGTTTACCTGGGACAAATAGTCCGACTAGGTAAGTCCAACTTCGACCGAGAGGTCAATCGACGGATTCAACTCGGCTGGGCAGCGTTCGGGAAATTACGACATATCTTTTCGTCAGGTATACCTCAATCTCTAAAAACTAGATTGTACAACCAGTGCGTGTTGCCAGTGATGACTTATGGATCTGAGACGTGGTCCTTCACTGCTGGCCGTATGAGGACGCTTAAGGTCGCTCAGCGAGCTATGGAGAGGGCTATGCTCGGAGTTTCTCTGCGTGATAGACTCAGAAATGAGGATATCCGCAGTAAAACCAGAGTGACCGACATAGCCCAACGGATTAGTAAGCTGAAGTGGCAATGGGCCGGCCATATAGCTCGAAGAACCGATAACCGATGGGGAAGAAAGGTTCTCGAGTGGCAGCCTCGTACCGGTAGGCGTAGTGTAGGGCGACCCCCCACTAGATGGAGTGACGACCTGGTAAGACATGCAGGAAGTCGATGGATGCAGGTGGCTCAGGACCGTGCTTTGTGGCATTACTTGGGGGAGGCCTATGTTCAGCAGTGGACTTGTGAAAGGCTGTAATGATGATGATGATGATTTTCAATTCATTATAAACCGTACAAAATGATATTTTTAAACTCATATATCACTATTAATATAAATATTGAGTTATTAAACCTTTAAATACGCCTAACCTAATTAAACTTTAATACTAGAGTCCTGTACCTATATTTAAAGTATGAAGAAATGTTTATTGAATATTAAATTTCATTTTTAAAGATTTTTACCTTTTCCTTGCCGATTAGCACTTCAACACACTTATATTCATCACAATGAACACTATTATCCTCCCATTTTCACTAAAAATCTTCGAAAAAGCATAAATTTTTAACAAACACAACAAAAACAAACATAAACATTGTAATGTGAAGTGAACTTGCATACGAGGGGCCCGCAACCACTTCGCTAGTCGCTAACGCACTCCTAAGCAACTTCATGGCAATGCCAGGCTTGTTGGCTAATAGTAATTGCTATATAAACATTTCGTAGTTATACTTCATTATAGAACATTTTGCCATAGGTTAGAAAGAGAGCGATCGTCTTCTCGAAAGCCCCGTAAAAAGCCCACGCGAGCGAGGGAGACAAGTAATCGCTCTATTAAAACTCACTTTATGACAGCAGCAGTATCGCCACAGAGTACCTTTGTATAAACGTATCGCTAAGGCAATACGAGGTCATCGGTCGACATGTGTCGAACAGTGGAGTGCGCGGGAAAATTGAAATAATTTGAAACAGTTTACGAGTTATTTTATTAGTTGATATTATTGATTGATTCAGTTTAATAAGGCAAGCTGGGCTTTTCGGCTTTAATGGTAGCTTCGCCACTGGTCTGACCTTTGTAACTGTCAAAAATAAACTAAACATGCTATACACTTCAAACTTGAAACATATGCTCAGGACATGTGTACCAACGCAACAAAATACAAAAATCGAAAATCGAATGTGCGTTGTCCGCGAAATTCAAAAAGTCACCTTACTTTTTGAACACACCTCGTATGTGGTCTACGGTACTGAAGCCTTTTCGGAAACCGGCCTGTTCGGGAGGCTGGAATTCGTCGAGTCTGCGTGCGAGACGATTCGTAATGACTCTCGAAAACAGAACGTAGACGCCGTGTAGTGGCGGTTGAGAATATCCACTACCCCATATCTTCCCGTGGGTGTCATAAGAGGCGAAAGAGGGACACAGAAAGGAGATGGGCAGCAGCATATTCCTAATAACAACAAAAACATAGTAAAAACTGCGGTTGCCAACCCGCTCGCCAAGCGTGGCAACTATGGCAAATATCCCCCCATGAGTAACGATGCAAACAAACGGCACCCCGTCCCCGGCGGCCCCGCTATTCCTGGCTACGGTGGCGACCATGGTAACGGCGGGGCAGGGGGTGCTAAGAATCTCCGGTGGAGGTTCGGTTGCCACCTACGATGACTCGACCTGGAAACGTATAACGCACGCACCCTGAGGAATGACGAGAAGATACCGGAGCTGGAAGAAGAGTTAGACCAGTTGCGCTGGCCTATTATTGGATTATCTGAGGTCCGAAGAGAGGGGAGGACACGGTAATCCTCGAGTCCGGCAACTTGTTCTATCACCGGGAGGGCGACCAAGGAGGTGTCGGATTTATCGTCCACAAGTCTCTCGTCAACAACGTTGTAAAGATTGGGAGTGTGTTGACGAGGGTCGCGTGCCTGATACTCAGAATCACCAAACGGTATTCGCTGAAGGTCATTCAGATCTACGCACCAACCTCGGCACATCCCGATCCCGCTGAAGTTAGGGAAATTTGGAGTAGGGCAACGGAGCCGTAGGGACCAGCAGCTGGCTGACCTTATGGAGAAAGAGGGACTCTTTATGATGAACTCTCTCTTCCGGAAGCGGCCTCACAGGAAGTGGACCTGGTCGAGCTTCTACGGTTCGACAAAAAATGAGATTGACTTCATTATGACGACCAGACGCCAACTGTTCAGTGATGTCTCAGTGATCGCAAGGGTGAAAACCGGAAGCGATCACCGAATGGTTAGAGGCACACTGAAACTAAACATTAAGTTGAAGAGGTCTCGTCTAATGAAGTCAACGCTCCGTCCCCCTCGCGCTCTAATCCAGAATCCCGAAACTTTTCAGCTCGAGTTACGTAACCGCTTTTAGTGCCTAGAAGATTGCAATGCAGTGGACGATATGAATGACAAGCTCGTGGAAACTGTCCATGCGGTCGGAGCTAAGTTCTGCAAGACCGGCCGCAGAAGAACACAAAAACTCTCCGATCACACTCTTAATCTCATGGCTGTTAGACGGGAGATGAGGCTGCGATCGTCAACAGATTTGACAGGATATAGGCAACTGAACAGACAGATCTCCAAATGCATGCGGCGAGACTTACGCAACTTTAATACTGCTCGTATTAAAGAAGCGATCGAGCGAAACCAGGGCTCCAAATTCTTTGCCAGAGATCAGTCTGCCAGAAAGAGCCAACTCTCAAAGCTGAAGACTGAGTGTGGCAGCATCGTTTCCGGGACACCTGAGATACACATCATCGTTGGAGCCACACGCAAGTGTGAGTAACGATCCAAGAGCAAGTCTTACCCAACACTATTCCGATGGTATCCCGGACGTCAGTCTGAGCGAGATTAGAATGGCTCTCCAGCACCTTAAAAACGGCAGGGCCCTAGGTGAGGATGGAATTACACCGGAGCTTCTGAAAGCGGGTGGAACACTGGTACTTAAAGTCCTTCAGAAGCTCTTCAATTCCGTCCTCCATGGTGGCACTACTCCGTAGGCTTGGAGCAGAAGTGCGGTGGTCTTGTTCTTTAAGAAAGGCGACAACGCTCTCTTTAGGAACTACAGATCGATTTAACTTCTGAGCCAGAAATGATACTTAAAAAAAATAACCGTTAACGTCGCATCATCTAACAACACGATAATGCGAGCTCCTATACGGCTCGGAAGACAAATGATTTTTGAAGCAGGAAAACATTGAGCTGATGAGCCATTCTCCGTACAATCCTGATCTGAGCCCAAACGATATCTTTACATTCCCTAGAATGAAAGATTTATTACGCGGTTAGCGGTTTGAGGACCCCGAAGCAGCTGTGGAAGCGAACAAATCGGCCGTTTTGTCAACATCAACTTCAGACTGAAATTACTATTTAGTGATTAGTTTGCACGAATTTAAAATTGCATCAAGTTGAACGGAGAATACTTCGAAAAGCAATAAAATACAATTTAGCTATACCGTGCATGTGGTTTTTCTTATTCCCGATCATTTCATTGTGTCCCTCATAAGTCCGAATGACGCTCTTGACCTTGTGTATTTTCTCAACAAAGTTTAAAGATTTTAGCTTTTCCTCGCCGATTAGCACTTTAACACTTCAATTCATTACAAGGAACACGACTCTATATATAAACTCTGATCTACACTATATATACTCCAATATTATCCTCCATTTTCACTAAAAATCTTTGAAAAAGCATAAATTTTCAACAGACAACAAAACCAAACATAAACATTGAAAAGTGAAGTGAACTTGCAAACGTATCGCCCACACGCCCGCGCACTCCTAAACAACTTCAGAGCAAAGCCCAGCTTTTAGTTCATAGTAATTGCTATATAAATATTTCGTAGTTATATTACGTTATAGAACATTTTGCTATAGGTTAGAAAGGAAGTGATCGTTTTCTCGAAAGCCCGGTAAAAGCCAACGCGTGCGAGAGAGACGACTAATATCTCGTAAGTCGTTGCTTTCATTAATTTTGACACAAGTTGATAATAACAACTAATAAATGCAAGTATAATACGGCCGACGTATCTTGGCGAGTCCGACCTTCGCGCAGAAGGTTGCGCAATAGCTTTTTTAAGGAACAAAATGGTGGCATGAGGCGACGTACGGGGGGCGGTGGTCTAGGCTAGAGATTGACCATAAGTAAACACAATCGACCCTTTAGTCATAAAATATCGCAATCGATTAGTTTTATTTAGAAGTTATTGATTTTTGTTTATATAAGATATTAAACGAAATAGATTTACAAATATAGTGAATTTTGTTGATAATAAACAAGATTTCGACTTAAATAAAAAAAAAAAACTAAAAACATATTATTTTCTCAGCTGAAAGACATAATGTACTTAAATATCAATTATCTATTAACGTCTTCTTGAGTAACGACTATTTGAGAAAATTTAGAACCTCCTTATAAATTGCAAATAAATATATTTTTATGTCTTAATTTTAATCGATTTGAATAAAAATCGATTAAACAACACCCTCAGGCACGCGTGTTGGACATCCCTTTCTGGTTACTTCGTAAAGCTTCGTGCTTATTCGGCAATGCTCAGTACACGGTAATATTTCTCAGTCACACGTTAGCATTGGTGTCGTGTTCGTGTCGCTATCTCTGTCTTGAGCACAGTCGGTTACAAAAGTTTTCGTTGTTATTGTTGTTTGTTTTTATTAATAGTGTTAAGTTTGTTTTGTTTGTTTTATTTGTTTTATTTGCAAGTGTCAGTTAGCACTTATATTATTCGCCAAACATGCCACCAAAACATAACAGTGTGTTAAATCGCCAGGCGAGAAAAATTATTTACGATTTAACGCAATATATGAAAAAAGAAAAAGAAGAAGGCGTAAAAGATGTCGATAAAGTTTATTTAAGAGTTGCTAACGCAACTGGTGTGTCCCAACGCACAGTACAGCGGATCGCAACTGAAGGCAATATTTCGGGCTTACTTTCAGTATTCCGCACGCCTGGTAAAAAAAGGTCTAGATCAAAACCTATTACTGATATGGATAATTTTGACCAGGGAGTAGTAAAAAGATGCATACACAACTTCCACAAAACTGAAAAAGAAATGCCGACGATAAACAAATTACTAGCGAAACTCAAACGGGATATAAATTTTCAAGGTGGTAAAACGAGCTTAAAGACAATTATCAAAAACTTGGGTTTCAAGTGGCGAAAGACCGAAACCAATAGAATGGTTCTTATAGAGAAGACCGACATTCGCCTGAAAAGGATCTTGTACTTGAAGGCAATGAAAAAATACAGGGACGAAGGGCGACCAATTGTATTCACTGACGAGTCGTATGCCCACTCATCACATACAAAAGGTAAGGCGTGGTCAGATGGTTCCGCTCAAGGACTAAAGCGCCCGATATCAAAAGGTCAGCGGATAGTGATGGTATACGCTGGGTCAGAAGCAGGGTTTGTTCCGAACGCGCTACTAATGTTCAAATCTGGCAGCAAAACCGGAGATATATTTTTGGTCACTGTATTAGGGAAATTTTATTTGTACATTGGTATATATAAAAAAATGACAATAACAGTTTTCTTCACGAGTGTTCATGCGCTAAACTTCGCAGAGCCTATATTCAGACTCGCCAAGATACGTCGGCCGTATTGTACCGCGGTTGCCGAGCCGCCTGTGTGCAATTAGGTATACACTATGACTTTGATATGCTGTAACGACGATGACTTAGGTGGTGAATTTTAACTTATTTAAATAATACATAGATATTTTAGGTGATAACTTGAAAACTACAGTACAATAAATTTTTGTAAGTCTGTTACAGTGAATACCGCATTTCCAATGTGAATTCAAAATATGGAGGAGCCGCTCATACGCTTCTATTAGGGATAAAAGCCTTGTAAATCAGTATATGCAAGAATTGCATTGCAACAATGAACAGGTGTGGTTTCTAGGTAAGTTGTGATATTATGTAAGTATAAGCAAAATGCTTTTTACACGTTATTTAAATATTTTTTTGATTTTTCTAGTTTCATTTTTTAAAACTATAAGTTTTTGTACTTTTTTATAATAAATATAATTATTTTTTATATTATTAGTAGTACATTATTACAATTGATGCAGGTGATAATGGAGGCTGTAGATATGAACGTAAGCAATGTGTGTTTTCTTTTATATAATGTACACGTAAACACATACTATTAATAAATTTTTACTTTTTACACTCTTTCTCTATATAAACTTAAACTTGGCATAGTTCACACTCTTCCTCACTCACACTCCATCATGCATGTAATATGATTAAAACTACTTTTACGGATTTTATCGCGTTTATTTTTACTTTTTATTTTTAATTCCCGACGTTTCGGGCGCTTTCCAGCACCCATGGTCACGGGGGACTGAGATGACTGACGTCCCGATGTCATTGTTAAACCCGGAGTACCTTCAGCTTTTTTAATTATTGTTTATGGTCCGATCTATGCAAAATGAACTAACTCTGTCTTGAGGTCTTGCAGTGGTATGCTTGGGTTTAGTTTTAATTTTATTGATTATAGGATCCCAAGCAGGTGGTAGTACCCAGCCTCCTTCTCTATTGAAATTAGGATGTTTTTTAATTTCATGATCACAAACTGCAGACTTCTCAACGTTCCGAGAAGTCTGCAGTTTGTGATCATATCCTAGACGGCCCCAACCATTACATCAGATTTGATAGACCACAAATCCTCGCGAAAGAACACCGATTCCTACCAAGGATGATACGTGAGGCTATTGAAATTAAAAAACATCCTAATTTCAATAGAGAAGGAGGCTGGGTACTACCACCTGCTTGGGATCCTATAATCAATAAAATTAAAACTAAACCCAAGCATACCACTGCAAGACCTCAAGACAGAGTTAGTTCATTTTGCATAGATCGGACCATAAACAATAATTAAAAAAGCTGAAGGTACTCCGGGTTTAACAATGACATCGGGACGTCAGTCATCTCAGTCCCCCGTGACCATGGGTGCTGGAAAGCGCCCGAAACGTCGGGAATTAAAAATAAAAAGTAAAAATAAACGCGATAAAATCCGTAAAAGTAGTTTTAATCATGTGTAGTGTTCGCGTAAATATAAGAAATCATTATGCATGTAATATGCTTAAAAAAGGGTTCAAAGTTTTCTCTTCACATTTATATACCATGTGCCACTACAATTTTAAAATTTTAATTTAACGCAAATTATATACGTTTTCACATTTTCGTTTCATGAAGAAATTACATTTTCATTAAACGTTATTAATTACGGATTTATTTTAAATTTTAGAAAATAGTATTTTAGAGCAACTTGTACTTATGGCCGGGCCACACTAACGAGAAATGCCGTTAATTATCGCGTTGATGGACGTTGAACGTAGGTGTGGCCATGAATTAACGCGATAATTTGACAACGGCTTAACAGTGCCGTTTCCCGTTTGGCGATAACTCGAGTGGCGGTACATCAAAGGATTACAGGGTTGAAGCGGCCACACTAAGTATGTCTCATTGTGCACGGTGAGTAAAATGGGGTTGTACGTATGGCTGCAATGAAGTGGAGTAATGAAAAAGTTGCAACATTTCTCGAGATCCTGTAAACAGAGCCATGTTTGTGAGATCTGAGACTTAAAAGTTTTAAAAATCGTACATCGCAAAATGATGCTTATTGTTATTATATGCGACGAATTATGCAAGTGTTACCTTTTCAGACAACTATTGAAGAAATTAAATAGAAGAAGGAAAGCCTAATGGGTTATTATAAACCCTATTTGAACAAGTATAAAAAGTCTTTGAAGTCTGGAGCTGGCACAAAGGACGTGTATAACTAATTGGTTCCTATTTGAAATGATGGATAGTTTCCTACGAGGGGTATATAAAAGTAATGGTAAGTATATAATACGATATAAGATCGTTCAAAGTGATCGTGGAACGAAAATCTCCATTTTGTCATTGACTTCCAGGTCCGAGTATTACTAAACAGCATTGATGTTCGGCGCGTTGCCGTTTTTTTCTTTAATTGCAATTTTAATAAAATTGCACCAATGATAAAATATATTCATATAATTAAAATTTACACTCATCAAATATAGAGTAGCTGCGTCAACGTCCATCTTGTTTGAAATTCAAGGAACATTAAACTTAAAGAACATTTAACGCCGTTCAACGGCAACTTTGAACTTCGTTCAACGGCATTGAATTTGAAACGACGTTGGCCGTTCAAGTGTAGCCACTCACTTTCTCGCGTTAAATTTAAGACAATAATTTTTGCGTTTATGGGCATTCACGTTTCTCGTTAGTGTAGCCGCAGTATTAGAGAACTGTCGCACAGAGGTCTTTGCCGGGGTCACGATTCATAACTTCGCATCATTGAAATTAAAACGAATAAGCAATACTATTGAAGGAAGGAAACATCCCTTCGTCGGCGAGCGGGCGGCGCAGGCGACGCGCGAACCGAAATCGAATTCATTTTTTGCTTTTCTAATTTCTAGTGCTCGCCGAAGCGAACCCGCGTCCTTGACACACTACTACACAATAGTGCGCAATTACGTCGACTAATATTTTTGTGAATGTTTCCGCAAAAAGACTTTTACCTATTGCTTTATTTATTAGTTTTTGTGTAACTAGGATAGTAATTAGGTTATGGTACCGCGATAAAGACGCATTGTTTTATTTTCGTTTTATAATCTAGTAGGTACGTTTACATCTCTTGCGATACGGACGCGAGATGGCAAATACACATCCGAACTACACAGTAGCCGAATATGCATGCGGACATGATCCTAATTTACGGAGAATGTCGTCAAAATGCCGCCCTTTCGATAAGAACATATCGCGAGAGATACGGTGTTTCAAGACGATGCCCTGCTCATTCTCGCACTATTGTAGGAGCTCTTCAGCACATCCGTGAAAACCGGCCAGTGGTTCCTAGGTCTCAACGCCCCGATCCACCGCCCACACGACAAAACCCAATCCAGTTAACTGAACATGTGATACAATATTTTGAAGACCAAGCCAAAACTACCCTTCGCCAGAACACTAGGCATTTTCTAGTCCATTACAGAACCGTCCATAGCCCATCAGTTCAGATTTCTAGTAAATGTTTGGGCAGCTATTCACGGTGACAACATCATCGAAACCGTATTCATTATTGGGCTTTGAACGGAGAAAGGTTTGCTAATCCACTAAATGATACGATGTCAGAATACACAAACAACATAAACGTCCATCCATACCAACGAATGTGGTACCAATTAGATGGTGCGCCTGCACACTCTGCAACAACAGCCAGGCAGTGGCTAAATGACACGTTCGTGCACAATGGATGGGTAGATTTGACCTCGTAGGTGGCCAGCAAGACCTCACGCCACACGATTTTTTTCTGGGGTGCATCAAAGACGATGTGATGAGGGAAATGGCTACAAGTAACAATTTATTTTCAAATGTGCGTGAAAACATGAAACGCCGTTTAGCTCTTTGTATCCGCCAATACGGTGGTCTTATTGAAAATAAGAAAATTTAAAAACAAAGACAAATTAAAGCAGTGGTTAGTGATGACAGTTAACACATAGTAACAAGAGATTAGCACTTGCCCCGCGTACTGCTCAGATTTTTGATACCTAGGTTACTCAATAAGTTTTGAGATGCTCAAAATTTAAAAATGGAACACACCCGTGCTATATGTTTCTAAAAAGCAAATTTATTTAAAAATAGAACTCCATAAGCCAGTTGCTCAATATTAACAAAAAAAAACAAAGTTCTATTAATTTTCCTGCAATGCTTTCCGCGTTTTTCATTTAAAACGATGGATCTCAACCGTGAACATTTGCGCGCTACGATCTATTATGATTTTAAATTTAGTTTAACCGAAGAATTAAGTTTACAACGGCTACAATCAGCATTAGGGAATTCAGGTCCATCACGCGCAACAATTTTTAGGTGGTTTGCTGAATTCCATATGGGTAAAAATAACCTTAAAGATGACCAAAGAACCGGGGCCTCGCAAACAGCAGTAACGGCAGAAAATGTATAGACTACAGAAATGTTGATGCGAGAAGACCTACGAATCACATATACGGACATCGAAAGGATTGTAGGCATTAGTTCGGGGAGCATTCATACTATCCCACATCAACATCTTGGAGTGAGGAAGTTTTGTTATCGATGGATCCCTTCTTTGCTCTCCGAAAGCGAAAAACAGACTCGTGTGGATTGGTGCCATGAAATGCGTCTACGTTTCAAAAATGGGGCTTCTAGGCGTATTTCAAAAATCGTTACTGGTGACGAGATATTGATCTATCAATATGATCCGGAAAATAAAAGGCAATCATAGGTATGGGTCTACTCAGAAAGACAGTTACCGACAAAACTGCAAAGACCTCGCAACGTCGGCAACAAAATGGTGGCTGGATTTTTTTCGCGGGACGGACGTTTGTCGGCGTCAGTGCTGGAAAATTGTAGGTCAGTCAACTCTGAATGGAATGCTAAAGTCGCATTATCCAAAGCTTTTCAAGCTGTGCTGGAGAGACGACCAAAGACCGGGCTTCGGAGATTCGTGCTGCATCACGATAACGCCTCTTCATATACCTAATTTAGACCAAAAGCATTTATTGAGGAATCTGGTGTTGAAACTCTAAGTCGGGATGACTTAGAGTTCTGACTTAGCTCCTTGTGATTTCTTTTTGTTCTCAAGAGTCAAACAAAAAATAAAAGGCAAGGTTTTTTCAAGCGCCGAAGAAGCTATACGTGGTAGAGCCATGCTGCAATTATATTAGACGTATAGTTGTAGCACGAATGGGTCGGCTCGACCGGGGAAGGACCACGCTCTTACAGTGTACCAGCGTGAAATAGTAGCTTAATGCTGCTGTATTTCGTATGGTAAGTGTACAGAACCGGATATCCTTTTTACTGGAAACGAGGCAATCCATCATAGTCCTCACGGGTGATAACGCATCTGCATTTTGATTCGTAATCGAGGATAGATGTAGATGTCTATGGGCCACAGCAACCACTTACCGTCAGGTGGACTGTGTGCTCATTTGTCACCCTATCTTATTAAAAAAAATCCGTGGCTGCCTACGAAGAAGCGATTTCCGACCTGTCAGATCAATACTGGCAAAAGTGTTTTTAGAGTAGGTCTAGGCGAATGGAACTTTGTATAGAGCATGATGGAGAATATTCTGAAAAGTTGTAAAATAAATATTAATAGTATCTAGAATTCTTTTTGTATATCTCAAAACTTATTGAGTGTCCTACGTACATATTACACGAGAAATAGTTCTTAAACTCCTAAAATAAGACGCAATGCGTCTTAATGTGCGGTTGCCAGCGTGCGAAACGACGCGTCGCCGCTTCGAGTTAACGTAAACCAGCTAGGTAAGTCATGAATGAATTCTTGCAGGTGTGATCCGAATTTTTAGCTACCATTCTATTATTTAATTTGTTTGAATTTTCTTTTTCATTTTACGAGTTATTATAACCTATCAAAATTGATACGATTAATGGGCACTAGCCATACCCGTGTGGTAAATTGTATAATTTAAAGTCATCATTGTATAAAAATTGTTTAAAACACAAAATATTACCTGGAGACTATAGACGCTGCTAGTATGACAGCCAATCGTGTGCAGGCAGTCTCCAGTCTCCGGGTTCCAAACCTTGATCAAACAGTCGTGAGCACCGGACACCACCAACTTCCCATCGTACTGTACACAGCAGATGGTACTTAAGTGTCCCACCAGCACCTTAAGACACCTCCCATCTGGTATCGACCACACGCGCAAGGTAGCATCCCGAGATCCCGACACCACTCTGAAAGAGAAACTTCACGTTTAGAAATGTTAGTTCAATGAATCTATTCTCGATTTTTAATAGAATAAGGGCAACAAGCACGTAGTCCGCCTGATGGTAAGTGGATACTGTGGCCCATAAACATCTACATTTGATCTCGATTTAGAATCAAAATGTAGATGTATTGTCACCCCTGAGGACTAAGTTGGAATGCCTCGTATCCCGTAAAAATGGTCTCCGGTTCACTAGTCACCATTCGAAACACAACAGCATCAAGATCGTATTCTGTGGGATCGTGGACCTTCTCCGGTCGAGCCGACCTGGTATAGCTGCAGCGTGGCTCTATCACATATAAATATAAGTAATTTTCATAATACTTATTGAAACTTGTTATGGTAAATATTTCCCTTTTGAGACAATCAACGGTGGAGGCCAGTGTTCAGCAGTGGGCTATAGAGATTGTAAGGACTGAATGATGAATGAAACAATAAAAAATCCCAACTTCTTAATCAGCCCGTTAAGCCCTCCTCTTCCTCTGTTGAGAGGATATGTCGTAATAGTCAGACTTCGTATATATATACGATCGGGACCTTTGATGCTGCTCTTTTTCGCTGGTCCAAGTATTTTAATTCCGGCGTACGCGGGTAACATGGATTTTATTACGTCACCACATGCCAGTTTACCTGCCAGTGGTTGATAATAACTCCAGGACTTTGCCAACAGGGCGGCTCCACTTAGGAATGAGGTGAAATATCAAATGTATTTAAAAAAGTATGCAAGGAATTAAAGGCAAACCACTAAGGTATTATTAGTGTATTTACACATTGTGTATCAATATCACTCGCAACTAGCGCCATCTGGAGAGCGTGGAATTGTTAACTTTCATAAGTCGAAGTACGTAGAGGTTGTAACATGAAACGACTTGAGGCGACGTTGCATGACTTTTCAATTCCTTTGAACCTCTGTAAATGTAACTTGACGCAACTACTGTTTAAGTACTGCAAAACCAAAATCATTCATCATTCGTCATCTATGTTAAGACATAAACGCGAATCGTAATTGGCTCGAGTGCAAAATTCATAAAGATGACACTAAATCGCTATTTAAAGATGCACCTTGCAGAGATTCAACAATGTAACCGTGTTAAACTTATGTCATACGAAAAATTTTAAATTCGATTTTATATGTTCTTTAATGCTCTATAAATCCTTAGCTGAATCTGTTATACAATATGGCTTGTCAAGCTATGGTAGAACCTACAAAACATATCTAGATCGAATTTACTCACTTCAGCTGCGCATTTTAAAACAAATAGTCCCTAATAATCTCAAAATTAATTTTAAAGATGATTATCGAAAACTATTTGCATTTTGTAAAATTATACCTATTCACGACAAAGTTGAACTAACATTACTAACCGAAAATTACTTTACTGAAAATTTTAAAAAGGTAGATAAGTTATTATACTCCACACGCAGAACTGATCATCTAAAACTTCAATTACCTAGATATAATAACTTATACGGAAAAAGAACATTAAACTATGTTATACCTAATCTAATCAATCAGTTACCTAAATCTTTGAAAGACGTCATTACACGTAAAAACATAAAATATAAACTAAAAAATTTTTATATAAAATTAACTCTTACTAAATACTCGTAACACTTTAAACAACTTCTCGTTCTATATTATTGGTTTACTTTACCAACATATCTTATTATAAATTTATAAAAATATATGTTCCTGTGTCACGATTATTCACAGAATGTAATAAGTTCACCATGTGATTTTACGCTCATCGCCTAAGACTATTTTGTATTTTTGTACCCATAAATAGTTTTGTCAATTAGAAACATAACATTTAATGCACCTAATTTAAGTTGGTATTAATATTAATGTAACTTTGGTAATGTAATTTAATATAAAGTATTAATTAGAATAATGTGTCGACAGCAATGGTGTACGGAAAAACTCTAATGAGTTTATGTTTACACTAAAACTATTCATCTTTGTAATCATAAATTTCTTAAATAAATAAATAAATAAATAAATAAATAAATAAAATGTATCCTATGAAATAGTCAACTGACATCTAGGTATACAAATAAATAAAATGGAAGTATCTGTTTGTAACGTAGAAATAACAGCATTTAATCAAATCCATTTGAAATACTTTCATACGACATACGACACTTGTAAAAAAAATAATAATTTTTTTCCTGTACGTATTTTTGTCTGTTTAGAGAGATGAGAGCATCGCTGGGAGAAGTGTGACAGTTATAAGCAGACTATGTAGAAAAATAAAAATAAATTTAAAGAAAAAATGTCTCGTATCTTTGTTAGGTCGGAAAATTCTCAGACCACCCATGTATATGTTGACAAAACGGAATGAAGGATGGCCACATACAGCGTTAGGTTAGCGTTAGCGAAGGTAGAAGGTAGAAGGGAGGAATAGGACATCTGCATCTATCCTCGATTACGTTTGCGTTGTTACCCGTGAGGACTAAGATGGAATGGCAACTTCTAATAAAATAAAGAAGAAATTTATATATTTTTCTTGTAAGTACAAAGAATTAATTATATACCCAGGTTAGGTTAAGTTAGGTTAACTTAGGTTTTTAGAGGCCTAACTTTCTCCTTCTTGTCTTGATATGACAATTTATATTCTCCCTAGTGAGCATTTGTATCATATTCAATTGGTCACAGTGTCCAACAGTTTTGAAGATTTCTGTCAGTATTTCATAATATTTTTATAGGAGTATACGTATTGTGGGATCGACTACACTTTCCTCAAAAAAATTAAAATATCTTCATCAGCAATTTCCATGAATTCATATTTTGAACTTCTATAATAGTCCACTGATTTTCTTTGCTTGGACACCCACTTTTGCGTGCGTTTTATATCATGTGGGCTCCAGACGCCTGTGTGATTCACGGCGTGAATTCACGCCGTCATTTTGCCGCGAACTCGTCGCGAAAAACATATCCCTCCACATTCGCAGTCGTTTACAGTTTAGTTCGCGCGCTCGTCGAGAATGGACGCTAAATTATGCACTGCTATAGTCGTGACACTATGCGCTTTGGCTCACGACAATTACGTGCATATAAAAGATAAAAAACCGTATTTGTAGTTTTTTTACAATTATTGCTTTCTCCTAGAAAAGCATCGATCACGTCAAAGGTAATCCGAATGGGCTTGTAAATTTTGTCGCTGCTTGCTCCAGACTTCCTTTCAGAATTCTTCACCTTTTTCTTATAATTTCTATAACTGGACATTAGACTTTTTTTTCAATCAGTCACTTCTACGCTTTTCGTGGCAGAGCCATGCTGCAGTTATATTAGTAGTATAGTTGTAGCACGAATGGGTCGGCCCGACCGGGGGAGGACCACGCTCTCACAGAATACCAACGTAAAATGAAAGCTTAATGCTGCTGTGTTTCGTATGATGAGTGTAGAGAACCGGAGACCCTTTTTACGGGAAACGAGGCATTCCATCGTAGTCCTCACGGGTGACAACGCATTTGCATTTTGACTCGTAATCGAGGATAGATGTAGAAGTCTATGGGCCACAGCATCCAGATACCATCAGGTGGACTTTGTGCTCGTTTGTCACCCTATCCTATAAAACAAAATAAAATAATACTCATTATTTCCTTTATTCGTATTCATGCGTCATGTACTTTCATTTTATTTTTATGATCTTTGTGTTTAGCATCCCATAAAATGGGTTCGGCATGATAACAGTCGATCAACAAGAGTTCCTGCTCGTTCGTCCAATTGACGCCCATTTTGACGCACCGTCCTGCGTAAAAAATACAAATAAGCACAACCTCGCAGCAATGAGTCTCGCGCGTTACTGTTTTCAGTTTTCACGCGCGAGTGTGGATGCGCTTGCGTTCACGGAAGGTTCACGCCTCGTAAACCCTTTGAAGCGGGCACAAAATACCGACACTGAACGGGGAACAGGGCGTGAAAAGGCGCTAAGCCCGTGAACGGGCGCGAAAGCCATCCACATTCGCAGTTCACGCCTTTCACAGGTGTTCACGGCGTGAATGTGGAGGGCGCTTCAGAATAATTGTCCGCCGCTATGACGCATCACAAAAACAAAACGATATTAACGCCTCCAACGCTGTACAAAGTAAAAATTCTACGATATGATCACTAATACCTAATTGACCATATTATGAAGTGGCCGTGCGTTTAGCTGTACAAATCTTCACACGCTAATCATTCATTCTTTTGACAATGACCAGACCACATAAAGAGAGGCTATTCAAACCATAGATTGCTTCAAAGGGGATTGCTTCATATTTGTCATCATTGCCTTGTTATAATAATACATAAATAATATATAATCTATAATATGGAACATTAGTGCGAGAGTATGCGTATCATTCCGTAACTGTAGCAAGAGCTGATAAAGCGAAAGGACGATAGGAGATGGGCAGCAACAACTTTCTAATAACACCTCAAAATAAAAAATCCCTTTTCTGCCAAGGAGTTCACCTGGAACCCTCAGGTCGGATAGGTATGGTCTGGAGGGTATGTAGAGCCAGCATAATTACATGCTGAGAGACATTCCATCTTAGTACTCAGAGGTGACAACGATCGGCAGCTTTCTTTGCTTTAAGATGACTGCAAGTGTTTGTCTACAGGCTGCAAAAACTACTTACCAACAGGGAACTGCAACTTCCTCTGTGCCTTTAGTTTTACAATAAAATAATTCAATAATTTGGATTTTCCAAGGATAGTAAACAAATTTTAAACATAGTACCCATAAGATAGTGGAAAGATACTATGTTTACTTTACAACATCAGTACTACCACAGCTTGTAAACAGTGGCGTAGCTATCTAGGGACTAGGCGGGGCAGTGCCTCGGGGCCCTCAAGATCAGGGGCCCCCGAATCCTTAGCAGAAAATCTCTATCGAACCGAACTTTTAAAAATTTCTCCCATTTTCAAAATAAATATGACAGGTTGCAACCCGACTTTAATCATGGCAACTCAGTTTAGAGAAATTCGAAAGTTATACCTAGGGAATTCCCCCAAATTCTTTCTGTGGGTTGGCAGTGTTGTCAATTTGACGGATAGCGAATCTCGAATTCACAATAAAACGCACATTGATCAATAATAAAACGTAGATAGTTTTATTATTGATCAATGTGCGTTTTATTGTGAATTCGAGTCAAGATTTGGTGCATTTAAACGCAGAAAACGATAGGAAAGAGACGATAGTAAACAAAAATTTCCCAAAATTGACAAGTTCTTTCTACAAGTACTTCTGGATAAAATATTTCTATTGATAGTGACTCAATAATGTGGTAACTGCAGTGTTGGTTGAGAAGCCTACTGAAGAAGATTCGACAATTATTGCAATTGGAGATACCTCCACCGCCGATCATGTAAACGTTGATGATGTTTGCATGGCACATATAAGAGAGAAGGATTTGGAGGAACTACAGACCTCTACATTTTCTGAAAATGTGTACGATAAATCTTCTTATGACTTGGGAAACTTCACGAACAAAATATTAAGTGATAACGAAAAACGTCAAATTCTTGATATGGGGCCTTTACAGTCTTCAGGACCTTTTCCAACAGACATCAACCAGAACAATAGGTGTTTTTCAAAACCATACTACGTTTCAAGTTCAAAATACGGACCAGTTAATCGCTTTTGCTTGTGTTATTTCAAAATACTAGACGCTGCCTATTGTCAACCCTGCTGGTAATTTGCTTCACAAAGGAATAATTTTGGCCTAACGCGGAGTACGTACATCTTTGAGTATTACTCAAAGACGTACATAGTGCCACTCATAATTTAAATTTGGTGATAAATGATGCCGTTAACAGTTGTGTGGAAATACAGTTTTTTTCGCAACGTTGCAAGATTTGTATAACTTTTTCGGAAATATTATCAAACGTTGGGATCTACTGTCAAAATTCACTGGCGAACGAAAAAATGCTAAATTTCGAGTTCGTGTTGCTTTGCGAATTCATGGACAGTGTATTGAATGACATCAATTATGCATTTTATACGTGGTACAGCCATGCTGCAGTTATATTAGTAGTATAGTTGTAGCACAAATGGGTCGAACCACCGGGGAAGGACTACGTTCTTACAGAATACCAGCGTAAAATAGTAGCTTAATGCTGCTGTTTCGTATGGTGTGTGTAGAGAACCGGAGACCCTTTTTACTGGAATTGAGGCATTCCATCTTAGTCCTCACGGGTATCAACGCATCTGTATTTTGATTTGTATTCGAGGATAGATGTGGATGTCTATGGGCTGCAGCATCCACTTACTCAGGTGGACTGTGTGCTCGTTTTTCACCCTATCCTATAAAAAAAATGCATCCGAAACTTTACAAAAATGCGGCATCAATTTGGGCGAGGCAAGTAAAGCTTTAGCAGAGACCAAAGCAAACTTGCAAATTTATAGAAATGATTTCGAACTATTCAAGTGCAGACCAGTGAAACTGCAAGAAAATACGGTATAGATCCCCTTATATAGAAAAGGTGGGTCACTTTTGTCCCTCCTTTCCGTAGCTGAAATCCCCTCCCAGATCCCTCCAGTAAGGTACTGAAAGGGTTCAGAGAGGGGCAGAACCAGATTGGTCTTATTATTATTATTATTATTATGTTGTTACTGTTTAATATTTTATTACTGCCCTGCAGCACGAAAAAGAGCTAATGATAAAGTAAGCTTAGCGTTTTTAAAGTATTTGTATATTAAATATTTTTACTTGATAAAACCTAACCAGTTTAGACAGCAGTGGGGCCCCATTTTTTGATTTGCCCCAGGGCCCTTGGTTACCTAGCTACGCCACTGCTTGTAAACGAGAGTTTGGAGTAAAAGAAGTTTGTAGTAAGCTGCTTATCTATGACTAATGTCCGTAATAGATCAAAATTATTTTCACTTATGCCAAATTATATCCAAACCCAAGCATACCACTGCAAGACTTCAAGATACTGTAAACTCGTTCTGCCTAGATCGGACCAAAAATTAACATTCGAAAACAGAAGGTAGCCGTGCTAACTATGACATTGATACGTAAAACATCTCGTGACCATGTGTGATGTTAAGCACACGAAACTTCGGGAATCAAAAAATAAGTTAATTAAGCGCGATAAAATCCGTATATGTGGTTTCATTCAATGTACCAATGTTACAGGAATGTTTGGAAAAAGTTCAAGATAACAGACTGCGCTTGGGCTGTCTGTCTAACTATAGATTTCTGGACGTCGATAAATAATGTCAGGTTTATTTCTGCCACCGACCCCTATTTAGATAAAACATACATACAGTCGTAGCTCATATTAGTAGAGTAACAATAAGAAAAGTAGATTAATATTAGTTTATTGGGGCTTATCAATTTAGGATTAATAGTTTCTAAAGAACAATTTAGCTACAATATTAGAATATTGTTACTTATGGAAAGCTCTGATTTACTTTGAATTACATACTTTAAATACCGATGATGACGATGACCACCTGATCCTCTTCTGATATCCTGTATCTCTTGCCAAGTCCTCATCTCTATGCTTCGCTTAACAATATGAGGCTGCCACTTGAGAACCTTTCTTCCCTATAGGTTGTCGCTTCTTTTAGATATATGGCCATCATAAGCGTATTGGTATGTATATATCATTGCAATACATACAGCACCATCGTTACAAATATTATATTTTTAATTTCACAATTAAAAAACAATAGACAATCTATATAAATAGTGTGATTTATGTCTAAATACCCAAACGCTACACAATTTTATGAAATATTTAGTCTCACGGTACCACAGTCACTTTGACTTATAGTGACATATTAGTAACATAAAATATTATATTAGGTGTTTTAATAAAAAAGCTTAGCAACACACCTGTTCTGATAGAGATGCATGCACCGCACAGTTCCTGTGTGACCAGTCAACATTTGTAGGCACTCTCCAGTCTTGACATTCCAAACGCGCAGTGTACAATCAGTCGAGCCACTGATGACTAGTTCACCGTCCATTTGACATGACATCACGCTACCGAAATGACCCTCGAGGGTGTGGAGACACTGAAACATGCGACCAAGTTTGTTACGACCTAATAGTAGCGTTACCTTTTCTTTTCTTGTAAGGTTATTAACAGTTATTAACAAAACCAAACTATGTTACAAGTTTAAATAATTTTGAATAATTGATTTTAAAACTGTAAAAATAATATGCAAACAAAATAACATGTCAACATATTATGTAATGGTCGCTAACAGAAAAAAAAAACGTGTGCAGTTCACAATATCAAGTTCACATGTGGTAGAAGTGAAACCTATTTCACTACTAAACTATTTACCTACTTAGTTCGATAATTTTCAACCACAAGTGCGGCATAAGATATAACATAAAAGTTTAATCTTATAGGCAATAAATATTTCAATCCTTATTCTTAAACACGTAGAGCCTAAATTCAAAGATATTTTCTTTCGAGTAAAAGTGTTTTGTTATTGCGCCATTTAATTTATTCTATAGGTAAAATTAGTGTATCGAACAAAAATTGATTTATCCTCAAGGTGGTACATACAATAAACGCTAAATGACCTAAACACGACTAATTTAATATAATATTCTGTCATTGTATCGCAGGCCAAAATCTAAATATACAATAACGGTAAAGAAGTTTTCACTTTAAAAATGTAAAATCGAGAATGAAACAACAGATTTGGTCTTACCGTTCCTGTATTTGCACACCACACTTTCAAAGTTGTATCATAACTCCCGGTCAAGATGCGGTTTTCGTAGAACTGGAGGCAGGATATGACGTGGTCATTGTGGCAGCGCATTATGATAGGATCGTTAACTGTTTTATGTCGCCAATTGTTTTCAATCATGTACTGCCTCTTGTACGCCGCTTTCCACGGGCAGGCAAGTGATAACGGGCGAGGCATTTCCTTCAGGGTCGTAATTCCAATGCCACGGCATTGTTCCTTCCAAAGAAGGTTATCATCCGCAAGAGATCTGGAATATATTAATATGTACGTAATTATACGTTAATATATATTATAACTTTTTATGGTCTCACTTTAACATTTAGAAAATAAGAAGAAGAAAATAAGTTTATATAGTAACACATGATGGAATTTGCTTACAATAATAACATAGGTATTATAAATTTATTTTTATTTCGCCGTGTAGTGGCGGTTGAGAATATCCACTACCCCATATCTTCCCGTGGGTGTCGTAAGAGGGGACAGAGGGAGACAGGCAGGAGATGGGCAGCAGCATCTTCCTGATAACAGCAACTGTACAACAAAAAAACTGCGGGTGCCAACCTGCTCGCCAAGCGTGGCAAATATGGCAAATATCCCTCAACTAGCAATTACCTGAATAAACACCCTCAGTACCCGGCGGCACCGCTATTCCTGGCTACCGTGGCGACCATGATAACGGCGGGGCAGGGAGTGATTAGTATCTTTATAAAGCAGGTTTTGCTTGGCGATCTTTTGTTATAAAAAACTCCAGGTTAGTGATAATATTGTTAAGTATATGAAAACAAATACTCATGTCTAACAAATAAATAGCAAGAATAATTATATTGAATAATTTTAAGCCAAAGTCACTATATAACCATGCCGGTTAGGTATTTATGATACATTCGTAACTTTTGAAAACTGTAAATTATATTAAACCCTAAAACCAAAAGAAGATAAGGCATAATATACGATAATTCAAACGTAAGAACACACCATCGGTTATTAACCTAAAATTTAATCAACATACTTTACGACCTTTGGTTGCGTATTCAGCGTAAAATAATCAAAATAAGTAAAAAACATTATGTCACATCGCTCTTCCTATCGGGTTGAAACATTTGACAAATTGGAGAACAAACTATAATAGCGATTCGCCTATCCACATTATTGTCGATAGTGGATCTGCACACGCACATTACTAGCTCGTCACAAGATACAGCGGCCGTACAGTCAACTTGGGTATCTCTGAATTTTAATGTAACTTTGAATAGAACTTCATCATCATCATCATCATTACAGCCCTTCACAAATCCACTGCCGAACATAGGCCTCCCCCAAGTAATGCCACAAAGCACGGTCCTGAGCCACCTGCATCCATCGACTTCCTGCATGTCTTACCAGGTCGTCACTCCATCTAGTGGGGGGTCGCCCTACACTACGCCTACCGGTACGAGGCTGCCACTCGAGAACCTTTCTTCCCCATCGGTTATCGGTTCTTCGAGCTATATGGCCGGCCCATTTGCCACTTCAGCTTACTAATCCGTTGGGCTATGTCCAAGTCGGTTAATTTATTCAGTTTCTACTTAAGGGTCCTTCTGTTTTAAGTTATTACGTAATTAGCTAACCTAACAACATTTTATAATGACCATATCAATGTTAAAAGTCTTTTATGTTTTAAATATGTAGATTGACTTGGCCATCGCATGAAACCACAATGTATCTCATACACATATTATATTAAATTAGATTGGTGCGATTGCCAAGTCAATCTATATATTTAAAACATAAAAGACTTTTAACATTGATATGGTCATTATAAAATGTTGTTAGGTTAGCTAATTACGTAATAACTTAAAACAGAAGGACCCTTAAGTAGAAACTGAATAAATTAACCGCCTTGGTATTACATGGATCTCACAACTTTTTACGGTAGAAGAACTGAGTTGCGAGGCTTGGTTTTTTTTACAAGTTATGTTTTTAATGGCATCTCATTTCTTTTTGTATATAAGATAGTCCTAATTTTTTACCTTTCCGATACCTTCTACTCTTTGAGTACCAACAAGGTACCTATGTACCTACACTTGTAATACATAAACAAGTATACTGATTCATTCACTGCAAATGTAACTTTGTAATTTTATATATTAATATGGGATTACAAAGTTATTTATGCAGTTAGTGTATCTAGAAAACTGGACAGAAATTAACAAATGTGTTAGTTTTTCCTTGATTTATACACTATACACTAATTGTATTCTAAATTTGAAGCTTCTATGTCTGCTAGAAGTGCCTTAGAGTTATGACGATCGGTCAGTCAGTGAGTGACAAAATTAAGAAACTTTGACTAGTTACAATTCTTAAATTACTGGTTCAAATTGAATGAAATTTGAAATGTACCATGTTTATACAATGCTTACACGGTTACTGAAAACTCAAGCTTCTAGTTTAATTGATTACGAAGTTATAGGGGGTCGAAAATGGCCTGAATTGCTTCGAGAAAAGATGGTACGGCCGTGCCGCTTTTTTGCTCGACTTGGCGGGGGCACTGCCGTGCCCCCAGATTTTACGATTTGTTGTTTCACATGATTTTAAAGATAAATCTAATGAAATACTTGTACTTAGGTACGGTATGTGTTTCCATGATTAACAAAGTTTTTGTTTTGGCTTCGGTTTTTACAAGAAACCACTAAACAACATGGCATTCTGATAGTATTTCACGATGACTGTCGCAAGCACACTAATTCGCAGAGGCGGCCATTTCTATAGATTTCGATCATAACGCGCGGACACAGACACGCCCCCTTGCCACTTCTCCTGTTTTTAATATTTCTATGGTATCGTACTTTATACTCAAAATTACCAAACAAAACCAGATTTACGCAACAATCTCGGCACATATCGATGTATGAGGATATCTTTACCGATGCATTATTCCCAACCGACTATACGGTGACCTCAAGGAAGGGAAATTCGGAGTAGGTCAACAGAACCTAAGCGGCCAGCAGCTGACCGACTTCATAAAGAACGTAGGACTTTTTATGATGAAGCCTTTCTTCTAGAAGCGGCCCCTCAGGAATGGGACCTAGTTGAGCCCAGAAGGTTCGACAAAAAATGAGATTGACTGCATAATATAATGAAATATAAATTAATATATATTTATATATATTTCCGTAACATCGCTGACTTTAAATTGATAAGAAACTTCTATTTAGCTTTGTGTCAATCCATACTCACTTATGGCTTTACTTCCTGGGGTGGTACTTCTAAAACAACATTGCTCCTATTAGAACGTGCTCAGAGAGCAGTTCTAAAGGTGGCCACTTTCAGTTCATTCATGTTTCCTCCACATCAACTTTACTTGGCATGTAGTGTACTAACTGTCCGTCAGTTGTTTATCCTGAACATCATATTAAAACAGCATACTGAACTTCCATTTTACTTAAAATCAATAGACAGGACAAGGATGGACTTTTGTGTAAACCCTCAAACCAAACACGCATTTGTGAACAGATTTTACATATTTTAGGACCATTTCTATATAACAAGCTCAATAAGTTACTAAGATCTAAAGTAAGTTATAAGAAATTTAATTTAATTGTAGGGGAATATCTGAATAAATTAAATTACGAAGACACAAAGAAGTTGTTAGAAATTTTAAAATAGTTTGTAATTATTGTAGGTAACATATAATTGTTATTTAGCTATTTTATTTATTATATAATATAGTTTAATAATATAAATCATTTAGTGTCCTACATTATTAAACTCATAGTGCAAGTGATGGTCTGAAACACAGGTACTCAAACTAGTTCAGGCAGGTAGCTAATATTATAAACGTGACTTATCAATCTTTCTTTTGTAGATTGTATATTATTAAGCTACACATAGTTTTAATTATTATTATTGCTTGTTGTTTTATTAGATTTACTTTTACTTTATTTAATTGTAGTCATTTTTGTTCCTGTATGTAAAACATGTGCAATTGGAAATGAAATAAATGTATTTATTATTATTTATTATGGTGACGACTAGACGGCAACTGTTCAATAATGTCTCAGTGATTGCGAGGGTGAAAACTGGCAGCTATCACCAAATGGTTCGAGGCACACTGAACCTTAACGTTAAGTTGGAGAGATCACGTCTAATGAAGTCAACGCCCCGTCCCTCTCGTGCTCTAATCAAAAGTCCTGAAAGCTTTCAGCTCGAGCTACAAAACCGTTTTAGTGCCTAGAAGACTGCAATGCATTCGACGATATTGGATAGTGGAAACTGTCCATGCGGTCAGAGAAAGTTCTGCAAAACCCGTCGCAAAAAAAACAAAAAACTCTCCGAGCACACTCTTAATCTCATGGCTGTTAGACGGAAAATTAAGCTGCAGTCTTCAGCAGATTTTACAGCATACAGGCAACTGGACAGAGAGACCTCCAAATGCATGCGTCGGGAGTTATGCAACTTCAATACAGCTCGTAATCGAAAAGCTATCCAGGACTGAATTCTTTGCCAGAGATCTGTCTGCAAGAAAGAGCCAATTGTTAAAGCTGTAGACCAATGAGATTTTGAGTGAGATTGAAAGGTTCTAGGGCAGCTGTATACATCATCGTTGGAGCCACATGCAGGTGTGAATAACGATCCAAGAGCAAGTCTTATCCGACACTATGCCTATGATCACCCGTAGGTACGTCAGTCTGAGCGAGATTAAAATGGCTCTCTGGCAACTTCAAAACGACAAGGCCCCGGGCGAGGATGGAATTACAGCGGAGCTTCTGGAAGCGGGTGGAAAACCGGTACTTGAAGTCCTCCGTGGTGGAACTCCTTCGAAGGCAAAACAGAAGTGCGGTGGTCTTGTTCTTGAAGAAAAGCGTCAACGCTATCTTGAGGAACTACAGCTATGCTAGTCTCTTCAGCGTTGCAGACAGAGTTCGAAACCCCTCCCAATTACAGAGAGGTGTAAGACAGGGTGGTGTAATATCCCCGAAATTCTTCACCGCTGCATTGGGAGTCGTTTTCAAGCTACTGGACCGGAATGTCTGAAGATAATATGTTATATGACAAAGGTCTTAAAAAAACATGAACAAAATAAATATCCTGTGTAATGTCCATGTCACAGCTACGCCGGTAGTTGTTGGGAGCACTAAGAAATTGTTGACGAGTATGTTAACCTGGGACAAATAGTCCGAATAGGTAAGTCCAACTTCGATCGAGAGAGCAATTGACGGATTCAACTCGGCTCGACAGCGTTTGGGAAATTACGACACATCTTCTTGTTAGGTATACCTCAAACTTTGAAAAGGAGATTGTACAACCAATGCGTGCTACCAGTGATGACTTATGGATCTGAGACATGGCCCTTTACTGCTGGCCGTATGAGAAAGCTGAAGGTCACTCAACGAGCTACGGGGAGGCTATGTTCGGGGTTTCCCGGCGTCATAAACTTAGAAATGAGGATATCCGCGATAGAACCAGACTGACCAACATAGCCCAACGGGTTGCCGTTACCGTTACCTCCTATTCAAGTCCACGCATTACCTATTGCATTTAAATCAAATTAAACATCCTCGTTTTAAGTAATATTAAAGCGTAATTTATAAATTCTGCAAAATGTCCAGGCCTAATTATTTACCAACCCTAATTTCATTATTGGGTTGACGAAATTTAATACCATGGATAAATCATCACTTTTAATGTACATTTGTAATCCTTTTTAAACTTTCTTTGCTCACAGAGGTGATAGCAAAGAACTAGGCGTTTTTGCAAGCAAAACTAAAACTAAAACGTTAGGATTGGAAGTTTGTCTTTATTTTAAGTTGTTTTATTCCAAGATTGCAATGAATGTGTATCCTGTGAGTGACTCCTTTTATTTCAGTGTCGACCTTATATATGTTTACGGGTAATGTTTACTAAGTATTTTAGGCCAGTTTTTATAAATTCATGTTTCTATAAATGACTGTACACAGCCGAGGGGGAAAATCAGAAGAAAAATAAACGAATTCCGACAATCCACAACGTCTGGGGTCGATATAGATGAACACACATTTCCGAGTATCCACCCCAGGGTGGATTATTTAGACTTGATAAACGGAATAACCCCAGCAGTCTTGGTCGACAGTACCAAATTTCTATAATGTGTTACTAAATAAACTTATTTTGTTCTTTCTATATATTTTCTAAATTTCATAGTAATGCCATAAAGAGTTATAAATGAGTATCATATATGCAGAATAGAATAGAATATTTTTTATTCAATATAGATTATAAAATAATACTTATTGAGTGTCTTTTTATTAACCACTACGCTGGGAAAAACCAGCAAGAAACCCAGCGGAACAATTATATTTTTGTAGATAGTGTGAATATCCACTACTTCATATCCTCCCGTGTGTGCCGTAAGAGCGGCAGAGGCAGACATATAAGCAATATATTTAAAAACGGTTTCCTAGTTATAAAGATGTATTAAAAAAACTGTTTTACAATTCAATGTTATGTACTACACGATCACTACACGATCGAAAACCGGCTATAAGGAATATAACGACGATAAATGCTGACTTCGTAGAACTGAAAAAATAATGACATTCTAAAGTCGATAAAGGTAAAGCTAAACGTAGCGTATACAAGAATTGAAGGCCAACTTAGAAATGAGAAAACATTTTCACAACTCTTATTGTGTCCAGCTTCAGATTTCTGTGATTCTTTTAGATCAGATTGAGTGAGTTCGAGCAGTATTCACTCACCACCAGGTAAGCCACACGCTCGTTTGTCTTCTCTTCTATAAAAATACCCAAAACGTTGAAGCCAGGTAATTCTAACGAAATGGTCAGAACTAATATTTAGTCAAGCACCCAATTTAGTTTCTCTATTATGCACTCACCTCCAGTGACGGCAGGTCTGAGCCATTCTCAGCAAGTCCTTGGGCTTTAAGTATCCCAGAACTGTTAGCGCTAGTTCCATAGGCAGTTGTGAGATGAAGTCCCGTTGTAACAGAGACCCGATGGATTCCTTCATGCAATGAGTATTACTTCCATCGAAGCAATTGAGAAGTGCATCTATAGCCTGGATCTTCTCTTTGTTGGTCCAAGTTTGAAATCTGTTCGAATTGGCTTGGCTTTAGTAATCTGCAGCTCGATTTAAGTGATCATTTTAGCTTTAGTTTACAGGCAATGATACTATTGATTAACATCCAACTGTTTTTTATGCCGGAAATCTTTAGTTTTTAACATTGAAGTAATATGTACTTACGTACTAGAACAGCTATCTCAAACAAAAATTTGCGCTACTCTGTGTTCGCGCGTTTGGTTTTTTTATCATAGAATAAACATAGGTAGAATGATCCGTAAGTAATAGTAGATTGTATTGTTAAATAGCTAAATTATATCGAGAACAATATTTAAATTTTGTCATTTATTTTGTAAATTATATTTGTTTATTTAATATAATATTAAATAATATTATATCACAATTACATTTTAATGATATCTTTATCTGAATATTTTAAAAAGTATCTATATCATATATAAAAAAACATACTAAATGTATGTTTAACAAAACTTATTAACGTAAAATTTAAATTACAAATATATTTATTTAAATTGGAATCATAAATGCTGTAAATAATCGTTCATAAATGCTGGGCACGCGAGAGTTAAAAATGGACGAATTTATGCCACTTTGACTTTGAAGTGGAAACCTAAAAATAAAATAAAAGAATAATAAGTAGATTTAAACATGAAAAATTTAGCCTAATTATAATAACATATGTTTCTACAAAAAAAATGTGTATAATAATATATTCGTCCTAAACTTAAGTACCCACAGAAATGTCGCATCTGAACATATTAATTTCATAATCTATATTCAATGATACGAGATGGCGTCTTAGGAATAATTTGTCTTATTATTAATTTATAATACTTTTTTATTGAATAAGTATCTTATTAACCGATGAAAAGTAATTCCTTGGTTTTTACTGACATTTCTTGAATTATTTGTGCAATATCTAAGTACACAAGACGGCATATTTTTATCAAGAGATTTTTTTTAAATCAACACAACACCTGACAACTCTACAAGCGCCTAGCGAGTGACTGATTAAAGTGCAAGGCATGCACCGCAGTTGAGTGGAACAGAGTAGCTGAATGCAGTGTCTGCTCTAGTACGTAGTACATAATAGCTCAATGGTTTTTAAGATATTGATAGTTATAGTTTTGAGGTTATATCCATTTAAAAATGATACGAAAATTAAATAACAATATAATTATTAGAAAGAGATAGCAATAGTGCATGATCTGTATCTGCTTTAAAAAATAACACGGAACAACAATATAATTTTTAGAAGGAGATAACAATACTAATGTCTGTATGATCTAATTATAGTGCGATCCTACTCTAACATACGATGTTAAACCACGGTTGAGTTACCACATGAAAAAAAAATACACATGAAAAAAAAACATATTTTTCTAGTCACCATTCCACTTTTGCCCGGGAAAGTTGTCTAAATAGACGAGTCAATATTTGGAAAACGGATATATAATAAAGGTAATTTGATTTTCTTATATTACAGACTGAAACAATTTATTTATTTAAAGTTTATTTTATGCCCCATTTACATTCAGTCCTGTTGGGCAGGGCAGTGAGCAGGGCAGTGAGCAGGGCAGTATGTAAACAGGCTACTCGCGCTGACACTGCCGCTGCCGCTGCCACTGCCCGACGATCGCTCAAATGTCGGTTTTTGGTACGGCCAAAGTCAAAGGACGGGCAGCGCGAGCGGCAGTGAGTGTTCACATTCAGCCCCATCTCCATCGCTCACTTACTTCGCGCCAAGCGCCCGGATGAACGGACGTGCGTGCCGTCTTGTTATCGTATTAAATAAGTACGATCGAGTTCCACGACGAGTGGAATAATGAAAATACAATAAAGTTTTTAGAACTGCTGGAATCAGAAAAAACTATAGGATTTCGACGATAAAAACCACAATTCATCATCTTCTACGAATACGAATTTTCTTTTTGAGATAACATAGTACCTATGTACATAATTAATTATAAATTCGTCAAATTTATTATTTTAATATAAAATTTAGTTTAAGGAATTAATGAACATTGACATTTTATTTCTAAAAATGATTAGTAACTCATATTGATTATTTATTTATTAAAATGTATAATAAGTTAAATGGTGATATTTGCATAATAGCCTGAGATTTTTAAATTATAATTTTATTGTAATTAAAATTATAAATTAATTTATACTGTAGTGTAATTATTAAAATAATAATAGATTAACTAATCTCATATAATATTTAATATTATTATGTAACAATAATGTAATAATTCAATTAATAATTTATGAACAATTTATTGTATAAGAATTCATATAGAGTGGATCTGTATAAGTATTTAATTAATACATAATATTTTAATTCAAAAAGAATGTTTGTACCTAACTTTTAAGCAATGCAATAATTTTAAAATATAACATTGGGTTTGTGTAATTAGCTGTATTTCATATCATTTTTGCATGCCAATTATGGCAAAACATGTCAGTCCCACGTCATTGATCATCTTATGTACCATGTTTTCAAGCTAATAAATTTTCTATCTATCTATCTATCTTCTTTTGAACTTGATATATTTTTAAATTATTAACATAATTTTGTATTGTAAGAAGACACAGCGCGGACGCTGTAATTATTTCGACGTCTGCCATAGTCGAAAGCCGAAAGTGATTTGAGTGGTAGGGCAGAGTGTGAATACACACTTCCCGTGATCCTGCTACGGCAGTATTTAGAGATATATTGCCGGCAGCGCGATGAGCAGTGGCAGGGGCTGAATGTAAATGAGGCTTTAGATTGTTTGGGGGAACATGGGTACATTTACAAGAAGGTGAACCATCCCTCTCCTGATAACCCATTTGTCGCCCCTGATGGCACTCACACTCAAACGATCGAATCGGAATGGCAGGTAGTTAAAAGATTCTTTAAAAGTTACAATTTTAACCACCCGGGAAACTTTACAGATATTATTACAGAATATTTGTGGAGAAGGTCAGTCCAAAAAAACAAAAGGGATCCTATTATGGAATTAATTAAAATAATTAAACATGTCTACAAATAAATGTAGTTATAATATTATATTTGGTTGTTTCTTTTGATCAAACCCTGGTACCAGAATGTATAAATCACAAAACCGAATCTGACAACTCTGACTTCCACCTGGTCTTTCCGCTTTTACCCCTAGAGTGTATATGAAAACCCGGAAGCGCTGAGGGAACGTATCCCTGGCCCGCTGTAACTAAGCGCGGGCAGCGTACGAGCCGTAGCGTCTGAGGCTGGTCCAAACAGCCGAAGCTGCGCAGGTGAGCTAGGTGCTTATGCTTAGTTACGCAAGGGCGAAGGGGCTGCACTCCTCGCTGCGCTGGAGCAGAAGCCCACCTGATGGTAAGTGATTGCTGCGGCCCATAGACATCTACATCTATCCTCGATTGCAAATCAAAATGGCGATGCGTTGTCATTCGCGAGGACTAAGATAGAATGCCTCGTTTCCAGTTAAAGTGTCTCCGGTTCTCTACACTCACCATACGAAACACAGCAGAATTAAGCTGCTATTTTACGATGGTATTCTGTGAGAGCGTGTCCTTCCCCGGTTGAGTTGGCCCATTCGTGCTACAACTATACTACTAATATAACTGCAGCATGGCTCCACCACGTATAAAATATAAATGTAACAAATCTTTAAAAATTCATAAAATGGGGGGGGGGGTCCGGCACTTCCCCCTTTTTGGGGAGGCTCCCATCCCCCGTCCACTCGGCGACCATAGTATATTCATGCAGCAGATTATTAAAGAAATACCTTAAGGTTTTCGATGTTTACACAAAACAATGTAGGGTATATTAAGTGTTTTATTTAAGTGTACTGCCTACTATTAGGTGAAACAGTAGGAGGGGAGCAGCATTTTCCAGACAACATCTGTAAATAATAAAAGAACTGCGGAAACCAACCCCCTAGCCAAGCATAGCAACTGGAGCAAACACTCCTCCCACGAGGCAGTCTATGGGGAATACATCATAATATACACTACAGACTATGTCCAGCAGAGGACTTGTGATAGGTTGTTATAAAACAACAGGCTCAAAATATAATACAAGTGGCACATGGATGGCACAGTTTTGGTGGAGAGACGCATAATGTAGATCATATTGGTAACTTGACCTAAAAAGCAGGGGACTTTGGTTATACCTTGTACGTAAACAACGAAATTATTTACAAATGTAAACTTACTATCATTAAAATCACACCACAGAAATTAGTTCAAATTTATATAAAAAATTTTTTTTTGAAATCGGTAAACTAACCCTGGAGTTGAAGGTAGTTCAGTGGATTTAATAAACTCGTTTTTAAGTGGGTTAATCTACCTACATAAAACACAAAAAAACATCTATGTATGTTTGTTATAGACTTTGAAACCACCCAATCAATTTCAATGACATTTATTGTGTGAATTTGAATAGGTCCCTCGATGGTTTATAATATTCACATTTGGACTCGGTAGATTATCCAGAAATCACCCGTGCAAAGCCGGGACGGATTGCTAGTAAAAGATATATTGTAATTTGCTACGGCAATCTAATTTTTAAAACTTATAAGTAATTTTTGACTACTATCCTACCTAATGGTAATGGTAATTAGCTGTGCTAAAGGCAATAATAATACCACCCGTTAACCATCAATAAATGAAACTCTCCGAAATTTGAGGTGACCCTTGCCCGGCTGTGGGACGTATATCTAACTATACTTTTAAAATTTTATACTGCAATTTAAAAAAAATACCTGCGTAGCCATTTTCTTAGTTGCGGTGGACCCTCCGTGCTGTTTGACGAAGAAGGCTGGCAAGCTATGTTGGGCGAGTGCTCTATTCCTGATCCGGAAGCTGATGGTGTGTTGCCTTCGCTGCTGGACCTCTTCGCCGACCGAGGCTCGGGCGCCCCGCAACCACGCTTCCTCTAGAACACACGACGTTCATGTTATTTTTATTCGGCTACTGTATTTTATCTCATTCCGTAACAAGCTCAATTTTTTGTTTCATAATAGTTTCAAATCACAACTAATATATACATACAATAAATATGGGAAAGATTAATTTAAACTAACCAAATTATACGCGTGCATTTCTTAAGATGTTCTCAGAGCGCTCAATACAGGGCTAATGCAGAAAAGTTATCGTCTACCGATATAATACTACGCTGCAAACCTCCATGCACATTATGTGAAGTACCTCCAAACTTAAATTATAACTTAATGTGCAATAATGCGAAAGGATGGAAATATAATTAATGATTAAAAAATTAACACATTTTTTGAGAATCAAACGACTATAATATACCATGTAAAATCGATGGACATGTTGCGCTTACACAATTTACTTTAAAATAAATCAAAACGACTACTTTACTACGATATCCTATGTTACTTTGTGATAATTTAGCTTTCTATTGGTGAAAAAATTATTTAAATTTGTTTAGGAGTTTCAAGGCTTATTCGGTACAAACAAACAAATAAAAAATCTTTCTTCTTAATAATACTAGTATAGATATTAGGTAATGAATTACTTTCTTATTATTTTTTTTGTTCTTTTTTAATATTTGATTACTTTATTTTTATTACAAATATCATTATTTGTAAAAAGATAATATCTACAAAACATAAGCCATTAAATGTATGGGTCAGAGCTTCCCTGTAAACGATATTTGATGTTGTTTTACATATTTCGTGGCAGCAAAATAAATCGAATTTTAGGAGCTTCGACCCGCGCCAGACCAACATACAGTTGGCCATTAGTTAAACATTCTTTGCGTAGGTCGATCCCTACTAATGCGAAAGTTCAGCATTGGGACTTGTTAATAGTTAACGCGAAAGATGTTTTTACCGGAAATTGAAGGCGTTTAAATGGGATGGGCAGATCAGTTGGGATCATCGGTATTCTCGATATATGAGCTAGTTGACCAGCTGGTGGGCTGGTGATGATGGTCACTACAGTTAAATTGTTCCTCAATTCCTTAATAAGTAGCCTCGTCCAATTGCACATGCACGGGGGGCTTAAATTTCTCCAAAGCATGATTGGCGTTTCGAGTTTTAACGTCAATTCGTGTGATGGCAGTCCAGAAAGGTTTAGTGAATTTATATATTCCTGTGGGTAATGGACTGCATCTTCGATATTAGTCACGGTGTCGATCGATTTGTAATTTTTTATATAGCCGGGGACTTTTTGAATAGTCTGATCTAGGGGCACGGCAGTGCCCCCGCCAAGTCAAGCAAAAAAGCGGCACGGCCGTACCATACTTTTCTCGAAGCAATTCAGGCAATTTTCGACCCCCTATAACTTCGTAGAGGATAAAACTAGAAGCCTGATTGATTGTCTGAGATGCCATCAAAAACATAACTTGTAAAACAACCAAGTCTCGCAACTCAGTTTCTACGGTAAAAAGTTGTGAGATCCAAGTAATACCAAGTCGGTTAATTTATTCAGTCCCTACCGTTTTAAGTTATTACGTATTTAGCTAACCTAACAACATTTTATAGTGACCATATCAATGTTAAAAATTTTATATGTTTTAAATATATAGATTGACTTCTTGGTTGGATGGTTATAAAGTCTATATGTATAATAGTATCCATATATTTGATTTAAACAACTAGATAGTTATGATCCCAAGCAGATGGTAGAAATTAGGATGCTTTTCGATTGGCTATTGAATAGCCTCCCGAAACGTTCTTGGAAAGACTCAATGTTCTTTAGCGAGAGGATTTGTAATCTATTTAATGCTGCTGTAGTGACGGGGACGACCCGGTACATGTTCACAGACTGCAGACTTCCCGGAGCGTCGATTCAGCTTATTTTAGTCGCAATGGGAAGAAGTGTTTTTTGGCCCGACTCGGAATTCGAACTCAATACCTAGTGGTCAGTAACCGCGTTAACATTTTACATAGCCCGATTTGACTTGTCATTATACGTCTTGATTTGGCATTATAAATAGTGCCCTAATCAATCACTTGGTCCATAACATAACCACTACCATTAGATCGAAAGCGTATCCGTTTGCCACTGTTGTTAAAATAATGGTTCATAAGCCACTGAACTTGGCAGCTATTAATGACATAGAGTTTCCAAGCTAAAGCAGTATCAACAATAAAGTCTAACTGAAGTATTTGCACGATCTGTGCGGGTTTGTCCATTTATTTTGTTATTGCGAATATATCTTTGGCAGTTCCATTCGTTCTTCGTCCTTCATCCTTCACTTCAAACTCCTCCTTGCTGTAAGGCCTGTCTCCAACAGTTCGACTTAGGAGATCCTTTTAACTGGAAACGAGGCATTCTATCTTAGTTTTTAAGGATGATAACGTATTTGCGATTCTTAATCAAGGTAAGATGTGGATGTCTATGGGCTTGCATCCAATCCTTAGAGCGGAAAACGCATCTGCAGCCAAATGGACTTTAAGTTTGTTTGTCAGTTCAGTTTTATGAAAAAATATTTTGTAGTCCAGATAATTTTCCTTTTCATACAATAATGTTATCGTAAATTTCGTTCACCCAAACATTTAACATATTTGTGCAATAAATTAACACTAAATGACTTAACCAAGATTTTTTAGATAAGTGTACAAGTACAATCCACCCGATCGTAAGTTGGCTACTTATGCATAGAAACCTGCATACTATCACTTCAGATACATAAAGCAATAGATGCATTATACCTGAGGACCATGATTGAGTTTCAGGTCCTCACGACACAGGCATGCCTAGTGTGAAGACCACAGAATTACACACCCTAGGTTGTACCTACACATAAGATTAGTTTGTGTCGTATGACAATATCAATTATTATGATCATATTATCCTAGAGAGATAACACTATTTTACCACAATTTTATTATCTTAGTGTTGTATATTATAATCTGTACATACCACCATTATGTAGTACTGTAAATAATCATATTTTTATTTTATTTCTCATTTCGGTCTGTATTTTTTTTGGAACTGACGTTACAGTTCGAAATTAAGAGGGTAGAGTAAGTCAGCTCAAATTCTAATTTCGCCCCCACTTCCCCGCGCGTCGTATGCTATGTACCGATATGTTTGTAATCACTAATACTGTAAGTAGAAAGGTCGTTAGACACTTATTTCATTAGGTTTATCATATTTACGCCTGTTTCTTAACGCCAAGCCAGCCGCTTCTTATTTTTATCACGGTTATTTCCCATTTTAATTTTACGTGGTACTGTTGCGTAATGTATATTCTGATCGTAAGCGACACAACTTCTCCCTTCAAAAGCCTAAGCGATACTAACGGGGCGACAGAATTCAAGCTCAAGACGCCGATAGTTTAGGTAATTTCTTTTTACAGTGAAAATAATGGTATTTTAAAAAAAGTAAATAACATAAGCACTGCTTTATAGTTAGTTCTGTTAGTATGCAAAGTTTCATGATCTTATTTAATTTTTTTTCTATCGAGAAAATTTTACGAAATCGTGTTTTCGTCTAACATAATCACTAACATTAATCCTCAACTTTACCATAAATTTATTTCAAAATTAATGCTGCAATATTTTCGGCATAACGAAGGATCTTGCTAAGCCATTTGACATTATATTTCCCCTTAAGTAATGGGCGTGTTGTTTTTTGCAGTAGCAATAAGTGAGAAGGTAGGACTACCTCGCAAAAATATAAATTTACTTATGTGGTGATGATGTAAGATTCATCGTGCCATTTTGTCCTGTGGGTGTCGTGAAAGGCTAATATGAAGAATTTTGTTTAGCTTCCGATAGATGGCGTTATAACCGTTTCGTCGTTCGTAAAAAATATCCTGTTCCATTTAGATCAAAGAACCCATTATTTTCCTTTGCATTGTCATCAGAAAGTAAAAAATAATTTAATTTAAGACATTAAGATATACTATGGCCATATGGAGGAGGCCTAACGGGATAAATCCAAAGGATAGGTATAATCGTACTACGGCGTTTATGAGAACTATTCGCAGTACTCTGTGATGAGAACGCTTAAAAAGTATGAGTTCTCCAATAGATGGCGTTATAATCTTCTGTGTGTTCTAAGAAAATATTCGAAACAGACAAGTCGAGATATTGACACTGTGACCACCTATGGAACCACTTTTACAGCTAAATCGGTTTTCAACAGTGGATGTTTTTTTTTCTTTGATAATGGATAAGGCAATCTATGGAAGAGGTTCAGCCAGGCTGTAACAGTAACGGTGTACTTTTGCTAGCGTCAAGTAATAAGAAATTATCTTTTAAAATAGTTTGTTTCAAAATCTTCTTCACTAGAGAAGTTCTTGGGAGATTTTGACGACAGTTTGACTCAACCGATAGTCTTTGACGCAAGTATCTCAAGTTCATAGAGCGTCTAAGCGGACAAATTAACTTGAAGTTTATATCAACATCGGAGCACTTGTTTCATATTTTCTACTAAAATTCACACACGCCGTAAATACACAAAATCGCATTACTTTTACGTATCAAAATCCACTTCAAACCAATATTTAAATGACAAAATAGGGGCAACAATCAGCGGTCAAAAAAAATAACGGTCAAGTTAGGTTTAAAGAATTTATCTTTACTACGAAACAAAGTTTCATTTATAACGAGATACACAGTAAAATTACATATAATAAAAAATCTGACATTGTCTCTGGCTGCTTAATGAATATGGTACTGAATTTTTAACCAAATAGATAGGTACCTACTAGTAAAAGTAAAAGAGAGTAATTTGCAAACATGTCCATTTAGCTTATTTTTAAATATATTAGCAACATTGTCACATTCTATTGTCATTAGGGCAAGTTATTGTATAACAGCACTCCTTCGTATATGCCGTGTAGTGGCGGTTAAGAGTATCCACTCCCCATATCTTCCCGTGGGTGTCGTAAAAGGCGACAGAGGGAAACAGGAAGGAGATGGGCAGCAGCATCTTCCTGATAATAGCATACATTGCCAATGTATTTGTAATTTTGTATTTGTTGGCAAAACTGGGGTTGCCAACCCACTCGCCAAGCGTGGCAACTATTGCAATATACCCCCCATGAAGAATTACACAAATAGACGGCCCCCAGTACCCGGCGGCCCGCTATTCCTGGCTACGGTGGCGACCATGGTAACGGCAGGGCAGGGGGTGCTAAGAATCTCCGGTGGAGGTTCTGCTGCTACCTACGACGACTCGACCTGGAAACATTTAACGCACGCACCCTGAGGACTGTCGAGTAGATCCTGGAGCTGGAAAAAGGGGTAGACAAGTTGCGCTGGAATATTATAGGATTGTCCGAGTTCCGAAGAGAGGGGGAGGACACCGCGGTTCTCGAATCCGGCAACTTGTTCTATTACCGGGAGGGCGACCATCTGTCCCAAGGAGGTGTTGAATTTATCGTCCACAAGTCTCACGTTAACAACGTGAGACTTGTGGACGATAAATTCAACACCTACGACCTACGATAAATTCATCACCAAACGGTATTCGCTGAAGGTCATACAGGTTTACGCGCCAACGTCGGAACATCCCGATTAGGATGTGGAGGAAATGTATGAGGATATTTCTAGAGCCATGCATTCCTCCAAAACTCACTATACGGTGTTAATGGGAGACTTCAACGCAAAACTGGGCACAAGAAAGAACGGTGACCTGAAGGTAGGGAAATTTGGGATAGGGTAACAGAATCCAAGGGGCCAGCAACTGGCCGACTTCATGAAGAAAGAGGGACTTTTTATGATGAACTCTTTCTTCCAGAAGCGGCCCCACAGAAAGTGGACCTGGTCGAGCCCCGACAGTTCGACAAAAAATGAGATTGACTTCATTATGACGACCAGACGCCAACTGTTCAGTGATGTCTCAGTGATCGCAAGGGTGAAAACTGGCAGCGATCACCGAATGACTAAAGGCACACTGAACCTAAACGTTAAGTTGGAGAGGTCTCTCTAATGCAGTCGACGTTCCGTCCCCCTGGTGCTCTAATCCAGAATCCCGAAACCTTTCAGCTCGAGTTACGTAACCGCTTTCAGTGCCTAGAAGATTGCAATGCAGTAGACGATATGAATGACAAGCTCGTGAAAACTGTCCAAGCGGTCGGAACTAAGTATTGTAAGACCCGCCGCGGAAGAACACAAAAACTCTCCGGTCACACTCTTAATCTCATGGCTGTTAGACGGGAGATGAGGCTGCAATCGTCAACAGATTTGACAGCATACAGGCAACTGAACAGACATATCTTAAAATGCATGCTGCAAGACTTACGCAACTTTAATACTGATCGTATTAAAGAAGCGATCGAGCGGAACCAGGGATCCAAAGTCTTTGCCAGAGATCTGTCTGCCAGAAAGAGCCAACTGTCAAAACTGAAGATTGAGTGTGGCAGCATCGTTTCCGGGACACCTAAGATTTTGAGTGAGATTGAGAAGTTATATGGGCAGTTGTACATATCATCGTTGGTTCGATTAGCTGACGATATAATCCTTATGGCAGAATCGCTGGAGGACCCAAGCACTATTCTCAATGACCTCAATGGTGTCTCCCAACGGATAGGTCTTAAGATGAACATGGACAAAACAAAGATCATGTTTAATGTCCATGTCACACCTATGCCGGTAGTTGTTGGCAGCACTATGCTCGAAGTTGTTGACGAATTCGTTTACCTGGGACAAATAGTCCGACTAGGTAAGTCCAACTTCGACCGAGAGGTCAATCGATTCAACTCGGCGGGGCAGCGTTCGGGAAATTACGACATATATTCTCGTCAGGTCTCTAATCTTCTATTCTTCAATCTCTAAAAACTAGTTTCTACAACCAGTGCGTGTTGCCAGTGATGACTTACTGATCTGAGACATGGTCCTTCACTGCTGGGCGTATGTGGACGCTCAAGGTCGCTCAGCGAGCTATGGAGGGGGCTATGCCCGGAGTTTCTCTGCGTGATAGACTCAGAAATGAGGATATTCGCAGTAAAACCAGAGTGACCGACATAGCCCCACGGATTAGTAAGCTGAAGTGGCAATGGGCCGGCCATATAGCTCGAAGAATCGATAACCGATGGGGAAGAAAGGTTCTGGAGTGGCAGCCTCGTACCGGTACGCGTAGTGTAGCGCGACCCCCCACTAGATGGAGTGACGACCTGGTAAGATATGCAGGAACTCGATGGATGCAGGTGGTTCATGAGTAACATATTCACTAATTAGGCCCCCAACTACCTGCGGTAGGCCAGCGGAACACCGTGCTTCGGATCCTGCTGCAATAACAACTAAAGCTTCGCACTCGGTTCACACACACAACGCTACTGTTCAGACCCATTCTCCATACGGCTTTACCAAGCATCATGCCGGAACACAACGTCATTTGGCGACATGACTTTGCGATGGTGGGTGGTTGCTTTGTGGCATTACTTGGGGGAGGCCTATGTTCAACAGTGGACTTGTGAAGGGTTGTAATGATGATGACGACCTTTCGTATAAAATTGTTTTTTTCTCATAATCTGTTACTAGCGAGTATAATGACAGTGTATGTACCAAAAATGGTAAAAATGATAAACATAAATTGATTTATACTTTTATTCGGGCAGTCTTCCCTTACAATTATTATTATAAAGTAGAATTACAAAATAATTCCATATAGGCGACGCCTATTTTACGATTTAGAACGAAAGAAATTAATAAACTAGGTGTAGTTTTTGACAATTGGTATTGTTTTAGCAAGCAAATCACTACAATAGTTTTTGATAGCAGTCGCGTTTGTAACATTCAAGTGAGTTGTTGGGCGTCACGTTGTCATGTTTGCATTTTCCACTACGAATTTGACTATTTGATATAAGTAAAAATGTTTGTTATTAGAGATTATGATAGCTAATTAGAAAAAGTGTTTAGAATAATAATTGCAAATAAAATTTAGTAAACTTGCATTGAAACTACTGAATTTAGATATTCGTTTCTGTGTCGGCGGCATACGTTACTTCCTTTACGTAACGTATTTTATTAGCGGAAAATCAAATGTGACATAGTGGAATCCTTAAGCATGGTTAACATTGTGCCTGGTTTACCATGGGATGGTGGAGGGAATGTGCATGGTTTATTTTGAAGTCTTCATCGAACTGCTGTATGATAATAACACCTTATTGTTCTAAATTAGTATCAACTAGATTTTATTTACAAAATTAAATTAAATTGATCATTACATAATATATAGTTAGACTTCTGTAGGTAATTATTTTCTATTTCTTTCGAGTACATTATGTAGGATTAGGATTTGTACTTAACCGATAACAGCAACAGTTAGATAGTAACTTAGATCATACAAATTAAGATTAAATCTGGCTTCCCTTTTTTTAGAACTCACCATGGCATTCACGGCTGCGGGGCGGTTGTAAAAGATACAGAGAAAAAATAAATCACGATCCAGAAAAGCAAGAACTTCTTCAGGTGAAAAGGACTAAATAAGCATTTTATGAAGATAACTGAACTAAATGAAGAGTAAAAATGGCGTAGGCGATGTCGAGAACAAAAAATAATTAAAAACAAAAAGTTTTATGTAAGCTACTTATATCTTATAGTTCCTACACGTGACACAAATTTCCATTAACGTCACTTGTCCTATTGTTGCTGTGAAATTTATAATACATTTAATATTTGTTTGGTACGAACATTGCTTTAATTTAACTTTAAAATAAATATATACATGAAACCTTGTTATAATATTAATTTAAATAGCGCATATTATTATATAGAAAAACCCCATTAAATAAATACTACATTGTGCAATAACACGTACTGTAAAGTAGGGTAGAGGAAAAGTTTTTAAAGAAAAAACTTTGTAAAATTTAAAATTTCTAATTACTTATAAGTTTGTGGTTTTTAGACTATTAATGTTTAAAAACGTTTTAGTAAAATTATAATATATTCTCGAAGTACGAGATTAAATAATTATTCAAACTTTGTGATGTAAAAGAACTTTTCAGCTGACGTACCTTATTAAATATAAATGTCTCGTTAAATGAAAGATTTTTCACGCATAAATTAGGATTTTTTTTAAATGACTTAATTATAAAATACATATTAATTATTAAATATTATATTTTATCGCAGTGGAATTTCATAACGCAACGAACAAACTTTTTGAAAAACACCCATAAATCAAAAACATTAATGGCCCGACTATTGAACCTTGTGAATGCCGCAGGTGACATTTTGAGGAGCACTAACAAAGTCATAAATCTTTATAACTTGACGTCTATTTTGTAAATACGATGTGAACATATCCCGAGCTATGTTACACCAATATTACTTAACTTCTGCAGTAACTTTTGATCACTTACTGTATCGAAGGAATTATTCAAATCGATGAAGATCTCTTAAACAATGTTCACTTTAAACAATCGATATCTGTTTATATTTTTGTAATTAAATCTATTGCAGCTGTAAGTGTGCTTGATTTAATACGAAAGCCATACCGCTGATTAATAAAAAATTCTTCTTCGACAAATAGGTGTTTAATACGATCATACAAAACTCGCTCAAATATCTTCGCAACGACTGGCAAGACCGATATGGGTCTATAATCTTTTCAGTCAAATCTAATTCCTGATTTATAAATAGGATTTTTGGCCACCTTGAGTGTCGGGAAAAACACCGCTCTGCAAGCACACATTAAGGGCCTATACTACCTCAAATGGATTAGCAAGATCCTCCGTTATGCCGAATATATTGCAGCATTAATTTTGAAATAAATATATGGTAAAGTTGAGGATTAATGTTAAGTACTATGTTAGACGAAAACACAATTCCATAAAATATTCTCGATAAAAAATCCAAATTTACCTCCAAATCGAGCAATAAACTACTGGTATTCACAAAATACTTTAAATTAGATCATGAAATGTTGCGTACTAACTGTACTAACTATAAAGCAGGGCTTATTTTTAATTATTATTATCTTCACCGTAAAAAGAAATTACCTAAACTATCGGCACCCTGAAGCTTGTTCCCTGCCGCCCGATAAGCCGATAACCCCACTCAGTCTCGCTTCGGCTTTCGAACAGGCATAAATATGATAAACTTAATGAAATAAGTATCAAACGACCTATCTACTTACGGCATTAGTGATTACAAACATGTCGGTACATTGCGACGCGCGGGGGAGTGGGGGCGAAATTAGAATTTAAGCTGAGATACTGTAGCCCCTTAATACAATACGTAAATTAGTCAACAATAATGTTCCAATACTTGTTTTGCTATCTAAATTGTCAACGATCTTGGATATTTCTTTCTAGCACATAATGCTCACACAAAATAGTGTCATTGTTTTCGTACATTAAAAGGTTACAGGTATTTTGTTTGCTAAATCTGCACCGAATCTCGAATAAAACGAATTAAATGCTTCGCAAATTGCGTTACCTTCGGTTATAACGAGTACCGAATCCAATTTCAGCTTCGGCTATGCTTAATCTTAGTTAAAGACAAACTACTAATAACTTCCCACATTTTATTTGAATTCTTTTTTACTGTTATTAAATAAAGAATAATAATAGTCTTTCTTGCGAGTATGGATAATTTTTCTCAAGGGAAAATTCCGTCTTCTTTCTTTATATTTTTGAATAGATAATTTCTTTGTTAATCCAGTCGTTCTGGGTCCCCACCAAAAACCACAACCGTAACTGTTACAGCCTATAAGGTCCTGCCGTGCCCCTTCCGCATAGAATGCCTCATAGAGGACCCCCTTATAACTATTTGCCATAGTTGCCACGCTTGACAAAGGAGTTGGCAACTGCAGCTTTTCATTTTAGTCGTTAGCAGGAAGACGCCGCTGCCCATCTCCGGAAATTTTCCCTGTGCCGCCTCTTGCGACACCTACGGGATGTTATGGTAACGGATATTCTGTCACCGCCACTAAACGGTAAGAAAACCCAAACAGTGGATGATTATAATGTTGTTACAGTGGTTGAAATTGTTCCACGTTGAGATATGTCGTCCTGGTACTTATAACTAAGAAGGGAGAGGGGTGCAAATGAAACCACATTGTTGCTCTATTTTATATATTCATTCAGACAACGGTACACTGTGACAATAACAAACTTAAGAATTACTGAATGCAATTTATATAGACACTACATAATAATTTAATCAGATGAACGGCTACTAAATGATTTCGAATCTGTTCTCTACATGCAATATTTCTGGTTACTGGTTAGGGACTAACATCGATTCTGCGTAACTTGTACTTAACAATATACTGGCTGAAAGTAATTTTGTCGCGCATTTCTGCTTGTCCGAACGAGTTTACTATAATATAACAATAATTACGGACAGCGATAGTTTTACACTTATAGTATTATTTTAATAACATCGATATAACATGTAATGCATTATTAGATGTTCATGGTAGACTTAAACGGAAACTAATTCTGAATCTACTTTCATTCGGACAGCGTTAACACACATATTACATTAAATTTACCTTACTAGAAAAAGATACATCTTTGATCACAAAAGTAAAAATATCGTATTTGATAATACAAGATATACCAGGAACGCAGATAATAAAAGAGAAAAAATAAATCTTAACAACAATAATTCAATTTAACATAATCGTTATAACGACGATAATAATCGCAAACTATTTTCTTTTTAAACATTTACATAAGTTTTTTTTTTAAATGACACTGACTATTTGGTTGCCACGAGGGTGAAGTTAAATAAACAAACGAATTTTATCTGTATTTGCAAATGGTAGACTTTAATTACTCAAGACAATATAGCAAAACAAAGTCTCAATGATAATAACTCAGTACGGTATAAAAAGAATATGTGGGCCACGTGAGCAACAAAATAGTCTATTTTGATATGCATAAAATCATTTGTTAGAGCCAAAAGCAATGATGATGCTTAAATGTTCTTTAAATATCGATACCCACCGAGAGCAGCGCTACTTAAATCTAAACAGTCACTTGAAATACAGAATTGCAATATTTATAGTAAAAAAAGAAATAACACTTCTTGGTTATTTGACAGGTGTAAGAAATATTTTGAGCCCATAAAGGCGGTAGGAATATAAACAAAATAAATACTTTGTTAAACAGTAATAATAATTAAACAATACAAAAAGGACATTGCTTGAAGAAACATTGCCACTTACAATTAAAAATATATTTTATCACAAAAAGATGAATAGATGGAGTTGGAATTGTCATGCAGTATAGCACATTGTGCGAGTCGCCAGTAATGATTTGAATTAGCTATTTAAAACCATAAATAAACGCGTAGTACATAGTTGCAAACCAAAACCGCCTCTAAAGGTTAAGGTCCAATATAACTACAAGTAATTTTTTACTTAACTATCACGAAAATAACATAGTCTTACTTACGTTTATTCAATCGAAATGTATATTTTTTATCCAGTACAATAAATTAATTAATGTTTAATTCCAACTACAAAATCCAAGTGTGATACAAATGGAACCCTTTCGGTCCAAACAAATGGCACATGGCAATGTCTGCATTGTTTCCAGTGGATTTTTTCTTTCATTGTTTATAAAGAAATATAGAATTAATTTTGATGCCGAATAACTAACGCTTGCCTGTCAGGGTATAACCACATCGGCCAAATATATAATTTTATGTATAATTTTTACTATATAATAGTCATATGTATTTAAATTTATATAATAATTTTGAATTTTTATTATTCTAACTTTTAATAGGTAAGCACGTTCAAGGCGGTCATGTGGCAGCACAGTGTACGGAGCTAGTGTGGGGCTTGTATCGATATACAAAATTAATGTTACCCTCTAGGTCACAGCACTGCCACAGGCCGCATCCAACCGATCATCGCCGCACCCGTCCCAACACTTACTGTGGTCAAAAATTTGGAAGGCACTTTCTACTTTTTCAAAATTTTTTAATTTATCTTTTTGAACACATTAGCCTAAACTTACACAATAGAAAATATGCGTAGTAACATTTACCAAAATCTACGCAATTCATCCGAAACGTATAGGCCGTTTAAATAACTTTTTTCATTTTTCACCTAGAATAACTTTATTTCCAAAAGGATAGCCAAATAGTTTCCAACACTAGATCTGAATCGCGAATGAATTCTTTAATAATTTGGTCTTTTTTATACACTAATTCCAAACTTCAACCGAATCGGATAATCCAAATTCCAAACAATAGTGAGATATCAAGGCCACTTGGAGACTTATTTCAAAGTTGTTTCCCGAGCGTGTCCTGCGACGATACTTACTGGACATGGCGCCACCGTGTCCGCATCGGAGCCCTATAGCGGCGGGGCCACGCCCTTCAACATGTCACACCTGAGAATTACGCCAACGAATATCCGCCAACATTTATCTAAATCATGGTATACCCTTGCGGCAAGAAGATCCATAATCTATTTTTTTTCCGCCGAAACTATGAAAAACATTAACTCTGCATCCAAGGAAGGTGCTGATGAAAGAAATTTGTACATGTACACCTTAATAAGAGTTTATTTTCTTCACGCTGGCAACACTAGTAGAGCGTTAATGTCGCTCGTGACCCTGGGGTACAATGAAAAGGTCTTAGCGACGCCACCGTGAACTATGATTAAATGCTACAAATTGTTATATAGCTACTCTAATTAAATTGAAATGTTTAATACTCTAGCTACGCGGTAGGTAAGTTAGCAGACGCTCGGATGTATATTCAACGCTTGGCGATTTCGGTGCTCCTAAACCTAAAACGGGCAAGCCTCGTACCCTCACACATTAACGTTGTAGTTTTTTGAGTATAAATTATTATTATTTTATAGTAATTGTTTTTTTTTCTATTCATATACCGTCATTAACTGTTTGTCATTTGATAGCAACGGTCAATATATTTACATTTATCTATTACGTTCTTTTGTCAAAAAGATTTACCACTGAGATGTGGAATTCTGAAAGGATTCTGAAATTTACATTAATCATTGTATGTCTAATAATTACTAAGTATAAAAACGATAGAGATATTTAATTTTTACATATTTGAAATGTTCATAGATCAAAAATAATTTGAGAATCGACCAAATTGCCAAAGTTTTCGCAATAAATTATTTCTACTCTTCCAAAAAATGTTTCGTAATAACTTTAAGAATACTATTTTTTTTTTCGTAGAAACGCTTATCCATTTTATTACGCAAACTCAGCCAGCGCTGATTTAAAGTTATGCGATTAAAACGTATATTATTAACGTTATACGATACGACGAAAAACGGTTAAAGTTATACGAAGCGGTTAATGCGTGGAGGGCGGGCGAGCCCAAACATCTAATTTAGCCTAACATTTGGAACAATCACTACTGGCTAAGGATAAACTATATTACATTTGGCGATTACTAAATCTACTCGAACGTGAATCGCTGCACGAACAGTGAACAATGAGTGGCCCAGGGCGGGCAAGCGACACTCACTACACTAGTAGAGAAGTTGACACCGACCTGACGTTAAAACGAAATGACAGATTCCTCTATACTTTGATTCAAGGTTACATCTAGAGCTAATTTATAATTTTGTCTTACACGTTATGTATGTAGCTGATTATAATGAATAGGTATACCGAACAGTCTTTTTGAAAAGGGCCGAATGTTTTGAATTTTGTCATCCCAACCTTCACAAATGGATCTATGTTTTAATTTAAACTTATCATATATCTGACGATCTACTTGCGACCGCGAGCGACTCCGGGCCGCAACAGGGCCTGGAGTCCCTCACGGTCGCTCTCTTAAACTATGTCACTGGAACACATACACGAACGACAATGTATACAAAACGTAATAATAAAAATAATTAAACTAAAAAATATTCCTTTATTTACGAATTATGAAAACTAAACAACAAGCATTTTATTGCACAGCGAGTCCACTTTAAATAATTAAATTAGACGAAACTAAATTGATGTCGGATTTCGAAAACGATAGAGAACGTGTTCTTCAACACGCTTAGAAGTAACCGACGGAGTTGCGGTTGGGTACAAAGTACGGGTATGACGGCAGCGGCGGGGGTGCGGGCAGCGGGGAGCCGTGTGAGCCGTGAGATCCGTGCGGCACGTGTTGTCCGTAGGGTCCTTGCGGCATGTGGCTGCCATGGGGACCATGGGGCACGTGAGTGCCGTGTGACATGTTTTGCTGCACAGATGGTACGGCGGCGACGGCTTGACCCGCGCCCGCGGCCTCGCTTCAGATGTTCTCAGCCCGTGCCTCCCCAGGTGGTGGCTCCATCTTCACGGGCAGTGGCGTGGTCAGATCTTTGCTATTCTTCGCCATGCCCAACGGTGTCTTAGGCGGGCCCATCTCCGTGATATCGGCGACCGAGTCACGCTCGCTGTAGCGGCTGTCTGGACGTGGGGAGGCGAACGGGCGGAACGGGTCAGTCGGCTTCGGTGGTTCGAGGGCATGGCCGGGCGGCGGGGGGGAGCACAGCGGGGACTCCAAGCCGGAAGAAAGTGGGGATGGCAAGCGCGGCGACTGCAGCGGCAGCGGTGGTAGGCTGAGGTGCGGGGGGTGGTCGGGCGGCCGCTGTGCTGCGACCACCATGTTGCACATCTGGCGGCGAAGGCCGTGTGCCACGGCTGCCACGGCAGCAGCGGCGGCGGCGTTCGGCGAAACCCCGCCTTCGCGTCCGTTGCCACACGGCACGCCCCCATACGCGTTCTGTACGCCCATTCCGTCCTGCAACACGCGCACCGGCATTCTGTTACAAAAGCTCAAAAATAATACGTTAAGAAAATTCGCCCGCGCTTCCTAGAACCAACAAAGTCATGAGTGCACAGTGTCTAAGCTGCGGCGACAATCCTATCGTTATCTAATGTAGCCGAGGCGCCGAGCCAATTATAAAGTCGCAATTGCAAGTTCGCATTAGCAGATTGGAAATCATATGAAACGGTAACGAATCAGCGCACAATAGAGGTATTCGTGCGGCCTCAATTAGATAAGGAACGTAGGCAGCAGTCATTACGCGATACTGACCGTGATAGAAGGGTAAGGGAGGACCTCCTCCTTGATGTGGTGGGCAGCGTGTGGGGCGTGCGTGTCTCGGAAGACCACGGCGCGAATCACGCCGCGAATGTGCTCGTCCGGCCAGACTCCCAGCAAGATGCGTTGAGGACGCCCGCGTCCTTTAGGCCTCAGATCTGGAAAGGCGCGCAATAGTAAAGCGTGAACTGACAGCAACGTTTCACTTCACCTTGTGAGACGGTTACGAGTCACAGATTATATATGACTTGCGCTTTCGAAACACTATAGACTATTATTATACGTAGGATGATTTCGATGACACGATTTTACAGTTATATTTTGCATTTCGAGATGCATAGAAGAACTGAAGTTTTTAAATGAAATTGTTAAAATTTATGCAAATAGAAATGCATATAATGTGGTCCCGCCTAGTGTCATCCAACTCTTCCTAAGATAAAGTACACAAATCATTGGGTGAACAAGTAAATGGAAATTTTATATTTAACTCTCATTTGAGGGTAGGTAAAAGTTTTCTTACAGGAAAAAGAAAAGTAATTCAACAACAAAACAATTGTGTTTCGTTGTTGTTTGTTTTATAGCACTCTGTAGTCATTGAATAATTTATAAATTTTCATCGTATTATTTATTTTCTTAATATTTAATCATTTTAACACAACACTAACATTATGTAGGTACAGGTTCAGATTTTATCTTGGCAAACATAAGAATAACAAATACGGGTTTTAATGTAAAGAAAATACAACAGTAGAATTAGAATAAGTGTAACTTTCAAGTCATTTATCCGGCTTTAATGCAAAAAGTATTTTATATTTAGCCTCAGGTTTAAATTAAAACATGTTTCACGTAAGTAGTCCAGCGGACATTAGCAAACTAAAATGCAATGTATGGAATTTGGCAACAAATGTTAAATTTCACGAAGAAGGCTCCTCAGTTAAGTGAAGTTAGAAGAACTATACTTAAACCATAATTTAAACCTGAGACTATCAATAAAATATGTTTTTTTAATAAAAAGGATCGAGTTAAAGTAATCCTTAATATAGAGATGTACAGGTATTTTTTATAAAGCAAAATATAATACACAATGTTTTAATTCTAAGTATTTTTTAAAGTAAACATCCCAATTAAAAATATTTATGAAGTAGTATCTATCTTATGAACATAATATGAAAACATAACAAAAAATTTCAAATATTAATAATAAAAAAATTAAAAACGAAAACGTCAGTTTATGGATTTTAGTTTTTGCCGATCTCAAATCAGTAATAAGTACCTGGGAGACCGAGCTTAGCTAGGCGTTTGAAAACTACTTTCACTGTTACTAAGCGTTAGAACTTGTTTTACTCTGTCCGTCAGTCTGTCTGTTTGTTTGTCTGTGTAGGGGCCACAATCTTACCTATTTCTACCAATAAGGATAACAAACGGGCACACAGTTCACCTGATGGTAAGTGGATGCTGTGGCCCATAGACATCTACATTTAAACTCGATTAAGAATCAAAATGCAGATGCATTGTCACCCCTTAGGACTGAGATGGAATGCCTCGTTTTCAGTAAAAAAGGGTCTCCGGATCTCTACACTCACCATACGAAGCACAGCAGTATTAAGCCGCTATTTTACGCTGGTATATTGTAAAAGTGTGGTCCTGCCCCGGTCGAGCCGACCCGTTCATGTTACAACCATAATAATGCTGCAGCGTGGCTCTACTACGTAAATTTTTTTCTGTAATTGGTTGAAGATCCAGACCATCGGTACAGTAGCCACTTAGCATCAGGACTTAACATCTTACATACATGGGTTAATCAGAGCTTTACTAGTGTTTAATTCATCAACATTTATAGTTTTGTATAATTATATACATAACTTCCTCCTGTTTCTGATTTTTTCATTTATTTCTGTATTTACAGTGTTTAAGTTTTTAAATTCACTGTCGGGAATGTTAAGTTCTGTATACTGGTTAATTTGCTATTTTTTGGTATTATTTGGTAAAAAAATTATCTAGATATACTTTAAAAGTAAATCATTATCTAAATACAATATTTCATCCAAACATTTAGAGACGTTTCCGAGAAACCAATTAGATGTACTTTAATACAAGAATTACTCCCTTAAAGTGTAGGAATAAGAGAAATGTAAAACAAAAAAAAATTAAGGTGGTTCATATTTAACAGCCAATTTACCGACGGTGCAAATTTATATAAAACGATATTCATATAAAATATAATCAATATCTTAAAAACTACACACAATTAAAGATTTCGCAATAGAAATTCGCATAGCTCATTGTAATATAATTAGTTTCGCACGGGCAACATCTAAAATTATATCAAATTACAGGAATAGATATTAAATTTACGATACGGGCTTCCGTTGATTTCGTTACAATGGTTTATTTGACCGTCGAAATACATAGTTCGTTTTCTATTATTCTATTAATTAATTTGTTTAGAGTTGATGGTCACGTTAATTTGACACCAGATACAAATAATTTTGCCATAGAAATGTGACAAAGTTAATTTAAAAATGTGCCAGTGAATATTAAAGTTATCATATTACATTAAATTTAACTGATTTTACGGATTGTATTGCGTTAGTTTTAACGTTTTACTTTCCGACCCTATTAAATGTGATAAAATCCAAAGTTTCATTTAATGTGTAGCGTTTTCGAAAATATATGAAAGAAATTATTATCATGTGACAGTTCTATATTCCCTACGTACAATAATTCCGTATAATTATGTCCCCGTATGCTAGTTTAAGTTTTCAGCTTTTTTATTGTTGTTACAAATATTTTATATTTTATTGTTCTGTAAATGAATACTAATAAAAATATATAAATATGATTTCATTTTCCAATCTATTATCCAGTCCATACTTTTATTATCTGATTTTTACGCGAAAACTATAAACATTGTATAACCCTATTTCTGATATTTTTTCGCGTTAATTTTAAATTCTAGATGTTTCGGTGCTTTGCAGCACTCATGGTCGCAGAGGAATGAGTTGATTTTCATCCTGCGTTGATTTTCTTGACAAATTGATTTTCTACAATTTTTACGCTATTAGAAAACTATAATAAAGTAGGAGTGACTTAACATTCACTTTATTCATTTCAAAGTTTTCTATTAACGATAACTATTGCAGAAAGCCAACTTGGCTTCGATGATGTTATCCTATAACAAGAACGCGGTAAATAGTTACATCGAACTCAGGTTGCTTACCTACGTTAAGAGAGCTGCTCAGTCCCCAAGGTACCACTTTTCAATAAATGAGTATTAAAAAGAAACGTACAATTTAAAAGAAGAGTTATGAGATTGATAGACGAAATATTTTATACGTGGTAGAGACATATTGCAGTTATAGTTGTGGCACGAATGGGTCGACTCGACCGGGGCAAAACCACGCTCTCACAGAATACCAGCGTCAAATAGTAGCTTAATGCTACTGTGTTCGCGTGTTCGTATGGTGAGTGTAGAGAACCGGAGACCCATTTTACTGGAAACGAAGCATTCCATTTTAGTCCTCAGGAGTGACAACGCTTCTGCATTTTGATTATTTATTGAAGATAAATATCAAAAAATATCAATGATGATGAGCCACAGTATCCACTAACCAAAAAATATCCACTAACTAAAAATTTTGAAAGTGTATTACATTACATCGTAATTCGATATCCGGTACCAGTAGTCTGTATTTTATTAAACGATATATTACAGTAAGATGACTAAGTATTTAAAAAAACTTTTATCCGATAATGCTAACATTATCTTCTTTTACTAACTAAGTAAGACTAAGCGTTGACCATTAAAATGTTCACTATGTCCTTGTCTCACGGCTGTGTAATAGGCAACGGAGGCAAAGAGACGTGAAGATGGGCAATAACACGTTCCTAGTAACCACTATCTTTTTAAAACAGTCCACCTGCTAAGCATGTTCAACTATAGCAAACGTCTACCCATGAGTAACGAGAAGCTTTATCAAATACGTGATAAAAAGAGGAAAATTCCGTAGACCAAATGAGATGCTACAAGCAGATGAGTTTGGCTTTTATCCAAAGATCGTGGCAAACGATTTAAATATGTTGTTTCAGAAATATCTATGTATTGTTTGAGAAATAATAATGTAAGCAGTATGAATACCCACAAACAGCGTATTTGTTTTTTTTTTGTGAATTGAATATTTTGAAAATGCTCAGTGTTTATTTAGAATATTTTATTTTAATATATTTAAGCTGCATAATGTGACAGAGATTTACTCATACATAATACACAATGGGTCTTTTATAAGGGCCTTATTTAAAGTAAATATGGGGTCAACGTCTGAAATAAACAGATTTTAATTTTTTATTTCTAAAAAAATTCTCTTTCTTCTTCCCTTTACCTAATTATGTTACTCCCGATGTGGAGGGACTACCTTTTTGTTTAGGAGTATCTGCTACCTTTTTACCTATTTCTATCTGTGTACTAATGTGACCGAGTCTAGAGGGCATGGAAAGCCGATACAATTGCAGGCTGTGGGGCATTCCATCTTAGTCCTCACAAGGGGCTACTGTGGTACATGGACTGCATTAGCCGTTTACCAGTAGGTGAACCGTAGTTTTGTAAGGTAATTCATTAAAAATAAATACTAAATATGCATCGAGTGAGATGAACATTAATAAATAGGTTAATAGCTAAATACTCAAACGCTTTTAGGATGTCGTTAAGTCCGGTGGTGTAAAAGTCACTTTGACTTAAAGTAATAGAGACAACGAGACTTAACGAAAACTTAAAATTGGGCGTTTGAGTATTTGGGCGTAAGTTTAATAAAAAATCTCAAGTAAACGTTTGAAACGGTGGATTATTTTACGTTTGTTCTGTGTCATGTGGTAATGGTCTTAACCTCGAATAGTGAATATAATATTTAATCATGTTGATAAAATACTGAAAAGTGGATAAGCGATTTTCATTGTTTCAATTTATCAGAGTTATTTAAGAGGCCTTTATCTATGAAATTGATGTTTTATATTTATCCTAGTAGGTATGAATACCGGAGTAAAATAGCAGCTTAATGCTCCTGTGTTATATATGGTGAGTGTAGAGAACCAGAGACCCGTTTTACTGGAATCGAGGCATTCCATCTTAGTCGTCAGGAGTTACAACGCATCTGCATTTTGATTCTTAGTCGAGGTTAAATGTAAATGTCTACGGGCCGCAACGTACACTTAGCATCAAGTGGACTGTGTGCTCGTTTGTCACACTTACTACATAAAAGAATTGGTTGGTGCTGCAGGTCATGCCTGGAACTTCTCGCTAATTTCAAATGCAAAGCGTTCCAAATTTGACTAAATCATGTTGCGAAATCAACTCATCATCATCAATTTGACCAGGTTATGTCAAAAAATTCTTTTTTTTTCAAATTCTTTCTCCTTCGAAATCTCACGAACGAATAAACCGATTTTTATTTTCCAAACAGCATTTGACGTCATTTTTTAAGGTTAAGAGCTGATTACTGTTTTTGAAATCGATCGGTAAAGCCGTTTAAAAGTTAGTCCAAAAGAACATTTATTTTTTATTTTTTTGCGATTTCTCAAAATCTACTAGTCCGATCATCCGACACACACACACACACACACACACACACACACACACACACACACACACACACACACACACACACATCCGTACGGACGCCCAAGAAAAAAAATGAAATTAGTCAGAATAGCTTCCTGGTAACTACTACTAAAAAAAACTCGATTTTCGAAAATCGGGGTGAAACCCATAACTTCCCTAGTTTTTGAAAATGTTCTATTTTCTTAACGGGAAGTAAAAAAAATTAAAAAAATAGCAGCCCAAATGGCTTCGCCCAGGTAAGACGTATTAATACGACGTTATTTAGATCTGAGATAATCAAAGACTATCTATTTTATTACTTTGACAAAGAAATCTCCAAGTTTTGAGATAAAATATTACCCAGATCACTTCTATCCGTTCGTTAAGTTTCATTATAATCGATTCAGTTATTCTGAATATTAACCTGAACGGACAGACATACAAAAAATTGTTGTTTATATCTTAATAGCATTCAATTAACCCCCACAGATCAATATAAGGCAGGTATTTCGAGTTTACAGACGGAATGATCAATTTTATTTATATAGATAAAAAGAATCAAACGTTTTTCGTATAGTAGTTGCTTATTTAAATAATCGTTATATCGACGACCATTACTGTCATCCAGACCGGCGGCCATTACTGGCGACGCACCTTTGCTATTTTATTGGAAGTTTATTGATGACTTCGCTATAGATATAGGAATCGATTTGTTTAATTTTTTTAATGTAAATAGTTAATTAAATATCAAAATATGAAGGTTGAAATCCCTATTTGTTCACAGCCTAGCACTGGTGTTTGCTGGCCGAAATAGGTTAGAGTATAAATATCTAATATCTGAAAGAGTGCCTGAAAACCAGCTTCATGGGATCTTAGTCCCATGTAACCAAAATCTGAGTCACCTCCGATTGCCTAAATTTAATTAAGATTAAGTATTTAATTTATATGTAAACATGTTTTTAGAATGTGACAGTTAAGTGATACTTATTTTTATAACTATTTAATATTATATCTACCCTGATGGACTCTAAGGCCACCCGGTAAAGTGTAGCATTAGTACCACAAATGAATTTTGTATTCAAAAATATTTTAACGATTTGATTTATCGATGGTCGTATACATAGCGATGGCAAAAAAATGCTCATTTAAAAAATAATTGAAAGAAAATTATTTGAATTTAGAATTCCAAGTCGAAATAACTTCAAACTAGCGAAAAGAATTTTTAGTATGTCTTCGCTAAGATATTAAAGTAGATATAATAAAAATGATATTAAATGTCTACAATCTTTGCTTTTAACATTAATTTTCGAAAATTTTTAAAACAGTAAAATAATGAGATCATGGTGTGGACTCTCTTATTGCGCAAAAAAGGATGGTTTAATTTTAAACAACAACATAATTATGAGAAAAACCTTGTAACGATTCCACAGAGGCCCGCATCTAGCTATAAGCTAGTGGCAAAAGAAAACTCTAAGACAGAAAGCTGCTGACGAAAAAAAGTCTGATATGTGTTAAATGTTTTTCATTTGCCACTTTCTTACTCGAAACGATATAGAGCATCACGTACCTGCCCCTCCGTCGGCACTGGGTCCTAGCATGTTATGGACCCGGTTGGCGTACAGCACGAACGTCGGATACGGGATATCGTATTTCCTCGCGGCTTGCGACAGCGACAGGCCCTCTTTCAGCACCGAGAAGATGGCCTCTGCCATGGTCTCAGGTCTCCAGGACTTGAGCGGGCCGCGTTCGCGGAATCGCAGGTTGTGGACCAGGCTTTGGTTGGTGTTCCAGCACTTTTGCCACATCGACTGCAGTTGGTACTGGTAGCTATCTGCTGAAAATAGGACGTAGCGCATCAGTACATTTAACTTTACATTTTACAAGAGTTTAGTGATCTATTTATACAACATAAAATAAAATAGAATTGGAGTGTGGGAACGATTAAGTATAACTTCGTACATAGTGAAGCCTACGATACTATAGGTCTTCTAACATAGTCAAGCTTCGCAAGGAATGTCCTTTGGGACTAGAAATTATCAGACCAGTTAAGATTTTATACGAATGCTTTCAGGATATGCGAGATAAAAGTTTACTTATATAATAGGTCGGAGAAAAATTTTCTTCGTATTTTGTCTTTATAAAACTATATATAATAATATTTAAGTCCCGCTGGATTTCTTGCTGAATCTTCCCAAATAATAAATGATTTATAATAAATATAACATATAATCTATATTGAATAAAAATAATTCTATTGTATGTATAATATCACCTACCTAAATATAGACATACATTTAAACTTCCAAAAAGACACAGACATAGTACAACAACGAAAGTCAATAAAAATAATGTTTATCTGCCTAGCTTTGAAACCAACATTTAAGACTAGATTGTTAATTGTATCGGCGTATATGGAATTTACGAAACCCGTTTCTAATTAGCGTTCACTAATAAACTATAACTGAACTGAACTATAGAAAAGTTCACCATATGAAGAAATACCTCGATGAGGCTTACACACACAGTGTTGTTAAATAAGGTCAGTTTTCTTCGCTCCTTCTTGCAACCTACTATTCTTCAACCTTTTTATTGATACATATATGTAGTAACAAATAAGAAATAGAAATAAATTTAAAACTATCGTGTCTGGCCTAAATTAGACCTTATCATGTGCGTATGTTCACTTCACTTTGCGTGCCTTAACGGCAATACTTTTTTCCTGCACATCTATGGCAATGTACCTTTCGAATGATATAAGTTTAACTTCCCTGCTACGCTACTACGAATAAGTACGTCAGTTTTCGATGTAAAACTGTTGAGAAAACAATGTAATTATATAAAGTTGAGCCAGGGGATAAATATGTCGTAAACATGTCATAAATAATCCGAATTTGTGGCGTGTATATTGTATTTAGGTAATTGCCTAATGTATAACAATACCAAATAACAATTATTTACGTAAATAGTCGTAATGGACAGACAGACACAGTGACTCTATAAAAGTTTTGGAACTTTTCGCACGGAGTAATAATGATGTTGGTAACCCGGAGTAGAAAAACTACATTATATTAAAAAGGTTATTAGAGAAATATTTCTTTAGACCACAGACACATTTTTTCCCTGGCATCAGACATTTACCACAAGTACACAAAAAAAAGCAAAACTAACATTCCTACATACTGACCTCGCGATGAACCTGTAAGTTCAAAGAAATAAAGGCAATTAGTAGTGATGGATAAATAAAAACAACTGTTACAGAAATATATTTATTGTATGGTCCGTTTTTACGTTCTTATCAAATATAAATTGAACAACAGAGTATTTTTAATCGACTTTTTGAAAACAACGTGTACAATTAATCCTTTAAACCATGTATTTCAGCATAGAAATAACATTTAAAATGGTGGGATTTAAATTTAGCTACGTAAAGTAAATGAAAAAAAAAACATACAAATGGACGTTCGTATTGAGTAACAGTAAGAAAAACTAAATCTATTAAATCCTTAATACTGTAACATTTTAATTTTTACTTTTATAATTGAGCATAATCATGGACGAATATCCATTACTTAAAAAAACAAGGAATAGAATCCAAGCAATTGAGTCTGTATAAGGACTCCAGCTACGTACAAAGTTCTTAACTGAGTTAATATTTAGAATCATAAACTGAATATAAATGCAAAATTTAAATGCAATGGAAAAGTTGGAGTAGCTGTTTATATTAATCAACTAACATGTAGGTTCAATATTCCACTATTAAAATGTAAGATAATATGCTCTTTAAGGTATATTTTTGTTAAACAACCTACTTAATTGAAATATTTTAACATGGAAATGTACATCCTCATTAATTCAAACACATTACTTTGAAGTTAGGAATGAGTCACATTTATTTTTATAACATAATGGGTCGTCGAGGGCAAATTGCCTTCATTGGCGCTTTGATATTTTATAGCGTTCAGTATATTGCAAGTACTTATATTCATTAAATGAATTGAAAACGTACACAGATTGCTTGCGATTTAATAAAGAAGAATAGATGTAGTGATCTCAATTAAATGATTTATTAATTTATCGTTTTATAGCGACATCTTGTAGCCAGCTGCATAACTAAATGCGATGATATTTGAAATTTGAAGTGTCGAATGTATTACTTTCAACGTCGGTAGACTACACACTATTTGTTACAAGTCAGCAACTGACCAGCTACTATTGAAACGTATTTAAAAAAAAGTAAAATAAGGAGTAAAACTGTAAAAGATTCCAGGGACTAGACGAAGTAAACTTAATACGTATAGCAAGAATTAATTATAAACAAACGAGTTATATTCGCGATTTTCAATTAAGATTGGTTAAACCGTACAAATAATTTTATCTTTTAATTATTATCTGTGGCGTGTATATTGTAAATTATAAAGATGGAGGGAAGATTAGTCGTTATTACACAGAAATCTTCAATCTTGCAGTGGGAATATCTTGTCTAAATGATATAGATGTTTTTATGTACATATTGTATAGAAAGTTATGGAACTATTAAGGCCTTGACACTTTATAAATGTGTATAAATTATTTTTTAAGAAATGGTGATACTCAATTTGGCGCCATTTCTATTATTGTTTCAGGACATAAATAAGACTGTTTAAATATAGGATATCTTGCGTTTTAATTGACTGATTGTCATTTCTGTGTAATATATGTTTACATTTTTGAATTTATAATATAACTAAAGTTGTAAAACGTATTAAAATGAAACTATTTTATTTACACAGGTCTGTAAATTGCTTCATGCGTGAAGTCAAGTCAACGACATAATAAATAATAGTATAAGAACAGAAGGATCACTCTCTGGTAGCAAACTTGCGAGTTTAAACCTAGTTACAACGTAGCTAATGTCCATAATACTTTGCAAACCATGGAAGAGTCCTTCGTTAAATTAGCCTACCGATTAAATCGTCTAAAAAAGTTAACGCGACGCGCGTATTAAATCAAAATGAACCTTACGTCCGCGTGCGAGTGTCTGTATCACTTAGCCCGTTATGCGCCTTTGTTAGGGCCACTCCTACTAAAAGGAATAGGTGTTGTGAGAAAACAAATTGAACCCTTTGATATTAGTTGGTAGTAGACATCGATCACTAATAAAAATAGTGATCGATGGTAGTAGAATACACCGAGGTGTTATGTAATGCGTTGGTAATTTACAGATAATAAGAAATTATTATTCGATGTAAAATAGGTTAAAGGCTAAAAATATTTACCTTAAGACCCATTGTGTAATTGGCTGTTATTACAACTAAACCAATGGCCGATACATACGGTCAGTTAAACTGATCAGTTCAACCTACTAGTTCTACTGATCAGTTCAATGCAGGTGTAAGACAAAACGATTTCTCCACTCACTGGCTTCTAATTTCAACTTAAGATTTTACTATCATGGTCAATATTTGGGTGTACGTGTTCAACTGATCACTTTAACTGACCGTGCGCCGGGAAATATCCGTGGATCGCCGATAACTGACCGTGTGTATCGAGTATAAGTTATAGTTTTTTAATACTGTGTATTATAATATATCTTTGTATTATAATATATCTTTGTATTATAATATATCTTTGTATTATAATATATTTGTTCCTTTTGCTAATGGTTTTGCTCACCTTTATTTTATTAGTTTTGTTTTTCCCTCCCTTTAATATAATAGTAGCGCTCATATAATTTTCCTTTTATAAAACATTTTGTTTTTGTTCGCTTCGTATTTCTATTAAATACGGGTAAGGGAATACATCTACAACATTGAGTTGAGTACTTTTGTTAAATGTTGAACGCTACAGATTAACTTTGCTTTTTCGAAATTAATATGACAAAAATTATACTAAAAGGTTTAGGTTGTTACTTATAGTAACAATTCCTCCAGTACGGCAGATGAATTGAATGTGCTTTGCCAGCCTTTTGGAAAGGAATGAAATATTTTCTCGAACGTCCCGTTTCTTACTTGTAAAATAATCAAGACAGAATCCTCTAATCAATCATATATAAACATCACTAGTGTTTTAAAATTTAAATGGCAAATTTTTTAACATGAGTGTCAATTACTCTGTGAGAAACAATTGATCGTTTTTTTAAATCACATAACGTGTACAGATGATTATAGAGTAATTTACGATGAGCTAAGAGGTATGACGTATAATTAATACAATTATTTAATAATTAAAATAATAACATGTTTGAATAGATGAGCTGTTTTGTATTCTTTTAAATCAATACAGTTAAAAGGAACAGCCCACATTCATATAAAACAATTAGTCAATTATTCCTCCCTTTATAACTGAAAATATTTAAAAATGGGCATATTTATTATCTGTTTTATTAGATTATCTTTTTCAATTACAAGAGCGTTAATTTCAAATGAGTTTTAGCGGGGATTACTGTTTCTGTATTATTATGATCGTTTAAATGATAGTTTAAAGCAGATCTTGATATATATTAGTGCTGTGATGTTGTGTTTTAAATGTCTGCTGATACGAACACTTTAATAAATACGTTAAAACAAGTCAGGTCACTTTATCGGAGAATGATCATATAAATATCTAGTTAATAAGTAAAGATACTATCATCATGGACTGTATGCTGATTTACGCTGCCATCAAAAGGAGACGGATTAAAATTGTATGTAGCATGGGCCTAGTTTTGTACTAGTAGAGAAATAAATAAAAATAAAATATTAAACCACTTTTGATCATTCTAATTCACGAATTTGTCTTAATATTTTATTCTCACCAAAAACTGTAACACTAATGGCGGATATATCTTGTTTTCACGTTAGCTGTCAACTGTCATGAGGTTATTGATCCATTTATTGATGGTTATTCAAATTCTGAAATGTTGGGTTATCTTTATCACTAAACCAAAACCAAATCGCCAAAGAAATCTACCAGTACTTTATTAAGTTCACAACTACATGATCAAGCTCGGAATAAATTAAAATATCACGCTATCGCATCATTTCATGACTCAAGTCACTTGTACTTTGTTGTCTTTTTTACGACTGGAAGGATGCCATCTTGTTAAACCATCAAAAACTTGGGACCATATTTTTATTTTTAGCTAGTTATTCAGTTTGATTTATTCTCTTTTTTATAAAATCCCTGAATTTTTCGCTTTTTTACGGTATAGTGTACCTACATAGACTAGGTCTGAAATGGTACGTCTCCTTTAAGTATTCTTTTTGGCGGAATGCCTTGTAGCTAATGCCGCCATAAATTAAAAAAATGAAGGGCGTAAGTAATGTTACTACTGCGCCAAACCATAATCCTAAGTCAAAAAATATATTTTACAAAAAAGCACAACACTCAGCTTTACGTTATTGTTAAGTAAAGTGACATGACGCTGAAACGTTTAACATCAAACATTTTTAAATTGTAAGCGACCCGACTGCGGTCTTCCTTGAACCATAAGGTTACAGGTGCACACATTTGTTGCACCCTTTACCGCATTATGTATACAATGAATTAGTTTTTGCTCTTAATTACGTAGGGAGAACAGAGTAGATAACTGCAATATTTCTTCTTCTATACAGTTTAAGAGGAATTGGTGCTATCGATAATATCTGATTAAATTAACAATTGGATCATCTATCTAGAAATGCTAATGGCTTGAAATTAGCTTTGTTTCGATTGACTAAGCTTGCCCTTTGAAAAACTAGTCAGCTGCATTTGTATCGGTAATTTTAATATGTTGTTATATTATACAAAACTAACTCGTAATTCGTTGAGTTGCCAATATTACTTGCGATCTGCTGATCGTAGTATTTACAGAACGCGGAAATTTCGAGATACTGTATTTGTTACAAGTGTCTGAATGCAGTTTCTGAGTTGCTGTATGATTATTTTATTCAACGTCTTGTGCGTCTGCACTTAAATAGGAGTGTAAATTGTTAATAAGTACATAAGTTTTATTATAGTGCATTTTGCACCTAAACATGACGTTAATAAAACAAAACATGTATAATTTTTCGAATGGTAATGATCTAGTTGTGACAGTCATTTTATGATTTCTTTAATCACATCAAGTTTACAGTTCAAAGAAAACTCCAAATAGCTTAGAACTAAATTAAGTAAATTTGATACAATTAGCTTTTGTGACTGCGATAACATAACCATAACTTAGATCCACATGAATAATAATAATAAGTATCGTAATATCACAAGCGACATAAGGCACATTGAAAATTGTAACTTAATTCTAACTTAATAATCTATCAGTCCAACTTAACGTATAATCATGTAAAAATAGATTAAATGAAACATTGTACAAGGTATGATTCACTAAACTAAAGTACTTAATTTCGTTTAATGAGTAAGAAATTAGATCACAAAATTGTTTAAAAACATGTTGGGCATACTTTCATATATTTTTACCATCACAATCGATCAAAATAACCCAAAGCGAATTAGGTATATAAAAATAAACGAGTATTCTACCTTGATTCAAATTTAATAGTTATGATATATTGTTGAGTTATAGGTAAATACTTTAACACATTGTTTTGTCACTCATATCAAACATTTTAATGGCATATGATTGGCCGAATAGAAAATTAAAAACAAAATCCCAGATCCTGTAAATAAAATCGGAGACCTTAACATCTAAGAGGACTTTTTAAATTTTCATAATTATTTAAGATTCATCATCAGTATTATGTTCGGCTTTGAACTTTGAATATCTTACTTTACCCCATCCTTGGTTATACAACGAAACTATAGAATGCTTCTTACAAAACGCCCACCACCATCGGAAGCCAGTTAGACCAATGAATGCAAAACCAGGGTCTCTGTCACGTCGTAACTTTTCAACAAACGCTAATACTTCGGTAAGTGATTTTTTAGTTCTTCTATTGTAAGGGGAAACGCTGGTTTCGCAGCAGAAATCTAATACAGCTTTCTCTTCGTTAGCTGATAGTCCAGCTCCGTCTAATACCGCCATGCGTTTTGATTTCCCTAGAATATTATCATACAAAGTTCCTTTTGGTATGCCGTAGCGAGTGGCCGCTTGTGTGAACCGCATTTTCTGCGTGACGACTGCTTGTATCGCTTTTTGCAGTTGACTCTGGCTCCAGGTTCGTGTTTTCAACTTCAGAGTATGACCGTGGAACTCTGATCGACAGATAAAGCAAAAACGCTAGCGTATAATTCACACTATCTACATCCGCTATAATGATGCATTACTCTTAATTCTTTGGCTTCCCAATACAAATTTTACCAACAAACGATACATTGCAATGTTGCTAAAATAATTTAATCATTAAAAATCTTTAGTGTTTTGTAACATATAATTACGTATGATAATGATTGCACTCCTTAATTTCCTACGCATACTCAAAGCCATACAATTAAGGCCGGCCTCACACATGCGGAATTCCGTTTCGAGATTCCGTTTCTGAATTCCGAAACGGAACGAACGGTTTGGCCACACACATACGGAATCCCGTTTTGTCCGCAAAATTTCGAGCGGAAAAATACTGTAGGTGTGTGTGTGTGTGTGTGTGTGTGTGTGTGTGTGTGTGTGTGTGTGTGTGTGTGTGTGCGTGCGTGCGTGCGTGCGTGCGTGCGTGCGTGCGTGCGTGCGTGCGTTCGTGCGTGCGTGCGTGCGAGCGTGCGTGCGTGAGTGCGTGCGTGCGTGCGTGCGTGCGTGCGTGGGTGCGTGCGTGCGTGCGTGCGTGCGTGCGTGCGTTCGTGCGTGCGTGCGTGCGTGAGTGCGTGAGTGCGTGCGTGCGTGCGTGCGTGTGTGTGTGTGTGTGTGTGTGTGTGTGTGTGTGTGTGTAGGTGGTCATTGATTTTATATGGACTTGGTGCGTTCGGAATCCCGAATCGGAATTGCGAAACGGAATTCCGAAACGGAATTCCTTGTGTATGTGGCGGGCTTTAGCCTGTTAACACATCCAGTAGGAATTAAATAAATAAATAAATATATTTGCTTACTCACTCCACTAATTTTACATAATTACGTACACTATTTAAATAAAAAGTTCCATCCATTACATTCGTCGGTAGCCGTACTAGTGTAAACTGTGGCTGCACCTTCGACTCTGGGACGAATTGCAATGAAAATTACGAGCAGTGTTAAAATAAGAAATCGGTACATCAACTTTACTGCTTAATTAGTAACTGCTAATGTATCTTTGTTTGGCAAGAACTCAAATGATTTACTTTTCCAGCGAACTCAATATGTACTACAATATCATATAATTTGGGAAAATAAATATACATGGCAGCCGTTATAATACGGTCACGTTTCCCACGACGGGAAAAATTTCCCACAGCGCGACAACAGTTACAAAGAACTACACTTATCTTGTTTGGATACGAACAACGTTGCGTACTGCATCATTATATGTACGGATTATGATATAGTTAGACATGCGTGTAACACAATCTAATACAATGGAGTTGGGTTTAGAAATAATAATAAAAAATTGAATTGCCACAATAGAGCTCAAATTGCTATTTATTATGACACAGTTAATAAAGCTCTTGGTATATAATTGTAATATTTTTCATAACTAATATTCGATAACAATGTTTATAAAGTTGTTTATTATTACAGGCTTAACAGGCCTGTTGGTCTAGTGGTTAGTGACCCTGACTGCTATGCCGGAGGTCGTGGGTTCGATTCCCACCCAGGACAAATGTTTGTGTGATGAGCACGATCATTTGTTTTGTGTCTGGGTGTAATTTATCTATAATATTTATGTATTTAGAAATATATAAGTATGTTTATCAGTTGTCTAGTACCCATAACACAAGCTCTGCTTAGCTTGGGACTAGATGGCGTTGTGTGATAGTTGTGGAATATTATTATTATTATGTGTGGGTATCTATATAGTTTTCTCATCTGGTTGGGATGTATAAATATATAATTATAAACGAAAATGAAAAGACAAATATACATAAATATCAATAAAATAAAATAAATACAAAACTACATAAATAAATAAAAGCCCAACCAGTTGGAAGCCCTCGGCAGGGGAGACCAAACGGCCAAGGGTTAGGGTAAAGGGAAAGAAACCGGCGGACGATGCGGGCAGTACCAAGGAGCACCGCCTTCTGCATTTGAGCCCGGAGCGGTCCGTCACGGAGTCCCAGTCGCCTCAGATGACCAGAGAGGCTAACTGGGATTAGCCCATTCGCAGAGACGACTACAGGAATAATTTCGGCCGGCAGACCACCCCACATGTCGGTCACCTCGTGAGCCAGGTCCAGATATTTTGATTGCTTATCTCTTTCGGCTCTCATGAGGTTCTCGTCATACGGGATGGTAATATCGACCAAAAATATCCTTGACTGTGCCCGGTCCATCAGCACAATATCAGGCTTATTCGCAAGAATAGTCCTGTCTGTGATGATGGCCCGGTCCCAGTAGAGCCCGCACGGCACGGCAGCACGGCTTCCGGCAAGTACTTGTAATACGGCAATTTCCGGTCCACGAGACCGTATTACAGAGCGAGCTCCTGGTGTAGAATTCTGGCTACTAGGTTGTGCCTGTGCAAGTACTTAGAGTTAGAAAGCGCCGAACAACCGGAGATGACATGCCTGAGTGACTCCCCGGGATGGCGACAAGCTCGACAGACGTCGACGGTGCCATCCTTTAGGATGTATCTCCGATAGTTGTTGGTCTTAATAACCTGATCCTGTATTGCACTGACAAAACCCTCGGTTTCCCCGAAGAGGTCACCGAAGCGTAGCCAGTTGAGGAAGGCGACTGTATCTACGAAGGGCTCATGTAGAGCCTTGTAGTACCTCCCGTGGAGCTCCTTCTCCTTCCATACGGTCTCCCGGTCGGAAATGCTAAGCACTGCTGGGTCCCGCCATTGCTCGTTGGCTAAGGATAGAGGGGTAAGCCCTTTATCACTAGAAATGACGTCATTATAGAATGGATCATCCGATCTCGCCAAGAAGTATTGACGGAGACTGCACACTTCGCGATTATGCATGGTGAGCGCGCTCAGAAAGCCACGCCCACCATACTTTCGCGGCAAGTACAGCCTCATTACCGACGATCTCGGATGATGCATCCTATGGGACGTCATGGTAGTGCGGACTTTTCTATCCAGGGCGTTAAGCTCAGTCTGAGTCCACCTGAGTATGCCAAAGGTATAAATGAGGACAGGCATGACCCAGCAGTTATATGCGTGTGACTTACTCACACCGGACAAAAGGCTGTTAAGCACTGTTATTATTATTATTATTATTATTATTATTATTATTATTATTATTATTATTATTATTATTATTATTACTTAATAGTATTTTAACAAAAATAGAGTCACTGGGCGATTTAATTTCCATCGTGGCATGGATATTACATATGATGAAACCAAAACATAATAAACATTCTTCAATAATAGAATAATTATAAATGAGGATATCAACAGACCTGCAATAGAGGATGTGGAGGCACCGAGCCATGCATGTGAATTCTCGAGCAATTTGGCCTGTAAACAAAGGAAAGAGAATGTTATTACAAATTTATTTCGACATCGAAAGTTTAAAAGCAAAGTGTTACAAGAAAATCAATATTCATCATAAAATCATTACAGCCATAGATTGGGTTGGATATTTGCTGTAGTTGTCACGCTCGGTATGATGAAGATGCTGCTGATGAAGATTCATTATCAGGTAGATGCTACTGCCCATCAACTGTTTCACTTTCCCTCTATCATCTCTTCCGTCACCCACGAATTAAAGTCTACCCCACACACACACACACACGCACGCACGCACGCACGCACGCACGCACGCACGCACGCACGCACGCACGCACGCACGCACGCACGCACGCACGACCGCCCGACCGCCCGCCCGCCCGTACGTCCGGCCAATCGCCCGCCCGCCCGCCCGCCAGACCGCCCGCCCGCCCGCCCGCCCGCCCGCCCGCCCGACCGCCCGCCCGCACGCACGCACGCACGCAGGCACGCACGCACGCACGCACGCACGCACGCACGCACGCACGCACGCACGCACGCACGCACGCACGCACGCACGCACGCACGCACGCACGCACGCACGCACGCAAGCACGCACGCACGCACGCACGCACGCATGCACGCACGCACGCACGCACGCACGCACGCACGCACGCACGCACGCACGCACATGGTCATATTGCACCTCCACAACACGGGGAAAAAGTCAGGTACATTAATAAAAGTAATAAACAAAATTTAGTACATAAATTAAGGCTAATTTATAACGGTTATTCTCATTAGAGGCATGATTTCTATTAAATTGATATTAAGTAAGGCGATAAACTCATTGCATGCTCAAAAACTGAGGAATTCATTACAAAAGGTCAAGGTGTGTGTAAAACCCTGTCTTTTCATTATGTTACGGTTATAAACGATATTCATGTGAGTAAACAATAACATAAAATTCAATGACATTAAATTAAGAAAGGAAAGTGAAAAACACACACACACATTAAATACGAAATACGATAAATAAATAAAATTTTATATCCTTCAATGCCAAAAGGTGGAAGGTGCTCAAATGGAAAAAGGTTTTCAAACTGTTCTGTTAATGAGAGACTGAGAGTTTGATGCCAATGATGTTTGAAAAGTGTAGTATGATTTAAGTGTACAAGAAGGATATCGCAAGCTTCTTTTAAAGAATAGGGTTTACACCAGCACACAGTTCACATAATGGTATATGTAAGTGGAAGCTGTGTCAAAATATAGACGCCCCAGAGGACTACGATGGTAAAAGTGCTTCCGGTTCTCTACATCGCGAGCGCAGCAACATTAACTTGGTATTTTAAGCTGGTGTTGAAGACGTGGTTGTTTCTTCGTCGCAATGTTCGTGCTACAATCCTAATATAGCTGCATCATAGCCCCACCACCGGTAGATAGATGTATCTACATGTCTATAGGCAGCACTCACTTATACCATTATGTGATTAGTTCACTTGTTAACCTGTACAAATTCAGTAGATAAAAGCTCATTATCATTTTAATGATACCAAACGTTAACCAGGTAAAAATAACTACTGCAAAATTTAAGCCATAATTATTTAAAGGTAGAAAAGTTAGTTACAGCCAATGCGTATTGGCGAACTTCACGTGTCTTCGAAATATTTCTTTTATTTTTCAGACAGGGTTTCCTAACGATGTTTTCCATCACCGCCGAGCACGTGGTAAATCAGCAATTAAAATTGCAATTAACAAATTCATTGGTGCCGGCGGGGATCGAACCCGGGTTGCTCGCCACGCCTTTAATATTTAATTTATTTATAAATTACATTTTGTTACAAAATCCAAAAACAGATTTCTTTTAAAAGTTATCAATAATATCTATCTTATCGATAGTTTCGTTTTGTTAAAAACTGTCATACTAAACAGCTAAAACTAAGAAATATTAATTGTCATACATTTCTTATCCCCGTGGTATGTGCCAACAACGCTGGTTGCACAAGTTTAGCCTTGCAGTGTGAAAAGATTCAGCCCTCTTACTTCAGCAAAGACGACCAGTCGCTAAAACAGTTCCTTTAGGAACTTGACCGTATGTGAACCCCATCTATGTACCGATAGTCTCAACAGCAAGTAGCATAAACATGTAATCATCTCTCAGAGACTCATATTTGCGCCACTTGCTTAGTTTAGCTGCCTCTGATGCCGCTCCGGCTCTAAACGAAATTTGTCTGAGATGAGAGATTCCCAAATGCCAAATGTCTACGCAAGTAATATCCCGCACTAGGGTTTTAAAAGTTATCAGTGTTCTAATTAAAAACATATATTTTTAAAACCCTGCTGAGCCATTATTTACATAAGGAAAACTTTGTACATTAATTATAAAGAAATTTAACAAATGGAATTACGTTTCGACTTTATTAACACACACGAAAATTTACGAGTGTGTATATTAAAATAAACGCACCGAACGTCACAATGCCCTTTCAATTAATTTTAAATACAATTAAAATTTATAAATATTCATAATCGCTGTAGACGGCCATAAATTGTTCCAGGGTTCTTATTATTTAAATAAAATTACAACTGCTACAATAAATAAACTTTTAATTTTGTTGACAGAAAACTTCTCAGTAACAATTATCGGCATTATTATGTTATACGCCGTGGAAACGACAAAATGGCGAGTTACCTACTCAACTATACTTAGCCCCAACATATTTTCATAAATCGAGGCAGGAAGGTACCGTACACGGCCCAAGCAAGCAAGTATATTGTTTCCAGGGGAGTACCTAATAATATTACGGGCGAGTCGCAAACGCGGCGCGTTCATAAATCTATTTTATCGTACTGGAGCAATAAATTTTATTTTGGGATCTTTAATTCTTTGTTATTGAATTGGATTTTAGTGTTTTATACGAGTAAACAAACATCGGGGCATTTCAACTGGTAGGTACTTAGTGCACGTGCGCTGGCGGTAAACAAGCCTAGCGGCGGCGCTCGGCGTCGCACGCCCAACTTAATAAAACATTTTATTTGTAGATTGTACTATTGTGACTACCGTCTTAGCAAGCCGCCTTTGTCTGCGTCTACAATTAAAATTTCGATAAAGCTTAGATCGCACGATGGCACAAAGAAATGCCGCCCGGCGATTGTGTGCCGAACGTAAACAGCGACTGGTGTACATTCGGCGCATTAAATACAGTAGCAATCGATAAAATGCTCGATCGTAAACTTCCTGCCGGCGATGGGGAGGTGTAAATTAACGGGCGAATTGTTCTTTTTCATCTGACCGTTACAATTATTGACGCGTTAGACACCGGCGCGGGTTCACTGTGCGAAGTGTTTGACCTTCCCATTGCCCGCTCGACACGACGCTACAAATGTCTTGTTTTTTTTTTTATTTGGACATACAAATGATGTTCTTCTGAACGGTTAAGGCTAGGAGGATACGAGATGTAGCGTTTTTATGTAGCGGAACTTACTCAGAATAAATGGGCTCGGTTCAGTTTTGGACCGATATACAGCAGTAATATCGCTGTGCTTTGACAGTGAGTGATGCAGTATCAAATTACTCACACGAAGCGTTATAAAGGATCGTATTCTTCTGACCAAAATTCAGAAACAAGAATAAAAAAAAACAGAAAGAGAGGGAAAGAAAAAAGAGGATATCTAATAAGCCGCAAAATAATATCAAATGTCAAACAAGTATATGACATCATAGTTTCTTGTAATGAAATATGCGAGTTCTTTGTATATTTTTTAATTGTTATGAGTAAGTACTTTACTACAATACAACTTGGTTGTGTGTGGTCCTCAAGCAATTATAATAATTAACTTATAACTGAATGCTTGTGTGAATACATGTGATGCTTCGAGGTAGTCTTTTCACTTTTTCATCACCTCTTTAAAATTCAGAGTTGGGCATGTGCCTCCCTCGTGGTAGTCAAGATATAACGTTCGTCGCTTCCCGGGCGTAGTGACCAAGATAGTATTTTAGATGTGATGATTTGGTGGTGGGTTGGATTTAACGTGGTTCGAATAATGCTATGTTGAACACTTGGAAAGTGTGAGTCGGTTTGTATAGAATACACTAACCTTATAGCACTGATCTCGATAGTTAGTGTAGTTAGTGTGTCCTATACAAACCCACTCACACTTTCCAACTGACCGACGTAACTTTACATTATTCGAAATCCCGTGGCAATATATCTAATCGTATGACAGATAGAAACAGTAATTTATATACCTGGATGACCGAGCTTTGCTCGGTTTTTTTTAAATTAAGTATATTTAGATACAAATTGCATAGTGATGAAACATGAACAATATTTTTGATCTGATTGACATAATAAAAAACTGAACTGGTTATTTGAATAAAAATCATGAGTGCAATTAGTTTAATTAAAATTTTCGTATTTTTAAAAAATATTAAAAAATGGGCTCGATATAATAGATTTTCTCACAAAAGAAGGGAACTTGAAAAAAAAGGAAAAAAGTCGGACCGAAGACAGGACGCGAACCAAAGCATTACGATTTCGCGACGATCCGACATTCACTTGAGCTATTACAATCGTTGATACAGTGTCAAAATTTACCATCTTATATTGTAGCAGTTTTTCATTGCCTGAAAATACGGAGAAAAATAAATCCTAGCTAGATCGATTTTGCCCCCGAAACTCACTGGACACTAAATTTTATGAAAATCGTTGGAGCCGTTTGCAAGATTCCGATCATATATATATATATATATATATATATATATATATATATATATATATATATATATATATATATATATATATATATATATATTAATTCATTAATGATTAATTTAAACGAGTTAGTAAAATATAAATATATATACAAGAATTGCTCGTTTAAAGGTATACCTTTCAATTTATTTATCCTATAGGATACAGCTACAGCTACACCTTATTATTCATTTAATACCAAGAACGGATATGATTTCTCATTGTTTGACTTAATGAACATAAAATTATCACATAAAAAATTAATACGATATCATAATAAAATAGTTGATATCAATGTAAGTTTAGGTTTAGGAGTAGTTTATTCTTGTTAGTGTTATTTATTCAATAAGGTTGTAATATCCAATCAAGAAACACAGTGTAAATAATAAAACTTGGATCAGATTTTAAAATTATATTTGAATCATAAATGATGTTACGACTTGTGTCCTCTTAAAGGACCTTGTGGCGGTAACGTAAGATAATTCACAACCAAAATCAAAATCTTCCTTTGAATTCCAACACGTTATGTATGTATATAACCGTCTAGTTTAAAGCCGAATACCGGCAGAAATATGCACATGTTTGGCCTTACATGGAATACTGTTCCCATTTCTGGGGTGGGACTAGCCAGTTCCAACTCCTTCCACTTGACCGGATCCAGCACAGAGCGGCTCAAATTTTCTACGACCGTGTCCTCTCAGATCGGCTCGATTCACTGGCACTGCGAAGAGATGTTGCATCCCTTTGCATTTTCTTTCGCGTCTACCACGGGGAGTGCCTTAAGGATAATTCCAGCCACCAAATTTCACGAATTCACATCGCGGCAAAACTCTCGATACCATCCACACTATTTAGATGCTTGGCGGTCTACCACTGTACATTTTACTAGGAGTTTTCTTCCGTGTAAGACCTCTCTGTGGAATAATTTACCACCGGCGATTTTTTCGGACCGATACGACCTGGGGACCTTCAAGAAAAGAGCTTACTCCTTTCTAAAGGGCCGGCAACGCACCTGCAATTCCCCTGGTGTTGCGGTTGGCCATAAGCTGCGGTAGTCACTTAACTCTTAATGCTCGTTTGCGGTATCGTAACCTTATCTCCTGTAAAAAAAATGTACCCACGGGGAGTGCCCTAAGGAATAACGCTTTCGTCACGCGTTCGCCAGCTTACTCCCCAAGTCAAGCATGCGTAAAGTTTTACTTTATAAAGTAATCTTTTTAATCGGTTGACAATTGACAAAGATAGATACATACATTGGGAGTGCTTTTAGCCGGGATGGAAGATGTGATTTAGATGTAGATAGGCGTGTCGATGCCGGAAACAAAGTCAATGGTGCTCTGAATGCATTAGTAAAAAGGCAAGGCGTGGTGAAGAGTGCACGCCTTGCAATACATAACGCAGTGTTGGTACCGACTTTGTTATATGTCAGCGAAACCTGGGTATGCCAGAAGAAGCATAAAAGCAAGTTGAATGCAGTGGAGATGAGATCTCTTCGTAAAATGTGTGGCGTTACCATAGCCGACCGAAAGCGAAACGAAGAGATTCGCAATATGGCAGGATTGAAAGATGACCTTATCACAAAAATTGATAGGGGCGTACTCCAATGGTTTGGGCACGTTGAACGAATGAGCGAAGACCGAATGGTGAAGAAAATATATAGAACGAAAGTAAATATTAAAAGGTGTCGAGGTAGACCGAGACTAACTTTCGAAGACCATGTGAGCAAATTGCTCGAAGAGGGGAGGGTCAAGAGTACTCGGATACCTAGACGTGCATGTATGAAGAAGTTAATGAACCTGAAAGAAGCGAAAGAGGTATGTAAGGATCGTGACACTTGGCGATCTGTTCTCTCTGGCTACCCCGTTAGGGATTGTGCGTGACGATAAGTAAGTAAGTAAGTAAGTAGATACATACATACAAACAAACGTACAGTCGAATTGTAAACCTCTTTCCTTTTTAGGCCGGCAAAAACGTTTTTAAAACTATCTTTCTATTTCTTCCAAATATCCTTAATGTGACTACAGGAAAAGATAAATAATACAGGCTTATAACAAACACCTAGGCCATTTTAAATCGAATCAAATAACAATAAAATTATTTTATTAACAAAGAGGCACCAGTTATCAGTTATTACTGCATATGTTTCACGAATGGGAACGGGAAACGGGTCGCCCTTAACTATCTCTTTCAGTACTTTGTTCTTGATATTAACAATATTGAATGTTTTAGTTGGTTTGCATACAAAGTGCGACCCCTCCCCCAGTTAATGACTAAATGTTTGCTAAATGATACACGCCGCATAGTAGACAGTCTTCTGGCGGACACACGGACACCGGGCCCGTGTAAGTGATAAAATATTCTCTTTTTGTACAAGATATTATATTAGATGAGTTTTCATTTAATAATGTATTAAAAAAATTCGAGTACAGGAGGCTAGTTGAACAATATTGGTGTTTTTTTTTATTAAAACAAAAAAGTATATTTTATAATTGGCCAATATAATATTAAAAACCAATGAATATTTAATCACATAAATGTATTACCTTTTTATAATTCGAATAACATATTTTAACTTATATTTCCATGGAAAAAAAATAAACATACTTTGTCATCTATCCGAAGCCACGACTTCTTTCTAACCTTTCGTATAGGTGTCGTTTACAAAATTCATGAGACGAAATAGATAATCTTCTCTTAACAAAACTTACACAATATTAGCAGTCCATAAAAGTATCTGAGACTGACAGACTTTAACCCTCTACAATTCCTTTTTTGTTATAATAACCTGTGATGCAGCCAAAGATGGTAAGGCGCATTGACCCAGCTTGAAAAATAGCCTATGCACTTTTACCTTGAAGACACCCACATTGTAATCGAATGGAAAGACAGATGTTGGCAGATAATTTCACTCCTTTGCTGTACCTATGTTTTTTTTTATAGCATTAGGGTGACAAACGAGCACGCAGTCCACCTGATGGTAAGTGAATGTTGTGGCCCATAGACATTTATCCTACATACATTTATCCTCGATTAAAAATCAAAACGCAGATGCGTTGTCACCACTGAGGACTAAGATGGAATGTTTCCAGTAAAAAGGGTCTCCGTTTCTCTGCCCTCACCATACGAAACACAGCAGCATTGAGCTACTATTTTACGCTGGTGTTCGGTGAGAACGTGGTTCTTCCCCGGTCGAGCCAACCCATTCGTGCTACCATAATATAACTGCTGCAGCGTGGCACCACCGCTGCATGCAGCGTACCACGTATAAATATATTATAAATATATAATACTTTATGAACTGCGAAGCAAACCCTTTGGTGTGAATGCGTGGTATGTCGACAATAAAGGGGTAGCAACCAGGCGAGCATCTGGTGATCCATTGATGGGATTCGGAGGATTGAACCTCCCAGATGCCTGGTATCGTAAGTGCTTCTTTCTGTGAATGGTTTGCATTCTGCTATATATCGAACGCCATAGTCCGTTAACAGGGTTATTGTGCAATGACCAGCCAAATTTGCGGAAAAGGTTCAGAATAAATAATATGGTGAAGAAAAATTTATTAAAAAAATCTTGAACGTTCTGTCCTTTTTATCTTTTAAATTGAAAATGTGTTTAAGTTGAAGTTACATCCTATGTACGTAGCCGGTCCCATAATGAATTGGCCTAACTATGAACCAATGAAGGAAATGAAATGAAACCAATTTTGTTTTTCAATATAATCACCATGAATACTAACACACTTCTGACATCTGTGAATCAACATCTCCAAACCTTTATAAAAATAATCACATTTTTTATCCTCAAAATGACTGAAGACGGCCGCCTGCAACTCTTCATCGCTTGAAAATTTTCTTCCTCTTAAGTCCCGCATTAAATTTGGAAATAAATAATAGTCGGACGGGGCCATGTATGGACTGTAAGGTGGATGTTGAACTTCTGTGAACCCGCATTGACGAACTACATCCTTCGAAACACCAGCGGTATGAACAGGGGCGTTGTCATGGAGCAACAGGACAACTTTAGACAGCTTCCCTATTCGTTTTTCCTTTATCTTGTCTCGTAATTTATATATTAAAGAAGCATAATATTCGCCGTTCACGACTGTATTACGTTCTTTAAAATCCACCATCAAAATGCCTTGAAAATCCCAAAATATTGTGCACATCAGTTTTTTAGTCGATTGTTGCACCTTTGCCTTTCTAGGGGGCTTTTCACCCTTATAACGCCATTCCATTGACCCGCGCTTGCTTTGTGGATCATAAAACAAGATCATGGTTTCATCACCAGTCACTAGCCGCTCGATCACAGTCTTTGGATTTTCGCCACAAAGATCCAAAAACTCCGAAGCGCAGCGCACTCTTTCCTGTCTCTGTACCGCTGAAAGAAGTTTCGGTACCCATCTTGCACTCACTTTTTTCATGTGAAGATGTTCATGGATCGCGCGATGAACGGTACTCGTAGAGAGCCCAAGCCTTGCTGCAATTTCTCTAATCTTCAAACGGCGGTCACTCAGAACCTCATCTTCGATAAGAGCAATCGTTTCGGGAGTGAGCACTTCCACAGGTCGACCGTCGTGGCCAAAGTCTTCGACGGTTTCTCTCCCGAGGCGAAACTCTTTCACCCAATTTTTCACTGTGCTATAGGAGGGGGCAGACTCCTTATACACGCCATCCAATCGTTCTTTTATTTGAGCAGGGGATAAACCTTCTTTAAACAGAAACTTTATGACACTTCGATACTCAGTTTTCGACATTTTGAAAAAATACGCAACTCTCGTTATTCAAATGCCTGTTAAACTAAGACTAAGCATTTCATGTCGATGCATGTTTCTTATATTAAGTGCACGATAAACGTACTATTTAATGCAACACAACATGTAGCGACATGTCGCGTTGAACTATATCAGGCCAGTTCTTTATGGGACCGCCTGGTATGTTCCGCTGCTGGGCACAGACTACCTCTCATTACTGAGAGGGTATTAGAGCAATGAAGTCTCCACCACGTCAGTCACCTCAGTTCCCCGTGATCATGGGTGCTGAAAAGCAGCCGAAACGTCGGAAATTAAAAATTATTTAAATGTTAAATCCGTTAAAGTAGTTTTAATCAATGTATAGTGTTCGCGTAAATACAAGAAATCATTAAATGTATGTTATTATGTTATAAATAATGTAATGGGTACATGTATACAAAGTCCGCTCTGGCAGTATTTAATATTTATATATAAAACTTATAGTCCTATACATACAAAATCTATATCAACCGCTAAAGCTAAGATTTAAGATTAGTAAAGACTTATGGACACATTTAAAGTTTTTGAACCTGTAGAATTAACTTCTGAAAACAATAATAAACTAATAAAATGTGTTTTAAAACATACCTTTATAACATTTTTACCTTGAAGTATTTAATGAAAAGGCGTTAAATCGATATAAAATAAAGTTTTTATTCGATGAATTACAAATTCTTAAGTATGTGAAAGCAGCCGAGTGTAAGGAAGGACATGACACATGATGTATAGTATATATACCGCAACTAATATACAAGTCCAATAGCTATCAACACATGTAAGCACTTGAGAAATAAAAATAAAACGGATAATGAAGCGGTTTCATACAGTCGCAAAAATAATTGTCTTGGGGCGCACCCGAATTCCTAGATTATTTTTTTATTTTCAAGCACATACTCTACTCTAAAAGAACATATAATAAACACACAATTTAAATATATCACATCAGATTATGATTTATTTCGGGGAAGGTGTGCAGGAATAGCATGACGTAATTCCTTCCTCTCCCATCTATCATCGGGCAACAATACGCTTGAGCAACCTCAACCCTTAAGTTGTCGACATACTCGTATCACGCAATCAAACCAAACGCTTTGCTTCGGAATATTTTGTCAGCATCTGTCTTAACAATATGGTTACAGGTAGGATTGTAGCCATACACTGCCTTCATCATCATCATCATCATCATTACATCTCTTCAAATGTCCTCTGATGAACACAGGCCTTCTATAAGGAATGCCACAAACACGACCTTATAATAGGTAAATAAACATTATGCTATACTGTTTTGCCCCGAATGACGAAATTTAAAAAAAAATATTTTACGCAGCAGCTTTGACGAGTATATAAAAACCTTTTTAATTTATATCGATGCATTCCTTTTTAAAAAGTGACTACGCTTCTATATGAGTAATAAAAAACGAAAACACAAAGACAAATTCAAAATGTAACGAATAAAACAAAGGCGGCTAATCATTGCAAATTTAAATTTGTCGTGAAAACTGCAATAATCTACACCTCCAAAGGAAAACAGAAACACTTGTAGAGATAAAAAAGAATACAACGAACTTTCTCGAACAAAACATTAAGCAACTAAGCGGGAAACCAGACGACTAAAACAAAAGAAAATAAAGACTGCAAGGCTAAAGTCCGTGACATTTAAACCGTTCTTAATGTCGTTCCAATAAACGCTTCTTTTTTCTATATCAACAACCCGCAGGAAAAATCCCGCGAGTCAGAGAAAACTCTTTCTTTGCCTATGCCAAAACGCGCGAAATCGCTCATAACTAATAGCACTGTAAGTGATTACAATTTGCTGAGACACTAATTTAAGCCGTTTCAGTGATAATATGGCCGATTCATTTGCGTTACAAGATAGACTTGGCGAAGAATAGACGCGGGAAGTGCGGGGGGGGGGGGCGTGGAGAGCGAGGATGGCACTGTGAGGGGTGAAGGATAAAACTAATCACATATCCTCTCCGCAGAGAGGACGGTAAGAGCTTAGTCCCACGGATAGCGGTTCACTGAGCGGATTACTGAAATGAGTAAAGAGATAACTTTATAATAGAAACAGTACAAGTTCTTTTTTGTTATAATAGCTATGAATTAACTCTGGTGTTAAATCATTTGTGGTTTTGTAAAAAGAAATTTAATTTCATTCCGTCGAATCGAATCGTATTAACATAAATTTAGGAGAGACAAACTAGTTATAAAAGTTCAAGATTGGCTGTTAAAAACTTGACCAAACACGTAATAATTTATACGTGTAGGTTTTAAGATATTTAAGCGTAATTACAACACTGTCGTGCAGTTTGCATAACCCCTCAAATCTTTGTGGTGGCCAGCCTCGTAGAATCTTTCGCGAAGTTGTTACTAAATTAAACATGTTTAGGTCTACTCTGTACTGTCAGGTCCTGCAATGACTTTTTCTGCCACCAGGGTGGTGCCACTTAAAAAGAGGTGGAATATTTGACAGATTTCATAATGGAGAAGTAAATTTTTTCGAAAAATGTAAAGGTTAATGTTACTTTCTGTACCATTAGTTTATGTTTTACATCAATTCAATTAATGATAAATAAACAAATCTATAGATATTCATAAAAATAGAAAAATAAAAAAAATTGTTAAAAATGTACAAAAAATTAAAGAACAAACCACAGAGGGATTGGTTTGTGTATTTATATAATACTCTAGAAACTGATAAACTTTTATTTCAAACTAAATTATCAATGAAATGACATTTTGTAACAAAAAAAAACTTCATCTCAGTGTCTACTAGCGACATAAATGGTGACCGTAAGATTTTTAGTCCTCATTGCCTTTCGGCGAGGGATAAAAATATCCGATGATATACACACCTATCACCTATATATGATCATCCACGGTTATCATTACAGTATGAATTCGTCCCTTGATCGATATGAACCTCTGCAGTTACCACGCTTGGTAAGGGTACGACGACCGCAGTACGAGACGTCTCGCACCTTTGATGGTGCTCCATAACTCCATATCGTGAGATTATTTATTTATTTGTGTACATATTTGGTATAACGGCTCGCAGACATTTTTTATAGTCGCTTCTTATGTCACCTAAGTAAGATGTGTTGAGATGATGAATGCGGTATATAGGTATACAATAATAATACTCTATAGATTTATGTATAAGTATAGCCATTCACCGAGACAACGCAGCCAGCGTTCTTGGGACTATAACGTGTGGAGTAGAGCTATAAGATAATTCAAGATTTTAGTTTTAGTTTTTTAACTATGGTTTTTTATATTGTATATATTTGAATAATATATATAAACAGTTTTATTATAATAAAGAAAATGTTCGGTTACATTTCATACTCATTTCATCTCCCGCGTCCGCTCTTAGCACGCGCTCGGCCTGCGAGGGCCGCTTCTGCATTATCCATTTCCACATTACTGTCTTTTTGTTCCACGCTTGATTGTTTAAGCGTGCGTCGATGCGGTATCCGATGGATATTTTTTCTACGGCGCTTTCACTCGAAATGGCTTCAGCGAATTGTGGAATATGTAGCTTATTGTTTCAGAAGAACAATAACCGCCTTCATTTTATATGTTTACAGCGTCTGAAGGCCTGATAGGCACTTTGCCTCTCCATTACGCTCAACCTCCATTGTTTTGTTGTTTGCTAGTTACGTCCGCGTTTGTTGATTTATTTGCATAATGCCGCTCACTTTACCATTTGCTACATTCTCTTCTAATTGTAATTATCCAAGGCTAATTGTCGCTCCTGCTTCTCCCATTTCACGAGTAAACCTCACTGTCGGGAGACAGAATCGGAAGTTCTTTTGTGATTTACTTAACGCGATTGGGATCTATTGAGTTGAAATATTTACGTAAACATTTTAATATGTATTTTTAATATTAATTATTTGCATAATTCTAGGCGCATGTAAAATTATTCTTATGAAGAAACGATATGCCTGTTGGTCTAGTGGTTAGTTACCCTGACTGCTATGCCGGAGGTCGTGGGTTCGATTCCCACCCAGGACAAATGTTTGTGTGATGAGCACGATCATTTGTTCTGTATCACACCCAGACGGTGTAATTTATCTATAAAATTTATGTATTTAGAAATATATAAGTATGTTTATCAGTTGTCTAGTACCCATAACACAAGCTCTGCTTAGCTTGGGACTAGATGGCGTTGTGTGATAGTTGTGGAATATTATTATTATTATTATTATTATTATATTCCTATTTAACGGCTCCATGGCGCTGTGGTTTTAGCATTGAGCTGCGGCGTTGAAGGCCGCGGATTCGAATCTCGGACTAATTGTACGAGGTTTGGATGTTTGTCCGTTTGAAATTAATTTATGTAAACTGCCTCCAGATTACAGGATAAATCCTAATATAACTGGTAACGTTTCTTTTTGAATAAATAAATTAAAATGATTATTTAAAATATATGAATTAGTGAACATAATGAGGGAGTATTTTATAAGTTTGAATTGTAACAATTGGGAGAAAAATTGTCTACTTGAGAGTTTCTTGCCATTTTCTCCCACAGTGTTTCCTGCAGCAGGAATTTAATGTTGAAATTGCTTTTTAAAGGCCAATGAATCGAATAAAATGTTGAATAAAATATATTGGCTTTGACAGTGTGTGCAGCACAGTTGATAATATCTACAAAACAGCAAATGCACTTTTAATAAAAATGTGATATACATTTTGTAAAATCGAGGAATTAGCTAGCGATAGTAGTTAACTGACTCCACAGAGTCAATAATTAATTCATGGGGCAATGTATACGCTTCTACAATATAGTCTCAGAAAGTACACAAAGTCTCTCTGTTACCAAGTTTAATTTTTTACATATTAAACAGAGACTGTATAAAAGGGTTATTAAAATATTAATGAATACATGGTTGATAATAACCCCTGGGAAAGAGGTGTTCGATGCCAAGCTGTTTTCTGTCACAATCTATTTTATTTTTAAAATGTTAAAATAAAACTATACTATAAAAATATCCCATTGGGTTCTTTGCTGGTTCTTCCCAGTAGAAAAGGTTTTTTTTTTCTGAAAAAGTGATAAAAATAAAAAAAATTACTTTCAAAAAGTATAATTTTGTTGTCTTTCTTGGTTGTTAGACATTTAATTGCATCAAAAATATTTCACAAGACAGATTGGTAATTGTGAATTTTTTTCTCTCCTTTTGACATTTTCATATTGCAGAGTATTATCAACTTTATTTGTAGATTCCCTTAAACTCTGTTTACTGTGTATCATACTAAATTAATATTACTTTGTTAATAATGGTGCTGATTACATAATTACTCATGGCCTTTAAAAATTGTTGTTTAGTTTAAGCCTTACTAACTTACTATGTAATTGTTTGTTGTCTTTAATATAAAAACTATGTATAATAAAAATAAATAATACTGTTCTAGTCCCTTGACCGCCTCACTTCATATCTCCATTCTAGCAGCTCACTTTTTTATATATGGGATAATGGTGACAACGAGCACACAGTCCACCTGTCTCATCCACATCTACATCTACATATCTAATCTAATCAAAAATGCAGATGCGTTGTCATCCGTGAGGATTAAGATGGAATGCCTCGTTTCCAGTAAAAGGGGTCTCCGGATCTCTACACTCACCATACGAAATACAGCAGTATTAAGCCGTTATTTTACGTTAGTATTCTGTGAGAGCGTGGTTCTTTTTCGGTCGAGGCTACCCCATTAGTACAACTATACTACTAATATAGCTGCAGCATGGCTTTTTCATGTATATTTTCACTTCACTCTAGTAGATGAACGTATAGATTTGTACTATCGTTAATTAGATTATACAAATGTATTTTCAGTCGTAGCACTTGTTGAAGTAAAAGTAAATAAGTAATCGAGAAAGTCTTTACATTAAAACATTTAACAGTTTTAAGTTAGACAACATGTTAGGTCCAACAAAACCTTATATATAGTCTTAGAGATATTACTCCGTTTGGCGCGATGCTTGTATCGAACACGCATTTTGGAGGACGACGTCGAACTAGCGCTTTTTGCGGACGACAGCGCATACTTCACGTCGTCCAGAAGAGCCCACATCGCAGCTGCCAGGATGCAACGTCTGCTGGACCTGCTGCCACCATGGTTGGATGAGTGGAGGATGGCCGTCAATGTTAGCAGGCGACCGCTCTACTCACTCGCCGCTATAGAAATCTACCACCACCGCTAACCCTCGGAGGCCAGGAGATCGCATATGAGAAGGCCGTGACTTACCTTGGATGCCGGATTGACAGGATGTTGCGTATGACTGCGCACGTCGACTTTGGTATACGCAAAGCTCGAAGTGCGCGGGCAATGGTCCGTCCTGTCCTGACATCCAAGTTACCGACAAAGTCGAAGTTAACTATCTATAAAACATATATAAGACCCCTGCTAGCATACGCTGCTCCGGCCTGGTATGCACTCCTGAGCGATCATCAGAAGCGGCGACTTCAGGCCCAGCAGAGTTTGTCATTACGAACTATAGTCGGTGCGGGTCGCTACGTCCGTAACGACGTTATAGCGGCCAACTTAAAGATGGAGAGCTTACAAGAATTCGTGGTCCGGCTGGCGCGCGGTATGTTCGACCGCGCCGACAACGGGCCACATGACGTTGCACTCACGGCCGCCGGACGGGCGACCCTATCCAAGAGAACTCCTCCCTATATAGATTAGGGAGTCGAGTAAACCCCACAATGCCGCAGAAAGGCCAACTTCGACAAAATAATTTGTGTAAAACACAATTATTTGGATAACCTACTTTAATGACAATTTACCCAACTACGACAAAAGTCGCTAAATACAACGCCTTTAACATCAAGGCGCCCAGGACCGGCACACTGTAGTGTGCCGTGAGGAACATCCGGGTAAAGGGGTACACCCCGGGGCCCGAGACCTGCACGGCATTATGCCCTGCAGAGGACAACAACGACGAACACGCATTCGATAATGATGAAACTAATGTACCATTACACAATAATACACCAACATATCTAACGGACTACGCTGGTGTAGCATAATCATCTCTGCGTTCATCTTATCCGCCCGCCTAGTGTAAAATAAGTTGTAAATGTAATAAAATTACAGCCTATATATACGTCCCATCGCTGGGAACAGGCGTCCTCTCATTTCTGAGAGGGTTTTAGGGCAAGGAAATGTTTGCCACGCTGCCCTAATGCGTGTTGGCGAACTTAAAATGTTTTAAAATATTTATTTTCTTATAACTCAGACATGCAGGTTTCCTCACAAATTGCAATTACCAATTTCATTGGTGCCGGCGAGAACGAACCCGGGCGGCTCGCGTTTTTTTTTTTTTTTTTTTTTTTATAGAAGAGGGGGCAAACGAGCATGCGGCTCACCTGATGTTAAGTGACTACCGCCGCCCATGATCAACCGCAACACCAGGAGAATTGCGGGTGCGTTGCCGGCCCTTTAGAAAGGAGTAAGCTCTTTTCTTGAAGGTCCCCAGGTCGTATCGGTCCGGAAAAATCGCCGGTGGTAAACTATTCCACAGAGAGGTTGTACGTGGAAGAAAACTCCTTGTGAAACGTACAGTGGTGGACCGCCAAGCATCCAGATGGTGTGGATGGTATCGAGATGTTTGCCGTGTAGTGCGTTCACGAAATTTGGCGGCTGGGATTAATCCGAACAATTCCTCAGAGCACTCCCCGTGATAGATGCGATAAAATACGCAAAGAGATGCAACATCTCTTCGCAGCGCCAGTGAATCGAGCCGATCGGAAAGCACTCGGTCGTCGACGATTCGAGCCGCTCTGCGCTGGATGCGGTCAAGTGGAAGGAGCTGGTACTGGGGAGCCCCAGCCCAGAGATGGGAACAGTATTCCATGTGCGGCCGAACCTGCGCCTTGTAAAGTTGCAGGCGGTGTGCCGGCATGAAATACTGTCCCGCTCTGCTGAGCACGCCAAGCTTTTTAGAGGCCAATTTGGCCTTCCCTTCCAAGTGACCACGAAACTGCACGTCACTCGATATGTCGACGCCGAGGATTCCGATACTGGCTGAGGCAACAAGGGGAGTGCCTTGAAACTGAGGAGATACGACAAAGGGGTTCTTTTTAGCGGTTAACGCACAAACTTGTGTCTTCTGGGGGTTAAACTGGACTAGATTTAGTCGTCCCCAATCCGAGACTCTGTTCAGCAAAGACTCGACTTCTGAAACAAGTTTGTCCCGGCACTCGGAGACGTTTTCCCGAGAAATATTGGCTCGGCCGGTGTAAAGAGTATTGTGCTGTGTACAGTGCTGTCATCCGCATAGCAATGAATGTTACGGGTATGCAACATATCATTGATATGCAGAAGAAACAGCGTTGGCGATAGCACGCAGCCCTGTGGAACACCAGCATTAATAGGCTTGCAATCGGAGCTTGTACCGTCTACAACGACCTTGATGCTCCGATCTGCAAGAAAGCTGGTGATCCAATCGCACAATTTCTCGGGAAGCCCATAGGAAGGGAGCTTCGAAAGAAGCGCTTTGTGCCAAACCCGATCGAAGGCCTTCGCAATGTCCAAACTAACGGCCAATGCCTCCCCCTTGAACTCTACTGCCTCCGCCCATCTGTGAGTGAGGTAGACCAGAAGATCACCAGCTGACCGACCACGGCGAAAACTGTACTGGCGGTCACTAATCAGCTGGTGATCCTCAAGGTACCTCATGAGCTGGCAGTTTACAATGGACTCCATTGTTTTGGAGAACAAGGAGGTGATGGCGATTGGCCGGTAGTTGGACGGGTCTGAGCGGTCGCCTTTTTTAGGGATCGGGTGGACGAAAGCCGTCTTCCATGATTTTGGGACCACGCCTAGGGAGTAGGAGTACCGGAAAAGACGCGTTAAAACCGGTGCCAACTCTGGAGCACACGTCCTCAGCACAATTGGGGGGATTCCGTCAGGGCCACTCGACTAGTGGATGTCCAGGGAGAGGAGTGCTTTGCGAACCGAGCGCTGTGTGAACTGCACTTCCGGCATGGAGCACTCACACCGCGGGATGGTCGGCGGCGTACTCCCCCCGTCATCGAGAGTCGAGTTAGACGCAAAGAAAGAGCCTAGAAGATCGGCTTTCTCCTTTGCAGTATGGGCCAGTGAGTCGTCCTCTGTGCAGAGATGGAAGAGATGGCTGACAGAAATTCCCCTGGACAGCCTTGGCGAGAGACCAGAATGCACGGGTTCCAGAAGGAAGGCGAACTAGTGTCTCGCCAATTCTGCCTATGTGCTCTGACTTTGCCTTGGCAATGACTCTTTTGAAGGACCTAGAGGCGGAATTATACTTCTTTTTTAGAGCGCTGGTGTTTACATCCCGGGACGCTGATGCATCAACCCAGGCTTGGTAGCACTCCTGCTTATAGCATGATGCTATTTTACAGGAGCGACCAAACCATGGCTGAGATTTGCCTCCAATGGGCACCACAGAGGAAGGAATAAAAAGTTCCATACCCTGAAGTACCACATCAGTAACAGAATCCGCAACAACGTTGGGATCATCCGGCGAGAAGCAAACCCGCCCCCAAGGGTAGGATGCAAAGAAAGACCGCATCCCATCCCAATCGGTTGACCTATAGTGCCAAACACGGCGGCAGCCTGCAGAATGCATCCGCGATTTCAGCGTGAGTGGCACAACACTCCGGACCAGACAATGGTCCGAGGAGCCTAAAGGGGCGTCGACGGAAATCTGATATCCGTCCGGGTGAGAGGTCAGCAGAAGGTCCAACAGAGAAGGTGCATGATCCTCCACATCTGGAATCCGCGTAGGCGAAGTAACCAGTTGTGTCAGACCATATGCCAAGGCAAAATCATGAAGAGATCTCCCCGCATGATCGGTTAAACGTGAACCAAGCCATTCGGCGTGATGGGCGTTAAAGTCGCCGAGGATCACGATCTCTGCGGAGGGGATCTGCTGTAGCAACGAATCTGCAGCCATTTGGACTTGGTCGAAGAGTCGGTCTGTTTCGGCATTACCGCTATGGGACCTATAGAGGCACCCGTTGACGCGTGGATGGTCGTCGCTGTCTACGCGTAGCCAAAGGATGGACAGGTCCGAACCTTCAAGTCTGCCGAGGCGTCGAGAACAGATGTCCATTCTGACGTAAACGCAAACTCCAGCCCGAGGCACAAAGGAGTGTTCCAGTTTGTACCCCGGGCAGGAGAGATACGAGACATCAGCCTGAGAGGACACCTGCGTCTCGGTCAGAAAGAGCAGAGCCGGCCTCGCCGTCTCGAGATGGTAGTGGACGGCGTTTAGGTTAGAGTGAAGTCCCCTGATATTGCAGAAATTCACGGACAGCGTGGCAGGGGTCGCCTTGGTCTTGTTGCCCCGTTTGCCCCGAGCAGTTGTAGTCTTGAGCGGAATTTTGCCCCCCCCCCCCCCCAGAATACGCGGGGCAGCCTGAGCACCCACGCTCAGAAGTGGAGAAACATGGTCGTGGATGCTCAGCGAGGGATTCTCCAGGGGTGCTGGTACCCTCCTGGGGTAGTCTATTATTATTTAATTCCGCTACCATGTTGATGGGGGGGGGGGATTTGGGCCTCCGGCCACCTGCACTCACCAGACGAAACGCGGAAGCAGAGCTTCCACTTCACGCCGGTATTCTGTGAGGTCGTGGTACCACCCCGGCTTGAGCCGGCCCATACGTGCAACAGCGAAGCTGCCGCGTGGCTCTACCACTGTTACTTTTCGCGTACTGTGAAATTTGCAGCGAGCGGTCAACCCCTGAGCTACCACGGTCCCTGCCTAGCGTATGTGAACTCTCAAGTGTTGTATTAGAACTTTAAAGTTATGAATATCTGGTAATTAAGAAAGTCTGACAATGTGAAGTAGTCGAGTAAATGGGTTGTAACTACAAAAATTAAAGTTCCACTGTTGGGCACAAGCATCGTCTCATTTCTGAGATATGTAAGCTTCGATGGACGCCACACACGGTCAGTCTAACCGATCATTACAACTGATCAGCCGAAATGGCTGGACCGAAGCGGGCTTTTACGTGACTTTCACTGGCATATAGCTGATGTTATAAGTTGTACCTTGGGCTATTTTTATTTTATAAAACTAATTAAGGTACCGCGCAAAAAAATTAAAACCCTAAAGTACGCGCGGGCGAAGTCGCTGGGAACAGCTACTAATACATAAATAGGCACACCTGTCACTCAGAGGGGTAGGTGGAGACTACGTATACTCGTACTTGCACTTGACACGATCATGAGACATCTCTCTCACTTCCTTCACAATCCATATGTACTCATACTTGCTGGTCGGTTAAAGGCCTTAATTTGACCCGTTTTTAATATACCACCAATTTTAGTTGATTAACTTTCATCTAGGGCGTGTTTGTCGACTCTGTTACTCAACTATGCTTCGCGTAGTGTATATATTCTTTGACTATGCAGCATTAGTTTTTCAAACTTTTTCCTCATTGTTTTGTTTTATATAATTTATTAAAAAAAAAATAAACCTAATATTAAATTTACAATGAAATTAATTACAATAAATTATAATACAATTGTCCGTCTGATTGCTAGTGGAAAAAGAACTCATTTCAATACTCCTTTGTCCTCCAAGTATTGCTTTATTATAAGCTTTCCTAAAAACGTTTATTGTTTTATTAATCTTTTAATGATACTATTTATAAATAAAAATAATTTGTTTATAAATAGTATCATTAAAAACTACAACTATTACAGTAAACTGTTATAGAAATCATTACGTTGAAAATGGTTTATAAATAGGCCTAGTGAAATAATCACGTTGGTATTTTATTGTTCCGTGAACACCATATAATCTTACGTCAAAGTGCGCAAACAGTCAAACACGAAAGTTTTAATTCTTAGCATTAATTACAGTCACATTCGTGTAGACAAATATTGGTGAACGCAACGGGCTTGGACTGGGTACTTATGCAAAATGCGGAAGACTATTTGAGTTGGGCGTAGTTTCTGGCGACGATGTAAGCAAGACAAACATGTTAATCATCGCCCCACAGTCTCACCTCCCTTCCTCCTTTGTGTAGAGGTACCAAGTCCTACAAAGAACAAGGATAATTCCCAGTCTCTGATTTTGAACTGATATAGAATTCATTGGGGATCTTTAGTTAAGGGATATCGCAACGAGTAGCCTTATTGCCCGTGCCCGGTTACAATGTATAATAATATCAATGTTTAGCTTAACGAAAAGTTATCGTTTCGATAAGCGTCACTCGTATTCACTTGACAAGATGGCGATTTATTTACAATTTTCTCGTAATCATAACATACATACTAGAGTAAACATGGATTTGGCTACAAATAATCTTTTAATCCAGTTTCTAATCTCCACAAATGGGAGATATCAATGGGCCACAGCATCCACTTAACATCAGGTGGACTGTGTGCTCGTTTGTCACCCTTATTCTATAAAAAAATAGCCCAATGGAATTAAATTTTTGAACAAAATTTGAAACTGAACTTTAAACCAAACACACGATCACCTTTTCAAACTACGATAACAGAAAAACTATGGACAATATTTAACCAGATGATTAAACATCGGATAGCCATTTTTAAAGTGTTTCGTTAAACGATTGAGCTAAGCTTTCTTTAGGAAAATTGAATGCCGACATTTAATTAAATAACTAGCCGGCCAATTAATCGAATGACATCGGGTTGCCACATAAAAGTATCGTATTGTAATACACGATTGGGTATATGAAGAGATTTATTATTAATACCAGCGTGAAATAGTAGCTTAATGCTGCTGTATTTCGTATGGTGAGTGTAGAGAACCGGAGACCCTTTTTACTGGAAACGAGGCATTCCATCTTAGTCCTCACGGGTGACAACGCATCTGCATTTTGATTCGTAATCGAGGATAGATGTAGATGTCTATGGGCCACAGCAACCACTTACCATCAGGTGGACTGTGTGCTCGTTTGTCACCCTATCCTATAAAAAAAAAATTTACATATATGTGTTTTCAATGGACAGTATTTTGGCCCAACCTCAAATTATGTGAGAGCCGTTGTAGCTCAGATGGTTAGCGCTCGCTGTAAATTTCACAGTACGCGAGCAAACCGGGTTCGATCCCCGCCGGCACCAATGAAATTGTTAATTGCAATTTTAAGTGCTGATTTACCACGTGCTCGGCGGTGAAGGAAAACATCGTGAGGAAACCTGCATGACCGAGAAATAAGAAAAAAAAATTCGAAGACATGTGAAGTTCGCCAACACGTATTGGGGCAGCGCGGCGGACACTTCCTTGCCCTAAAACCCTCTCAGAAATGAGGGGAGGCCTGTGCCCAGCAGTGGGACGTATATAGGCTGTAACTTTACTTTACTTTACCCAAATTATGTAGTTGATTTGGTTTTAAACAAATTATTAGTAAACGATTTTGAACATTGCACCCATATTTTCACCCATTATTACGATAGCACAGAGATAGGGAAGGTAAACGTTTAGTTAGCCCTTTAAAATTTTTGCTTTGGTTAATCGATAAATTCAATAAAATTAATTTTGTTCCATATATATCAAAATATTGTGTCAGAGCACAAGCTTGTGATATCAATCTTGTCCCGGTCCGACCGATAAATGGTTGCCAGCCTAACCAGGGCACCCAATTATACGGGGTGTCGCGTGGGAGGGCGCGAAGCTGAATTATTAATGTCTAACTTTGACGAACATTTGTTTTTAATTTAAAACGACTTTTATGCCTCTGCATCAAAATTATAACATCGTTGTATTATTCACAGGTGAAGCAAACCACGGAGCTTCCTCCCGTAGCTTACACTGAATTAATAATGTTCATAGTTTTCATACATAAGGATAAAATATTAAAGCCGTAAGTGAAGTCTACAGTATATTTATTAATATTCAGTCTTTATAGTATATAAATTTATTTTCAGTATGTAATGACCGTAATTCAAGAGACATCGATAAATTCTTTCGTATCACCTATAAAACAATAAAATTAAGTATGATATCTTTATCTTAGAGTCTGATATTTCCTTACAGTGAATAAAAGAAACACGGTTCGGGTAAGCTTACGTGATTGAGTCACACTGCAGTTATATTATGGCTGCAGCATGAACGGGTCGGATTGACCAAGGTAAGACCGTGCTCTTACATATTACCTGCTTCAAACAACATAATAATGCTGTGTTTATTATAGTGAATGTAGAGAACCAGATATCCAGATATATATGTAGACCTCAGGGGTGAGAACGCATCTGCATTTTGATTCTTAATCTGGGATAGAATTAGGTGTATATGGACCACATCATTTACTTACCACAAGTGAGAATACAGTCCATCACCCTCATTCTGTAAAAGATGCTTACAAAGAAAACAATATAAAGAGTGAATTTTACACGGGGCGAACGGAATAGCTGTATGATATTTTACTTATGTGAACTCACATATTACTTTTTACCACGATTGTTACCTCAGAATCTATTTCGAGGTGAAGTGATTTTGATGATTCATTTTTATTTAAAAGCTGGTGATATACATATTTTATAAAATAAATCACATTTTCCGCGTTCAGATGTTAATGTTACAATTATATCATTGACATTTTATAATTACTCAAATTTTCTACAGCTTCTATATAGTTAATGTGTAAACCTCTGTAGTAGGACTTAAAGGTAGACCTCGTAGCAGTCTATAAGCATAACAACGCCGTCTAGGATAATCCTTTAACAGTCGAAGCTTTAGCAGCCATCTCAACAATGCATCCAGTGAATACATGAAGCTCTTAGTTGTGTTTTATGGCGGCCTTAAAAGGAAGGTGACTAAAATGATTATGTTTAAGATTAAAACTATACTGACGGTTACTTTTTATTGTTATTTTTTACGTGGTAGAGCCATGCTGCAGTTATATTAATAGTATAGTTGTAGCACGAATGGGTCGGCTCGACCGGGGAAGGACCACGCTCTCACAGAATACCAGCGTGAAATAGTAGCTTAATGCTGCTGTATTTCGTATGGTGAGTGTAGAGAACCGGAGACCCTTTTTACTGGAAATGAGGCATTCCATCTCAGTCCTCACGGGTGACAACGCATCTGCATTTTGATCTGTAATGGAAGATAGATGTAGATGTCTATGGGCCGCAGCAACCACTTACCATCAGGTGGACTGTGTGCTCGTTTGTCAGCCTATTCTATAAAAAAAAAAATTGTATTTTAGTCATCCACTAAGAGAAAGATCTATTAAGTGTAAGACGATGAATTCTCTAATGGCTAGTACATAGCGTCTGTTACAGCTTTGATAAAAAAAATCATCTGTCTATTACAGCATATAAAAGTCCGCTGCTGAAGATAGATTTTCCAAATGTTTGTTTATTGATTTTTATTAATATACTGTAAATATTTATTTCATATTTATTAAGAAGACGAAACGTGCCACAGCGGCTGTTTTTTGCCACACCAAATGCTGTGTGCGACTCGTTCTCGTCACGGTCGGCAATATCTAATAGTTTATTATTAATAACGTTCAAAATTATAAAATATTAAATAAAATACAGCGTTGGGCTTATGAGGCGAAATAAATATTTTCTTTCTTTCAATACATTGCCTCATAAGGATTTTGTGATAGTTGCCACGCTGGTGAGGTGGTGGTGGTGGTGGTGAGGTGAGTGTACAACCGCAATTTTTTTCACTTGTTTCAGTTTCTTACGACCACCACGTACGATAACGGGTATTGGATATTCGTACACCACTACACAGTTTACACCGTTACTATACGGTTGGAAAAAAAACATTAACGTAATATCATTACGTTAATTAATTTATATTAATAAAGCGCTTGTTATTCGATAGATTTAATGCAATAATAAAACCACTCTAATGCGCAGAGAGGCGATGCATGCTTTCTGTTTTTTACCTTACACCAGGGGTTCCCAAAGTTTGCGCGGCGCCCTGGTTGGACGTAGAAAGTAAAGAGTGAGGCGTAGGCGCTCCTGTTTATTATTATCCGGAAACTAAACTTATACAAATACTATATTAAAAACAGATTTTTAGCTGTAGCTGTAATAAAGAGCAAATATCGCTCGAAGATCCATTTGGAACAAGAAATGAGAATAGTGTTGTCAAGCCTTAAATCATGATTAGATAAAATGTATGGAGATCACAAAGTTTACAGGTCACATTGACTAAGAGGCCGTTATATTTTATTTCCTAATTTTCTAAAACGAAAAATGTTTATAGTGTGTCAGTATAAATATAAAACTCAGCTTTATATTACAGATGTTTTAACCTTTGTGCGTATCATCTACTTAGTATAATTTTACCCTATTTAGACTAGTTAGGGCGTCAAGACAAAATACTAAATCTGTAAGTGCGCCGCGAACTGAAAAAGTTTGGGAACCCCTGCCTTACACTATTTACTTTTTGCTGACAATGAAATGCGGCGATACAGCCGTAATGTAATTGTTTATTCTAATGTGTTACATATTGCGAAATGGACGCAAAGACGTGAGCGTTAGAATATAAACTCGATCGCAGGTGAAATGCACCGCTTTGTGTACTGGAACAATGGAAAGAAAAAGAAATCAGCAAATTGAAAGGTCTTCCTCAAGCATCGTAACTCACCTGCGTCTATTACAATTTTATTTTCTTTCCCAGGTAACGTCGCGCGACGGCTTCACGTGTTATTAATTGATTAAGAAACTTATTTTATTTACTCCAGTGACACGCCTCGGCTGCTTCAGCTTTGACTTGATAGTGTCTATTAATGTGTTAAGAGTCAACACAATCAAAGGCCATTTATTTTAACTATTTATCGTTTTTCCACAATAAATCATTAAGTTTTTCGCTGAAAATATTCCTGATCCCTCCTGACCTTACTGTCTATATGTTCAGACTGACAGATAAACATAAATTTTAAAAACGTTTATTAATATCTTAATACTATACAAATGCTCTCCACTATATGGAGTGACCACCTGGTAAGACATGCAGGAAGTCAGCAGGTGGTTCAGGACTGTGCTCTTTGGGATTCCTTGGGGAAGGCTTATGCTCAGCAGTGGACTTGTGAAGGGCTGTCATGATGATGATGACGATGATAATACAAATGACGCCCAAAGCTTATTAGGGCCCGGTTATTTAAATTTTACAGGCAGACACTCCAATGTCATATATATGCATAGATTATTTATTGCTTGTGCGCTTTCTAGCAGAGAAATCTTCCATTAAGGAGTAGCTGTCACGCCATACAAATATTTATAAATTATATTTGTTCCGTATCTGGATGTTAGTCTTCATGTATTGCATTAACTTCACAATACATGAGACAGCCTTAGTGTGGTAACGTTTTATTTGCGAAATTAAGAAAAACATGTATGGTTTCGTTCGCACAGAATGTCAGCGTGGAATATTTTGTATGGTGAATGAAAAGAACCGGACATGCTGTCAACGTGTTATTTCATCTTATTCCTCAGTCTACACAACTACATTTTGATTTTTATTCAAGTGAACTTGAGCTAGGTGTATGGGTCCTAGGATCCCCTTACTATCAGGTAGACGGTGTGCTTATTTACTTACATTGCTTTATTTAATCTACCTTAAGTAAATGTTATGTTATACGCCTCTACTGTATTAATGTACAGGGAAAAAGTATTAGGACATCATAACTTTAAAGCAGTTCTATAAATAAATAAAAAACAATGACACCAGAATTTCATGCCGGCCTTTTCTGTGAAGGTATTGCTTTTGGAACTGAAGTATTTTAAATTACATTAATTACGATGCCTAAACTGAATAAAATACTTTTGCTTTAATATTAACAAAAATTAATTCACTAAAATGTAAATTCTTTTGTTTCAATATTCTCATATTATGTAAATATTTACGTACGCTGGTAGCGATTAAAGTAGCGTCGGTGCGTCGGGAAAACTCTTCATGAATGTTGTTTATAATTAATTTAACACATTAATATCGTGCTCAGTGCCTCCCGAAGTCTGTTGTTATGCTGCCGTAAAGTACGCGCGAGAGCTCTGTTTCTGTTATGTTAAAATCGGCACCATATTATTTCTATTTCCATTTAGCGAACGTACGCGGCCTGCCTACCCTCGTCCGACAAATGATACGAAGAATGCAAATGTAATTTATGATATCGTTTTGTTTTGCTCACGAGCTGGAGTAACGGATATTATCTTTGAAAATATATCGAGGCGTATAAGGAACACTTAATGTGTTGATTCAGTTATAGTATCCAACGATTAAAGCCTTGATCCTGTTACAAATCATATTGCACTTCAAAAGTAGTGAGTGTCTCTGCATACTCATAGGTTGGCAGAGAACGCACTAGAGTCTTAAGCAGTTAAGTTCGCTTTTGCACATGTGAGACAAAGGTTAAATAAATAAATAATAAAAGCCGCGAAAAGGTTTCTGTGCGCGGAATTTCTATACGATAGTTCTGTAACGAAGATATCCGATATAGAAGTAATATCTGACATAGCCCAGTGGATCAGTAAACTGAAGTAGCAATAGGCCGGCCATAAATCTCGATAATCCGCAATAGATGGGGATGCAAGGTTTCTAAAGTGACAGTCTACATTTACCTATCGATAAGTGGAATGTACTCGTAGATCGCCACTAGATGAAGTGACGAACTGATAATTTATGCAGGCACATAGATGCAGATGGTACAGGATCGTAATTTTTGGCTTTCCTTAGGAGATGCTAAATTGATTTATGAAGGGTTGTACTTAATAATGATAATGAGAAATAGAAATAGAATATTTTTTATTGAATATAGATAATGGAATAATACTTATTGAAAGTCACTCTTTTTTTAAATTCCCACTGGTTCGGAAAATACCTCTGTCCTGGGGAGAACCAGCAAGAAACTCATTGGGAATTTCTTTTTGAAAATAGAACTATATAAGTATTATTATATTTCTTACAACATAAAACAAATTAGAAATAACCTTGTAGCGATCGCCATCATTCCCAGGGCTTATTATCATCCATCAATTCCGTAATATTATAATAACCCTTTTAATACAAATGTTTATAGAAAATTTAAGAAACAATGTTATTGGTTGACGAAAGAAGAAAAAAATGGTTAAATGTTTAAAGAAAAAACCTTATTGGAATTTATTTGTGTACTAGCTATAACCAGCCTGTGCTGTGGCATAAAGATTTTGAAAAAAGATTTAAAATCGAATGTGAATTCGAATACAACCTAGTATCATTAAGCAACTGGTAAAGAACTTTCGAAGATTCAAAATTTTGAGCAAACGAATGTTTGCGTCTTTATTTATCCAAGAGACCAGTCGTGAGGATGTAGTTCCTTTAGAAAATTATTATTTCTGGCCATTTTCCCCTCCATCACGTTTTCGAAATTAACGGTGAAGGACCACCGCTGTATTCTGTACGGGGTACAATTAACTCATGCATCACTCCATCACCTATGAGGCTTCCAGTTGATCAGTTGTAGAATGCCGCCAACGTACATGCTTTACGCAATTTTCGCACGTTGTCTCAAGTCGTTTAAAATAAGAATAGAACATTTTTTAAACCGGATTATAACAAAGAAGCAAATGCAAACATTTAATGAGGGTAGTTTCAAAAATTGTTTGAGAATTTTTGAAACGAATAGAACAGGATCGTTTACAAATCAGACGAAAATATTATCTGGGAACTTTTGTGCGGTTGCTATGGAATTGTATACAGACTTTTCTGGACTCAGATAATGCTCGTTCATTTTAGATTCTACAATTTTTGTTGCTCTTCTGAAATTCTTCGAAATAAATACTTTTCGAGTTAACGACTAAGTTAATTAACAATGTTTCTGGAATTAAAACGTTTAACGGACTTTAAAAAAGGAAGTTCTAGTTTCGAAAAACATTTATTTTAATATTTGAATTTAGAGAATGAATTCCAAGACATACATACATACATAAACACTCACGCCTGTCACCCAGAGGGGTAGGCAGAGACTACGGACTTCCATTTGGCACGATCCTGACATACCTCTTTCGCCTCCTTTACATCCATATATCTACGCATACATGCTCGTCGGGTAAGGGTACTTCTAACGTGGCCCATTTTCAAAATATCGCCAATTTGGTCGATAAACTTTTTTCTAGGGCGTCCCTTCCCGACTCGTCCATTCACATCTGCCATATAAATTTGCTTTGTCACTCTTTCCTCATTCATTCTTTCTACGTGACCAAACCACCGAAGCATTCCTTTCTTAATTCTGGTCACAACATTGAATATTAATAATTATTTATTCCAAGAATGTCCTTTAAATTTAAATATGACATTTAAATTTAAAGGACATTCTTGTTGTTACCTTGAGCTTGTGATACTCCCCCTAATGATAAAAAAAATCACGGTAAGCCAGCAGCCCGACATTTGGCAATCGTCTTAGGACTTCTACAAAGATTTGATTTGTCCGATTATCCTACGACTTATATACTACTCTGTGTAAAAAGTATCGGGAATATGTCAATAAAAAGACCCGCGTAAAAGAGGTCGTTCTAATTTTTTTACTGCATGTTGGTAGCACTGTACTGATTTAGCGCGCAAAGTTTTAGCGGGATCTGTCATTTAATTTGTTTTAAACTACACTTTTTGTTGGTCATAGTTTTGAGTTCTCGGCGATTTTTACAATGGAAAATATTGTTGAACAAAGAGTGTGCCTTAAATTTTGTGTTTCGAATGATATTTCATGTGGTGAATCACTAAAAATGTTGCGAAATACCTACGGCGAATCGTGTATATCGAAAACAAGGGCTTATGAATGGTATAAGGCTTTTAAAGAAGGCCGAGAAGTAGTAGTAGACTTGCCTCGTTCTGGTAGACCTTCAACCGCTACGACCAAAGAAAACATCGACAAAATTAAGAAGCTAGTGCTCGAAAATCGACGTATGAGTCTGAGAGAGTTGGCTAGTGAGGTGAACATATGTTTTAAGTCCGTCCACAACATTCTCATTGACATTTTAGGCATGAAACGCGTCGCCGCTCGACTAGTTCCAAAAGAGCTCAATTTTTTTCAAAGAGCGCAGCGAAAGAATGTCGCTGAAGACATGGTTTCCCGAGCTTCTACGGATCCGACCTTTATGAAACGTATAATAACTGGCGACGAGACATGGGTTTATGAGTACGACATCCAAACAAGCCAACAGTCTTCAGAATGGCGTCTCGAAAACGAGCCGAAACCCAAAAAACCGCGGCAAAGTCGCTCCAAAATCAAGGTGATGCTGACAGTTTTTTTTGACTACCGTGGTGTGGTTCACTCCGAATTCCTTCCAAAGGGAGAAACAGTGAATAAAGAATATTATTTAGGCGTCATGAAGCGTTTGCGTGAGAGTATCCGCCGAAAACGTCCAGATTTGTGGCAACACAACTCATGGATGCTGCACCATGATAATGCACCATCACACACAGCCATTATAGTTAAAGAGTTTTTAGCGAAAAATTCAACAAAAGTTCTCAACCAAGCACCGTATTCACCTGATATGGCTCCGTCTGAATTTTTTTATTTCCCAAGTTAAAATTACCACTTCGAGGAAAACGTTTTGAGTCGATAGAAGCCATAACAAAAAATTCGCTGAATGAGCTAAAGGCCATACCGCAAATAGCCTATGAAAAATGTATGGAAGACTGAATAAGATAAAATAAATTTAGATGAATAATTTGTATTTTTTGTTTTATTGACAAATTCCCGATATTTAGTACACAGAATGTATACATACTTAAATAGTTTTATGAAACTATTCCTTTTGCGGCTTCGAGTAATATAACAGTCAATAGCATTCAGAGTTTATTTAAAGCCTATTTATAAAGTCAGCAGTCAAAAGTTTTTCCGAGCATCGAGAAAGAGACACGTAACTAGTTCCCGTATACTACTTATTAACTTGCGTTTAATGCGAGCTGTACTCAAAAACGTAATTGGTAGGGGTTAAATTAAAAAAAAAAAACCTAGAATTAAAAACCGAACAACGCGAACGCGGTAAAGTTTAAGCGGCAACTAATTAAAAAACAAAACGTAAAAACGGCTCACTCTCCGGCGCGGGGAAACTGGCTTTCCCGAATTAAAACTTGTTCATTTTTTTCAAACGCTTTCCTTTCCGGCCAGCTAATGAGTGTTAAGGACCTTCGTATGTTTTGACGCGATAATGTTCTATTTACAAATGCGTTGGCGGGACCGCGCTTTTAACCTTTGTCGATGTGCGGACCAATTTTTTTTGTGTCGTCAAAAAGTTTCGGCTGGATGACATCCGTCGGTGGCAGTCAGTGAAACGTTTCGCGGTTGGCCACTCAGTTCGACTTTGTCTTTGTGAGAGTATTATTTTTTTTTAAAAAAGGCGTTTATAGTTTTCGGTTTCGGCTCGAATCATAACTATTGTATGACATTATTTTTCATTATTTTTATGTAGTTATGTTAAACAACAACCGTGTAGTGGCGGTGTAAAAATATCCCCATATCGTGGGTGTCCTAAGGCGGAGAGGGGAAACTGAAAGAGGAGATGGGTGGTAGCATACTTTTTTATTTAATAAGGGTACCACGCAAGCACACAGTCCACCTGATGGTAAGTGGATGCTGTGGCCCATAGACATATACATTTATCCTCGATTAAGAATCAAAACGCAGATGCGTTGTCACCCCTGAGGACTAAGATGGAATGCCTCGTTTCCAGTAAAAACGGGTCTTTTATGATTCTGATTACAACTCAAAGTAATAAAAAAACTGCGGAAGCCAGCGTGTCAACTACAGCACAATATACTTCGATCGACATTGTTGATCGAAGACAATATATGAGGAAATTTCGGGCCTAACAATAGTGATAATTTTTAGGCTACCACGTTATATCCTTTAAAAAAGAAATTTATTTTTATTTTTTAACCATCTCAAATATACAGACAATAACTTCGTAAATTCTATACAAGTACTAGTGTAAAAAACAACTATTCTATGCAGCTATATTATGGTTGTAGCACGAATGAATAATACACAGGTAGACTGTATGTTTGTTTGTCATCCTTATTATATAAAAAATGTTGTGCTTTACCTGATGTGTAGGTTTACGCAAATTCATGTCGAAAGTTTCGCATCCGCTGATCGCTCTGCCGTCCACAGCATCAGCGGCCGCGCTGCGACGGCTCTAACTAGGGTCAATGTTTATACTCCGGCCTACATCCTTTGAACGCGCATGTGGTCCCGAGGAAACGTACAGTAAACAGAGCTTTCTCGTAATGTTTAATTAAATTAATCAGTAGGTTGATTAGGCGATGGGCCGGGTGTAAACACGCCGCCGCCCGCCTTTGATCTCGCTCGCGATTGTTTGAGACGGCGCAACGCGCGGCGCCGTCTCCCTTTGTTGCCCAGAAAAATGCCGCCGCATGACACCGATCGACAACTGCGCTCTTCTATTCAATAATTTACGCTTTTTCTACGTATTTTAGTTTTCTGTATTGCGAAACGTTTCAGGTCCAAAGGGGAAATATTTTATTTACGTTTATTTTAAGCCGACTGGCCCAGACGGACGGTAATGTTTCTCGAGTGAATGCATGTCTTGGACACGCTCTGTGGGATAAACGGCTTGAAGGATTATAGCACATGAGGTGTCGTTAGATTTGTCTTAATTGTGAAAGTATAGACATAGCTATATAATATTTATACATTGTTTATATTTTATATAAAGGTTTTTTAACTGCGTAAAAAACCTTTATATAAAAAATAAACATTATTATTTTTTATATAAAGGTTGTTTATATTACTGTTTCAAACATTTTTTCAGTGATAAAGTTCTTACATCTGATAATATTACCGTTACTACACCTAAGTTTGAAATTTTTTTGAGTGGTTTATGACAGTAGTTGAATGTGTGATGATTGATAGTATTGCTGGCGTGGGTTCTGAGGTCCTGGGTTCGAATCCCGGTTCGGGCCAAAAAATCAATTATTGAGTTTTTCTATTATGAAATTCTCAGTAGACGCCCGAAGTCAGGAAGTTGGCGATGTCTCACCCCCGTGCCTCGGAAAGAACGTAAAGCCGTTGGTCCTTCGCCTGATCTCTCTCCCGGTCGTGTCGGTTTACCGTCACATCGGATTACTAGAGTGAGGGAATAGTGAGTGCACTTGTGCTTGCGCATACACTTGGGCACTATAATCCTGTCCTGCGCCGATGGCTAGCCTCCGTTGAGGCAGGCCGCCGTGGCCGAAATTCGGCCTAGAGGACATTATTGCTGGCGTATTTTTTAACCTAATTTAAAACTACGTAAAAAGTAAGTAAAAGAAAAGTTACAGCCTAAATACACGCCACATAGCTGGGCAGAGGTCTCTTTCCATTTCTAAGCGGGTTATGGAGTAATAAATCGCTTCTCCAGTAAGTTACATACTCAAAAATTAAGTGTTAAGGTACTTAACAGATTCAAACCTGAAACATAGTGGCAAAAGCGTTGCATTTGTGACAACAGATCTCTGGTGTGTAATGAACGTTGTTTATTATTTAGTGAATCGTTATAACTAAATATCTCAAACGAGTGTTATGCATAATCAACCAGTCGTATTGTTCGACTAGTGATGGGCAACGGTAGCCATAACATCAATCCTAAATTATCGAAACTTTTTATAAAATGATAGACTACTTTAGAGCCATGGACTGATGGTCAAGACGACATAAAAATTACGAAAGTAAATGGTTCATACCGCTCTGGTTGGAACGTCGGAAGAAAGTAAAATTCATCAAAAGATAATTCTTTTGATAAATTTTAAAATGAAAACTGTCAATTGAAAGACACATTAATATGTGTCTTTCCATTAACAAAGTTTTTATTTTAAATTTTACTTTGTATAAATTCTTACAACTAACATGTAATAAAGATGAAATTCAATAAAAAGCTTGTGTACAAAAAAAGCAAGTGCTTAAGCTAAAGCTTACGTAACAGAACATCTTTGCAAGAGGTCTTTTATCCAGCAATGGCCGCACGTTTCAGAAAAAAAAACATGTGCGCATTTTAAACACGGCAGAAATTAACGCATCTTATTTATTCTTTGAAATATTATTAATACCCTTTTATTATTAATTTATTCACACCGAGATGATAGGTAACACTGTATACTGTATTCTATGTCTCTCTGGCAGGCTACATCCCATACATGCATATGTGTGTCTCTTTTTATGTTACTTTTTCGTTTGATCGTTTTTCGTTTTAAATCACTACGATTGTAAAAAAGTATTAACTACAATAATTATTTAAAAACTCAAATATCTCACATGCTGGTAAACCAATATGAGCCAATATACTCAAGTATTTTGACCTTTCTTATAGTCATTTTTTAGGATTTTTAAGATAAGAAATGCATTCTTAAAAGCGAGAAGTATTTTTGATTTACTATATCGTAACTATATGTGATTACAATTATAAAACACATACGGTATGTCTGTTTTTATGTTTATCTTCTCCTATACATATTTTCATGTTTTTATGCCACCTTTAAGTTTCTCAGCTTTGCTCGTGTTTTACTGATAGAGAACGAAAGGAGTCCACCAACTATACACTTTACGTGCAATAAAGATTTTTAAATAAAAGAAATATATATCGAAATGACCAAGAAGCGAAGCTTTCGTGTGCAGAGTCGACGGTGTAAGTGCGCAACACTAGTCTAGCCGCCGTACGTGGCGGCAGACGATCCCCGGCGCCTCGGACTTTAATGTTCGCTAATAATACATTTTGTTTAACATATAACGGCTCAACAAATGCGTGAACAACTGGCACATTATTGTGTGATGTGCTCAGGGTTACCCCGCCATTTGAAAGCTCGGGATACGGCCTATTTGGACGTTTTCTTATATTTCGCGAGCTTCTCTCTGAATGCATATTAGTGTCCACAAGGCCGAAGTTCGGTCTCGCCGGCTATTCTAAACTGTGCTAACCATTTTAGCAGGTTAGGGTTAGAAAAGAAAGAGATCAGGCTTATTGACAATCGTTTAATGTGCTTATTAGGTTAACCAAAGAGAAAAAAATGTTATTTGTATTATGTACACGCTCTCCTCACTGAAATAAAATATATTTCATAGACGTTAAGGAGGAGTAAAAGGAGGAAGAAAATAAAGAAAAGTATTTGCACACGAAAAACCTTTCGAAAATTAAACGTCGAGAGAGTGAAACAAATGCTGAATATCAGAAGTAGTAAAATTGTAGGGTTTATTTATTCTGATATCGTTACAAGTTTAAAAAAAATATTCATTTTATTCTACATATATTGCTTAGCACACTATACAGACTCAAAATTTTTAATTTCACCATCGTAAGAAATTAAATATTTTCTGATGAAAAAAACTCGTCCTTAATTCTTACTGCCAACAGATCACACGCATAATCTCCATACATAATAGAAAACACTGTATACTGTAAAAGCAAAGTAAAGTTACAGCATCTATGTCCCACGGTTGGGCACAGACCTCCTCTCATTTCTGAGAGTTTCAGGACATGGAAATGCCGCCGCGCTGCCCAAATGCGTGTTGGTGAACTTCACGTGTCTTCGAACTACATTTTTTTCTTATTCCTTAGACATGCAGGCTTCCTCACGATCTTTTTCTTCACCGCCGAGCAAGTGGTAAATCGACACTCAAAATTGCAATTAAGAACTCCATTGGTACCGGCGGGGATCGAACCCGGGATGCTCGCGTACTGTTTATTATATAATATATTATATTATATATATAATTTACAGACAGCGCTTAGCGCCTGAGCTACCACGGCTCTCTGTATACTGTATTCTATCTCAATTTCTCGCAGGCTTATTGTTCTTTTCAAAAAACAAAAACGAAATGACTAGGTTTTTCCCTTGTATCATGTAGGCAATTTAAATACATAAATTTCACAAGGACAAACATCTAGACCCGGAACAGTTAGAAGAAGCTTATCATAGCATAGCGAAGCCGAGCAGATCAGCTCCCACAAGAGCACCCGTTCACAAGTACAACGCATGTGATCGCCATCGCCCACATCGGTTATATCTCATACCAAAGGTTACCACTTCAAAGGGAGTGAACGAGCAATAAAACTACATCGTGCTGCTATGCGAGCATGTGTACCTGACCAGACGCGATATATTTTAAAATTTTAGATATGCAAGTCTATTTGCAATTTTTTTTATAACAGCACATTCGTTTCAATGAGGGTTTATATAGAAGTAAGCTAACATGATGGTAAGTGGATGCTGTAGATTTCTTCGATATCTTACATTGGGAGAATCTTAATGCAGATGAATTAATTGATAGAATCAGGCAATACTTTGCATAAATCCATTATATAAAAGATAAATGTAATGATATGTCTTATATATAGTTAGTCCCCTCCTTCTGTGCACTATTACCGTCCCCATTAATCCCAATACATTTATTTCAATTCACATATGTAATATTTTTGGTCATTAGACATATGATGTACTAAATTAAAGACAAATCCGACAAATGCCGAACGTGTGGAAACACCAAACATTAGTTATTTATCCACTCTGAGTCGGACTACATTATTTTAACCTCAAACAAAGCGCGGCTTGTGTTTGTTGACACTACTATATTTTTTTTAGATATATACAAAGATCGCATGAAACCGTTTGTTCAGATTGACGCCGTGCTGTAATTAATCTTAATTTGATTGTAAATATCACGATGTTAAAACGGACGCATTAAAAGTTCTGTACATCGATTCCTTTGTAAGGTTTAACGATCACGCTAATATAATACTAAGTAACTCTGAAGGAAATTTACGAAGAGCAAATAAAATAAACTGCACGAGGTAATCGAAACTCTTCGTTCTGGATATTAGCACTCGTGTTGTGTGTATCGAGTATTGGATGGCGGTGCAATATATCCCCTAGCAACACATTATTGCACCGATATGAGCCTTATTTATAAGCATTTGCCGGCCGCCCGCCCACTGCCGTCCGCCCTCGCCCGAGTGCGTAAGGTTACGGCCCGGGACCGAACCTAATCCAATTGACCGAGCCGCTGTTTCAATCCAACCCGAGATTGATTAATATATGAAAGGATGATAATTGTTTTTGGTAACTACTTTGGTTACAAGTGTTTTTTTACTAATATATAAAATCAGTGCCAGGTCTGTCAGATTGTGAGAGTTTTTAAGCTACTAGTATTTTAAGTCACATGTTAAGTCCTAGTCCGGGTACTAGTAGTAAGTCTGGACTCCATTGCAAAACCGCTATGATATTTGGCCGACATATAAATCTGAATATATAATTTTAATATTATTATAACTAACAACTATCAGGTATAGAATCTAACAAAAGAAGAGCATTCATTGATTGGATCTCTTACGTCCAATATTCTCGAAAACATGCCTTTTGACAGAACAAGTGAATAATCAGTTTCAACGTTAAGATTATCCTGCAGCAACAAAACTGAGTCATTGTCCAATTCCAGCAATTGTGGAACATATGTGGAATATGACGGAGTGGCGCTTTGGGAGCACAGGGGTCTATTTGGTCGTACTCTAAGTTCGATTTCACACGCCCCGTAGCCATTTCGTTGCACGTTCGCCCGCTAGAACTCCCCCCCCCCCCATTATATCCAAAAACGGAAGCACTTGAGATGGAGCATTAAACGCGCGAACAATTCCAAGTCTTTCACAGATTAGCCCTTTTCACGTTAACGTCTTTATGAACAGAGAACCGCCTGTTCCACGACCTCTTTCAGAGCATGTGAAGGGGAATTCTAGTAGTTAATTAGGCATACAGAGAAACGGTTTTGCAGCTTTTTAGTTTGTTAGCGAGGTTAGCTTATTGTTTTAATACTCACTAGCGTAATGCCTTTTTTATAAAATTAAGGTGGTAAATGGATTTTCAGTTCAATTGGTGGCGGCTATTGTAATTCACGGACTCTTGTAAACAACTTCATACAAAGGCTACAGATACGTTGTTCACTCTGAGGACTAAAATGAATACCTCACAGTACGTAACTATACCCTTTACGGATGCAATACACGATCCAGTTTACCGCAGCCGACGCCGCTTCAAGTGCGCTGCAAACTTGACGGTAACCTGGCTCCTGTATGGCGTCCGCAAGACCGTCACACAGCAGTGCCACCACTATTATATAGCGTCAGAAAAATCTAAGAGGGTAGAACCTGGTAACCTGACGGACTTCTAATATGACTTTGCCTCGCGCAGTATCTTAGTGTTCCTAATTTTTTTTTCCCAGATTAACTGGTATATGTATTTATTTTGACGCCGGCTGCATTATTTCTGTATACTGACTGGTACTTAGTTGATCGGGACGAAATCCAGAATGACTTAATTGATTAATTTTATTTAGCTGTTTGATAAGGGGAAGTTATAAGAGATAAATATACCCACGTATGAATAAAGATGTGAAAGAAGGGAGAGAGGTGTGTCATATGTAAAATGGAAGTCCGCAGTCAGGGACTAACGCCTTTCACCCCGAGTGTGTAAGAGTATCTGTTGTGTTACGTTATGTAAAACTTGTTGAATAATGCCATTGTAGTATAGATATGAATCTGTGGTGCCTTAAGATACTAGATGTTTTGTTTAGTGGGAATCACTAAACTAACTTCTCTAAACTTGTTAGAGCCATGCTGCAGTTATATTAGTAGTATAGTTGTAGCACGAATGAGTCGGCTCGACCGGGGAAGGACCACGCTTTCACAGAATACCAGCGTAAAATAGCAGCTTAATACTGCTGTGTTTCGTTTTTTTTATTGAAGAGTGGGCAAACGAGCATACGGTTCACCTGATGTTAAGTGACTACCGCCACCATATTTAGTTAAGTGAGTGTAGAGAATCGAAGACCCCTTTTTACTGGAACGCATCTGCATTTTGATTCGCAAACGAGGATAGATGAAAATGTCTATGGGCCAGGCAACCACTTACCATCAGTTGCACTGTATGCTCGCTTGTCAGCCTTATTCCCATTGCCAGCCAGACTCGAAACCATAATCTGTAGAACATATACACACTTTTTCTATGGAGGAAATGAACTCGAATCCCCGCAGCATTCCAGCCAAACGCTGCCCACTGCGCCACTAATTATTATTTCGTTATTTTGAGTTGCAATCAGGAAGATACTGCTGTTCATGTTCGTCCACGGTACGATATGCGGCAGTGGATTCTCCTATGCCGCATCTATACGAATACCCTTTTTACACAGGAACCCTTTTTACTGGCAAAGAAGCATTCCATCAAAGTCCTCAGAGATAACTACGCATCTACATTGTGATCCTTAATCGAGGATAGATGTAGGTGTCTGTCTACGAGTAACAGCATCCATTTACCATGAAGGTACACTATACGCTCAAATGTCACCCTTACTTGTTCAAAAAACTAAATATAAAAGAGGAAACATTATTGAAAACAAAGTTATGAACATTTTTGCCCTCAAACAAACTTTATAGGTATAAAACTATTGAACTCCCCGTTATTGCGACGGCGAGCTCCTATTAATGTCAGAGAAACACGTAACATCCTTATTAAGCTGTCAGGTTCCTCTTTTAACGTCCATTAAAATTTTAAAATGATCTTGAACGTGTAGCTTATATGAACAGGGACACATTATAACGTAATACTAAAATGTTCCAACAAGTTATTAAGTTAAATCAATAAGCGACTTCACTACTGGTCGACTTTAAATTCATTTGTCACTGAAGATTTATAGAGAAAAAGCCTAATTAAATACTGGATGATTTTTTACCGTCTGGAAAAAATAGGGTGCAACAGGCGAACAGAATAGAAACTTATGGTATTATTATTTTACAATATTTTTTCTTTTAAATTAACATATTATGAAAATAATCTATCAATAAATACCACTAATTGGGTGCGTGTTAATTTAATTTCCATAGTTTATAATTGATTTATTTATTTAGTTCAAAATTTTTGTTTTTATTCTTTTAGTAACGAAAGTTTATTTCAAATTAAAAGTATTTATTGATAGATTGATTTCATAATATATTAATGTAAAATAAAAATAAATGTTGTAAGATATCAGTGCCGTAGGCAGTTTCAAATTGACAAAAAATAGGGTAAAACAGGTGAACTGAATAGAAATTCAGTTCTCCTGTTTTAAAAAAGATCATCTAGTATATTTAATGAACGTTTCGTTTTTTCCTGTTCATACTAAAAACTATTCGTTGGGCAACTTAGACGACTTAACACGAACACCGTTCGTTAGTTGTTGAATCAATATTTTGTTTTTATCCGACATCAAAACAAGGAGGAGGATTAACTATTCGACTATATGTTTTTTTGTATGTATGTAACGCGATATCTTCGTCAACTGGGAACCGATTTTAATGCTTATTTTTTATTAAATACGATATTACTTTTGAGGTTATTCTTATGGTCGAATTTAGAGTAAAAATGCCACTCCTAAGTTTGGTAAAATATAGAATGAAGATTTTAATGGAAGTATTTAGACAACATTGATAATGTGATATTACTTAGTCCACGTAGTAGTCAACGATAGGGTTAAAGTATAAAAGTAAAGTAAAAAGGACGAATTTTAAACACTAAAAATAATAAAATAATTTTACATTCTGAAGTCAGGGGCTTAATTATTCTATACAATATGTCTTAGTAATTTCACACTCTGAAATCAGTGACTATTTATTTAAAGTTTAATTTTACTATTAACACATTAAAATTAAAACTTAAAGCGACAGGAACCAGTCAATATTACACGCGTTTTACCAAATAGTAGAACATTTTCAAACGACGAATCTTCGAAGGAAAACAACTTGTTCCAGCGCCAGGGCGGTGGCAAGCCGTTCCGGGAAAACTCACGGTCGCCTAACTGTCCGCGTGTTGACATTTGATTACGTTTATGGGATAGGTTCAAACGTTTGCCCAAGTGTGTTTGCGTTTTAAACAAACCGCAGCAATATAATACCGACGTGTTTTTATGTCATTTGACTGTTTGGGTAAATTTAAAAAAAATACGAAGGAATAATGAAGATATTTTTTCTTAACGTTTATGATTTCTCGACGTGGCAGAGCTATGCAGCAAGAATGGGTCGAATCGTCCGGGAAAGGACAACACTTTCACAAAATACCAGCATAAAATAGTAGCTCAACGCTGCTGTGTTTTGTACTGTGAGTGTAGAAGTAGGGAACCAGAACTCGTTTTTATCATTACTTAAAGCGTAATTAAGAAAAAGTCTTTATTTCTTAGTCCTCAATAGCGTTCGCGAAAAGTTTATTTATATTTTAAAACATTGAAAAGAGACGGAGTAAAATGTAATAAAATATGTTTATTACTTCAACGTTAGAAACATTAAGTTTGTTTGTCTAATATATATTTTTTACAAAATTTACTACCGTTTCGAAATGAGGTTCCTCTGTCCTTTAAACGTTTGTAAACAAAGCAAAGGTTATACCTAATAAATGAAAAATAATAATGATTTTTGATAAACTGTAATAAAAAAATCGCTAACAACAAGGAATGTAACTGCTACTACTTTGAATACTGTTTTTATGCAACTAATATTGTTAAATCCGGAGTTAGTGAAATGTTTTAATTAATTCTCTTTCCAGATTCGTCCTATAATCCAATCATAATCCGTAAAAATGTTAGATGGAGATGTTCAAAAAGGGAATACAAAAGTAGCGGGCTAACTAATAGGTAGAGGCGGGCGACGTGTTCCCGGCTACCAGTGTAAATGCATTAAGCGATGGATGGTCAAAAGGCCGGTGATGGCACGTACACTGGTCCACACTAGTACATACGATAAATCCCTGTAAATTCTAATGGCTTTTATAAAAACTTGTACGGCGCACACAATTCTGAGTGATGTTATTTAAAACTAGACTTTTAGTAAAAAGTTAGCACCGGCTTCAAAGTAATAATTTTTACACAATATCAATATAATTTATAGAAGAACTAGAAGCTTTTATTTTATAATAAAAGTGTAATTTTTTACCCTTTGAGCCGACTCAGTAATATTACAATCGTGGTATCAAACTAGGTTATCATCTAGACAGTTACATTAAATATTTCATCCCCTATTTTACAACCCTTGATGATGGATTTTGTTTCTCCAAATATATATGTGACCCCTGAAGTATATTTTTAATAAAAATATAAAAATTAAAGTGTGTGGGGTAATTTTTTCTGTAATTCATATTGGCTAACTGAAAAAACAATTATATATAATAAATAGTTCAATATATTGAACATATTAAAAAATGTATTTGAATAGTGAAAATTCCTTTTTTAGAAGTCGGTTGAAATTCGGATCGTCGGATTTCTGGAGTTGTTTTTGTGGGCCGTAATGACGATGGTACAGATTTAGGCTATCCTATATAATTGCCCAAATAATAATGTACGGTATAAGAGGAGCAAACGAGCATGCGGCTCACCTGATGGTAAGTGAATACCACCTCCCATGGACAACTGCAACACCTAGAGGAAGTGTGTTGCTGGTCTTTTTAAAAAAACACTTTTCTTGGAGATCCTTAATCCGTACCGGAAAATCGCCAGTGATAGCCAATAAATAGTTTTGTCACGAAAGATAGTTGTGCGAGGTAGAAATGATAAGAAAACAATAAACATTCTATTATGGTCAAAATATAACAAAGTAAATAAAGAATATTGAAAGTACTTAATTGAATTTGCCTACAGCAACATTGGCTCACATCTCGCTGGAGCCGGGTGCTGGACAAACAAATACAAATGAGTGAATACATAAATACTCAAATAACATTCACAACGGTATCCGAACAGTATAGCATTAGAAATTATGAATAATGTTCAATAAATTATACCAAACAGAGTTCTCAAGCATTCAGTGCTGGTGACATAGTGTATCGAATAATTACGTCCCGATTTCGAAAGCTGTTGAATTATATTAAAATTATTTTTTACTTTTTTTTTGTAATTTCAATTATTTGCTCCTTTGTAAGGGGTAAAATAATTTCAGAAGCTGAATAGTTACATTTAAACTAAAAATTCCACCGTCGTTGTATATATGGATGGAGCCTTTGAGCATGATGTCACTATGGTCACTACCAAACTATTTCTAATTTGTTTTGTGTTTTTAATTGTTTATAACATTTATAATTGTAAACAATTTTTTTTAAATGTCCCGCTGGTATTCTTCAATGAACGTAGGTATTTTCCGGACCGGTGGCAAATTAAACATAAGAGTGACTTCCAATAAGTTATTATGTTATTTATAACCCTTATAGAATAAAAAAGTTCCTTTCCTTTTTCCTTCCTTCCATCTTTACGAGTGGAATTTTTATTCAAATTTCCCATTCTAATTTGAATAAAAACACTTGAGATATACTTATAGCCTATTTAATGAAAAATAATTATTAAACTCGTTTCACAATTAGCGAAGATATCGCGTAACGTACAAAAATACTGTTGAATTGCGAACCAATCGAACTTTCAAAAATCTGCTAGAAATGAGACCATAATATAATAAGATCTCGAGAAAATCATAGGCGTATTGGATTTAAACCAAACTTTCGTACGAATAAAACGTGACTTAAAATATGAACGAGGCAGAAATAAAAACCAGCAACGTGAGTTACCATACCTACGTGAAGTAAGTTTAGAAGAAGTTTATACACAGACGTTAGAAAAGTTTCTGTTGCATCAGTAATAAAGGTGGTAGGTAATGAATAATTTGTAATGTGTAAAACGTACCTTACGAATTAAAGAAAGAGCTTATCACGACCGGTAACGTGAATTGTTTTAATTACTTGTTAATAAGTTGCGAAGAGAATATATTAATAAACCTTTGAAAAGTGGTCCAGCGTACATTTCAATTTTAAACTAAAACGCGTTTGCAAAATAGGTAGGTATTGCATAAGTGCGTTTCTTGATCTTCAATAATGTTTAGTGAAAATTAAACAAAAGTACTTCATCCATTACAGCATTTAAATCTGCAACCATAGACCACCTAGCACTTTGCCTTGGTTGGTTTGGCACCGCAGAATTTTAGTTGTTATCTTCTTGATAACAACTACCGCTGGCCATCTCCCGTTACTGATTCCCTCTGTGGCCTCTTGTGACACCCACGGGACGATATAAGGTAGTGGATCATCATACACCGCCAGTACATCGAAAAAAGTACTTGTGTATGAATAAAAAGGATTCCTGCGGAAAATTATTGCATAATCCGTCCTGTGTGCACGACGTAGATGGGAATTCTGCGAAAGGAAATTGAATTGCAAGGTTATATTCACGCAGCTCTAATCAATATTTACACGAATATCCACGCAGACTTTCGATCTTCATCAAAATCGTCATCATTATGTATGACAACCCTTCTCATAGACTCTCAAGAAATAACATAATATAACTTAACTGCCTGGATTAGAAGAGGGCCATATTCGCTGCGGGTATGAAAACTACTGATAAGAATGTAAAAACATTACAACGTATTTTTAACTGGTAATGAGATATTCCATTTTATTATTCACCACCGGGTCATCCGTGTGCAGTGGTCAGTTTTCTTAACTTTATCCATTTTTAACATCTTCTTTATTATAGATTTCGATAACGCATAAATCTATTAATTTTTCTTATTGCTTTCGGTTTCGCTGTACTGTGTAAATATAGAATCAACTTTTAGACATTTTAATGTCTTATTTTAGCTCATAAAGTTGTAATTTTAATTAAAAAAAAACATATTGACGTTGAATTGATTTCTACTAGCAAAGATTTCCTACCAAAGTTGCACAACTGATGTAGTGAGGAGATTTCAACTTTTCCACCAGGAGTACAGCAATGTAAAGAGTTATTCGTAAAACGTGGCAAGTGAGGCTTTTCTTATTCTGAGTTCCGTTTAAGTTAAACATAGCATTCGTACTAAGCGTTGCTTTACGTTTCCTTACGCCTCCATAGCACAGTGGCTTAGCAATGAGTTGCAGTGCTTAGTACCGCGGGCTCGATTCCCGCACAGAACAAATATTTGTATGGCCTAGAAATAAATGTTCCTAGTTTGGAAGTTTTTCCTTGCGCAATTTATTTTTGTAAACTGCCTCCACGATCCAGGAGGAAAAACAAGTGAGGCGTTTTGAAAAATAAGTAAGGACAGTCCATCTTTTCAACCAGGAGTACAGCTACGTTTAGAGCTATTCGTAAAAAGTGGAGAGTGAGTCTTTTCTTGTCCTAGGTTACTTACTTTTACTTGTCCTACCTAAGCGTTATATATCGTATTTTATTTGCTATATAAAACAAATTGTTAGCACTGTAAACCATTCGTTGGATCGTGCGGATTTCGATCGTCGGTTGAAAAAACGCTGTGACGCATGCGACATGCTCCAGAAACTTCGAATTCTTTACTGGTCGTTAGAATTGTTTTTACTGAATGTAATAATAAATGTTAATGCATGTTTATGAGAAACTTCGAGCAATCAATGTATGGCAAAATAAACATAAATTCCGTATGTGAAAATACTTAACTATGTTATCCGCGTTTATAGAAGATTTTTATAATAATAATAATAATAATAATAAAGTATAATAAATATGAAAGGAGGGACAAAAGTGACCCACCTTTTCAATATGGATGACCTCAAGTTATTCGCCTCCAGTCGCTCCTATCTTATGGAACTGCTAAACATCACTTGTGAATTTAGCAGTTCCATTGGAATGGAGCTGGGGACGGATAAGTGTGCGGTCCTCCATGTTGAAAGGGGAAGGGTTGCTAACTCTGAGAGCATAGACTTGTCTATGCCCGTCAACTTAAGGACCCTTTCCGAGGCTGAAACATACCGATACCTGGGTATGTCACAGAACATCGGTATCGATGAGGCTGGTATGAAACAGTCAGTTTGCGACGTGTTTTATGCACGCTTGACCAAAGTGCTTAACAGCCTTTTGTCCGGTGTGAATAAGTCACACGCATATACCTGCTGGGTCATGCCTGTCCTCATGTATACCTTTGGCATACTCAGGTGGACTCAGACTGAGCTTAACGCCCTGGATAGAACAGTCCGCACTTCCATGACGTCCCATAGGATGCATCATCCGAGATCGTCAGTAATGAGGCTGTACTTGCCGCGAAAGTATGGTGGGCGTGGCTTTCTGAGCGCGCTTACCATGCATAATCGCGAAGTGTGCAATCTCCGTCAATACTTCTTGGCGAGATCGGATGATCCATTCTACAATGACGTCATTTCTAGTGATAAAGGGCTTACCCCTCTATCCTTAGCCAACGAGCAATGGCAGGACCCAGCAGTGCTTAGCATTTCCGACCGGGAGACCGTATGGAAGGAGAAGGAGCTCCACGGGAGGTACTACAAGGCTTTACATGAGCCCTTCGTAGATACAGTCGCCTCCCTCAACTGGCTACGTTTCGGTGACCTCTTCGGGGAAACCGAGGGTTTTGTCTGTGCAATACAGGATCAGGTTATTAAGACCAACAACTATCGGAGATACATCCTAAAGGATGGCACCGTCGACGTCTGTCGAGCTTGTCGCCATCCCGGGGAGTCACTCAGGCATATCATCTCCGGTTGTTCGGCGCTTTCTAACTCTGAGTACTTGCACAGGCACAACCTAGTAGCCAGAATTCTACACCAGGAGCTCGCTCTGAAATACGGTCTCGTGGACCGGAAATTGCCGTATTACAAGTACTTGCCGGAAGCCGTGCTCGAAAATGACCGCGCCAGGCTCTACTGGGACCGGGCCATCATCACAGACAGGACTATTCTTGCGAATAAGCCTGATATTGTGCTGATGGACCGGGCACAGTCAAGGATATTTTTGGTCGATATTACCATCCCGTATGACGAGAACCTCGTGAGAGCCGAAACAGATAAGCAATCAAAATATCTGGACCTGGCTCACGAGGTGACCGACATGTGGGGTGGTCTGCCGACCGAAATTATTCCTGTAGTCGTCTCTGCGAATGGGCTAATCCCAGTTAGCCTCTTTGGTTATCTGAGGCGACTGGGACTCCGTGACGGACCGCTCCGGGCTCAAATGCAGAAGGCGGTGCTCCTTGATACTGCCCGCATCGTCCGCCGGTTTCTTTCCCTTTCCCCCTAACCCTTGGCCGTTTGGTCTCCCCTGCCGAGGGCTTCCATCTGGTTGGTTTTATTTATTTATGTAGTTTTGTATTTATTTTATTTTATTGATATTTATGTATATTTATCTTTTCATTTTCGTTTATAATTATATATTTATACATCCCAACCAGATGAGAAAACTGTATAGATACCCCACATACAATAATAATAATAAAACTTTAAACTAAAATTATCGTATAGTCCTACTACTAAGTTCTAGTACCGAGATCTGAGTTTCCTAGCTTAAAATATAACTAGTGGTAAACTTATGTTATCGTAAGACAAAATGCCAACCACATATCAGTCAGCGGTAATGTCGAGATGAACTGTTACCATTCTTGGACAGTTTAGTTTAGGATTTAAAATAGTAAGGTATAGGAAAATCTCAAATGAAATGTATGTATTGGGAGTTTACCCACACAGCTCGGTGGTAGTGGCGCAAGTTTGAGCTCTCTCGCCCCGCTGGCACTTCATTGTTCATGGAAAGACGAGGAATTAGATTTCCTTTAAGTAGTATTATTCTATAAAGACACTTTCTGATGATAATCGAATGGTGTGGTAGCTAAAGTATAATGAGAAGATTACCCATCAGCATTCATCATTGATCATAACCATTGCTAAACATAAGGCTTCCCCCATGGAACGCCACAAGGCATGGTCCTGAGCATCCATCGACTTCCTGCATATATTAGCAGGTCATCACTTTATATAGTGGGGAGCCGCTCTGCACTTCACTTAACGGTACAAAGTTGGCACTCAAGAATCTTTCTCGGCCATCGGTTGTCGGTTCTTCGAGCTATAGGCCGGTCCATTGTCATGTCAGCTTGCTAATTCGTTGGGCTATGTCGGTTACTCTGGTTCTACTGTGGATATCTTAATTTCTAAGTCTATCACGCAGGCAAATTCTGAGCATAGCCCTTCCCATAGCTCGCTGAGAGACCTCGAGGTTCCTCATACGGTCGCATAGCAACTAATAAAAAACCATAAATCGAATAATTTTTAAAACAAACGTCAAGAACCAAATTTGGAACGGAGTTTCGTCTATATTCTTCGCACGTATCGCTTCGCGGACCCCAATTTGGTCGCAACACGGCATGCGAGCGGGCACGTACGCCTTGTTACAGCGTACATCAGCGTGCGGGGCGCCGTAGCACGGTGGCCCGTGTAAACAATTCCAATCCAATAAATGCTACCGAACAATGAGCGGGTCGATCACGAAAAAATCATCTTACACGGCGGTCGTGCGCAGGAGTTTCACGAGCGAATACGGTAGTCGTGTTCGCCAGGGCTGCTCAGAGGTAAAAGGGTCCCGGAGTTTGATGGACAATTGGCAAGTTAAGGGAAATATAAGGATATTTTTAATACAAAGATTCGTTCTTCTTTCTGTTTAAAAAAAGTTGCGATAGGTTCCTTTATGATTCTTCCGACTTATGTCTTTTTCGAACCAGTCGTAAGTATTCTTGTTATGTATTATAGTTCATAAAAATGATTCTATTCTATTCTATTATCCTTTAAAAAGTAATGATTACAAAAAAGTAGGAGGTTTAAATTCATTTTTATGTTTTTCTGTATGTATGTTATGAAATATCATCACCAACTGTAAGCCGTTTTCAATATTTTTTTAATTAAATGGTCTATCTCAGAGGCATATGTTCCATATAAATTTAAAAGAAAAAAAATTAATTTATAAATTAGGTTAAAGGCCACCCTAACCGCAATTTAACCTGCTGTCAATAATATTACCTGTGTGATACGTATATCCATATTTTTACCTAAGATTAACCAACCGTAATCGGCTACAACTAATAGTAGCCGGCTAAACCTAGGTGTATCCGCACTTTGGCTTTTAAACGTGACATTTCAGAAGCTAAGAAATTATTTTATTTACAGTCCTTTAAAGGTAGTCTTTACTTTTTTTAAGTGTAATCTATTAGTTACTTTTGATAGACTTTTCATGATATTGGTACATTTATATAAGTGATATAAAAGTCAACCACTACTATCGTTTGGCTGAAATACTGGCTGTATTGGCTGTACTATGATGTTAATTATATTTTTATATTTTTTATATTTTTATATTATATAATTAATTAAAATTATACCTCGATACCAAATTCCGGTTGTAATTGTAAGTTCTGATATACCACTTGCTTGGTGGTGAATGAAAACATTGTGAGGAAACCTCCATGTCTGAGGTCATTCAGGTGAAGTCCGCCAACTCGAGAGGAAGACTGCCCAGCAGTAAACTTAAGTAATTCTTGAATTTGTAAAAATACCTAAATAGCATCTAAAATAATTTATTCTAATAAGAAATAAGGTAACCTAATACAAATGAACACTTTGGAGCAACTTTTCAATACGTTCTTCAATACTTATGGAAGTTTAAATTCAAGTCCAAGCAAACGATAGCTAATTTATTTTTTCAAGATTTTAATTTAACCTCAATAATCATAGTTTAATGGTAGCTATACTAGCTACCATTAAAATATGATATTAGGACGTCAAACATCTCATTCCCCCTCCGTGACCATGGGTGCTGTAAAGTGCCCGTAACGTCGGGAATAGAAATATAACATAAACTTAAAGCAAAGGGAACCAAATGATAACATTGACGATACTAACTAATATCTGATGTCGTTAAAAAGTATACTATCTTTTAAAAGCAGTCTTATTAGGTGTTTTTCTAACGTCTTCGGGCAAGGATTTCCAAAGACTGAACGGTAAAAGATTTTCCAACGAAATTTGTAAAATTTTGTGGGATAACTAATTTGTAATTAGACGAAAAACGCAGAGTTCTATCATGAGGAAAGGTATTGAAAATAAGTTAATTAAACGCTATGAAATCCGTAAAACTAATTTTATCCCATGGATAGCTATACAAATGACGTCATTCTCTAATCGAAATAAAAAAGTGTATAATGTAGTAAAAAAGAGTATGAGAGTAGAATCATATTATGATATTAACATATGTAAACATAGGGCACCAAAAAGTTAAATCCAGCGACATATCCAATGTCGGAGAACCGAAAAGCTCTTAAGTTGTTTTATTACACTAGCAAACGAAGTAATATCACGGGGAATACGACCTAATATAACTTCCAGAGTATGGACGAATTACTGTGGAAGAAAATTTCGTTGTTAAATATCCCCCATTCTTCCGAAACAATATCTAATTTATTAATAAGTGAGAATGTATAAGAAATGCTTGAGATCTTAATAATTTATTTATCCAAGTAGAAATCATATTAACCAAAGAAAAAATTTATATATTATCTAGATGTACACGAAATAAAATGCCTTAGATCAAAAACCCGAGCTAAAATGAACACTAATATAGTAGCCGCTAAATAAATATATATAACTTTAAATATAAAAGAAGTCAATTCTCTAGCATTAGCTTAGTCTTGATATTCTGAAGGGCATTAAAGCATTATAAGTACGGATCTCGATAAAAGGCAATAAGCTGGACGTCTTCTAGACTCTCAAGAGCCTCACCAGAGCTGTACTTACGCGTTCAACATTCATTCAAACAAATCATATGGTTGCGTTCTCGCACACAAAACACAAGGGCTATAATATTTAATAAAGTATACAACAGTTTAAATGATAATTTATACGCCATTGTTATTCATTGATGTTATTATATGTATATTTTCCCATTGTTTCAAATCAGGGCATATTTCATGCATTTAATGTTTAAGCCTGGCGCACACAGGCGAGCGATAGATATAGCACCGATATATTATGATGTACGAAACGACAAATAAACGGTTTTGAAATGCAAACGTATCTCGGTCGGTGCATAAACTAGGCATATATAAAATACTCCATGTGGAATTTGGAGCGATAGACCAATGAATATGTTTATATGTGGACATTATTGTGATTTATTGCATTAATTTAAAATTTCAATGGAACGCATCACTCATGCAACAGATTCAGTGACGTTCACATCCGCGCCTCTTAACATTTCAAATGTATTTCACGTAAGGAAACTGATCACAGCCGTTGCCGCAACACGATTCATGTAAATATATATTTTTGAATACATTACGGAAGCAAATGTTGAAAACAACCACTAAAGTTGTTTATTCAGCGTAGACTTTTTAAAAAACGTTAGGTAGTGATAACAAGAAAACGCATTTGAAACATGTGCGTATATGAGGATAGCCGTATGATCGTATTATCGTTATCGTATTCATATTCACTATCATATTTCACTGCTGAAAGTAGGCGTTTTTTCTATAGAATTAGGGTGACAGACGAGCACAGTACCCACCTGTTGGTAAGTGGATGCTGTAGCCCATAGATATCTATTTATCTACGGTGAAATGCCTCGTTTCCAGTAAAAAGGGTCTCAGGTTCTCTATACTCACCATAGCACACACACATATACACCATAGCACAAACACAGCAGCATTACGCTGGCATTCTGTGAGAGCGTGGTATACTGCCTTGGTTGAGCCGATCCATGCGTGCTACAACCATTATGTAACTGCAGTGTGGTTCTACGACCTGGATACATGCGAAAGATATTTGCTACAGTTGCCAGATTTGGCAGTCAGGTCGGCAACAATAGCTTTTAATTTTAGTTGCTATTAGTACGTTGCTGCCCTTCCCCTGGTTTGTTTTCCTGTGGATATTCTTACAACGCCTTTACACGGTACAAAGATTACTAACTCTCCGCTGATCTTTAATCTGAGTGAGAGGCTATCAAAATTGAAGACCAAAACTTTAATTTCTTATTTTGTCCCCTCGAAACTTAATATTGATGTAAAATTAAAAACCTCACCGCATAAATTATTTTCTGTTACATTTTCTTAAAACATTTAAAATTAATATTAGGATAGCTTCCAGATGCCTTTTCCCTGCACTTTTTAAAATGCTTTTAAAATTTGCATCAGCGCCTTAAATTATAACTAAGTTCAATGTAAAAGGCGTCTTCTGTAAGAGAGTGCAATTTTTATTTCAGAAACAATGTTTCTTAATTAATATTCAAGACAAGACGAAGCAATAAACTCTTAATGAAATCACTAAGGTGGCAATAAAATTCAACGGCACGGAGACAGTGATCACGCACTTACTTATATTTTAACTTGTGTACGATGTATTTAATGTACTTTAGTTGTATTACTGTTTAGAACTACGAAACTCGTACAAGTTATTAAAAAGAAGTCCCCCTGACACCGACCGTTTCCAGCTTTCGTAATAATGTGCTGCACGCAACGAGATCAAAAGCTTTCGATAAATCATGAGTTTAAATAATTGCTATTTATTTATCTTAAAATTGAAATAACGAGCTTAAACGTAGCCTATGTTGTAGATTTTTGTTAATAAAAGTTAGTAGTAGTTAGTAAAATGTTGGTCATCTTTTTATTAAATTGAATTTTTTTGCTAAAATTTAGTAGTATTTTATACACCTATTTTTCTAACAGATTCGACAAATATTTGTATCAAAGTAATTGGACGATAATTGGAAAATCATCTCTCTTACTTTTTTACATGATTAATTTACAATTAAAAATTGTAATGTTTCAGGAAAAATACCACATGAAAGTGGCAAATTAATGAAATATGTCAAAATATATTCTAATTCATTTATAGACTTTTTAATTATTTTCTTATTAATACCGTCGTAGCCCTTCTAGTTAGTGTTATTAAAAGTTAGAATTTCTTTTTTAACCTCTTCTTCTGTCATGGACATAGAGCTAGACAGTGATTTCGCGCATTGCAAGTATAGTTGTTTAGTTTATTGATTATTTATTGTCAAATAATTTAAAAAAATTAAAAATCTTTGAATATGTGATGTTTTTTTTTTTTTCATTTAATTCTGGTGTGTGTTTTTTAAACTTTTTTAAACCTCCACTTACCTAATAATTCTTACTATAAATATTTATCTTTATTGAGAGTGTGATGTAAGAGTAACAATTCATGAAATGAATAAAATGCTTTATTTATATCAGTGTGATTTGCTTAGACTAAGATATGTTCATAAGACATTCCCTAAATTTCTGTATGTTCTCAGAGCAATAGTCTGTTTTCTTTTTATTGGGATTTCCAGTAGTTGCTCTGTTGGTCGGACAGGTACAGAGGTAAAATGGTAGCCGTTGCGTCTACGACGTTTAATTTGATCAAATCAAAATATTAATTTTTATTTTAACGGCACAATCTAACAATTGGCTACTCGTAAAGTTACTAATTAATTGACATGCCTATAAAACCCAATTAGTTAGAACTGACCTGTACAAAATAGTTTGTTAACCGCACCACAATAGCGTTTAATGTTAAAACTAGTTTATGTTTAGGACATAATAAACCATCGTATTGCATAGCGTAGTTTATTGATAGTCTCGGGTTTAAGCTGTAGTTTAGAAAAATCTTAAAAGTTTTATTGATAGTTTAGAGTTAGAGAGAGTAATTGATAGTAGAGTTATTGTGTTCTTTATAGTAGAAACTAGCTGGTACTGGCTGTACTAGCGTTGAAACCGCAGAAGAAATAATAGTGAAAATACGTCGGTATGATACGCGCGCCATCTATTGCAAGTAAATTGTGTTGTTTACCTATAACCTTCTAGCAAGTGCAACCAATAAGTAAACAAAGTTTTATGACAATCTAATGGTCGATATGGAAGCGCATAAAATACGAAAAAACATTAATTTACAAATATTACATTAATAAATTGCATGCTTAAAAGTTACAGAAAAAATTCCGGGTGACGCATTATTGCAAAACCTGTTTAGCAATTGGATTTATGACGACTAATGATATACAATACATACGGTTTGTCTTAATTCATGTTAACCATTACTCGTTTTTATTTCATACAAATCAAAGGTATATTTATTTATTTATTCCTATTATTTTGTATATATGTAAATATTAATACACTGATTTACAAACACTCAATAGAAGTAAATAAAGGATTAATAATATATTACTACGATCTGTATATTTATCTACACATTCCTTTACCGTGTAGAAGCGATGTAAGAATACCCACTTCACTATATCGTCGGGGTGTCACAAAATACGACAGGCGAAAACTGAAACAGAAAGTAGACGGCAACATCTAAAATAATAAAAAAAATTGTGATTGCCAACCCGTCTGCCACGCGTGGCAACTATGGCAAAATCCCTTCTATGAGACAAATTATAGCGGAGGCCTATGCTCAGAAGTGGACTATTATAGTCTGCAATGTAATGGATATCTCGCGGTGTACAACCAACCGAAATCGTCCGTATTGTTCGGTACGTTTGTTAGTGTGATTCGTGCGTTGTAAATATACAAATCGAGCACACACACAAATGCGTCCAGCCGTTATTCGTCGGCGTAATGCAAAGACAAATATAGAAACGCTACAGATTTGCCGTGAATATTGTTTTGATTTTCTTTATACGTCGCCGAGTCGGGCACCCGGGGTAACACGGACTTCTGCAATAATATTAAAAAGGTGAAATTACACAGTCGATTTTTGGAGCAATATCGGTAGGCTCACTAAGTATCTTCCCAGTAATACTACTGGGAAGATAATTCCCGGTAGCTTTACTTAAGACTGCTGGGAATACTCTGACATTTTTTACTTCATTAATCTGAGTCCAATGGACTTGATGTAATTTTTTATTGACAATCGCAGTATCAAATGTACCTTTAATGCTGCTCCCTGTAACCACTCTGAGTTTTTTTTTATAGAAAGTTGGTGTAAAATCAGCACACAGTCCACCTAATAGTAAGTGGCTGTTGTGGCTCATAGACATCTATTTTCCATTAAGAATAAAAAAATCTGATACGTTGTTACTCCTGAGGACTAATATACTATAATAATACTGGAATGCCTTGTTTCCAGTGCAAAGGGTCTCGGGTTCTTTTCACTTACTATACCATATTCTGTGAGATCGTGGTCCTTCCCCGGTCGAGCCGACACATGCGTGTCACGACCATAATATAGCTGCAGCATGGCTCTACCACGTAAAGTCTGTTTAAACCTTTTCTGGATACATTATGTACTATATATAAGTTATATACACTTCAATAACCATACATTATACGCAATCATTTTTCCCAGTTGTTTTGCTTGGTATTCAATTGAAAAGAAACGACCTAATTACTCTATCAAACAAAAAAGTGTAGCTTAACAATGTAAAAAGGGTATTATTATACCATCATACTCTGCGGAATTAATTGTGTAATTAAGTTAAATTATTGACCAAAAAAAAAAGAACAATAATTTTACTTTACCTACTTTTCAAAGCGACATCTACGCATAAAGCTGGCAATATATTGTAAGAAAAATATTATCGAAAATTTATAACGTGTGTCGGAAAAATCTGTTCGTATACTGATTACTAAACTCCGCAGACCGTAAGAAAAAATATTAATGCTTATGGAATATTATGGACAACTAGGATTGTTCGAACGAAATTTCTAATAGCGTGCGGGGTGTGCGATAATCGTTTAGCGCACTTTAATAATTTTTTGTGTGGCCGGCCTAAGGGGAGCGGGAGGGTAATTATCGATACCCGGACGGTAAGTGGAGAAAGGGGCAATTAAAGCTATCATATTTTTTGTATTTTATAATAATATATTAAGGAGATGACTGCCTCGTTGGTCTGTTCGTTAACGTGATTACCGATCATGAGGTCCCAGATTCGAATCCCGGGTCGGGCCGAAATCAGTTATTGGGGTTTTTCTCTCAAGTAGTAGTCTGGAGTCAGGAAGTTGGCGGTGTTTCACCCCGTTGCCTTGGAAAGCACATAAGCCATTGGTCCTGCGCCTGATCTCTTTTCAGTCGTGTCGGATTACCGTTCCATCGGACTATGAGAGTGAGTGAGGGGGCTAGCTGCCTTGACCGAAATTCGGTCTGGAGGACATTATTAAGGGAATAAAAGCAGTCACTTATTCTAAATTATTATAGAAGATTGAAAAAAAGAACATGAATTGCACACCTCGATCGCCAAACAAACAAGAAAAGGGCTTTATTAAGGAATTTACTACATAACTGTTTCAGCATACAAATCGTGGCATCTTAATTACAAGTTTAAGATAAACTAACGCTTTTTTATAATTTTACGTTAAAAGTTATTTTTATAGCATAATACGAATGAATGAATAAAATGAAGGGTGACAAACGATCAAACAGTCCACCTGCTGGTAAGTGGATGCTGTGGCCTATAGACATCTACAGTTATCCTCGATTAAGAGATCAAAATGCAGATGCGTTCTCACCACTGAGGACTAAGATGGAATACCACGCATGTGTTATATAGGCTCTCTATACCGTTGAGAACAGAAATAGATAAGCGAGTGGTACATAACTTAAAGAAGTTGATTTATTAAAATTAATTTTTAAATTGTTTGTGTGTAAACATTAAATAATTTTATCAATTGTATTGTTAGTCAATTTCATGATTACGTATTGAATTATTTTGCTACTTATCAGTGGTTACAATTACAATTATTGAAATATCGTCCGCAAATAAATTATATTTGTGACTGGTGACCAGGGTTATATCATTTACATAAGGAAGAAACAATATTGGACCCAACACACTCCCTTGAGGAATTCCGTGTTCATTCTCTATGTAAGAAGACAACTAGGAACTTAACCTAATCTGACCACACAACTAGGAAAGAAGGGAATTCTACCTAATAAGCATTAGACCAGCCGGCGTGATCAATTATTTCATAGCCCTGTGTAAGAAGAAAAAAATATAATACAGAAGAAGTAAGAAGTCCAGAGTAAATTCTGAGTGGAACTCGTCATGCGACCTACGGGAATAGGTAGAATATCCGTTGACACGCTAGCCAGTAATATATACCCAGATGTAGAAGTATATGGACCACAGCATTCACTTACTATCAGGTGAACTGTATGCTGCTTTGTCACACTTTTTACATAAAAAAGATGTCCATTGGCTACAGTAGCCAATTACCTATACCTAAGATAGTTTCTCACTCCATTTTTATATAAAAAATATATCCATAAAACCATAAAACAGCAGACATGATGTTTTACAAGCCTTTTCCAGCAAAGCGGAAACGATCTTGACGATAAAAACGTAACAAATAATACAATGAGAATCCGTTATAACGCGTTAAGAAACCCGAGCCCCGTGTTAGACCCGACTTACAGCGAAACAAAACATATTCGATTACGCCGAACGATAAATAAAGTCTAAAATAATATTTTATATGTAAATATGGGGTATTGTTACAGTAACGAGGCCTGCAAAATCACAATATGAAGTTGATTTATATCTCAACGCTCCGCTTACCGCCTTCATGGGAGGGCCGTAAAAATTCTACCAAAATGCAGCGGACTCGCAAACACCTAACCCCAGCTTTGCATATTCCACAATACATGCCAATTTCATTCGTATTCTAATTGGATTGTTGTTTAAAATTGTCTGCACCTCACAAAAGGTACCTACGTCGAAGGGTTTGCATCGGTTAATTGGTCACATTGCGCGGAAAAAGTGGATGCAATTCATGAAACTTCGACGCGTGACGCGAAATTCGAGACAACCCCGCCGTCGAAAACGTTACGCGTTCCATTGAGAATAATTACGGTTATTTGCTTCATATTAAATCCAACAATCATTCCAGTCGAGTGTGAACGTTCAATGGCCAGACATTTTAAGAGGATATATTAAACAAGCCTTTAGTAATTTGATGAATGAAAGATTTTAATAACCTCCCGTCGCTGCAACTTCGAAATTTTCGGCCTTTCTTTATAGAATAAGAATGACAAACGAGCAGACAGAAAACATGTAAACATGATGACATACCTAGGGTTGCCAACGAACTAAATTCTTTAATTTAATTTTTTTTACTCAATTGAAATACTGTTTAATTCAGGTCGGTGCTAAAGACATATCATTTCGAAAAATAAAACGCCAAACTTCTGAAGCTATTGAATTATGTGAAAATGATTTTATTATTTTAGTTTTGGTTTTGTAAACTTTAACGACCAATATTTCCAAACACGATCTACATATCTAAAACAATCTATCGGGGAGACTTAAGTGAACGTCTGATAGGCTATTATGATAATGATGAGTGCTTGTCGGTTATTACTTTGAAAAAAGTTTTATTATAAATAATCTATGCGTACAGACGTCATTGTGACGACTAAAGTTTACTCTTTCGTCGATACGTTCGTGGTGCACTAAGAGCGTACATAATATTGATGGTTACAGAAAAATCGATGTGTAAAGAGTTATAGCGCAAAATATATCTTTGCGGCGCAGATTTCTAAAGTTATCTTATTCATATTTTAACTGGAAATGTAGTTTAAGAACATTATATAAAAACTATTGGACGGTCAGGACTTCCATTTTTGATAGAGATCAAACGTTGGACGATAGAATAGCAGGAATATGCTCACTTTAAAAGTGCTGTTCCCGCTGGTAGTTTAAAACAATTTCGAAGCGAAATAAAGTGATCGCGCTCGCGTATCATAGACAATAGCGCGGCTCGACCCGTAGAAGCAAGCTAATATCATTAGTGCACTAATCACGGACCGCTGGGGCGAGGAAATTCATTAATATCCTGCCTCAACGGCAAACAGATGAAAAAGTAGCCGCTACACAAGCGGGGAGCGCAGTGGGGTGGCAGGTCAGATAAGGGGTGGTCCGAATTTTTCCTTCCATTTTTTTATTTGTAAATTCCTAAAAGTAAGGGTTGAAAGTTTTGAGGCATCCGTTTTTCAGGCTGGAATGTCAATGATTGAGTGCCCCGGCCATTGTATCTCTCGTCAAGCGTTCGATATATTTTAAGTTCGATAATTCCGCAATACTAGATACATATATATATATATATATATATATATATATATATATATATATATATATATATATATATATATATATATATATATATATATATAATGAAAGAGATATAACAAAAACAATAGCATTATCAATATAAATTTACGATTGATGTTAGTAAAAGATGTTCGAGTACCATATTTTTAGCGCTGCGTTATTATATGCTTTTGTTGTCTTCAGGCAGGTGTTCTTATAAGTTATAAGTATAGTTACAAAATAAGTAGTCTATATACGTCGTACTTCACATGTGCTTATTCCATTTTTGAAGGGTTATCAAACTGTACCGCCAGCCTGATCCAGAGTGCGTTGATATATATTATATATATACAGCTTTACACATCATGAGCTTCTTTAACTAATATATATGTCGCAGTCAACTGGCTTAATTAGCCGTATTACCAAACGGCGCCGTTCAACTAGCAGCCTGAATGGTATTCAGCCGATGCGTCTAATACAACATTGCACCTATCTTGTAATATCAGCGGCAGTAGGTTAAGGTGTTGCTGGGGTGACTACAGTTGCATCGGGTGAAAATCATTCAGGCCGCTAGTTGAGAGGTGCCATTTTGTAAAAAAGCTAAGCTGTTAAGCTACGCCGGCTCGCTGTAACATATATATTTAAATTGAGCTTTACAAAAGTACTTTTTGAAAGTCAAGAAAGTTTTTCCACCGCTTCAACAAATCCCTGCGGGAGACCGTGTGTGAAGAGGCGGCAAGAAATTCACAAGTAGAATTTTTTCTCCAAGCAATTTACAGGTACAATTTAACATTGTAAAATATATACATAAAATAAAAATATACATAAAAAATGGTAGCTCACTATGTCTACGAATTCTTAATTTTTGTAAGACATACTAACTTATCCTTTCTTTATAAGAATGATTTTAATGCGCTTTGAATTTATGTAAAAAAGTCAGGAAAAATGAGCCGCAATTTTAATGGCAACAGTACTTTAGAAGAGCAACTTAGATTTATTTAGCGTTAAAGTCATGGATATCACTTATTTTGTTAAACGTATCAAAATAGTTTCGGAGAAAAATAATACAAATCAAAAATAATTGTGGTGCAACAGTTAAAATATTGATTTCTTTTAAAGTCCTGCATCGCATTTGGAGAATCAATAACCGCCACTGATTTAAATTAACAAGGATTAATCTTCTGCGCTGGTCTCATTAAATGACGCACGTGAAATTACGATTTGAATCAAATTAATTTGGTACAGTCAGAGCCGCACAACACCGTCAGCTCTCTGCTGAAGTTAATTTGTTCTAATTGATTATTAAATTTCGCTATTTTGAAATCTATTTGGAATATAATCCTGATTACAGAAGCGTTGGTAATCATGCGCCATCGACTATCGCACAATTATGTAATTTCATTTTGTATTCAGCGGGAACTTACCATTTTGAACCGATTTCTGTTAAAATTGGCAGAAAAACAACACCTTTTAATAAATGTTGGCATTCTTTTTCTGCCTGGATACGTACACCCTTTTACGTATTTTTCACTGCAGTGCACGTACTCTTGCCGCTAAGCAAGAGTACGTGCACTGCAGTGTTACGATCATAGAAATCGTAATAATTACGATTTTTTGTGGTCGTAGCAATTATTACTTTTTCTGTGTTAAGTAAATTAACGTTAAGGGTAAAGAGAGACAGTATTATTAAGAAGGAAGTAAGAAAGAAATACTTTAAAAACAATAATAACAAAAAAAAGCATAATCAAAAACACATTTCACTGTGGATCGCAGCATCAAAAATCTACTAAATCAGCATAATGTTACAGCAATACGGTAAACCGAAACGACATTCTATCGGGGCTAGATAGGATGACTTGCCAGCAATCGCTGGGCGTAACATTATTATTAAAAAAAAGTTCCTGTGTGTGCAAATAGCAGAAGTAATTCACGCCATTTACAGCTTTTTAGGAAAAGCATAATATGTCGAGCAGTGTTTATCATGTAGGCAAATTTAATAGTAATGAGCTGAGAAATATTAAAAAAAATTTACACGATAAATGTTAAAATGTGTGGTCAATAATTTCAGTGGTAGCGCGGTAGCCCGTCGCAGGACAGGATTATAGTGATTGAATGTATACGCAAGCTCAGGTGCACATAAACAGCCCGGTGGGACGGGAATCCGACAGGATCGGAGAGAGATCAGGCGCAGGAGCAGCGGCTTCACGAGCTTTGCGAGGTACGGGGGTGAAACACAGTCACCTACCTTAGTAGCTCTGCTACTGAGAATTTTTTGACAGAAAAATTCAATAAAATTTTTTTTGGCCACGCCCTGGAGACGAACCCGTTTACGACCGCTAGAGGTGGTCTTTAGTATAATATTAGCTTTTTGATTCGATATAAACCTTATAGGTCGGTACGTCTCTCGTATAATCTTTTATTTCAATTATATTATCCAATTCAAAGTATTTTAAACAAAGTTACAAAGTTAAGCACTGGACTGAAGCCTAACATGTAGGAATACGACACACTGATTCGTAAAACACGATTCGTTCGCAGATGGAGAATCCGTCGGGAAATAATCGAACGTTTCCGGAAATTGCGCGATTTCAAGCCATTTTAAAAGGTGTCGAAGCATTCAGGTCGGTGCAAATACTTCGTTACTCGTTAGAACACGCGTTACGAGTAGTTTCACTGTTATGTTTGTTAAGAAGGAATAGCAAAGTTGTTTTGCTTCTCTTATTTTTTTATACTTATCGTAGCACGTGCTTGACTTTAATTTTTTACATAATAAGCATAACAAACGAGCACACAGTCCTGATAGTAAGTGGATGCAGTGGTCCATAGACATCTACATCTGTCCTCGATGAAGAATCAAAAAGCAGATGCATTGTCCCCCCGAGAACTAAGATGGAATGCCTTGTTTCCGGCAAAAGGGATCTCCAGTTCTCTACACCCACTATACGAAATACAGTAGAACTAAGCTGCTATTTCACGCTAGTATTCCGTGAGGGCGTGTCTTACCACGGCCGGGCCAACCCATTCGTGCTGCAGCCATAATACAGCTGTTAGGTAGCTCCACCACGTTTTATACTATAATCCATATAACCCATTACCAGCTGGTGGTGGTCGTCGTGGTGATGAAACCCCAGGTGGTAAATCGCACCGTCATATGGTAACAAAAAACGCTTGCCCAGATTGTAATCTGTCAGAAAAACAAATGCTGGAAAATTATTTGAAATCGTTTGGTTCAAATGCCTGGAACATCGACAACAAAAAGGGACCCGCCTACTGTCTAGTAGTCCGATGGTGGAAAGGATAGGCAATAAAACTATGTGATGTAGTAATAGTTACATTCACAAAAAATGTATATAGAATTCCTTCGAGAAAACGCATTAGAGATCTCTCTCCGATCATGTCGGGTTGCCTCATGCCCTTGGATCATGTGGGTTGGTCATCGGACTATGAAAATGAGGGAATAGAGAGTGCACATGCACCTGCGCACCTGTACTTGGGTGCACATGCACCCGTGCACCTGTACCTGGGTGACACTATAATACCGTCCTACGCAGATGACGTCTCCGTTGAGACCAGCTGATGTGACGGAAATTCGATCTGTAGGATATTATTATTTTATTAATAATGTATAGTAACATGTCTATATGAGCTTTTAGCAAATAAGTGCTAAAGTTTGTTTTAATTTAACCGTTTTGCTTTCCAAGGAACAGGGGTGAAGCAACTCCAGCTTTCTAACTTTTGGCTCCAACCGAGAAATATTAGACAGAAAAATACCATAACAGATTTTTCCAGGTCATAATGATAAAGATAAGTGAATTACCAAAAAGAAAGAAACCAAGACGTTTATGATCATTAGTTGAGCTTACGAGCAATAGACTAGTCGAGGCAGTCACATTAATACGAAAACTTTCTATGAGAAATGAAAAACGATGAAAAAAAAAAACTGGAACAAAGTTAATTTTGTAAGTGGCAAAGCCATTCTATAGCTATACTATGACTGTAACATAAACGAGTGGGCTCGGTAAAAGACCATGCTCTCACAAAATACCAGCGTAAAAGCTCAATGCTGTTGTGTCTTGTATGGTGAGTGTAGAGAACTAGAGATCATTCCATAATAGTCCTCAGGGGTGACAACGTATATGAATTTTGAATCTTAATCGAGGATAGATGTAGATGTCCTTGGGCCACAGCATCCACTTATCATCAGGTATACTCTGTGCTCGTTTGTCACCGTTATTTTATTTAAAAAAAACATCATATAACTATACCAACTATGTACTAATAACAATTTGCCGTTCAATCAACGAAACAAAAAACGTTGTTCAAATACTAAATAACTTAACTGACGTAACTTCTACACGAGTATGCTGGACAAGTTAAAAACATTTCGCACGCATGCAAAGTTGCTACGGTTGTCGAAATTAGAAACGCGAAATATCCTTCTGGACGACGTGTAACGTAACGTTACGCGAGGCTAAAAATGGGAATATTTATTCTTTATTTTACGTCGATACCGCGCGGCTTTACAAGGGTGATCGTTATTAGAAAAACATCGATTTTGGCATCTATGTCATCCGATTCAAAAGTATCGATATGCTATAAATATTGAAAGGAAAATATCGATGTCCGAAAGCTCGATGTTTTAGATGGCAAATTAAATAATCTAGGATTATTTTATATATTATACAAATTTATTAGTACGGTATCTTTTAAAACATATTTTTTGGGTGCACTGCAAAAAAGTAACTTTGTCAGGAATATTACTTTTAATCTGTCACTTTGTTGATACAGATGTTGACCAGCTTTTAAAAATAGTCTTTTTAAAGATGTCCAGGTAACTTTGCAACACAAACGTTTAATGCCTACTTTCTTCAGCTTTCGATAAGTGGATCCTAGGACTTGCCATAACAATAATGGATCCTAATGGCCAAGAGTATATCGTATATTATTCTCGTAAAGTTTATGTGTAGATGTTTTCGAGGACTTTACATGGATGTAAAAACATCGATGTTTTCCCGCTAAACATCGATGTTTATGAATATCGATCATCCCTAGGCTCCACCACCACTCAAACGATTTCATCCGCAACAGTAAGTACAAACGGTCGTTTTGAAGTTTTCCGTTGACGCGTTGCAAACTATTTTGCATTATCGTTCGGCGTTAATAGCTGGAAAAAGGTATTCTGAATGTTTTCAAATTTTCGAACGACAAAACTAGTCGGGGACGTGTTCTGAATGTGGGACACATTTCCGGATGTTAATTGAGTGTGAATCTATATAGGGTGGATGGGCTTAAGACACAAGTTATTAAGTTTTTTTTTTTAATTTCTACATGTGAAGCGATATGTGTTTCTGTAATCAGTGTTCCACATGAAGTTATTAAGAGGTTTTTAAGAGAATAAGAGTAACAACCGAGCATACAGTCCACCGGATGGTAAGTGCTGTGGCAATTTACATCTACATCTATACTCGATGAAGAAACTAAATTAAGATGCGCTGTGACTCTTGAGGAATAAAATGTCTCTTTTCCAGTTAAAAATAATCAGTGCGTTTCTATTCACTCATCACACGAAACACAGTAGCATTAAACTCCAACTTTCCCTCTGTGGAGTCAACCCACGGCTAAAAGTATGAGTGATGAGTATGAGTGACCAATGAGCACACAGTTAACCTGATGGATGCTGTGGCCCATAGACGCCTACTTTATCCTCGATTAAGAAGCCAAATGTAGATGCGTTGTTATCTCTGATGATTAAGATTAAATGCCTTGGTCTCCAGTTCTCTACACCATGAGAAATACAGCAGCCCTGCGTACTGTAGCCAATTCATGGTGCAGCTATTATTATGGTTGCAATGTTGCAAGGTGGTTTCACCACGTAAAAAGACGGTAATATCGAAACTGGTTAATTTTGTTAGGGTGCTTCACCAGTTCATTGATTGACCCAGGGCGTGTCCAAAACTCCACGTCTAAGCGTGCATTTGGCATGTACCGTTACACCCTATTAAATTCCACTACTGATTATAGATCCCCACATAGATTGCCTCATAGGGGGATATTTGCCATAGTTGGCACGCTTGGCAAACGGGTTGGCAACTGTAGGTTTTTATTTTTGCCGTTATTACGAAGACTCTGTTGATTTACTATCCCCTGATTTGCTTCCCTGTGTCGCTGACATCATACAAGTACCAAATATTCAATGGTTCAATAGTTTTTTTCCATAGGTTTTTACATATAATAGTTATTTATGACGGCTTCGTGGTTTAGCACGCTAAGCGCCGAGGATTCAATCCCCACACGTTACAAGTATTTGTATGGCCTACAAACAATTTTTCCGAATCTGGTTTTTTGTCATTGTGTATTTTATATATATACAAAACTGCTTTTCAAACGGAAAATAAAATTGCATAACATTATACGAAAATGATCTAACATAATACACGTATTAATTACTAGAGCATGTTATAACATATTGGAAAGCTGTATCGGAACAATTTACTAGGAAGTTGAAATACCTGCTATCTCAGTTTAAACTCACAACACACACGAACAGCTTTGACTAGCGTTTAGTTTGCGCTGTGGCAAATGAGTACGTACTATGCTGATCGAGGTTCGTTGCACTGCTAAAGTGTATTTATCGGACGGGAAACAGCTGGGAACCCGGGAACACGGGCAATCGCAAGTAATTCCCGTTGTGAGCACCCGCGAAAGGGCGCAGGGTGCCAACTAGGGCTGCTAACTGTCTAACATCCGACTACGTTATTGATAACGCTTATTTTATGAAAAATAAAACGTTGCCCATACACTAGGATCTTCTACAGTATCGTGGAGGTAGTTAACATACATACATTGCACATGTACAACATCCAGACCCGGAACAATTATTTGTAGTTCATACAAAGTTTTGTTCCTGGTGAGATTCGAACCCGCGGCCCTCATCGCCGCAACTCAATACCAAACCATTGCGCCATGAAGTCGTCACTGTCTAACAATGCTATTGCAACTAGTCTGATCAATACTAGTCTAACAATGTTTAATTTATTCAATAATACATCCAATTCCCTTTTCTAAATGTTAAGTTTTTGGTAAAGAATAGTTAACTTATTTATTTTTGCGAAAATATTGTGTTCTGTTTTTGAAAAGACTTGAACAGCTCGTATACATGTGTTTTATTTCATTAACCGAGTTCTAAAAACGAGAAAGTTCTGTATTCGACGCCTGTCTTTATTTTTTATGTAAATTCAAGAAACCCTCGAAACAGCAACCTCGGAAACAGCTAATCCAAATTTGATGATTTATTATTTATTAAATAGGTCATACTTCAGGCGTGGTCCCTCACAAATAGTAAGAAAAATTTTACACTTATAAGAGTTAAATAGAGGTGAAGTTTTAATGTAACTCTATTAGGACAACATTCCAGTTATTATCTTGAACTGTGAGATGCCTTAGTTCACTCAAAAGGTTAAAATAATTAAACTTAAAAAATAGGCCAAGAGCGTGTCGGGCCACGCTCAGTGTAGGGTTCCGTAGTATCCCGTCCGTCACAATAAGTGTTCCCACTTATGAGTTTAAAGGTGGGTATCCATTATGTTCGCGCTCCAGCAGCGCTCCGCGCTCCTGCAACTGCTCCCGGTAGTGGGTACTGTTGTTTCCATCCAAGTTCAAAATGATTTTCCTAAAAAGTCCTTATAAAGATTCTACTTTTCAGATTTTTTCATATTTTCTAAACTTATGGTTCAAAAGTTAGAGGGGGGGGGGGACACATTGTTTTTTACTTTTGGAGCGATTATTTCCGAAATTATTGACATTATCAAAAAATGATTTGAGTAAACCCCTATTTATTTTTAAATACCTTTCCAGCAATATATCACACGTTAGGGTTGAAATTAAAAAAAAATCACTTCCCACTTTACATATAAGGGGGCTACCCTAATAAAACATTTTTTTCTAATTTTTATTTTACCACTTTGTCGGCGTGATTAATACACATATTGGTACCAAATTTCAGCTTTCTAGTGCTAACGGTCACAGAGATTAAGCGAGGACGGACAGACGGACAGACAGACATGGCGAAACTATAAGGGTTCCTAGTTGAGTACGGAACCCTAAAAAATGATCTCAAAACCTAAAAAGATTGGAATAAATTCCAAATAATCTGTAAATATTACCGTAATAATGTCTTAGCACAGAATTCAATTGATATTATGTAAAAATTATCTTGTTTTTGAAATCGTTTGATTTAATTATCGAATTATATAAATAAAACAGCAATTTTGAAAGAGACAATTTTTTTTATAGAATAAGGGTGACAAACGAGTACACAGTTCACCTGATGGTAAGTGGATACTGTGGCGAACAGACTACTACATCTATCCTCGATTAAGAATCAAAATGCAGATCCTTTGACATCCCTGAGGTTTAAGATGTAATGCTTCGTATCCAGTATAAAAGGTCTCCGTTTCTCTACACTCACCGTACGAAACACAGCAGCATTATTAAGCTGTTATTTCACGCTGGTATTCTGTGAGAGCGTGGTTCTTACCCGGTTGAGCCGACCCATTCGTAATACAGTCATAATTTAGCCGTAACATGGTTCTACCATGTTTTAAACTATAATCCATATAATTCATTAACAGTTGGTGAGCATTCCTCTACGACGTATAAGATATAGTTATATAGTAGTACAAGTAATATTTATAAGTTAGCTGGCTTATATATTATTTTTAAGTAATCTAATCTTTTGACAGCCCTGTTACGAATATACTACGCCATCGCATACTTGATACTATCATAATGATTATTAACATGTGAAGGCCCGTGCCAGGCACCGCCGACCTGCTGGATATGTTTGACATAAGTCAGTTATTTTAATATAGGCAATTAGAGGTTCCTACTGGATAAGTCCGCTCCATCGCCAAGTTTTCGATTAACAGTCTGCGGTTGCCTTTAAGTGGATTTTAAATTACTCGCTGAATCGATTGTAACTACTCGCGTCTCGGATCCGTTGTTCGAATATCGGCCTTGTTGTGGTGTTAAAGTTGGGGTTGGGGGAGTGAGAATCGTGTGCAAAGTTGCGAAGGGTAGCAACGACCTGATATCAAACGTACGAGCTCTGCACTGGCCCGATAACACATTAACACTGTTACTTTTGCTATCACGGCTTCCGTTAGATCTTTCAATGCAGCGTATCACAATTTTAATCTGACAAAACTTCTAACATATATATTTATAATCCATCAATTACAGTATCTAAACAGCCACTGATTACCATAGGCCTCCCTCATATATTGTATCATAGGAGGGATTTTGCCGCAGTTGCACGCTTAAGTCTTACTCTAGACTCTTAAGTCTCCCACGATATTCTTACACTGCCACTACCCAGTATTGATAACTTGAAACTGAAGTAACAAAAGTACATACAATCCACCTGATGATAAATGGCTACAGCTGCCCATGGACATGGTAATTTTTCTGCCTCTCTATTTTCCTTCTTATCTTGACCAGATCCACAGAAATAAGTAAGAAAGTGGTACCTATTTCATTCTTACAATATACCGAATACCAGAGTGAAATAGCAGCTTCATATGCTAATGTGTTTCGTATTGTGAGTGTAAAGAACCAGCGACCCTATCTACTGGAAACGAGACATTCCATAGTTCTCAGGGTTAATAACTCATTTGCATTTTGCTTCCTAGTCTGCTATCTGTAGTCTGCTAGCTGTAGATGTCTAAAGGTCACACCTATTGCCAGCTTGTGAACTGTGTAATCGTTTGTCTTCCACATTGTATATAAAAATAACGTCTAGAGTGAAGTTGTCATTCGATAATATTTTTATTCAGAGAGCGTAGCAGATTTCATATAAATTGACTACATTTTCCACAAGTATATGTGATTTTTACCGAGTTATAAAACGAAACATTATATTAACCTGTTAGACCCAATGATCCGAGGAAAATCGGTTGAAAGTAAGTCTCCAATCAAGCGTGGAAATGTGGATACCATACTGTAAGTATACTTATAAATCTCTATATACGTATAACAATCAATTGCTGATAAAACCAAAAACGCAACCGAATTTGATGAAATTTTTGTTTGTTTTTGAATCAGCCCTTGGATGGTTAAGATTCACAATTAGATTGGTAGATGGCGCTGTTGTCTAGATCTAGAAATAACCCCTACGAAACCTTGGCGGATCACTAGTGGCCATATGAAAGTTAGAAATGTTTTGTTACTTTTGGAAGAGGTTTCTCATGGAAAGGCCAGCTTAGCACTGTTGGTGATGACAATGATAAATTATTACCAGACTTAATGGTAAAAAAGTAATAACAAAACCGACGGCGTTAAAAAGTTTACTGAAAAAAATCTTACCCTCCCTTTTTTTGTATTTGCAGATGCAATATATAAATATTATATAGCCCAGTATGTCACTTCTAAAAGTAAGACAAAAAACTAAGTTAAAATCTATCAAGCTGTTTAGGCTAAAGAACGTGCCGAAAATATAGATACACATACATACCCTTGAAAAATATGTTCAGCCTTGTGAGGCTGTCGGGTGAATAATGTTTATCGTTATTGAACTCTGCGACTTAAGATTTTAAATGCAATTGTGTTGACACTACTGAGATGAATACTAAGATGGAATGCCTTGTTTTCAGTGAAACGCGTATAAAACTCATAATTCTTCATATGCCCTGAAATGCACCATTTCTAGTAAAAAGGTTCTCTGTTTTTTTTTCTCCTTTATATAGAAGAGGGGGCAAACGCGCATGCGGCTCACCTGATGGTAAGTGACTATCGCCGCCCATGAACAACCGCAACACCAGTGGAATCGCAGGTGCGTTGCCGGCCTTTTAGAAAGGAGTAAGCTCTTTTATTGAAGGTCCCTAAGTCGTATCGATCCGGAAAAATCGCCGGTGGTAAAAAATTCCGCTGAGAAGTTGTGCGAGGAAGAAAACTCCTAGTAAAACGCACGGTGCTGGACCGCCAAGCATCCAGATGGTGAGGATGGTATCGTGAACTTTGACGCGATGTGCGTCCGTGAAAATTGGCGACTGGAACTAATCCGAACCATTCGTTAGAACGCTCCCCGTGGTATGTACTCGCAGATAATATAAAAAACGCAAAGGGATGCAACATCCCTACGCAGCGCCAGTGAATCGAGCCGATCAGAAAGAACTCGGTCGTCGACGATTCGAATCGCTCTGCGCTGGATGCGGTGAAGTGGAAGGAGCTAGCACTGGGGTGCCTCAGCCCAGACATGAGAACAGTATTCCATGAGAGGCCGGACTTGCGCTTTGTAAAGTTGCAAGCGATGTGTCGGCATGAAATACTGTCTCCCTCTGCTGAGCACGGTCACGGTTTTTTAGAGGTCAATTTAGCTTTCCACTCCAAGTGACCACGAAACTGCACACTATTCGATATGTCGACGCTGAAGATTCCGATGCTAGATGAGGCAGTAAGAGGAGTGCCTTCAATCTGAGGAGATACGATAAAGGGGCTCTCAATACTCACTATACGAAATGCAGCAGCACTAAGTTGCTATTTACGCTGGTAATAACCTTCCGCGATCGAACCAGCCATTCGTGATACAGTCATAACATAATAATGTCCTCCGGACCGAATTTCAGCCACGGCGGCCTGCCTCAACGAAATTGATTGAAATTCGGCCAAGGCTAGCCATCGGCGCAGGACAGGATTATAGTGTCCATGTGCATGTGCAAGCACAGGTGCACTCTCTATTCTCTCACTCTCATAATCCAATGGAAAGGTAAACAGACACGACCGGAGAGAGATCAGGCGCAGGACCAACGGCTATAAGTGCTTTCCGATGCACGGAGGTGAGACACCGCCAACTTCCTAACTCCGGGCAACTACTGAGAATTTCTTGACGGAAACACTCAATAATTCATTTTTGGCCCGACCCGGGATTTGAACTCAGGACCTCATGATCAGCAGTCGTACTACTACAACCACTAGACCAACGAGGCAAAAATTCATAACATAGCTGTATATGTGTCTACCACATGTAGTTTTTATAAAGATCGTCCACATGCTAATTTTATTCTGTATTATAAATATTGAAGTTTCTTTAGCATATTTTTATATACTATAAAAGTATTCTATAGTCTACAGAATCAGTACCGCGAACGAAAAACACCGTAGCAGTGCTCCCGAGATTGCTACGGAGTGTAGTGTCTAACTCGTAGCGACTTGACAATGACTTTACTTAAGAAGGCTTCCCGTAATTCGTCGCTAATGGATGGTTTTCCGCACTTAAGATTTTATATTCCCGCCCGTGTTGCAACTTAAGAGCTTCATTTCATCGTTGCAAGACCAATTCCGTGCACATTTCTTAGTTCTCACAAGTAATAAGTCTACACTGTTAAGACTTAAGATAATAAAGATTAAATATACGACAATGCATATTGAAATACACAATTATGTATATCATATTCAACGAATATTTTACATAATACCGGCGTGAAATAGCAGAATAATACTGTGTTTCATTTCGTGAGTGTCCGGGGATCCGGAGAGACTTTTTCCTGGTCACTAGTTATTCCTTCCTACCTTAGTCCTCTGGGGTGATATGGCAATTGTTTTTCTTAATCGCGCATATAGAATGTCTATAAGCCGCAGCTCACCATCCATTGGATGGACCGTTTGCTCATTCTATAAAAATATTCTTATTCTATAAAAAATCTCATGATACGGGACTTTGCTTTCACTTGTGGATTTTTGATAGGCTATAAAATGATGTTAATGATGATTTAATGTAACGTGTTCTAATATTGAAAAGACATAAAATACAAGGTGGCCCATAAGTCCTTTGAAATGTAAATTTCGAATAAAATACAAAAGGCGCGCATGAGTGGCGCGCGCGGTGCGGGGGGAGTACTGACGGTTTCTGGGAATTCAGTCGCCATGGAGCGCTTCACCGGTGCGGACCGTGCATTTTGTGTGCGCGAGTTTTATCGAAACAATGATTCGGCTACCATTGCGCGGCGTAAATTTCGAGAATATCAGAATTTACGCAACTTTAAAGACATTCCAAGTGTTCAAACGATTAAGAACTGGGTTATTAAGTTCGAAGAGAGTGGTTCGACGTTGGATAAACAACGGTCAGGTCGACCAAGGACATCACGGACGGAAGAAAACATCGATGTAGTGAAACACTCAATTCGTGAAAATCCTACCCAGTCTACTCGTAAGCGTTCCAGTGCATTAAGCTTACCCAGAACATCGTTACAGCGAATTTTAAGGAAAGATTTACATCTTCACCCGTACAAGATTCAGATAGTACAGGAATTAAAAGATACTGACACTATCCACAGACTAAATTTCGCAAATGAAATGTTGAACCGCTTTACTTCGTTTAATAGCGTGTTATTCTCTGATGAGGCTCACTTTCACATCAACGGCCATGTCAATAAGCAAAATTGTCGCTACTGGAGTTGCGAAAATCCAAATCGCAAACATCAAAAGCCCTTACATAGCCCTAAAGTGACAGTTTGGGCGGCTATGTCAGCGCATGGCATTATAGGCCCTTACTTTTTTGAGGACGGCAGAGGCCGCGCGCTTACTGTTACTTCACAACGGTATGTAGCTATGATCCAGGACTTTTTTACACCAGAGTTGCAGAATTTTCCAGGCATCAATACGCGGACCTGGTTTCAACAAGATGGAGCAACTGCCCATGCCGGTCGTCCGTCAACTTTTCCCTAATAAAGTGATCTCTTGAAGAGGAGATATTCCTTGGCCACCACGTAGTCCAAATCTGACCCCAATGGACTTTTTTTTATGGGGTTATCTTAAGACCAAAGTGTACGAAACCAACCCGCGGACAATTGACGTCCTGAAAGAAAATATCCAAAGAGAAATGGCAAACATTACAGAGCTTACTTGCCGCGCAGTGATGGATAATTTTAAACGTCGCTTACAGGAGTGCCGCGATCGTAACGGATTAGATTTAGATGATGTAATTTTCAAAAAATAATTCCCATTTTATAAGGATTATGACAAAATAAAAACATTTTTCATAGTGTCATTAGTTTTTTTTTAATTATTTTTTTACATTTCAAGGGACTTATGGGCCACCCGGTATAAGTCGGAAAATTGTTAGTTTATAGAAATTACGACATTTTCCCACGTACTTTATTGTATTACAAAAGTAAAACTTTACTAAAACCATACTGCAGCATTCGTGCTAAGGTCAATGAGTCTACGAAAACACTGTAGCAAGGCTCTCGGGATCCTGTAGTGGTTTAAGAAAGTATGTTAAAGAAGACGCTCAAAAATAATGAATGTGCAGGCACGATAGCTTTTAAACTGTATTTTCGTAAAAATACCCTGTAATTTCGTACCTTTTTAACGTTATTTTAATGAAAATAATTTTAATAGAGAATTTTCTAGGTGTAATAACACGTTTTCTAGGGGCCAGCCTGGTGCACCCTCTTTACTATTTAGCTCATGAATAGCAACGTCCACTGCTGTGTTTCGTTCTGAAGGGTATAAGGAGCCTATATAACTCCAGGCTACGAGGCATCTTAACTCAGATGAGTGTCACCTGTATCTATCTTTGTTCAAAGTTAATGGAGGTGTCCATAGACTGTAAGTTGCTACCACTTACTACATGAATAATATAAAAATAGTTTAACCGTTGCTGCAAATTATCCGTTTTGTTAATATTGTTTTAAATGTTCCTGATAAAAAAACTAGCGCCTTTTGTCTCAACTAACAAATGAAATCCATAATGTAAATGTCAAAAACGTGCATGCGCTGAAATATGACTTACACTAGGGTAGATCTCAGCAAAAAAGGAAGATAGAATACTACATGTATTCCAAATTAATTACCATTGTATTGTCAAATTATTATAAGTAAATCACTCACGAACACATGCACCAATAAATGTGTTAATGTTTGTTTTTACAATAAGTTGCAACATGGTTACCGATTCACTTGAAATGTATGTAGTTTTCTGCCTACTTTTACTGGCCTGAGCAGGTAATAAATAGAAAGAATATAAAGAATAAACCGGGTTACAGTTGACAAGTAGTTAAATTTGTCAATTGATGTTTGACACAACATATTTCACTTAGAACAATTTAACATGTAATTTTTTTTGCATTTTATAGAATAAGGGTGACCAAATAGGCGCACAGTCTACCTGATGATAATTAAATGTTGTTGCCCATAGACAACTACATCTACTTGCGACTGAGAATCAAAATGTGTATACGTTGCCATCCTGAGGACTAAGTAGGGATACCTCATTAATAGTAAAAAGTGTCTATACGAACACATAAAGCTTATATTTTTGCACGTGTTATGATTAAATAAATTTTCGTTTGTGTTTGTATCACCTGTTCTCTACACTCAACATACCGTTATTTTTTACGTTGGTATTCTGTGAAAGCATGATCTTACCCCGGTTGAAGAGACCCGTGCGTGCTACAACCATAATAAAGCTGCAGCACCATAATGTGGCCTTATCACAAAATAATACTGTCGGCAATTTTAAACTTTTATCGTTATAATGATTAAATGTGGCACACCAGTATTTGTCTTTGAGATGACTTGCAAAAAATAATTATAGCAACAAGGATGCCATCGCCGTTAGTGACGCGCGAGCACGACGCTAACCGACGTCACTGACGTTAATATTCATATAGAAAATATTAGGCGGGTGGTGGGCGTAGAGGGGGCTAGAGGGGGCTGAGCTGGGCTAGAGGGGGACATGCGGCGATCGACGGCCCCCAGCGCCGGCGGCCACTCCAACACGCTCAGTTCGCCTTTAATGAACTTTGTCACCGTACAGTATAAGAGAACACTTCTTTGACGGCTTTGTTGCTATCGCGTATTAGTCCGAACAAAGCCCATGTGTGAAGTCACTTGGAAGGGGTGAATGCGAGCTGGCACTTTTTCCTGTTCTTATTGTTTTCGCTTTTTGCAAAGTCAAATGGACCGATGGGCGCAAAATGTTTGATGCTCGTGTGCCGATAACAGCCGCAAGGATCGCTCCGAGGACACGCCCGCGCCGTATAAATACTGGAATCTTAATTTCATCTCTATAAAATTATGAAGTAACAAAATGTTATAGTTTAAAGAAAATTTATTTAAAGTTTTATTTCGTTTATATAAAATAATAGATTAGAATCACTTTATTCAATATAGATCAGAAGAATACTTAGTGAAAGTAATTTTTTTTGCTCCTGGGAAGAGCCAGCAAGAAATCCAGCGGGAATTTATTTTTTAAACAATAATTTAGAAAATAAAATTTTATACAATTAAGTATGAAAACATTTAAAAACAGCATGGTAGCGATTACCTCATTCCCAGGGGTTATTATCAACCATGTACTCTGTAATATAAATAATACTTATTGAAAAATTTTTGTTTGATAAAAAATTTAAGCTTTTAGGCATATAGGTTTTGCATATTTTTGCAGTAAAGTTGATTTATATTTATTTGGATTTACTGGTTAAAATAAGTACTTTATGTGTCTATTTTGAAGTATTTAATAAATTGTTAAAATAAAAGGTAATTTCTGACTTATAGGGAAGATCTGTGAATGATTATGTAAAATTTGCTAAACTGTTAACATATTTATATGCTTCACATTTTAATATTTCGTAAGAATTATAATAAATATAATTCCATATAAATATTGAAATAGAAAATACAAGTACAAGCAAAAAACCAGGACAAATATATTTTATTATAGAAGGTTGTTAGTTATGTTGTAATAATAAATACAAGTGTTACATATTCTGGTTGTTTTGTCGTCTGTTTTATGAAAGAAGTCCCGTGGAAAATATGCGCGTTAAAATGAAGTATTTGTTTTACGACAAGCCACAGTAAACTTATAAGGTATGAAACTTAACAGTAACCATCAAATTTCGCGGACACTGTGTCGAAGCAGCCAAGAGATTACTTTCTTGAAACATACGCGCACTTTTAATAAAATAATCTAATACCAAGGGTTCTTACTATAATGGCGTCTCGGCTAGAAGTTGCCACTAAAGAAAAATTACAAATGCTTTCCCAAGTACCGCAATATAAAATCTTGAAGTCAGAGGAATTTTTTACCGTGGAATGTTATTAGGGAAACAATAAAATTCCTTCCACGATTGTTTCCGCAACCATGTCGCTTAGCGATATAGTTAATAAAAATGTAATAAATTAATTGATTTAAGTATTTCAACCGACCCCAAAACCTCTCACCTGTATATATTTCATGTATTTTTTAATTTAAATTGTACACAACTTTGTATCATTTATTTTTGAATTTATATATTTCCTTTCTATAAAGTTTCAAAGTATATTTTTATTTCTTATAAACAGGTTGTTACTTAAGGAAAAAGTAAATAAGAGTGATAAGTTTACATTATAACTTCAACATACTGGGTGGTAGGACTGCCTTTAGGACTACCAGGCCCGTTTTTTTTTAGAATAAGGTTGAGAAACGAGTACACAGTCCACATGATGGTAAGTGGATGTTGTGGCCCATAGACATCTACATTTATCCTCGATTAAGAACAAAACAAAAAATACGTGGTAGAGCCATGCTGCAGTTATATTAGTAGTATAGTTGTAGCACGAATGGGTCGGCTCGACCGGGGAAGGACCACGCTCTCACAGAATACCAGCGTGAAATAGTAGCTTAATGCTGCTGTATTTCGTATGGTGAGTGTAGAGAAACGGAGACCCTTTTTACTGGAAATGAGGCATTCCAACTTAGTCCTCACGAGTGACAACGCATCTGCATTTTTAATTGAGGATACATGTAGATGTCTATGGGCCGCAGCAACCACTTACCATCAGGTGGACTGTGTGCTCGTTTGTCACCCTATTCTATAAAAAAAAAATGCAGATGCGTTGTCACCCCCGAGGACTGAGTTAGAAAGCCTCGTTTCCAGTTAAAAGGATCTCCAGCTTTCCACACTTCCCATACGAAACAATACAGCAGCGTTGAGTTTCTATTTTACGTTGGTATTCTCTGAGAGCGTGGTCTTGCCCCGGTCAAGCCGACGTATTCGTGATACAACCATAATATAGCTGCAGCGTGGCTCCATCACGTAGGAAACGACAAACGTCCTAGTCCACCAGTGATGATGATGAAGAAGAAGTTTTTGCATGCTAATATTTGATAGATGAATAGATAATAACTATATCGTTACGTTTAAGAAGGCGTTAACCAACTATAATATGCAAATAGGTTTCTGAAAGAAAGAAGATAACTTGCATAACATCAATTTTGCAAACAAAAAGATATACTTAAATAAATATTTAAAAAAAATGGAATCGCAATAACAAAAAGGCTACCGACTCAGTATAACGCTACTGCAACCAAGACACCGCAACGCTGATGTTCTGTGGGAGACACATGTTTACTTGTAGTTTAAGATCTTTATTTCTCAAAAGAATTACAGTTATAATCGTTTCTAAATGTTTAACCTCTATTTCGTTAATAACGAATAACTTTCGATTAACGTCATTATAGAAGTCGAAAATCCAAATAATATTGCAATAGCTCGACACAAAATCATTCATCGAAAATCTCCCGTATTTACATCTCGGGCACATTGGCGGAGGTGATTACTGCGTCAGGTTGATGCAAACTGAATAATTCCCACAGCCCTTAGGCACCCTAATTCTACACGAGGGTATCGTAGCAGTGGTTCGGACGTTATTCCGTCAAAATCTGATCAAAGTGTTCGAAATGGAACAAGCTGGCACTTATCGGATCTGTTGTCCGTACAAAATATACTGCAATACATTGTGGTTAGATTACATAGATATGCTATGATTTGTGGGTGTATATGTTATATGTATATATCGAGTGACTAATAGGGCTTTATTCATAATGACCACACAGTTTAATTAAAGATACCCAATATGAATAGGTAATATGATAAAAATTAAAACAATTATACTTGCCGAGCTTTATGATTATAGCCTGTTACTGTAAAGAGAAATAGGTTAGGTTATGACTAGACAATGTGATAAATAATGAAGTTTAAATCAGTTTAAGTCAGTATTCATAACGTAGTCTGATATGACTTGTCATTATTCATATTGCCCGAGCATTATAAATAGTGTCCTGATTAATCATTCGATCCATATGTTTGCTTCCTCACGTTTAAGACAAAGCTTTACAGTATATTGCAAAAAATAATAAAATAAAAAGTAAGACAATAAAGTGATACTCGACTACAGTACCAAAAACACACTGAAGATCCTTACCCTACGTTTGCACCGAAAAACATCGAACATGTCATGTTTTGAAACAAATCGCATTAAATAAGTGACACAACATCTTTTGTTGATGGTGATGATTCGTAACATTTTTTAAGCATTTTATAAACTTACTTTGTTCGTATATCTCTCCAATTCAAGTTCAATTTCATTTTAAGTTTATGTTCAGTTAAATTTGTAATCAATTTTTGGCTGACAGCCGATTAAGCTGAAATTTAGCAAACATATAACTTTGATAATGCACTTCAATGGTAACTGGCCTTAGCAACGCAGCAACTAATAGATTTTAAAATTTTCGGTGTCACGGGAGGGACTGAGATGTTTGACGTCCTGGTGACATAGTTAACGAGATGTTCTGTATAATGAGGTCTAGCAGTAGTATGCTTGGTTAGATCGGGTTGTTATTTTTTATTTCAATAGCCCCGCAAAACATGCTTGGTAGGAATTGGTGTTCTTTTACGAGGATTTGTGGTCTATTCAATCTAATATAATTGTCGGGACGTTTCGGACCGCTTTCGCCAACGGCATTTGAATAAAAATTGCAGTTGAATTAAAAAGTTAAACACGAATCTGTAAAATTAGTCTGTATTTTGTTATAATGTCAATGAGTAGGTAGCACTCGCGTAAATATAATAAATCAATATTCCGCTATTATTGTGTGCTCTGTGTTATGTACGTACTTATAGTATGTTCAATATTGAAATAAGGAAGGTAAGAGCGCTATATACATTCTTTAATGTTCATTAGTATACGACTACACCACAAACTCGAAGTCAACCAGTGGGTGATGGAAAGAGTATGGTCGGAGTTTACTGGTGGATTAGATTTGTAACGAAGAAATCCGCCGGAGAACCAAGGTCACCGACGTAGCCTGCTGGCAGCAACCGGATTCGTGAAGCCGAAGATCGAGCTAAGTGGCGCGCCTTGGCAGATACCTATGTCCAGCGGTGGACTATCGCAGGCTGATGATGATTATATGTAAATAGTTTTTGTAGAGAAGGCAAACGAAAATGTGGGTCGCGGAAAACCTGCTAGTAAGCCAAGAGGATATGCAGTGGGTGTCGGCCTTTTGGAAAAGAGTAGGCACTTTTTGAGAAGGTCCCTAAAATATTAATCCATCCGAAAAATCTGCTGGAAACAGTATATTCCATAATGTGGGCGTGCATAGCAGAAAATACGTATAGAAACGCAAGAATGTGAACGAATTGAAATGAGTTTGGAGTTCAGATCTCTGCAGTGTACGATGAATCCTAGCGGCTGGATTTCTCTTGCGGCCAGGCTACACACCCCGTCTTGCCTGTGAGCATGCCTGCACAAACCGGTTTGCACAGGTAAGCGCGTGCGTGTGGACGGTAAGACGGTGGCTCGCGCAAGCGACCTACGTAATCGTTGACGTGCTGAAGTACGTATGTAAGATTGGACTGCGCGGGATTGATTTGCACGGTTTTGCCTGCGAGCTTACTTGAACATGTGGCCGTTTATTCAAGCCGTGCTTCAGTCCGTCTAAATTATTGTTGACGACACATGTTATGTTATAAAATCTTAAAAATGAGTGATGTACACAATTATTCTAGGGATTTTTTAACTGAATTCATAGAATTGTACAAATCGTTGCCGGCGTGGTGGAAAATTAAAAGTAAGGAATATCCCGACAGTAACAAAAAAAATGAAGCTTATCATTTATTAATTGAAAAACTAACTTTCTTATTTGTTGCTTTTTTACAAGTAAACAATAATATAAGGCTCCGTTTAAAAAATTTCTTCCGGCCACATCGTGACGTGACTAGCTCTCATAACACTTTGAGGTTTGCACAGTCCAGTTTACACAAAGTTACCTGCACGAGCCACTGTACAGTCATGACTGCACAGGTCTGGACTGTGCAGGCAAGACGGAGCGTGTAGTCATTATACATAAATGAGTTTTAAATGTGCAAATTGTTCATGTGCCTTATTAAACTGTAACTGCAATTAACATAACAGTGTCTTTTTTGCTGCATTGCATTGGGCAAAATATTCACTCCAGTTGATCTCTTTCATTTAGCATACTTAAATGGTCAGTGTGTGACTTTATTATTACAGTCATTAAGCTTTTTGTATACGGGTAGAGTCATATTAGTAGTACAGTTATGGTACAGTATTAGTTACAGTACGCTTTCACAGAATACCAGCGTAAAATAGTAGCCTAATGCTGCTGTGTTTCGTATGGTGAGTGTAGAAAACCGGAGACCCTTTTTACTGGAAACGAGGCATTCCATCTTAGGCCTCACGGGTGACAACGCATATAAAAAACATAAACACTCACGCCTGTCACCCAGAGGGGTAGGCAGAGACTACAGACTTCCATTTAGCACTATCCTGACATACCTCTCTCGCCTCTTCTACATCCATATACCTACGCATACATGCTCGTCGGTTAAGGGTACAACGCATCTGCATTTTGATTCGTAATCGAGGATAGATGTAGATGTCTATGGGCCAGGTATGGGATAGTGGAGTCTCTTACGGAGCAACTAAACTATATCAAATCACATTAAATAAGAAGTTCTTCTGCTTTTTTCATTCCATTTTTATGTTACTTCATTAACTTAATAAGTGACAATCGAAAAAAATACACACTATTAGAAATTCTACACAGACATTTCTCAATTTATGCTGGCCGAGACGAATGCTACCGACACTTGAAATAAAGGGATCTGGTTAACTGCATCGCTCTTACCATACTGTCACCCAACTCGATGCACTCCATAAACTTACTAAGGATGTCGAAGCTTTGATTAAATTGATTTTAGATCTCAAGCTTTCACTAGAATACGTAGAACATAACTAGGAGACGAACGCAATTCAAAAGACCCCTAAATTAATCTTCAAGATGTCTATTGTTTCATTTTACAGGAAGTTTCACTCTGGGTGACGTAATTACCACTACATTAAATGTCACAAATTTCAATCGATTAACCGAATAGAATAATTAATGACACAAAAACCAAGATATAGACTTAGATCACTTGTAGACTATAGTACAGTATAACTGACAGTGTGATTCCCATAGGAAGTTCTGAGGCAGAACTGAAGATGAAATTAAATAAACTGTTCTTGCTTTACAATGATGAATGATTCATAAAACCTCTTTTCCTAAAATAAGTCACAGATAAAAAATTTGTACTTATTATAAGTAATACTTAGTAAGCGATCTAAAGTTTTATTTTTAGATAAAAATTGGTATAGATTTTGTTTGCTTTTCCTATCTATTTTATTTATTCGTAAAATTTAATATAGAAAGTGCTTATTACTTTGAATAAGATACTGAGACCTGCTAAGTTTTTCATCATCTAACAGCTTTCGAGGTAGCCTGTACGTACGGCTGATTCTACACTGACGAATTAACAAATTTGACTTCACGAACTTGTGTGGCGCATACACCTCTCCTCGGCCCGGGGAGGCGGGTGTCGGGGTGCGGCCTCAGGGGGATGGGGTGGTGGCGAGCGCCGTTAGATCGATTGCTATCGTTGATATTATTCTGTGGTAATTAGAATCAGCGCGGTGCTGCGACTTGTTATGTGCCCGTCGACTCTGTATACACATCGTTTACTCTGTACGTGTGCGTTGCTATGCAATTCATGAATAAGCAGCAGTTCTAGTCCATGTTGCTGGCAGAGATGTCTATTTCAAAATAATATACATATTTAATCTTTTGAATGGATCCCAGTTATATCACAATCGACATAAATGCTTCATAGAAATAATGGCGGTTAACATTTTCGTTTTTTTATAGAATAAAAGTGCAACAAACACACACAAGTGAACAAACACACAGTCCCTGATGGTACTGATGGTAAGTAGTTGCAGTGGTCCCTAGACATCTATATATATATCCTCATCTACGAATCGAAATGCAGATGCGTTGTCACTCCTGAGGACTAAGATGGAATGCCTCGTAAAACGGGTCCTCGAAAAACGGAGACCCCGTAAACGGGGTCTCCGTTTCTCTACATTCGCCATACGATACACTGCACCGTTAAGCTTCTATTTTACGCTGACATTCTACGAGAGCGTGGTCCTTCCCCGGTCGAGGCTATCCATTCGTGCTACAACTATACTAATAATACATCTGCAGCATGGCTCTACCATGTAGAACTCATAAATAAAATGAGAAATCTACAAAAAGATTAGGTCTATAGATAGGTCTAAGAATCTAAAATACACTAATTTCAAACGGACAAAATGTAGATAAAAAAATAATTAACTTGTAATTAAAAGTAATCAATAAATTTATTAAATTAACCATCGATAACATCGTTTGTTTGATTGTTGCATAAAACTATTGTAAAAATGTGTTAAGCAGATTTAAAATACAACAAATAATATAACATTACACTGTTTTGATAATGTTCGATTAAACCGCAAGTATTACACTGGGTCAATGTGTCGCTCACCGTATCCGTCTAAGTGAATCAACTGAGGGATGACTTTCGAAGATCTAGTGGTGCTGGATGGTGTATTTAAAATATCATTTATAAATAATCAGAACAAAACTTATAATGAAAGGAACGCAAAATAAAAAAAAGAATATGTTTGGAATACTTTAAAAATTATAATTAATAGGTTTTGACGGTTAAATGATTAGATTATTTTTAAGAAACTGGAACCAACTACAACATGTCATGTTAATTTAAATAACCAAATAAGTAAAAACACAAATAATAACTTTGCGCAAAATCCTAATCCTGGATGCGGCTGGAGCTCTTGAGTGATGTACGAGTATAAAATATATTGATTTAGTCGAATTCCAAAATGAAAATCTTGCCTTTAATAATATCAATTGCATTTAATTCAAAAACTAAGGGAAAAAAACAAAACTTTTATATTGAAAGATCATTACAAATATACATAAAAGTAGAACTAGTGTGTAACGCTAAAACTATGATATTGTGTATCGATGCAGTCTAGAACCGTCAGTGTGTTCAATCGTTCAAAATTCAAATTTTTGATTGGCCGGGAAATTTGCCATTGTTGCGTTTCGATTTACGATAGAACGCAACATAACTGAAAACTCATATACCGAAAAGACACGAAGTGTCTCATTTTGATTCTTAATTTTTTTTTAAAAACGATTTCGGCGAAAACCTTAGGCGTACTTCGAACGGAATTACAGAATACAGATGTCAGAACTGGTTTGCTTCAGTCTTTAGCTTGAATTAATCTTTATCATTATTAGATTGTGTAAAAAAATCGAGCGTAAAATTGTTATTATTACTTGCAATCGTGTTGTCGGCTGTGAAGATCGATTTACACTTCGACGAGTACAGTAGCGAGTGAACTTGCGAATTTAGCGAGCTAAGTAAAAATTCTCGCTTAAACGGCAATTATTGAGTTAAGTAGCATGTTAACAATTAAGTTGAACCGGATAGCCGGTCGATCTATTTTTCTGCGAGTGTAGTTCAAGTGTTGCCTTGCCGCTCGTGTGAACGGGCGAGTTTATTTCAATGCATATATATTTGAACGCTACTGTCCACTTAGATGTTTATTCTCAACTGCCCTGTAACAAACTCGCTACTGTACATGTCGAAGTTTTATATTAATTCTAATGCTGATAATACACAAACTACTGTATTTCTGTATGTTAACATTATAAGTTGGACTCGGGTCACATCAAGAAAATTAGTTACGAGTGATATTTTAAGAAATTCACGAATATTTTTATAAAAGCGATTTATCGAGCCTTTAGTCGATTCTATGCTATGGAAGTGTTTCATATGGATTCTCTTTCGCCACTAACACGAAATTAACACGTAGCGCCCGTGATTTTATTTGTTCAACATTGAATTGGCAATGTTTGACTTTACGAAATTTAAATTATACAATACTTATTGGATTATAAAAACCATTTAAGACAGAATATTTCCGATTATCGCTTCCTAAATAATTAGATCCGTGTCGCTGAGGATTATTCTTGTAATAAGTAGCAATTCCGCTCAACGGTTGTCGCTGCAATATTTCTCTTTCAGCGCTTTATTGCATTTCTATAATCGTGTGGTAATTGCTGCACCTGTGCTAACAATAGGTAACGCTTCAATGAATCTGGGCGGGGGCGGAATAAAAACAACACAGGAACCCAATTGTACTCGCTAACACATTTTAACAATTAATTCAATTTTATTTTTCACAGCTCTATAATTGTTCCGGCTGAGGCTTTTTTTGTTCGGTAAATTGAGAAGCGTGTTAAATTTAAAAAAGTCATTATATAAAATGTATTGATGACGGAGAAACAATGAAATTATAATTGTGCGGTTTCTCTAAGGAAAAATAAAACTCTTTAATTATAATAACGCTATTTGTGAGTATTCGAGCTGGAAAGAATCGGAAAGGAATACAGGTAAGGCTATAAGAGCGACTAAATCTTGTGTCGATCGATGTTCTTCCTTTGAAACATCTTGACGATATTTTATTTGCGGAATTATCAGACGCAACTGATACAAAGCATGGAACGAGTCCGGGACAAGTGGGCGGCGCTTAAACACCTCGCTACGAAATGTACAATCAACGCACGGAGGAATCTTTCGTTGACGCCACTTTTGCCTCAAAGCGTTGCCCTCATGATAGGCTAAATCCCGAGCAAGACATTTTCCGTTCTGCTACCGGGCTTTGTGGAATCGCAATCAGCCGCCGGCGGCCGGCAATTATTCAAAATACATCGGGCGGTATTAGATAGGTGTGCGGGCGATTCGTTTTGCATTGTGAATCAGGTGTACTTTGTGTTGGCACGCCGTGGGGCCCGTGTTTGTGTGTCGTCGGGGCGGCCTTTTGCTGAATTGTCACCGCTGCGGGGGATGATGCGGGGGATCGCACAACGCGTACTGTACGAAACGTTAACGGGCAACCGTTATCGTGCGCGTTAAGGCGCATTTTCGGGAGCTTGTTGCTCGTTTGCGTCTACTCACTGTATCTTTGGTGCATTATATCAAGTTTTACACAGCGATTTTACGGCACGCTGGAGTTTATTGAGTATTACGCTATAAAGCTGCTGAATTTGTTTTGTATTGGCTCTTGTTACTCAATCATTTTATGATTATCTGGTCTACACTGACGTGATACATGTAAAAATATGTATTGGTGGTTGAATGTTCGATCGACATTGTCATGCAAAAACGAACATAAAGTTGAAAGTTAACGATGTACGTAAAACGAACATTACTTTTAATGATATTTAATGAGCGAAAAAATTAAATTTGTTTTGGGAAAACAGCATGATAGTGTTACTGTTTTCAAGCGGGTAAAAGTCCGCGAAAAATAGTTTTAATATTTAAAATATTATCGAAGGTTAAACCGATTTTTCAAATATCATAAATTTCAAAATTAAAATATACTTTGGCAAAAATGTTATTTTCATTGCAATTAAATCAATGAGAAATCATTTTCTTTTTTAGAATGAGGATTACAAATGATCACAGAGTGCACGTGATGGTAAGTAGATGCTTTGGCCTATGGAAATCTACATCTTTTTTCGATTAAGAATCATAATACAGATGCGTTGTTATCTCTGACTACTAAGACGGAATGCCTCAACTCCAGTAAAGGGGGTCTCTAGTTATCTACAACCACGATGTGTATCGTACACAACAGCATTAGGATGTTATTTTACTGGTATTCTGTGAGAGCGTAGCTATTCCCCGGTCAAACCAATCCATTCTTGTTACCACTATATTAAACTTGCAGCATTGATCTACCATATCAACGAATGATAAATCATAAATCGAATTCGAACAATCTGGACTGACATTCCAAACTGTCCGATGCGGTATAAAAATTATGCGAAAATCCCACCGGAGGTCTAAATTGGCGACAGCGTACAGCAAATCGCCCGTCACCGCAGCCCAACGACGTACGATAACTTTAGGCCTGCGTTGCCTGCATTAGTATGCCCTTTGCGCAGTTCGTAGCCACGCCGTACATTATTTGTATACACTAAGCATGAAATGTTGCCAAGCAAACGTGTACTATTTGCGAGGAGGTTTAGAAAGCGGGCGCGAGGGGTGACCGGGGGCACCGGCTCACCCTCGTTTTGTACCCACCCTCGCCTCATGCGTGAACGGATGAGAAACCCTCACCCACTCTGAGGTTTCAATATTCCATACCGAAATGCATTCAATTGCAATATTTTTAGATAAATGGAAAAGGAACGAGTCGCGCACTGTCGCCGGCCCCTAGCGGCGGAAAAACTCAAAACGACTCGCTGGCTCCGTGTTTACCTTTGTGACCGTTTCATTTCACTCGCAAGGAAGTGGACTTGGTTCTCTTCTTGCTTTTGTACGCGAAACTATGCCAAACGTTGCGAAAGAATTTAATAAATTGGTTCGATGGAAATATTGAAAAATAGAGTTAGACGGCGGCCATTCGCTTTGTTTATTTAGTTTTGTTAACAAGCATGTGCGTCTCAGTGTTTTGAAATATTATGACGATATTATGGACAGATTGAAGCCAAAAGAAAATCATCACGTGATAAATATGACTAGAAATAACGTGTCGTTTTTTGTTACTACATTAATTTAATTTATAGTAGTAGTGGTCGAAATTCGACCACAGCACAGTATATTTAGTATAAGTTATATTTCGATAAGTACTTCAATTTCATTCATATAAAGACCAAATTTGCGATATATTGAAAATGGATTAAGAGTTCCTTTAAGCGAAGAATATGTGTACGTAGACATATTAATGTGAAAGAAGCTACAGAGGTGTATCAGGATTGTGCCAAATGGAAGTCCGTAGTCTTTACCCACCCCACTGAGTTACAAGCTTGATAATTTATACGGTTTGCTTCCTAAGGGCGGATTGCCAATCGTAGTTCTTTATCAGTTCAAGTTGTTATCAGGAAGATGCTACTGCCCATATCCCCTGTCATTATTTGTCTCTCTCTCTCTGTCAGCTCTCCAACACCCACGCGACGATATTATGAGGTACTGGAGTCTCTTATACCAGCCAATTACACGGATCGTTACACGGGCCAAGTATATAATCTATATTGAATAAAAATGTTTAATCTGTTCTGTCAATCAAAATTAATTCAGTTATCCGGTTAATAACTACCAATGCGGATATAAGCAGGATAAAAGGTCACACGCATGTTATACTGTTTCATTTATGCTAATCATCTAGTTAGAATTTATTTAGAATGACATTATGTGTTGAGTTTAAGGCTTTATTTCTCAATAAAAAAAAATTATTTTTTATTATCTCCATATATCTGTCTTACATCATATGGCATAGTGCAAGGCAAATCAAAACGCGTAAACCCGGGTAAAACCCAGTCATTAGTAACGGACTGTGCTTTCCGCAATCTTTAAAATCACATATAATAATATAACGTAAAACTAATTAAAGAAAACATTTTATTAAATCTCAGTTATAGAACTGTAATGTGTTTTTCATAAACGTAACATAATATAATATATCCGAATTCATCTTCTTTTTCATTAGCCCATAACCGTCCATCGCTAGGCTTGAACCTCTGTAGCAAGGATTACTAGTAGGTATTATATTTAGTAATACTTGCCAATACTTTCTCGATTTGTATTATCCTTATTATATGTATATCAAATGTAATGAACATATTTTTCTAAGAAACATATCTTACTGAGTAGAGAATAATTATCATTCATTTGTCACTATCACAAGTCCGCAGTTGAACATGGTCATTCTCTTAGATTCATATAAAGCACAGTCCTGGCCCAACTGCATCAGTGGTTATTAAACCATCTAGTGGGGGGTTGTCCAACAATGCGCTTGTTTGTACTGTAAGATGCACCACCAGAAGTTTTTTTTCTCGGCTGATTATGATTCTAATTGCAATTTTAAATTTATCATAAAATTAGAGGATCACAAACAATGGTGCACTCTTATTTCTCTCACTCTCATAGTCCGATGGGAAAATCTGACATAAACTAAGAAAGATTAAGTGCAGGTCCAACTGCAAAAAAGGCTAACTTCCTAATTTCATGCTGATAATAAGAATATCTCGACAGAAAAACCCAATAACTGATTTTAGGCCCGACCGGATTCGAACTCGGGACCTCAGCAGTCGCACTGACGGCAGTCATTTACTACTGGATGCGGTGTGTTTGTTTAAAATCCTTATTTGTATAAAAACGGAACTCTCATTCGAGGTTGTGTGAAGTGTGAAGCAAACTTAAAGATGTATTCACGTCAAACATCTTTGACAATTTCTCATCTTAAACATAAAGGTATAAATATTGTACCATTAACCATCAAGTTGTAACTTTCTGTAGCGTGCCTATTACGAGGTCCGTAGAGAAGAGTACTATTGAGCGCGATAGAAGTTATAGACGAAACGTTGAGTGTCCTCACTCCTCACACCGACGTCTATTGGTCCGTACGAGCGGTGAATCGAATTCAATTTGAGCGTAACGCACGAGATAATTGGTGTCAACAATATCGAAGGGTTCGGTATGAGGATGATGTGCTGGCGAATTCACTGTGGCGATTTGTATGCACGGGTATGCGACAAACGGTGGACCCAGAGTAACAAGCTTTTATTGGCTTCACGTCTGGCTATCTCTCTATATATAGTTATACATAAAAGTATTTTCTGTTTGGCTTCAATAATATATGATAAATTCCCCAAACACATCAAACAATTGCCTTTTTAAGCTACATCTTAAAAAATATCTGATAGCCAAATGTTATTACAGATTGCCTGATTTCTTAGTTAATAATAATTAATAGTTAAATAATTAATTTTTTCAAATATAGTATTGAATTGTGACATTTCTCTAATGTAATCTTAGGAAATGCCATTGAAATTTTTGCACATCTAAAATTATGTTCCTGTGATTAGTTTATCTTGTATAACAATTAATATATATAGTATAATTTTTGGACGCCATAAATGGCAAAACATGTAGTTCGTTTTAAGTTTTAACACCTTTATATATTTTTACTCATGTTTTACAAAATAAATATCTTTATCTTTATCAAACTATGTAACCGAATCTTTTAATGTAATTTTTACCAACAGGCGGCCGATTGACTTGAAAATTTGCACTCGTATCAACAACCGATATCAATACAATAATTATTAACTTCACATTTTTTAAATAACTTGATCACCAGGATTTTTCTAATTCTAAAATCTTTTAATTCTACCATCATGACTACTAATGCGTGCTTTTTTAAGTTTTCTTAATTATAAATATTATTTTAGTATTTAAAACACGTTCAAATGCTATATTTTATTACATATAGCACTAGCGATCTTGCCATGGCTTGGCCGGGGTAGGATTTATTAATGTGGCGTTATTTACATTTTAGGTTCTCAAAGACCATTTGTTTGTCAATTTTTCTTTAAAAAAACAAAAACACAAAGTTATCACATTAATGTAGCCTAGATTCCTCCTGCTTTTGCTATCTGTTCGTGAATATTCAATACAATCTGTTTAGCTATTCCTAATATAAGCCCGAATACACAGACCGACAAAATTTTTATTTTTATTTTATTTTATTATAATTCATGTCTAGATGAGAGCAAATGAAACCATCAGCTCAATATAAGGCAGTTACTTCGATGTTACATACTTTAATTTTATTTATATTAATAGATTATAATATATTGTATTGTAGTAATATACCAACTAGGTGGTGCGAGTCAGTATGGGGAGATGGTAGCCTCTTACCTATGTACCTCTGTTGCAAAATAGCAATATTTGCACTATTGTTTTCAGGTCTGAAGTGTAGAGAGAGCAAGTGTTATTACTGTGAGGCATTTATTAAATTCTCTAAGGTCTCCGTGAAGCGTTCTTTGTTGTTGGCTGCAGGTATGGACACCTGAGATAGTCATTTACCATCAGGTGGAACGTACATACGTTTGCCACATCGATTTTATACATAAAATCACGCATACTTTCAATGCGGTATTATGTTTTAAGAACTCATATATTGGATGATTAATCCTGTATCGTTCAAAACGATTATTATAAAGTTATTAATAGCAAACACTTTTCTTGTCATTATCTATTAATAATATTCTACGTGGTAGAGCCATGCTGCAGTTATATTAGTAGTATAGTTGTGGCACAATTGGGTCGGCTCGACCGGGGAAGTACCACGCTCTCACTGAATACCAGCGTGAAATAGTAGCTTAATGATGCTGTGTTTTGTTTGTTGAGTGTAGAGAACCAGAGACCTTTTATACTGGAAACGAGACATTCCATCTTAATCTTCACGGATCCGCATTTTGATTTGTAATCTATGATAGATGTAGATGTCTATGGGCCGCAGCAAGCACTTACCATCAGGTGGACTGTGTGGTCGTTTATCACCCCATCCTATTAAAAAAAATGACTTTCTGTTATATTTACCTATAAAGGTTACTCTTACTAATTGTATTTGTGAAATGGACACAACAAACGATGTTTTATTTTCATAAGTCGAAGAAGTAAATAAATTCCTTTTCATTTCACTCAGGTGCGATATTGTACTAAGTATTATTGTATTCCATGTATCTGCTGTGGCTACATTATAGTTGTAACACGAATGTGTCGAATCGAACGGGGAAGGACCACGCTTTCGCAGAATACCAGCGTGCAATGGCAGCTTTACGCTGCTGTGTTTCGTATGATGAGTGAAGAAAACCATCTTAGACCTCAGGGGTGACAACGCATTAGCATTTCGCTTCTTCATTGAGGATCGATATAGATCTCTATGGGACAAAGCATCCACTTACAATCAGATTGATTGCGTGTTTGTTTGTGAACTTTATTGTATTAAAAAAATCGTCACTAGAAAATACGAAAAATTTAATTCCGTTTTAATTACATTTTTCAGAAATACCTAAAATTAACCAAATTGTTGCAAGCAAACGGAAGAGGAACGAAAATAAAGCTCCATTAAAGAAACTTGTGCGATAATTTTGTACAATGCAAGATTTTACACTTGCTCTGTAGACGAACGCTTTGTTGAAGGCGAGCAGTTGAAGCGAATCTTAGCAGAAACATAATCCCATTACCGAAGACAATAGAAGAAATTCAACAATAATTTACTGAAAAAAAAATGAATACAATATTAAATTTGTTTTACCGTTTGACTTAATAAAAATATACAGTTATATAGCACATACTTTTCACTACTAGGCACAGATTCATTTCTGAGTTGGTGGTAAGGACAAGTCTGCCGCTCTGTCCCAATGCGTGTTAGCAGACTTCACATGTCTTCGAAATATTTTATATTTTTTTTATTTCTCAGACACGCAGCTTTCTTTACGATGTTTTCCTTCACCGCCGAGTACGTGGTGAATCAGCACTTGGCAATAAAGAATTACATTAGTACCGGCGGGAATCGCACCCGGGACGTTAGTGTAGCTTTTAACGTATCTTATGAAGTTAAAATTTTTTATAGGCAAAATTTTTTGACACTTTTCGCACAATTCATCGTTTTCATCTCGTTTTATAAACGACGTTATTAAATAGCAAGTTAGGAACTTAAATGGATTTTTTTATCCTTAATCCGTTATAGACTATTCATGGACAAGGGCCTTTCTGATGGTAAGTGGTAATGAAGACCTTTATGATAGCGCAAAGAAAGTTGTTTTATATAGAAGCGGGGGTAAATCAGCATGCGACTTACCTGATTGATTTTTTAAAAGTTGACAAACGAGCACGTTGATCAATTAATAGTTAATAGTGGCTTTGATCCATAGAAATGCACATCTACGAATTAAAATGCAGATGCCTTGTCACTAAGCTGGAATTTCTCATCTCCAGTAAAAAGGCTCCCCGGTTCTCTACACTCACCATACAAAACACAACAGCATTAAGCTACTATTTAACACTGGTATTTTGTGAGAGTGTGGTTCTTCCCCGGTCGAGCCGACACATCCATGCTAGAACTATAATACAGCTGCAGCGTTACCCTATCAGATGTAGTTGGGCGAGGTAGGTAACCTCGCCCAACTACTACATCACACCTACTCGTATTTTGTCAAGTTGTAAGCAGGCGACCGCAGTACGAAAACTTCTCACTGCATGTATGAACGAGGAGGGTTTCTCAAAAAAAAAACCACCAAAGTTGAGACTTTATTTTAAATTAAGTTTTTATACTAAGATTGTATATTAATGCATGTATCTATATCAACATTCAAAAATCTTTTACTTTAAGTATTAAAATAATTTCTTAATCCACACAGAACATTACTTACAAATTAGTAACTAATATTATGATCATAGACATAATGCAAATTTTTTCTAGAACTAAATTAATTATAAAAGTACAACGACCAGGAAAATCCCACCTATACAATTATTTAATTAAGATGCTGTTAGTTACAAGCCAATTTTACAATGAGTTTAATCATAGATTTCTTTTATTAAGTATAACCAACTTACGAATATTATATTGTAGCTTAAAACAATGTATTGCGAGGTATCGTTGGGTATAATTGTTAACTGTCATTTTATTTGCAAATTATGTTAATTGTATTAATTAACATATGTAGTTATATTTTTACAACGATTGCAGACAGTTAAATAATTAACTAATTATCTTACACTATATTGGACGGTAAATTTCATATGGCATCCCGGCAATGTGTTATCTAAAGATCAAATATTTCAAAAAAATCTTAAAAAGAAAAAAAATTAAGTAGAACGTTTGTTAGTGCTCGTTAAAGTCCACTGCTGAATACATGCCCCCCCCCCCCCCCATAGATAGGCATTGATTGCCTCATAGAAGGGATTTTTAATCGTTATTGGGAAGATGCTACTGACACCCACGGGATGACATAGGTTATTGGATATTTTGTACCACTACACGATCAAGGTTAAAGTAGAACCCAGATATAAGTATTGGTGCTCGAATGTATGAATAGCTCAATGCTTTGAGCCTTCTTGATATTTGAGGTAAACGAATTTCATAATTTTATATATTTAAAACATAACAGGATAAGGTAATGAAAACAGTTTTAGACAAGTCTAGAATGATCTTTATCTGCGCTCACGAATTCAATTTTTTCTTTGAAATACCTAAACGTTTTCGGGCCAAATAATACACAATACAAAAGATAGTGTGAGTATTCAGATAGATTTTAATTTGTAGCTACATACATGTGTTTAGTTTTAAATATATCACAATAATAAAAGTTAAATACCTATATACAAATATTAAATTACGATATGATTCGATACAAAAAATCTACCGCGCTGGCTGTCGATTTCGGAAGCGTCAGATTTTGAAAGAGTTATACGTCCGTCATTCATCATGACAGAAGCCTCCCCTGTCACGCGTTTACAGGGGAGTTGAAAATTTTCATTATCTAACACATCGCCCGTTGTCAAGTATTTTTATTTCTACTCCTTTTTTATAGAATAAAGATGACAAACGAGCACAAAGCCCACCTGATGGTAAGTGGATGCTGTAGCCCATATCCATCTTCCTTATTCACGATTGAGAATCAAAATGCAGATGCGTTGAGACCACTGAGGTCTAAGATGGAATGCATCCTTTCCAGTAAAAAGTTTAACTAAGCTGCTATTTTACGCTGGTTTGTATGGGAGCGTGGTCGCCCTTCCCGGGTCGAGCCGACCCATTCGTGCTACAACCATAACATAGCTGCAGCGTGGTTCTTCAGATTTACTACGAGCTCAAAGGTGAAGGAAAAGATCGTGAGGAATTCTCCGTTTCTAAGGAATATATTTCGAAAGCATCTGAGGTTCGCCAACACTCACTGAACTAGTACGGAGGACTTTTACTCCATAACTCTCTCAAAATGAGAGGGGTTTCTAGATCTAGAGAAGAAATTAGTTACCTCGTGATACGACTCCAGGTTAAGCAAAAATGATATCAAAAATGCATTAAAATAATGTACCTAATATTTTATGATACATCCAGCACAGCCTACAAAAGTCACTTCAGAACATAAGTCTCCCCCATAGATTTCATCATCTGGGGGATTCTTCCATAGTTGCCATCATTGGCGGGGGGTGGTGCCAATCGCAGTTTGTCATAATTTTGGGTTGTTACTAGGAACACGCTGTCGCCCATCTCCTGATTCAGTTTCCCTTTGTCGGCCTCTTACGACATCCACAGGATAGTATGGGATGGAGTGGATATTCTAACACCATCTACACGGTTACCGCCACTACACGTTATTACTTCATAATACTACTACTTATGGTTGATGTACGATACGTCTGACCACGTACAGCTAAGCAAATCCCTCTATTCACTGAAGACATAGGGCTTAACAATGAACTATAGCCATAGCAGCGATCACAATAGATATTTTAGGTCGCAGTGACACTGGTCTTTCTAGTCTAGACCAGCATAGCTGCTCGCACAAAATAAAAAATAAGTCTGATCAAGATACGTTAAGATGATATGTAGGCCCGGCCTGCTTGTTGGCGGTTTTCATATATCTCCGGAATGTTGTATATATTCAGATTTCCTCACTATGCGACCCTTCGCTGCTAGCACGTGGTTGATCAGAATTTAAAATTGCGGTTATCAATTTTGGCGGTGCATTTGGTGATCGAATGACTAACATGCGTACTATGAAGACATAAGAATCTCCTTTGATAGTTCCAGTGACTAGACCATAGGCTAAGCCTTCGAGTAGGTATTGTTGATCGAAGGGCTAAGCGGATCGTTATAGGGCTGCGAATTTAAATCTCGCACAGAACAAGTATCTTTATGGCCTATTAATAATTGTTTCGTGTCAGAATGTGAATCCTATTTATGTATGTAGACCGCCTTTGCGTTACACGACAAAATCACGGAGATAATAGATATAAATCCCTATAAATGAATCCCTTATAAATAAATCCCTATAAATAAATCCCTCTATGAACGATATCAGTAAATTGCGGATTAAATCCCAAATACAGTAAATGACCATGGACCTGTAACACAAACAATGACACCTACCGAACTCCGCCTTCCTTACACAAACAACCCTGCAGCCCAATACTCGAACCTTATCACACCATCGGAAATAAGGTGGGGGCGGGGTGGGGGTGGCTTTGGACTAACGAACATCACACATCACACAGATCACGTAACTGTGTTCACGTAAACTGAATCAATACTGTTTGAGATGTCATAAAGACAACTTTACCTTTACTTTATACGAAACCACTCACCATAAGAAACACACCAACATTACGCTGCTATTTTATAAATTATAATATATCTGCAACGTGGCTCTACCAAGCATGGCTTATTACATAAGCTAGTGAAAAGTTTTATCAGTTACATTTTTATCACTAATGCATGGCATAATCATCGACTTTTTTAGCCCAATATAATAATAGATACATACATAAATACTCTCGCCTGTCACCTAGAGGGGTATGCAGAAACTACAGACTTCCGTTTGGCATTATTCTGACACACCTCTCTCGCTTCCTTTACATTCATATACCTACGCATACATGCTCGTCGGTTAAGGGTACTCCTAATTTGGCCCATTTTCAATATATTCCCAATTTGGTCGATAAACTTTCGCCTCGGACGTCCCTTTCCGACTCTTCCATTCACTTCTGCAACATAAATTTGCTTTGTCACTCTTTCCTTATTCATTTTTTCTACATAAGAAAAGCATGCAATATAAACTCACTTTCTTCGTTGCCTGTTTTTTTGTCGGTTTAGTATTAACTTCTCGGTGGGCTAAACAGATGAAACTTTAAACTTAGCACAAAACTGCAAGCGCGGTTTAAAAAATAACTGCCATTTTGAATTATTATTCATTATTTATGATTATAAACCGCTAAGGCTCTCTGCGCACGGGTTCTAACTATAGGCAGTAAAAACTCTTCTTACAATTTCATTACGGAGAATTTAAGGCAATGCCTTGCGCGGGAGAATTAATTCTGAATATTCAACAAGTATAACGGTCGAGGATAAGCAAGTGTGCACTTAACGTTATGTAATTAACGGCCTTATTGTTATTGTAATAGGACTCGTATTTTCCAGAGCTAACACGCTCTTATTCACTTTTAGAACCTTCGAGCTGCAAGTTATGCGAATTTTTCTGACGGTCCCAATTCTCCATACGTGATTGTGGCACTACGTGTAAAGTTTCACCAATTTTTTGTAGTTATAAATAAATTATTTAATCATTTTCATAAATTTAAAAACAATATTTAGTTTTTTAAAGTTCGTAATATGTTTTGCTTTGTGGCGTTACTTGGGGGAGGCTTACGTTCAGCAGTGGACTTGTGAAGGGCTGTAATGATGATGATGATGAATATGCTTTGAATGGAGACATTCCACTTAGAAAAAGACACGCTAGTTTCGCGCGCTACCCGACTTCGAAAAACAAGTACTGTGGCATTAACAAGAACCATTTCGAATTAATTTCGAACGTCCCCTAACTTAAAAACTATAAGATCTACTCAAGTAATTTTGTTCACCTAGAAAGGACTCTAAAACTTAGTAAAACAATAATATTGCCTGAGTTATAATCTGAGTAATGTTATTATTACCACGTGTTTATTAACTCGCTTGGGTTGAATTTATTGTTTGATTTTAAACTAACTTTCTGATGAGCTAGAGAGGTACAATTTCGAACTATAGCTTAGAATCTGAACAAAATGTGATATATTAAAATTCGTTAATAGGTACACAATTTTTGAAAACTTCACTGGTTCTAATCACTCATTAAAACAGCGAGGAGCAGCTTAATAAGCTTGAGCGCATTCAAAATTCATGCATTAGATTTATATTTGGGCTTCGCAAATATGATCATATCTCCGAATTTCGCAAACAGCTCAAATGGCTCCCGATCCGCCTTCGCAGGAATACTCACTCCGCGTTCTCTCCGCGTTGTATAGTGTGCTATTTAATCCTTCTACTCCTCTTTATTTAAAAAACCGTTTCCAGTATCTTTCTCTTACCCATAATCGGTTCCTTCGATCATCCATCAATCTTTCTCTCTCTACACCTTTGCACTCTTCTTCCTTTTTCAAGAAATCCTTCGCCGTAACCGCTGTGCGATTGTGGAACTCCTTACCTCTCCATATTCGTCGTGCTAAATCTCTTCACTCTTTCAAAATTCTTGTTAAATCGTATTATTTAGAACGCTATTAGATAAATTACCTATTTTACCTTTCTCTTACTCTTTTCATTTAATCTATTATATGATATTTTATATATAACTTTCACTTACTTTTATCTGTATGTATTATTGTATTTTTTTTTATTATTATTTTGTATGCCCCCCTCTATTTGTAACTTTTGTTTGCATCTTTCCTCTACGCAAAGGTTGTCTGCAAGAAATCACTTTCAGTGATAAGACCGCCTATTGTACATACTTTAATTAGTTTTAACTATATCGATGTTTCTGTATTGTGGTGTACAAAAAAGTATAAATAAATAAATAAAACCTAGCCCACTTCTATGTTTCTCATATATAAAGTTTGGCATCCAGGTAGGTTTGATAAAATAATAGTATCTATGGGAATATATTCAAATCTCAACTCTTTATTGACGAAGCTGACTTGGCTACTTTTTCGCATTGATGTTTTAGTGGGATTAACTTTTCTTTAGAATAGTGGCTGTAAAGAAGATTTATAACCTATTGACATTCTACCTACAACTGGACCCCTCCCGATGGGTAGACGATGAGCTAATAGCCGCAGGCAATGGGTGTACATGGGTCAGGACAATAGCTCAGGTCTATGTTGAGCAGTCGACTTGATGCGCTGAGGTGATGGTAATAATGTTTATAAATGTATAATTATGTTAGTTCGCTTTCGTTTTTCTTGTTTTAAATACGCTTGATCAGCCGATAATTTCCTACTAGAGTATAGAAATCGATGATGATGTATAATCAAATATAGAATTCTTTTATTTGTTTGCTCATCTTTTGTGCGTTCATCACCACTAATTCCATTACAATGAACTTTGGTAAGTGACTATGTGTCTGGCGAAGTTTCGGACATAAAATATTTGTTTGTTAGTCTTCATCGTCTTTGATGTGTTGATGAGCGTGCGCAGGCGAAGGTTTTTGACAAAAAAGAGGCATTACTATACATGGCACTGCTAATAACTTATAAATGTGAAATAACACGCCGAGTGTGTGCAGTTGCCTTAACAGCAACAAGAAAACACACGATATATGTATATTTATATCTTACTAGCTGTGCCCTCGACTACGTTCGCATGGAATAAATACTTTCGTTACGACGAGTGCTGATAATTTATTTGCAATTTTAACTGTCGTGAAGACCTAGAAAGACACTCGTTTGAATAAAAATATTAAGTGAAAAAAGTAACAAGGCATACAGACAATCTAACACAAACGAATCAACGGACGGACCCACAACTGAATCAAGAAACGAATAAGACACAAACTATACGCTTGGGTTTCAAATTGTAAATATACGTAATATACATATATATATATATATATATATATATATATATATATATATATATATATATATATATATATATATATATATATATATATATATACCTTCTACGCATATTCGTTTGAATTATTTAGGGCTTGCGATTATAATAAAAGGTCAGCGCAGACCTTACGAATGTCTTTGTGAAGTAGTTTTATTCAATTACGTAGATATTTTTGTTTTTATAGCATGGGGGCAAACGTGTGTGCGGCTCACCCGATGGTAAGTGACCGCCGACTATGATCAACTGGGCATCACTAGGGGAATCGCAGAATATCAACATGCTCAGCGGAATGTGACCCGACTAGAAGTAATTTTGCGCCAAGATTGTTAGTTACTATTTTCGTAGTCACTAATAATTAGACATACGGCTCTGTGCGTCCAATTCTTAACTAATTTTGTAATAGCTACATTTTTAATACGTGAGCCCACGCTGCAGCTATATTATGGTTGTAGCACGAATAGGTCGACACGAACGGGGAAGGACCACGCTCTCACAGCATACCAGCGTAAAATATCAGCTTAATGCTGCTGTGATTCGCGTGGTAAGTGTAGAGAACCGGGGCCCTATTTTACTGGAAACGAGGCACTCCATCTCAGGCCCTAGCAATTTCAACGCATCTACATTTTGATTCTTAATCGAGGATAAATGTAGATGTCTATGTACCACAGCATCCATTTACCGTCATCTGGACCGTGTGCTCGAACGTCACCATTATTTTAGGCAAAAAATGTACTTGAGCATTATTTAGAGAAATGATGAAAGACCCCTGCCTATAAGTGGGACGTATGTGGACTGTAACTTTTTTATTCTTTGTAAATCAACGTTTAATGATATATTGCATTAAGAATACAATATCGATATTTTGATTTTACGGGATCGTCTCTCGATCTAGTGGGGTGCCGCCTTACACTTCGCCTAACGGTACGAGGCTGCCACTCGTAAACCTATCTTCCCCATCGGAAGTCGTTGAATACGTGTGGCTCAGGACCTTGCTTTGTGGTGTTCCTTGAGGGAGGCCTATGCTCACCATTGGACTTGTGTAGGGCTGTGATGACGATGATGATGATGTCATTGAAGTGTTAGTGTAGTTTTTATGTTGAGGCTTTATTTCTGCGTTAGAACATTTTGAAAATATTGTAGAAATCTTATTAAATACATACAGACAAGCACGGTATATTATATTACCATTACTTTTATAATAATAATGTCATAAGTCAAATGTTTCATAGCTTTTAAATTTAGTTTGAATCGCAGCTTATAATAACAAGTCTTTTACTGACACATTATAAAGATCATAAAGAGAGGGCTTTCTCTTGTCTGAAAGTTTTTAATGTGGAATACATACAAAACGTTGTTCGAGATGGGAGGGCAGGCTGTATGTGTCTTTTGCACTATGTTACGAAATGTCCAATTTGATTTCTTTTGACGTATTTTTTACAATTTTAATTTTATTATCGAAGTATTCTAGCTACCAAAATCCCTCCATAAAATGCGATACTTATAACCTATATATCGAACAAAATATTTCTTAGTCATAGTCAAAAAGTTAAAATAAATTTACGCAAATTCTACACTGGTCCGCAAAACAAGCCATTTTTCTTAGTATACGGTTATAAAAGAAACATCGAAAATAATTATAATTTAATATGATCAAATTCAAACCGAGCTTTATTACATTGCATCGGAACCACTAAGGTATACTCCTTGAACGTAAAGGAATGGAATACCTTTATGAGTTTTCTGAATGATATCAATATTCGTTGAGAAATTGTAATATTATGTTTATGTTTCACAAGTTATTTGAAATGTTTATTGAATGACAGTGACAGTGCAGTGGCGGTGTAAAAATATTTTTATTGTTAATAGGTGGATATCCACTACACATATCGTCCCGTGGGAATTGGAAGAGGCGATATGGGTAAACAGAGCATCCGCCTAATAAAGTTTTAAAAATTAAAAAAATAATTTAGTAGACTTATGTTCAGTATTGGACGTTGACAGGCTGTAATGAATGCCTTAATGAAAAAAAATATCATATATGTTCTTTTTAGAGATTAAGGGTGACAAACAAGAAAACAGTCCACCTGATGGTAAGTGGATGTTGCGACCCATAAGAATCTACATTTATCCCAGTTTAGGAATCGGTATGTAGATGCGTCACCACCCCTGAGGACTTAGATTGAATGCCTCGTTTCCAGTAAACAGTGTATGTATGTATTGTGATTTGAAGTAACAGAATAAGTACTAAATAAAGTCAGAATCAGCTTGAAAGATAATTGCAATTGATTTGCTTTTACGGAGGGGCACCCTAGCAACCCGTGGGACTGTGACATAGAAAAAGTCTAGAATTTCCAGCGTAAGCGTATGCCGCTATATGCGGGCCGGTCGTCGACATCTAATTTTTATAATAGAACAAAAGGAGCAAACAATGCCTTTCGCCGAGAGGTATAGGCAGAGCTACAGCGTAGCCTGCGTTTGATTGAACGCATAAGAATGTGGGGTACGGCGTTACACTACCCCGGGTGCGAGGGAGTGCGACGCGGGAGCAACAAGGACGCAGCTATCGCAATTACCTCGTGAGATTGTTGAATAAATTTACATTCAGTTGATTGAAATAATAATGAAATTGCTACAGCACACTCCGTATCTCCGTACGCGATATTTAAATTAATAATAAAATCATAATGTTATACAAATCGTGCATATAATACGCGTCGCCATCTCTATGATAATTAGGTTCTTTCTCGCGCTGTCTTCAGTATTGAATAATTCAAATTCGCTGCGAATTCAATACCTATTATTTTAAGAAAATACTCTGGATATTATATTTCTTATGATAAAATATACATCTTTATAACGACTGAAGTAATTATACGTTTGGGAGATTTAATATTTTCTATTACTTGTGCAAAATGAACTAAAAAGCAAAGTATTGACACCAACTGATTTGCCTCTAAATATTCTGCTACTCTGTACATACCGATTGAATTGAAATGAATGCATCAATGTGCAAATGAATTGCCTAGCTAGGCGGGCTTATAGCCTGGACCTAGGCATGAATATGTTTAACCTTAATTCAACGATTAGTGAATTTATTTCAAAAGTTTTGATAACAAAGTTTCACATTCCTACTTGAAAAATTTATAGAATACAAAGTATATCCTTCCCCTGTGTGCTTCCGTAGCGATAAGACGCGTCAGTGGATCAAGAAAAATAATCATTTTTAAATAGTTAATTCTTCGAAAATATTAGGAGCGCATAACGTATCACACTCAGATCCGTACTACTGTGTTATGCTTGTGTGATGTAAATAAAAGTGAGCAGTCAACATAGTTCGTTCGTGGTTTGTGTTTGTGAGAGTGAAATAGATATACATCTGTGTATGTATTTATACTGTGTCTGTACTAAGTGCAAATTATACGTATTAATTCTTCTGCCGCCCTGGTACTATTCGACAACTAGCTAACAGTAACGTAGTGTATCGTACACCGCCTCGCTCTGACTCGGAGCCTGAGCTATCTAGCGCTAAAAGACATGTTTCATGCAGGATAAAGCGCAAGCGCGATGACGAGCAAACCGATTACATTAATATAAAGGACTATATGGACGAAATCAAGGAAATGTTGTCATCAAATATACTGCAACAAGAAGCGAAATTTAATTCAATTGATAAGTCCATTAAAGATATAATTTTAACTAACCAATTAAAAGAAAAAAAAACTATCTTCGTTGGAAAACACCTTAAAGGAAATAAAAGATCAAAATGTTGATATTTTTAAGTCACTTGAATTCATATCGAGTAAATATGAGGAAATGCGAGAAAAAATGGAAATCCTAGAAGCTGACCGCAAGGCTAGCTTGACCTGCATCAAAGCACTAGAAGACAGGATTGAAGGCTTGGAACGCAAAGCCCGATCGTGCAGTATTGAAATGAGAAATGTTACCCAAAATCAGCCAGAACTTAAGCGGGATCTCCAGAATATCGTAAGAAAGGTTTGCACGGAACTCAATGTCACAATTGAAGATAGAGAGATACGGGATATTTTTAGGCTTAAATCTAAGTCTAAATCGTCAACGCCCAACCCTATAATAGTTGAATTTGCCAACGTCAACATAAAGGAGGAAATTCTAACCTCAATGAAAAAGTACAGGAAGAATAAAAAATCACTTACAACCGAGAATCTAAAGATAGCAGGTCCCCCAGCTATTGTGTACATTTCTGAGAATCTAACTCCGAAAATTAAGCGATTATTTTACATAGCTCGGAATTTTGGCCATGACAATAACTATAAATACATATGGACGAGTCACGGTAATGTCTACATACGCAAAGCAGATTCCAGCTCGGCCATACGAATCAACAGTGAGGTGGACCTTGACAAGCTCAAAACTAAAAACTGACTATGTAATGTTACAATACCGTTATCTTGGCTAATACTTATTACATTTTTTCAACTTTATATAGTATGTTGCAATGTTATTCATGTATTTCTCTTATTGATTTCTGTTAATTGCGTACTTTGCTTAAACACTTTCACCATTACACAACAATATAAACTATTCGCACATAAATATGACTCGTTAAAATATTGTTTTAAATATTATATATTACTACACTACACTTATCATATTCCTAAAATATTGCTCTATTACCTTTATATTAAATTTAAATATCATTATTTTGTTAAATCATACCTTAGGCAGCTTAAAAGTTACGATTCTATAATAAAATTCACACATGAAATAATTGTATTAACGCTTTTATCGACTAACAACATGAATGATTATTTATATTTTATGTTTATCATAACATTATTGCTACTTATAGTTGTTACGGACCTGTTTTTTAATATGTTACAGTTTAACAATGAATTAAGTTTTTTATCTCTTTACGTAATTATGCACGAATATTTAGGAAATCATTCTAAAATTATTGATGGTAGCACAAATATGTGTCTAAAGGTAACGACAATTATTTTATCATCCAAATTTACAACTACCCACCTTGTTCCCATAAATTATGCATTGGAATTTTTAACAGTTAAATTTTAATTCTATAGATACTATCGTTATGGACGATATTGAAGAATCGGGCCATATTGCGTGTACCAGAGTGGGAGTCGGAAAGAATTCCATTACGATTCTTACTGTTAATATACGCAGTATTAATGCTAATTTCGATAGTTTTTTGATATTTTTGTCCAAATTTAACTTTACAATTGATGTGCTCGTATTAACTGAATGTTGGACAAATAAATATTATATACCACCTAACATTCACGACTACAAAATGTTTCAAACTCTTATTAATCTTAATAAAAACGACGGTGTGATTGTTTATGTTCGGAATGAACTTGAGTCAACAGCCTATGAGCCGTGTCTTATCGATGGTAATTGTATAGTAATTGACCTAAAAGATACCCTCTCTGTGATTTGTACATATCGTCCTCCATGTTATAAAAATCCTATGAATTATATCAACTCTCTGGATGATATTTTAAATAATTGTCGTAATAAACGTGATATTGTTTTAACCGGAGACATTAATCTTGATGTTATGCCAGATAATCTTAATAACTACTCAACTGCATATTTAAATCTTATGGCTACGTTCGGACTTAAGCAAGGTGTAAACAGACCAACTCGACAAAAAACCTGTTTAGATCATTTCATGGTTAAATCTTATGCTAAATGTCAAACATATGTTTTTGACGAATTTACAGATCATTCTCCTATTTTTTTACATATGAATTTTACTAAAGTATGTAGAAAAACACAAATGCTTAATAAAGTAAAAGTTGATCTTGCTGGCGTACAAAAAATGATGATGGCTGAGTCTTGGGATGACTTATACTCAACTAAAGATGTAAATCTTGCAGCACAGATTCTGACATCAAAATTAGAAAAAGCTATTAAGGACAACACAATTACTAGTAAAATATCTAAACGTAAAATACCACTCAAGCCTTGGATTACTGTGGGAATTGTTAATTCAATTCGAAAGAGAGATAAAATGCATAAAAAATTAAAAAAAGATTTAAATAATGAGCAATTGGGACACACATACCGAAACTATCGTAACACATTAAATAGATTAATAAAACAATTAAAAAGAAATTATTATAAAATGTTATTAGAAAAAATAAAGGAAATATGAAAGAAACTTGGAATACAATAAAGGAATTATGTAATATGGAAAAAAGGAAAGAATCTTCCTCAGATTTAATCAAAAAAGGTTTAAATACTACTCACTCTCTTGACAGGGTTAACAGGTTTTTCGCAACTGTTGGTCATAGTCTTGCAAATGATATCTTATCCAAACTTAACACTACTGAGAGTTCTCTTTCTCTATTGGCAAAATGCAAAGATGCACCAAATGGCTCAATGTCCGTCTACCTAACTGATTCAGTGGAAGTTTCAAGCGTCATCTGCAGTATTAAATCTAGTAACTCATCAGGATATGATTGTATTACGTCCAAAATTTTAAAAGACAACATAAAATATATTTCGGAACCTTTTGCATATTTAATTAATTTGACATTTGAATATGGTGTTTTCCCCAAAATCTATAAAAATGCAATTGTCTGTCCCATATATAAATCAGGGGATAAATCTTCACCGACTAACTATCGCCCAATTTCACTTTTAAGCACAATGTCCAAGGTTCTCGAAAAAATATTTAACAAGCGATTAATGAACTATTTAGAAAAGAATGAGCTTTTAGATAAAAATCAATTTGGTTTTCGTGCCAACAGGTCCACAGATGACGCTGTCCTCCAACTTACTACAAATATTACACGTTATCTTGATAAAAATGAAAAAGTGATGGGAGTATTCCTGGACCTTCAGAAGGCATTCGATACCGTATCTGTTCCAATATTATTAACACGTTTGGAAAATATGGGAATCAGGGGAAATGCACTTATGTGGTTCCAGGACTACCTTTCGGATAGAAAGCAACGTGTTAAAGTTAATGGCTTTTTAAGTAATGAATTCAGCTCCTCTTACGGTGTGCCACAAGGCAGTACACTCGGACCAAGTCTTTTTTTAATTTACATAAACGATCTGTGTAAAACTAATCTCAAGGGTGCTGATATTCAAATGTTTGCCGATGATACAGTCATACTGTTTCATGGCGAGTCTTGGGAACATGTACATCGTCTTGCTGAAAACGGTCTTCGTACTATTACATCATGGTTAGAAAATAGCTTGCTAACACTGAACACAAGTAAAACAAAATATATGTGTTTCAGTAAAACTAATATGAACTCACCCAAATCTTTTAGTTTACAAATCCATTCTTACCCTTGCAATCGACAAATCAATACCAATAATAAATCATGTGCTTGCTCATTAATTGAAAGAGTAAAAGTTATAAAATATCTAGGAATAAGTATTGATGATAAGCTCAACTGGAAACAGCACATAACATCTGTTGCTAATAGACTCAGGAAATTAGTGTATGTGTTTAGAGAATTGCGCACTGTTTCAGAACCTACACTTTTAATACAAATTTATAAAGCACTTGCGGAATGTTTACTTACATATTGTATATGTTCGTGGGGGGCAGCAGCAAAAACAAATTTAATAGAACTGGAACGAGCACAAAGATCTCTCCTCAAAGTAATATTATACCTTCCATTTATGCATTCAACTACTGAACTATTCAAAACGGCAAACGTACTTTCTGTGCGACAATTATATATCTATAATTGCATTAAAAAATACCATAAACTTGCGGTACCGTATCTACCCTCCACTGGAAAAAGACGAGAACGTTTCACAGCTGAGCGCGTGAGATGTAAGATTGCTCGACAGCATTATCAATTCCAGGCACCAAGACTTTACAATTACTTTAGTGTAAATAATAAAGTGAGAAACCTGTCTATATATCAACTTAAATCCAAAGTTTTATTATGGTTGCGTAAGTTAACATACAATGAGACGGAAAATCTGTTAAAAATAATTCAATAGAACGAGTCATTTCCTATCAAGTATACTAAAAACACACTTATACACACTCACCCGGGCACACGAACACACACACACACACACACACACACACACACACACTCACACACACACACACACACACACACACACACACACACACACACACACACACACACACAAACGCACACACATGCACAAACACATGTACACATACACACGCACACATGTACGGACCATGGATGCAACACACATATTCATGCATATTTTTATTATTATTTTTTAATTTTTTCTTGGCTTTGTAAAAATTGTATTTATTTTTGTTACCTTGTTCTGAGTTGTGATAAGCTGATAAGCCATTTTGTAATTGTAATTTAATGGAAATGGGAAGGAACTGATTCCCGACACACAGCTATTGCTAGTACGGGAGTCAGGGCTTCAACTTTGTAGTGTCAATATGGTTTTATTCAATAAATAAACTTATTATTATTATTATTATTATTATTATTATTATTATATATGCAATATATAGATATTTTTTATTTATCCATACCTAATTAATAAAAGTACAATCTCACCTCTTATTTTGGTATTAGCCTAACTAATGATTTCTTAAATTTACACGAACACTACACGTTGAATAAAACTATATTTACTGATTATATCGCGTTTAATTTACTTATTTTAACTTGGATTTGCTTATTTTCAAATCCCGACGTTTCTGTCGAAGTCCGCAATCTGTGAACATGTTCAAGATCGTCCCCACCATTACATCTGATTTGATAAACAACAAATCCTCGCAAAAGAACACCGATAACTACCAAGGATGATACGTGAGGCTATTGAAATTAAAAAACAGCCTAATTTCAATGGAGAAAATGGATGGGTGCTGCCATCTGCTTGGAATCCTGTAATTGACAAAAATAAAACCCAAACCCAAGCATACCACTGCAAGGCTTCAAGATACTGTAAGTTGGTTCTGCGTAGATCAGACCGAACATTAATATTAAAAAACTGAAGGTAGCCGGCCTATCTATGACATTGGGACGTCAAACATCTCAGTCCCCCCCGTGACCATGGGTGTTGTAAAGCACCCGAAACGTCGGGATTTAAAAATAAGTAAAAACAAGTTAAAATAAGTAAATTAAACGCGATATAATCCGTAAATATAGTTTTATTCAATTAACCTAACTAAAATAACTGAAACTATAAAGTTAAATTATCATACTCTCCGTGTTATAGCGCCAAGAACGTTGGCTGCATTTGCTCGCTGAATATATGCGTAAATGCTATTAAATATGTCTATATTTTAAGTATTATATAGATGAAATCCATATGAAGTAGCCGAAAATTGTGAAGGTCACTGGTTTCGTTTAACAACTTAATAATAAGTACCTGGTTGACCGAGCTTTGCTCGGTATTTTTAGCACGATTTTTTTAATTCGTGTGTTTTGGAAATTATATTTAGATATAAATTACATACTGATGAAATATAAATAATATTTTTTGATCTTAGCGACATAACAGAAAAAACGGAACTGGTTATTTGAATAAAAAAACATGAGTGCAATTATTTTAATTAAAATTTTCGTGTTTTTAAAAAATACTAAACAAAGGGCTCGAAAAAATAGATTTTCTCAAAAAAGAAATGAAATTGAAAAAATAATTAAAAAAGTCGGTCGGTCGGTCTGGGCTCTAACCGGGGTTTTACGATTCTGTGACCGCCCATTATACCAATTAAGCTATTTATAATAATGACAATCTGTCAAAATTTACCTTCTTATTCTAACAATATTGTAGCAGTTTTTCATTGCCTAAAAACACGGACAAAAAGACATTTTCTAATTTTTTATCCCCGAAACTCCCTGGACACTAAATTTTATGAAAATCGTTGTAATATATATATATTTATATATATATATATATATATATATACATATATATATATATATATATATATATATATATATATATATACAAGAATTGCTCGTTTAGTCAACTAGGAACCCTTATAGTTTCGCCATGTCTGTCTGTCCGTCTGTCCGTCCTCGCTTAATCTCTGTGACCGTTAGCACTAGAAAGCTGAAATTTGGTACCAATATCAATCACGCCGACAAAGTGGTAAAATAAAAATTGGAAAAAAGTGTTTTATTAGGGTAGCCCCCCTATATGTAAAGTGGGAAGTGATTTTTTTTTTAATTTCAACCCTAACGTGTGATATATTTTTGGAAAGGTATTTAAAAATGAATAGGGGTTTACTCAAATCATTTTTTGATAATGTCAATAATTTCGGAAATAATCGCTACAAAAGTAAAAAACAATGTATCCCCCCCCTCTCTAACTTTTGAACCATAAGTTTAGAAAATATGAAAAAATCTGAAAAGTAGAACTTTATAAGGACTTTCTAGGAAAATCATTTTGAACTTGGATGGAAATAACAGTTTTTGTACAAACTCATAAGTGGGAACACTTACTGTGACGGACGGGAAACTACGGAACCCTACACTGAGCGTGGCCGGACACGCTCTTGGCCGGTTTTTTAATAGTATAGGATTAATTTCATAGACGTTTTGTGTCACAGTAATATGCTTTTACAACTCGCCACGTAATGCTAATTTAACAAGTCAACGTATTTGAATAGGGTGACGAGGTACAATTACGTTTAATTTTCTTTGTAGTAGAAAGTGTCAAAAGTGCAACTCAGGTTAGAGGTCTCCGCCAGAGTAGAAACTTTGTTATCGCTATGGTTGGCGATATGATGGTAACATAGTTTATCAGAAACGCAAAGTTCTTCCGGGTTAATCTGCGGCCTATTACCACAGCCACGGGTAGAAAATGGGTAATGGATGCTTTGAAACCGTTACCGCGGGGATTTAAGCTAAGTTATATCATCCTGTATTATCAGTAAATCGACGATATTAATCTAATGATTTATTGACCACGAAACTTACGCTGTATTTTTATACACCTGCTGTTAAGTGCCTACCGCCGCCCATGAACAACTGCACCACCAGGGGAATTGCAGATGCCTTTTAAAAAGGAGTGAGCTCTTTTCTTGAAGATCCCTAAGTTGTATGTATGTATTTTCAAATTTTGTTAAACTAAGTCATTCCGCTTACCCGTCTAAATCTAAATCACCATTTACGAATACCATCAAGTGGGATAGAAATCAAGCGCTGCTTTTAAAACGTATAAAAGAACTTATACCGTTTAAGAGATCCCCCTGATCCTATTTGGATTAGTTATTCAGCTTACGTAAATAAAGTTGTAGGGCGGCACCAACGTCAGTGATTGAATCGGTAAGTTCGCTTCGAAAGATGTAAAAAAAGATATAAAAGTAATTTTAAGTTAGGAGAACAGATAAGTCTCCAACAGCGATATAACTTATAACACAAAGGTCATTAAACTCTTCCTATTCCCAGTTAACTTAAAATAAACACCAGCCAAAATTATCATTCTGTGGATATCCATAATATCGTAAAAGGCAGAAGATGGGTGGCCGCATTTACTTAATAACAACTTAATAATTAAAACAAAAACTGCAGTACCTAAGCAATGCGATTGCCAAGCGTGGTAGCTGTGGCAAACATCAACTCATGAATGGACAGCATTTGTGACACTCTTTGAGGAAGACCTAAATCAAGCAGTAGGCTTGTGAGGGATGTTGATGATTTGTCAGCGTTTAAACAGTCGACGGTAATACATGGACCTCTCCCATATTCTTCATTGTCCCTCCAGTCCTAACAATCCAAGTATACAGTTCCGTAGACTTATGGATGCGTAGACGTTAGACCGCACAAAAAGACAAACTAATATTAAGACAGATTAAGTATGCTTGAATAAATAAATCGTAAATAAATCGTGTCAAACAGACATAATGTTACGTCTCTTCGATTCATTCGAATATATATATCTTTTAAAAATGTCGCAAAGAGAATTTGTGAATGCGTATCGCGGTAAAAGAATAAAAATGTGCAAAAATCCTTTACGCAGATAAAAATAAAACATCAAACGAACAAAATAAAAATAAAACAAACAATAACACATAGGCGGGGGATGAAATTAGTCTCAGCGGTTGCCTTTGCTAAAGATTCCGCAAATCCTATTTTTAAAATGATTATTCCACAATGAAAGGGTAGGGGCGGTTGAAAGGATACAATTCAAGAAGTTTATCAAAGCAAAATATTCTGAAATACAATGCAGGATAAAGACATCGTAATAAAATTTGCCTGTAAGTTATGTAGTGTCCGCATCAATAGTGTAATAATATTTGGGATAAATTGTCTATATTTGATTGAGCTGTAATTATAGAGGGAGCACACTAGGAATATCTTCTGAATTGTGGAGATTTTTAATTTACACAAATTGCACACGAACAAACATCCATACACGGGACAGTTATATGTAGCCCTGTAGCGTCGCAGCGCTTTACCATCTCCGCTTACATTAATTACCAGTTATTATTCAAACACTTATTCTTTCTTTCGTTCATTCATTAAACCCTAGTCTAGCGCTGAACATAGGCTACTCTTATTCTTTACAGAGCAGATATTTGCCGAAGTAACCTCGCTTGTCAGGCGGTTTTGCCACCGCATTATTTTTTTCAATTAATTTGACTTGTTATGCAGGGTCGATACGGAGTAATGAATTAATGTACTCCACTACGAATGTATAGTCAAACTTAAGGTTTATTATAAAAAAGCATGCTCAGCATAGACACATTTCGTGAAAATTAATCATTTAAAAATGCTACTAAAATTTACTTTACTTGACAAAAAATAAAAAAGACTTGTATACGATGTACAGTGAATAAAACGATCCATAAAACGGTGACGTTGTAGTTAAAATTCCACAAAACAAAAGAGCAACAACGTTTGTGTAGAAGTTGTTAACTTCGGTATCTAAAACTTAAGGTTTATTATAAATAAGCATGCTCAGCATAGACAAATTTCTTGAAAATTATTAATTTAATATGCTACTAAAATTCACTTAATTGACAAAAATAAAAAAAGACTTATATACGATGTACAGTGAACAAAACGATCTATAAAACAGTGACGTTGTAGTTAGAAGTTCCACAAAACAAAAGAGTAACAACGCTTGTGTAAAAGTTGTTAACTTCGGTATCTAAAACTTAAGGTTTATTATAAATAAGCATGCTCAGCATAAAAAAATTTCTTGAAAATTATTAATTTAATATGCTACTAAAATTTACTTAACTGACAAAAATAAAAAAAGACTTGTATACGATGTACAATATAAAAAGATCTATAAAACAGTGATGTTGTAGTTAAAGTTCCACAAAACAAAAGAGTAACAACACTTGTGTAAAAGTTGTTAACTTCGGTATCTAAAAAAAGGCCAAAGCAAAAGGGTTGACCGAAATATAAATTGAAAATGTGAGTTATATCATTTTATGAAACAGATGAAGGAAACAAGAGAAAAACTGTTACATATTTTGTATTCACTTTAATTAAATTCTCGCATGAGTAACGAGAGAAGTGACAAATCAAATTTCAATAGGTACACTTCTTAATAAAAGTGACAAAACTCGCTCGTTGTTTACGAAAAATATAAACTGCTCGAACGTGTACTTACGAAGCACGGTTCGTAGAAGCCGGAGCCGGATAACTGAATAAAGGAAAATTGGCGTTATTAAGCTCGAAATACGTATAAGCCGGCGAATTCCAGATCCCGGAAACATAAACAGAACGAATGGGCACCCGATTAAGGGTGCGAGAGAGTAAGTGATAGAAACGCGGTCTTCAATTTGTTTCCTCGTCGACTGCTTTGTACGCTTTCTTTAATGATATGGAATAAAAACTTTTCTTTCATATTTGTCTTGCTTATTTATGATAATTGTCATACGGACTATTTTAATAGCGAATAGCTTGGCCGCAACCTATGATAAGGTACTTAGTTCATTCAATAGCGCAGGTCGACCAGTGTATGGACGAGTAAGCAAATTAGGAGTTCTAAAAGGGAAATTTCCGTTGAAGATATAGCATCAAAGTAGTCATCGATGCATTTCAAAAATATTAACTGGAATAGAAAACTACGCATTCGCTTATTAGAGACGTATGGCAATTCACTGTACATTTTTAATGATTTACGGAAAAAATATGTTGCGATACGACGGTACGTGATTTTTGTTTTAGTGTACCGTACCAAAGTCATCAAGCCGGAACACTTACGAAATAAGGTTTTAGTATAAGTCTATCTACTGCTTTTTGGTGTATTTTTTTAATCTGTTGTAAGCCTTTTTAATTTATATCAGATTATAGGCGTTAAGTAAACAAAGCTTAATTTAGATTTCTGGGGTTAAGTTAATTTCTTTTTCGTTAATTTATATTAGTTAATATCTTTCTTAAGGTTGTGGGAAATCCCAACAAATTGTGGTCTCATGGCTGTATCACAAAAACATTGTTTAGAAAACTGTAACAATAAAGTAAAATAATGAACATTGAATATCTACACCTTGCTCATTATAATGTAGAAGAATACTAGACCGAATTTTACTAAATGTATTGAACATTAATAAAATCGGCTCAGTAAAAAGAAGTCTTACAAATTAAGTTTTTATTTTTATTTTAACAATTAATATTCATTACACACAATATGAAAAAAATATAATAAAGAAAAACTAAAACTAAAAATTTAAATTGTCATAAAGTTCTACTCTCCACGGTATCGTGCCAAGAACGCCGGCCGCGTTTCCTCGCTGAATAGATACTTAGCCTTTGGTCGAGAAAAGAACCAGCCCTCTTATCACCAGCAGCGACGACCAGTCTCGGATACAGTTCCTTTAGGAACTTCACAGCACGTGGACCCCACGGACCGATAGTCTCTACAGCACATGGCAAAAATATGTATTAATTTCTCAAAGACTCATTGCCGCCTCGGCTCTAAAAGAGGTACCCTTGAAATGAGAAGTCGCCAAAGTGTCAACGCAAGTACCATCCAACACTAGGGATTCATCTCTTTTCCAAGGGACCAAAGTCATACCGTCGGGTCTGTTGCCATCATCTCTAAATATCCCGCAAGGCTCTAAGCCGAGAGAATATTTATGGAGACAATAGCCCTTCAGATGACTTCGTTCAGAGAACCGTGACGGGAAAACCCACCTGCACTTTTTTATATGAAAGTCTGTGGAGCGCAAACTCATCGACGCTGCTACCACAGGGGCACTGGTGAGGTTGACAAATTGCCACTCCTAGACAAATTCCTAAGGCCATTGCCTTAGGAATCAAGCAAGCTTTCCACATCAAGTAATGTGCCAAGATTACTTGATGCTACAGTGTGTAACCAGTGACTAGATTCCTTAGTCGAAACAGCTAAAGGGAAAAGAAAAGGCGAGACCGATCTTGTGAAATAAATCTTTCTGGACACTCCGTACCAACGGAATATCCCCTAGTTTTTGTTGGTTAACTTCCCGTGGGTCATTTTCGCCGGGGCTCATAATAATATATATTTCTTATAATAAATATTTCTTACACCAATACCACCAAATATAAAGTAAGGTACCAAGGTAAAGTAGTTTTATTCCAGGCTGTTGTGTTTATTCTCAATTTAAGATTTTTTTCCAAAGCTGTTTTAAGATTATTATAAATATCTTTTAAAATATCCGAACATTTCCAGACCGGACTTGAGCATATTAAGTATTAAATAAAAAGTACAACATTTATAAGTACGAGAATTTGTTTTTGGAATCAAATAGAATATCTCATGAATTATGCATTCGTTTAATAGTTATTAGTTTTTATCGTATAAAAATTGCAAGAAAAGGATGGGAACGAGGATTAAGAAAATTGGTTTTGGGGCCGTTATACTTGTTCACATTATTTAATTATATAGATCAATAATAAAAATTAAAAAATAATAATAAATCAGCCACATAAAGCACTTCTAAGACAAATTCATTCAAAAATCGCAGATCCTTGACCTGACCCAAGAGGTCAAGGGACGACCCGACGGACACATTGGGAACTATTCGAACGGAAAAATCGGGCGAGGCGGTGCGAGAAGGCAACGTCGTCCATTTAGACGTGAGCCGTGGCTCTGTGGGCACAAGCTACGGTTTGGCGTCCCGAGAAGACTGGCCGGTTGTCGTGGGCGACCCTGACCTAACTCAAGAGCTGGGCGGGTCACGTAGCCGGGTGGGGGTGAAACTCCGGACGTTCACCTTGAGACGTGAAGCTGAGGCGAACGCGGGAGCGGTTTGAACACGCTTCCGCCAAACGTGTAGCGTCAAAGTAGATTTTTGAGGGTAGATGAACGAAAAACTTGGCTACAAAATCTTTAATATTTCAGAATAAAATCCCTATAGAACCAAACCAGAATTTCTATAGAGCAAAAAATAGTTTGCTAGATGATTCATATGTGCAATTATCGATTTAGAACGCAAAAAATTTAATATTGAAAATTATAACCTATGTTACGAAATTTTAATAATTTAGCTGCGGTGCGGTCTTTATGTTGTAGTTTCTAAATAATAATGAATAGTTGAAATATTTAAGATCATTTACTTAGTATTGTCCATACTATGGTCACAAGGCAGTAAGTATTGACCATACACATAATCACAAGGTCGACTTGCTTAGTTTTCGTGACCAAATACAACTAAATAATTGAAAATAATTCAGATACAGATTCTGAAGCTGCATACGAACACGTTCGATTAGAATTTCTAAGTCAAAGTAATAATACTGAAACAATAATTAATCTTAGAATATTGTGATCTTGATCTTTAAATAATCTGAATCCACAGGGTTGACAACGAAAGCTTTTTTTTGTATTAAGTTAGCGGAAGGTAGATTGTAAGTTTACTTTTATAAAGAAGATATTTATAAATTAAAAAATAAACACTTTAATCATTTTTTATGGAATATATATATATATATCCTACAATGATGCAGATACGTTGTCACCCCTGGAGACTACGATGGAATGACTCGTTTCCACAAGAGGCTCCGGTTATCTACAGGTCTGAATCTGAATGACAGTGTGAGAAATTATTAAAAAGGAATGCTTCGGTGGTTTGGTCATGTAGAAAAAATTAACGAGGATAGAGAGACAAAGCAAATCTACGTTGCAGAAGTGAGCGGCAGAGTCAGAAAGGTACGCCCTAGTCGTCTAGGTAAAGTTTATCGATCAAATTGGCGATACATTGAAGATGGGCCAGATGACGATCACTCGACGAGCATGTATACGTAGGTATATATGTGAAGGAAGCGAGAAAGGTGTGTCAAGATCGTGCCAAACGAAAGTCCGTAGTCTCTGCCTACCATTCTGGTTAATAGGCATGAGTATTTATGATTGTGGATCTCTACACTCACTATAACATAATACATATAATTGTTATAATGTTATGAATACAAATGCAATGAAGGCCAAGTCGAGATCCGATTAGTAAGGAAATAGGCGAAGTAGGACGCTACAAGTGACCGGGATGGGGACGTCCGCCTCGCCACTGGATCCGCCGTTTGGCACGTCAGGCGATGATTACACACTATCTATAAATTATGTCGACGACACATAGACTAACTCAAACATAGTTCACTAGATTAGGACACACTGGGTATATTACGTTCGTTCGTTAAAGTTATTACACGTTGTAAAAAGGAGAAAAATTTATACGTTTTGTTGATGTTGTTGTTGGCAAAATCCCCCCTATGAAAGGAATCTGTAGGGGAAGCCTATCTATGTTCAGCAGTGTACTTTAATAGACTGTAGTGGGTGGAATATAATGCGATTCGTATAAGAATAGGAACGTCAATGACCGCGATCTGTTAACTGCCACAGTACGGCCTGCAGAGAAAACTAAGTTCCCAATTTTATATTTATTCAACTGAAAGTCTTGATATAACTATGTAGTAGTATTATTTATTCTATATTTTTATTCCGTATTTTATGTAGGTATAATTAGTTTTAAAAATAATTTAAATCTGTTTTTTTTCTATTTTCGTTGTTGGCAACATTTTGCCAAAAAGTGAATTACATAAATATATATTTAGTAAACAAATAAAATAAATAAATAACTAATTATGTTAATTGTTGAAGTGTTAAATTGCGATTTAAACATTTTCTTTCATGGTTCTTTTGTATTGCTCTATAAATAAATATTATTATCTGTTTTGCTCATCCTAACTTACTGGTTTGAATTGACAACTATGACGTCACAATATGGTGCCAGGTCAGTCCAATTCTTATTTGGATCGTATAGTACTCGTACATATTGTTACTAACGGTTTAAGCACTTATATTCTGAAAGGTTTGCTAACTTGACAGAATGTGTAGAAGCAACAAGTTGACAACTCTGAAAACTTGCATTCGGTATTTCCTTTTCTACAATATTCGCTATATTATATTATACTCATTACCAAGTACTTAGAACCTTGGAGTAATTAGCGCGAGGCGATGGGGAAACTACTGGTGAGCGCCGCCGGGCAAGCTTTTTATACGTCATAATTGTAATGGCAAACGCAGTGTTGGACGACCCCACAAGACGAAGTGACAACCTAATACAACATGCAGGGAGTCAATGAATGTGAGTAGCTTAGGATCGTGCTTTGTGACATTCCACAAAATGTATATTAATCCATTAAATATAATCTAATAAAATAATTTCTTACATATGGTTTATTTTGACGTTCCTTTGCTTTCGTCTTTCCTCTGCCTTTAACGACAGCCATGGGATGATACGGGTACAGATATACCTACGCCGCAACTGTACGGCACCATAAATTGGCTATGTGTATGTAAAAGAAAATTGCAATCAGATAATTTTAATTAACAGATAAAATTAAATTAGATGGAAAAAAATGTCAGTAAAATGAATGTTAATAAAGGGCGGAAAAGCACACAGCAATCAGTAATTGTATCAAACGATGCGGTTAAAGTTTAAATAACCAACAAAATTAACCGCTGAAATATGCACAAAGCTTTGCCGCGGTCTTGTAGTGGACCGCTACAATCCGATTTAATATTTTTGTCGTATTGACGATTTGAAATAGGCTCAAAATTAATATTTATATAATTAACATTTGTAAAGTCAACAATTTGACATATAATTTCAAATATTCAAAAATCGAATCAATTGGATAGTCAAATTATTTTATAGAATAAGGGTGACGAACAAGAAAACAGTCCGACTGATGGTATGTGGATGCTGTGGCCCATAAACAATCTACATCTATCCTTGATTAAGAATCAAAATGCATATGTGTTGCTACCCCTGAAGACTAGGTTGGAATGCCTCGTTTCCAGTAAAAAAGTCACCTGTTCTTTACACTTATGAACTTAACGAAGATAAATGTATATGTCTATTGGCCACAGAACCATCAAATAAGTAAACCTGACTAAGGTTTTAAGGACTTTTAAAAAAAGAAAGTTCGAAGTCGCACTTAAAGAGTATGGGTAGAGTACATAATATACGCAATCAACACAAGTTCGATCCCCGCCAACAGTATTTGTTTATCACGTATTTTGAGTTGAAGGAAAACATCGTGAGAGACCTACATGACTGTGAAATTTAGAGTCCTCATTCTCTTAAATTGTAAAGAATATCGAGTGAATGTGTTAGAAGCGGTTGCTTTGAATTAATTACTTAGAGTGTCGATCCACTAATTAGAACAAATGGAATTAAGGATAGCAAGACAATAGGACTGGGTTTAGATTTCACAATGCATGGTCGCTTTGTGAAATCTAAACAAAGACCTTTTCAGCATTGGACTGTTGGAGTGCCATGAGGATGTCAAAATCCCGGAATCACTTCACTTCACTCACATTGCACATCACATTTTTAACTTTTAATTAAAAGTATCAACTGAGTGTGATAAGATACGTATGATGAGAGTGTATCGCAGAATTGAAACCCTCACTTAGATGCTATTGTGTGGAAATTATTTTATTTAGCTTTGTTTTTGAAATCGGTTTCACTTTTCACTAACGCCTTATATAATTGTAATTATAACAGTATTCATTTATTTCTATTACAATACATAAATTTGTTGTTATTTTGAGTAGTTTGAGTAATGTCACAAATTTAATGTTACTTTAGAATGCCGTCTAAATAGTTATATTTCAATTTTGGACCTCTATTTTCCCAAGCTTTTAGGGATGGATTCTTTTGAATTTATATATGAGATCATCCTTGAAGTAATTCCCGCCATTGGGAGTATATTGCCATAGTTGCCACACGGAGGGTTTGTTTGCAGAAAGTTGATGGAGGCAGGTGGTTCACGACCGTGATTTGTAGCATTCCTTGGGGAAGGCGTATGATCAGCAATAGACTTGTGAAGGGCTGTAACGATAATGATGATGCTTGAAGTAGATCCCATGTAATTAAGAGATAATCATTACAATAGGTTCACCATTTACGATTAAATCGCTTAAAATACCTACATACAAAGAATAGAATAGAGTAGTTTTTTAAACTCGGTAAAAATGTAAGAAAGTATATAATACTTTACATATGACGTAATAGCTAAAGCACCATTACATTTATATTGCCAATCCTTATAACCCAGTAATAACAGTTATTGCTTTGAAATGTTGGAGGGAGTGTCTTCAATCTATCAAATGCACTCTGCAAGACAAGGCGTTGGAACCGGGCAGTTATATTTTATATTTAATAAAACCGTCAGTCGACAATTAAGTGGAGAAACAGATTGGACGTTTCAAATGGAAACGAATATAATTGTTTTTACTACAATATATTGAAAAACTTAAACGTACTGTAAATATTTAAATAATAACTAGGATAGTTACAATTAATATATGTACAGTTTTGTAACCTGTAAAAATATTAAATTTTACTATAACAAAATATTAGCCTTTATTGATAATTATTTTTTAATTAAAATTTATTATTTTTGATAAGTTATAAATACATTATTTTAATATTATTTATGACAGATGTGTATCAAAACTGCATATGGGTATATATATATATATATATATATATATATATATATATATATATATATATATATATATATATATATATATATATATATATATATAATTCTTCTTCTGTGTATGTAACCGAACTCCTCATAAACAGCCAGACCTTTTTTTGATATTATGTATGTGATAAACTTGAACTTTTCAAGAATGGTTTAGATTCACAAGTAGAACAAGTAAGTGGCGCTGTTATCAAGCCGCTGCTAGTTTACACTAAATTCCATAAAGAGCTCATGACATGATCCAGTACCCACTGGATAAATGAACAAAGATAAATTGTCGTAGAACAGGAGATATTTTCCCGATTACGGCTTTTAGTAAGAGGTTCATAGGAAGTCAGTATTGTCACGGATGCGGCAACATTCACAATACATCAAAATATTAAAGTACATTTGCGTATATTCATCACGATTAGCGGAGGGAACACACCCGGAAATCAATGTGAGGCGATGAAAAACATTTCCAAGTTCTCCTTGCTCGACTACACGATATAATAAAACTTCGCGCAAAACAATAAATATATCTGAGTATCGCTTGAATGATCGTTCAATCAAACCTCCGTCCTCCCTTTTCTTATGCGCGGGAGTGAGAGAGAGAAAACGCACAAAAACTGAATCGCGTACCGTTCCGAAGGCGTAAACGCGATTTTCACACCCATACCATAAGCACAGTAGCTCGCTGAGTTTATTGTGATATTTATAAATTGTGCATCCTAATGTCGTCTGTATAACAACAGGGTTTGGTCCATAATAGCGTACGTTATAATTGGAAAGTATAAACAACTGAATCGGATGGGGTTTGAGAAAGTTATTTTGCCATCGATGTTTAATTCAATTAATGTTCACAATGTCTTCGTTATATAAAGAAATATTTATAAACACTGTATATGCGAGCCTTATATAGAACGATAATTTCTGAGAAATTCTGTTATTTGTGTTCCGTATAAAAGAATCTATAATTTGTTTTTTAATCGATTTTTCATGTTTTAAACTGTATTTACAAGCTCGACAAGTAGGTTTACTATTATTACTCTAATTATTTTCAGCATTATCATTAACCTCTCCAAGAAATTATACGACAAATCACAGTCCAAAGCCACCTACCTGCATCCATCGACTTTCCGTATCTTTCACTAAATCGTCACTCAATTTAGTAGTAGCCCACCCTTCACTTCGCTCACAGTCACGAGGCTGTCACTCGAGAATCTTCTTCCCCATCAGTACGTATATTATCGGCCCTTTGCCACTTCGGCTTACTAATCCGTTGGGCTGTCGGTTATTCTGGCTTTGCCGCTATCTACATTTCTATCACGCGGAGAAACTCCGAGCATAGCCTTCTCAATAGCTTGTCTTACTAGGTTGTCTCTCCATCTACAATTTGTTGAAAAATTAAAAGTTCTTCTGTTAAGGGGAAATATAACCTGAAATGGCTTAGCAAGATCCTCCGTTATGCCGAAAGTATTGTGGCATTAATTTTGAAATAAATATATGGTAAAGTTGAGGATTAATGTTAAAGATTATGTTAGACGAAAACACGATTCCGTAAAATTTTCTCGATAGAAAAAAAATCCAAAGTTACCTCCAAACTGAACAATAAACCGCTGTTATTCATAAAATACTTTTAATAAGATCATGAAACTTTGCATACTAACTGAACTAACTATAAAGCAGTGCTTGTGTTATTTACTTTTTTTAAAATAGCATTATTTTCACTGTAAAAAGAAATTACCTAAACTCGGCGCCCTGAAGCTTGATTCCTGTCGCCCCGTTAGTATCGCTTAGGCTTTTGAAGGGAGAAGTTGTGTCGCTTACGATCAGAATACACATTACGCAACAAGACGACGTAAAATTAAAATGGGAAATAACCGTGATAAAAATAAGAAGCGACTGGGTTGGCGTTAAGAAACAGGCATAAATATGATAAACCTAATGAAATAAGTATCTAACGACCTATCTACTTACAGTATTAGTGATTACAAACATGTTGGTACATAGCATACGACGCGCGGAGAAGTGGGGGCGAAATTAGAATTTGAGCTGACTTACTATATCCTCTTAACGCGGAAGCTTAGAAATTTTGTAGCAATAAAAAATTTATTTGGGTTGTAATAAATTGTTTTTACTACGCACTCAAATAATTACTCCACCTGTCCATTCATTATAAGGCACAGTCGTTACGCTTACGAAAAGTGCTTTAGAGAATGTTAATTATTGTAATAAAGACAATTTTAAAAGACATTAAATCGCACACCATGAATGTACAAAGCATGGAATATTTTTTTGTATAATTATAAATTCATGAGATATTTCCAGAAAAAGTTTCCGGCTACTGTCAGATACGTTGGGTATCTGCGTAGTGTTCAATATTGTCACCATCATCATCATTATTATGACAAGCCTTCAAGTCCAGTGCTGAACAATGGCCTCCCCCATATTTATTGGCAATAATTATCATAGTTGCCACGCTTTACAGTCAGTTTCTTCAGCATCTTTTACAAAACCGACATGTAGATATGGTGCAATAGATACTCTGTAGATAATTCGATCAATCACCCGATTATCTTCCGTGAATGTCGTAAAGGGCGATCAAAGTGCCAAAGCTACGCTGCAGCGTATTATAAATCCAGCCCGTATGAGACGGTTCAACCGGGGAGGAATTACGCTCACACTGAGTACCAGCATGAAATATATTGTTTTCTATTAATATATGTTGTTGTTTATAAAGATATTGTTTTCATGTAGTGATGAGAACTGTAAACTAAAAACAGGCATTCTATGTTCATCTTTAGTTAGTCGAAAGTGTACTCAATTTTCAACCCTATCTATATAAAACTACATCTCAGAGTCGCCGAAAAATGACAGAATAACTATACTGTCAGACGTGAAATGCTCATACTGGCAACGGGCGGCTTAAACGTGTGACATTGCCAGCGTGTGACGTTTAACTCTGCGATCTTCAACGCGCAAGTATTGCTCCCTTTTAGTCCATGGCGCTGATTTAAAAGGAAACTCCGAGAGGTAAGGCTGTATAATTTGTGGAACACGTATAAGAGCAACGAGGATAGACAAATCGTTAAATATTTGTATGTAACTCTTCTACAATTAAACAGTGCACTATTTGGTTCATTTCTTCACAACACTGTCCAATTGCGATATTCAAAATACTATTTTTCTTTTCTTTTACAACGGAAGCCAGCCAGAGAAAGAAAGCTGGTACTTTTTTGACACAACTACAAACGCGCAATGACATCGAAAGTCAGCTGTCGGGTTTTCCCGCGAAAAAAAAACGTATAGGCACTCTAGCACTAGCATTTCGCCCAATTACCACGGCACTGCGACGGACAAACAGGGCTGCCAGTTTACGTAACTGAATACAACAACACGCGTGTCTTTTATGTTATTTTCATGTTATTTAATTAGATAAATAAGCAGATCAAATAGTTAATTGAATAAGGTTCCATGAAACTAGGTGAACAGTAGTAATATATTATTTCGAAATTAAGGAGAGAGTAGATACAATATTACTTAGGGTAGCCCTAATGACCACAAAACGGGCCTCGCCAACAAGAAAGGAGCTACCGAAGCGTTCGCATAAAATTAACCATTTTTTTCCATAAGTACTACAATTAAGTTGCTCCAAGTTGTAGTTTAACAGTTTTTTTCGCGATAATTACTCCGATAAGAATTATTGCCTACCTACATTTTGTTTTCCTGCGTTAATATATTATTCTATTAAAATAATGCTGCTCTTTCTTTTATTTAAATTAACTAAATGTATAAGTATGCAGTATACTCATATTTAATTGATGAAACTTTACTTATAGAAAAACATTAATTATTTATTAAATTTACTTGAAGTTGGATCTTTTACGTATCCATCGTTTAATAGTCCTTTTATTATAGTGCAAAGATAGTCAGTTTACCTATAAAGTAACTAGAAAGTAAAACTTATCCTATAGTGATCCCGAAATACTGCTGAATTTGTCTCGTTGCTTAATATCCACCGATAGCTCTTGGGCGAGATGTGGCCTAGCTTATCTCGTCTCTAAATGAATACCCCCCATAAGGATATGTACTATATATACGTATATTATACATTCTTCTTTCATTTTATTACATTTCACTCTTCGTGGTAGAGCCATGCTGCAGTTATATTAGTGGTATATTTGTAGCTATACGTAGTTGTAGGAATAGGTCGGCTCGACCGGGGAAGGACCACGCTCTCACAGAATACCAGCGTAAAATCGCAGCTTAACGTTGCTGTGTTTTGTATGTTGAGTGTAGATAACAGATAGAAACGAGGCATTCAATCTTATTCCTCACGGGTGACAACGTATCTGCATTTTGATTTAAACGTCTGTGGGCCACAGTAAACATACCATCAGGTGCACTGTGTGCTTTTATATCACCATATCCTATAAAAAAATTATCTCAAAAGCGTTATAATTTCGTTCCAAATTGAAAACTTAGTACATTTATGTAAATGAATTTTATTTGCATAAATACATAATAAGCAATATTTCCAATATCAAGGACTGAAAATTAGTGCCACATGCTGTGGACACTACCGGTCCGTGAGATCGAGCGCGGTTTATACTTCTAAAGGAACTACGAGTATATCCTCAATTGGTTGTCGCCATTGGAGACGAGAGGTCTGATTCTTTCCTCTTCCAAAAGCTAAGTTATAGCCATTCTGGGACGAAATCAAGACAGTGTTTTATGACACTATATAATTGACAGTAAGACTGTTCAATAATTTTAAATTTTAGTATTGTAATAAACATTGTATACTAGCGATACGCCGCGGCTTCGCACGGATTTCTAGATCTCGGCAACAGCTCCACCTACCAGGTCCAATTATGAATCTAAACCATCCATGGACTCATGCAAACACACACAATTTTTTTATCAGAATAGTTCAAGGCAGTTTCGAGTTTTAGCGAAACTAACGGACATTAACTGATTTTTATATATAGAGATATAGTGGATATATTTAAAAACAAAAAATTCGTTATTGGAATTTGGCCGGACTGTCTTTTTTATAGGATAGGGCGACAAACGAGCACACAGTTCACCCGATGGTAAGTGGCCGCCGTGGCCCATAGACATCTACATCTATCCTCGATTACGCATCAAAATGCAGATGTGTTTCCACCCTTACGCTGGCATTCTGTGATCGCGTGGTACTTTCCCGGTTGAGTCAACCCATTCGTGCTACAACTATACTTCTAATATAACTGCAGCATGGCTCTACCACGTCTGAACGTGTCTCTAAATAAGGGTGACTTAAAACGTGTAATTGGGAATAATTCCAATTACTGCAACAGAATATAGTAAGCCATATTTCAAATCTGCATGTGATGTTAGACTTCTAGAATATGATTAAGTCATATTCAGATTGCGTATAGCAAAGCTAATACGTGAGTAGGCCTATGTCGTCGCCCGGCCACCCGAAAAGCACTTTCAAAAACGTTAAGCACTCCTCGGGGTGGGCTGGGGGGTGAGGGAGATGCCGCGTGGCCTCCACCCACCCCCACTTCGAAAAAAGGCGATGCACTTCGAATTGTTCCTTTTATGTCCGGAATCGATCGTTCCGGTAAAAGGAGTGCGTATTTATCTGTCCGATCTAGACGGACTGTCGGGGTATGGTTACTTCACACGTGGTGCACTAATTGGGGGGAAATGGGAGCTTTCTGCGGTAGGCTCTCCACATTCTTTGCCTTGTGCTACAGAAATATAGAATCACAAAAAATCTACTGAAGGAATTATAAGCGACGATACAAATAAGGATTTGAAATATAAAATTATCGATTTATGAAATTATGTGAATATTTTTTTAATTATTTCGGTTTCAAATATCGTTTAAATATTTTATAGAGTTGCAGCTATACTATGGTTATGTAACACGAAAGGTTCGGCTTGACCGTTGACGAACCACGCAATCACAAAATACATGCTGCCATCAGGTATGCTCTACGCTCTTCTATCACCCTTGATTTATTTTACGCGGTAATATCTGTTATTAATTAAATGACGCTGTCACAGTGCGTGTGTGTAGATTTAACATGCCATTTCCATTTCCCCGAGATGCATATTCTTTCAACACTTGGTAAATTAGTACTTTTAGACGAGGTGGCAGCTTCAAAGTGACGTCAGGGATTACCAGCTTACTACAAAACGGTTTAATATAAAACTTGCACGGTCATTAGCCGCCTTTACACATACATTCTTTAACGTGTGAGTCGGCTTTCGCACGGGAAAGAACGTGCATGTAAAGACAGAAAAGGAGAACCAGAATTCACGCGTGCGCCGCCCGTTCACGCATTTCCTCAGTCACAATATACACGCGTGTCTTTGTAAAAACAATAGTCGTCGTAAAATTACGACATAAAATTATAGATTTCATGGCAATATACAAGAATTTTATCTAAAATAAATTAAAAATAATATATAAAAATAAATTAATAAATATGTATTATTTATTATACGCTTAACCAGCAAACATAACTGTTTGTGTAATATTTCTTCTAAACCATTTGTCAATTTCTTTAGAACACTAGACCTTAGAGCGTGTGTTTAATAAAACCGTGATTTTCATACACTGCAGATCGCGGTTTCCCGTTCTAAATCACGCGCGATTAGCCTTTACACGACGCTTTTTCCTCTGAATATAAATAATAAAGTAATCACTTGTGGAAGAGCCAACCCGAAATATAATAGATTGAGAAGTTAAAAGAGTTTTGTTTTGCAAAAGTGTTATCTAGTAAAAAGGAATTGAATATAAGTTAAACCTGATTATTGATTATTGTCAGTTAATAAATATTGATCTATGAGGAAATGACCACAAATTAGATAACAATTACTAAAAAATATCCGCAATTCCACCGCCTCTATCTCGGTACTTACCGTTACGTAAGTACTTGTTAAACATCCTCCAAATTTCAAGAATTCATTAACTTACCTGAAAACAAAAAAAAACTAAAGTTAGTAAAGATTATAAGCGAGTCACAATTGAAAATAAATTCTAACCATTACTCATTTATAATATAACCTTTTAAAAATCACATTTTTAATGTAAATTTTTTCAAAATATAAAAATCTAAATAATAATAAAAATTTGTACGTGGTAGAGACACGCTGCAGCTAAGTTATGGTTGTAGCACGAATAGGTTGGCTTGACCAGGATAGAACCATGCTCCCACGGAATACCAGTGTTCAATACCAGTTTAAAGCTGCTTGTGTTGCGTATGGTGAATGAAGAGAATCGGACACCCTTTTTACTAAAAATAGGCATTCCATATTAGTCCTCAAGAAATACAACACATCTGCATTTAATTCTTAATCGAGGATAAATGTAGATGTCTATGGGCCCCTACATCCACTTACCATCAGATTCTATAAAAAAATCTACACCTATCGCCAGTATTATGCTACACGAAGATGATGAAAGTGTATAATGTCGCTAATTGTGTTACACAAAATGATACGCTAATGCGTGAATATGCCGGTTCGGGCTGGGAAGGACTGCGCTCACAATTAAATTGCAGAATATCGGTACTGTGTTTCGTATGGCGACTTACGGGAAACCGCTGATCCTATATATTGGTAACCAGGCATCTCATCTTCGACAACGTATCTGCAAATACGATTCATAATTTTTGTTTAAATGAGGGTGACAAACGACCACAAAGTTCACTTGATGGTAAGTGGAAGCTGTGGCCCATAAACTCAGAATTGAAATGCAGAAGCGTTGTGACCCCTGAGTTTCCAGTAAAAAGGGTCTCCGGTTCTCTACACTCACCATACTAAACACAACAGCATTGAGATGCTATTTTGCGCTGGTATTCAGTGAGAGCGTGGTTCTTCCCCGGTCGAGCCCAACCAATCGTGCTACAAGTATGTATAATATAGTAGCAGCGTGGTATCAATAGACCACGACATTCATTCTAACACGTGAACTGCGTATTTGTCGTGACACCTTCACTTATGAAAAATAAAGGCTACAACCAGTTGTATATTTTCTTTCTTTATCAGATATAAACAGAATATAATAAGAGGTTAATTGTTGACATATTACAAATAGGGCATTATATCTAATTAATTATACAGAAACAATTAATTGCATTATGCAAGACATTATTTTCCTTTTAAAGCACAATTATACGGGCGTTACAGAATTAAACTTTAAACCAGTTTTAAAATGAACAATTATGGAATTGTAATATTGCTAACTACCAAGCGATGTAATTAAGACTATTAAATTTAAATCCGTTAACCGTCAACAGTTTTTATAAGTCCAAGTCAACTGTTAGACGCAGGCTTCCAGAGAATGCACCAGCTGTCTAGAACTATTTTACAAGCCACGTTGCAATTATATTATGGTTCTAACGCGCGTGGATGGTCTCGACTGGGGTAGGATCACGCTCTCACAGAATATCAGCCTAAATGCTGCAGTGTTTAAGTATGGTGAGTGTAGAGAACCAGAGACCTTTTTTACTGGAACTGAGATATTCCATTTTCGTCCTCAGAGGTGACAACGCATCTGTGATTGTTAATTGAGGATAAATATAGATGTCTATGGGCCAAAGCATCTACTTACCATCAGACGGACTGTGTGTTCGTTTGTGAGAACCTTTCATATCCATTGTTTGTCCGTTCCGCGTGCTATATGGCCGAACAATTGCTACTCCATGTTACTAATACAGTGGGCTTTGTCCGTTACTCTGGTTCTAGTTTAGTCGATGGATGCTCAGATGGTTCAGGACCGTAATTTGTGGCATTACTTCAGGTCGGTCTATGTTCATCAGTGGACTTGTGGAAGGCTGTACTGACGTTACTTCCAGTGCGTGCATCATCAGTTAAGAATTAGTTAATTTGAGAATTTCTGCGAGATTTCATTTAATTGTGTAATTTATATTTTACATATCTTACACTTTTTCATTTATATCTGCTTATCAAAAATCCACTGTTGAGCGTAGACCTCTCCCGTAGATTAGGTCTTAGTGGGGATATTTGCCATAGTTACCATGCTTGTCTGGTGAGTTGCAGCAAATGCAGTTTTTGATCAATTTTATGTATTTATTAAAAATACGTTGTTGCCGATCTTCAGTAATATTTTTCTCCAGTAAAACTGCATCGCGTGATAGCAGTGAAAATGGATGGTCCGCTGATAGGATAACTAATGCAGAGGACTCTATCCGTATGTGTTAATATGTGAATGCCTATAGACTATGCTAGTCATTTAGTTTTCATGGATACTAAGACCTTATGTTGTTTGAACAAATAAATAATAAAAAAATTTCTCTGAGTCGCCCCTAAGGATAACATAGGGTTGTGAATTCTCTTACTCGTTAAATACACGGCAGCTTATAATAGTTAAAAATAAAATATATTGAATAAAATTAAGTCAGTATTAAAATTTGTTCGATATTTTTACTTTTTTTTGACAAAACCGCAATTGCATGGCGTTCTCATCATTAATTCTTTTGGCCGTATTGTACTTATAAATATCCGTGTACAGTCAGTTAAAAAAAAATTTAAATGGAATTTAATAAAATGGAATGAATACGTGCTTCCATACTTATAAGGTATTATCATTATAAAGTACACTTATATCATTATTTTACCTTGAGCTTGTCTAAAATAACATGTTTTTGCTATCGCACCTGCCACATTAACTGAATTATAAATAGCAGTTTGCACTTAATTGTATCGCGTGGTACCGTCAAAGAAATGCGCATCATTTATTTGTTACTTTGAGTTTAATAATTTCTTTTATTTATCGCATTTATATTTTGTGTCGTAAATACAATAAATTGTGAATGTCGAAGCGCGTTATTACTTTGAGCACATAATATTTAATCGCTTTAAGCTTTAATACTTAATATTTAAATGAGGAGTGAAATATATATTAACTTGCTTGTAACTAAAACTATTTTATTAAAATACATTTCTATATAATTTTAAATATTAGTCTCCTGAATTGTTTCTCACGAATTAAAAATATATTTAATTTCGTATGTCTAGTATTTTTCTTATTATCATTTTAATTATCGGTACTGAAAGGTTGTACACTAATAAAGTAATTATTAACTTTACCATTAACGTAAATTATAAATAAATAATATAAAATATTCTTAAATAATCCTTAAATTTACTGATTTGGAGTAGTAGAATACTTCTTATGACCCGTTTATTTCCTAAAGGAGTATGTTATTTCCTAAAGTTTTTTTTAATAACATGATGGTGACGATCGAGCACATACTTCACTTAGCCCATAAACATCTTCATATATCCTCGATTAACAATCAAAATATAGATGCGTTTTTGTCGTTTGTGTTTTAATCGATGTGTTAATACGATCTGAATTTTTGATAGTCTGTGGTTTTAGATAAGTCGTTAAGAATGTCCATGTCGCCCAGAAATGTGGGCGGGGAAAAACTCCATTATGTAGAACTTTTGTTGAAAACGTATGAACTTCTCTTTCGGACTTCGATTATTTTAATCGCAAGAAGAAATAAAGAGAAAGAAGTAAAGTGATATACGCGATTCCTTTTTAATCCAGAGAAGGTTTTGAAGCAGATCAGAGACTGCCACGCAACGAAATATTATATTATTTAGTTTTTCTCTCAAGAAATTCACATAAGCAACCTGCAGACAGGAAGTTGGTAGTGTTTCAACCCCATGAAAACCTTCCACACCCCTCGAAGGCAAGTAAATTCCAAATAAAAAGAAACTGCGGTTACCAAACCACCTGCCAAGCGTGGCAACTGTGGCAAAACCCTCTCTTGAGACCATTAAAAGGGGGGGGGGAGGGCTTTGTTCAGCAGTGGAATTTAATAGGTTGTAATGAACAATGGACGAAATGATATTTATGGAAAAACTTCAATGAGTTTTTTATTATTTTTCACCTCACCATAGAGCTTGTTGAACTTGTATTTCAGTGTCATAAATGCATATCGTATTTATTTATTTAATCACATTATACCAACCGGATAAAAATTGGCGTGGTCATCCACAGCTTTTTATTTAGTCACTGTTCGCGAATTCGTAGGAACAATTACAATGGGAAAGGCAATCATCAGTGGCAACTTTGTAATTAATTATAAACAACCCATTGCGTACGGTGTTGCTTCGGCGGGGTAGATTTATTACTAGTACGTTTTGTTTAGCTTGATCTCTAAAGCCCAACTTTGTGTGATTTTCTTTTAATAAATGTCCGCCGGCTTAGTGTCCGTAATTATAAAATAACACCGATTCCCGCTCGCTTTTTGTTTCTAATTTAAGTGAGCTTTATCTGCGCGCGATGTAAATGTAATTTTATTAGTAACGTGCCTGCATTGTAGTCTTTAAATCTACTCAAGTGTTCTGTGTGTTTTTTGTTACAACATTCATTTACTAACCCATATTTTAACTTACAGTTTAATGAAGATACTTACTTATGATCACTTTACTCGTTAGGTGTCGAACCTCTAAAAATAATTTAATTTATATTTTTTTAATAAGCCACCAAGAAGCGATTGTAATTATTCTTTATATTTAAGTGTACAGGGAGTTGAATATCAAAAATGGTTTATCGGTAAAAGCAGTAGGATGACGAGAAAGACATGAGAAAATACTTAAATTTTAATTTAGTATTGACTTTTTGATATATTAATATTACTGTCTGTCTAAAAAGCTTTTCACAAAAGGGATCATACAGATCACCGGATGATAATAGTATTAAAGCTGCCTGCAGCCTATAGAAATCTATCCATGTTTAAGAATCAAAATTATATGTATGAGTTAATTAAACGGAATGCCTCGTTGTCAGTTAAAAAGGTCTCGGGTTCTTCACGAGTCGAGCTAAACTAAATATAATCGTAATAATCTAAAAATATTTGTCAATAATATAAACGGGCTGCAACCAACAAGTGATAGAGCCTCGCTGAAGTGCATAACACTTCAGCGAGGTTCTATCACTTGTAAGACGATATTATTTACTTATTTTTTTTCAATCAAGTAAGAAATTACATTTATTTTCTTAATTTATTATTAGTTAATTTCATAAAAGCGATTTGCGTAATTTCTGGATTTTGAAAATTACGCCACCTACCGGGCCCATATGTGAATCTAAACCATCTACGGATCCATTTGAACCCATACAAAAAATTTAATCAAAATGGGTCGCGCCATTTTGAAGTTTTGGAGAGTAATGGACAACAATCCTTTTTATATATAGACATCATGGTTATAATGAAAAAGTAAACGTATTTTCGACATTAAAGGCCGACTTTTAAATCATCAAATAAAATAATAATAATAATAATAATAATATTCCACAACTATCACTCAACGCCATTTAGTCCCAAGCTAAGCAGAGCTTGTGTTATGGGTACTAGACAACTGATATGATTATCTATAATATTTATGTACTTATATATTTCTAAATACATAAATATTATAGATAAATTACACCCAGACACAGAACAAATGATCGTGCTCATCACACAAACATTTGTCCTGGGTGGGAATCGAACCCACGACCTCCGGCATAGCAGTCAGGGTCACTAACCACTAGACCAACAGGCCTGTCAAAAAAATTTATGCCCACAGATTATAACTTCACTGAATGTACATAAAAGTGAAACAAGAAATCTATTGTATTATTCATACAACTTTCATTTTTAATTTGTTTACTTAATATTAATTTAATGGCAACAGGTATTTGTTGGTGTACATATTAGTGTTTTGTAACCATCGTTTGCTTGCATCCCACCTGATGGTATGTGGTGATGCTGCTGAAGATAGTAAAACGCACTGACTTAGCTTAACAAAAGCATATTTATGTATTTATTCCCGCCTTGAAGACTACGCCTAGTAGGGCTCATTTTTAAATCACCATTCTTATTAATTTCCAAATCATGATTCTATTAAAAATATTTTTTTAATTATTTTTTTAATAAAAATGACAACTTCTAAGCTTTGCGGTACGGACAATCATGGGGTCTACGGCGTAGCAAGCAAATGCACATTGATTTCATGCGGTAATAGAAAGAATATGATTTGTATTGAGAAACAGCTACAAATGTGATTAATAACGGTGGACATACTATTGTAACTAGGAAGGGGTGTCGAGTAGAGCACGATGAAGTCAACCACGCAGCCCGCGGGACCTCCGCGCTGCCGCTTTCTGTACTCATATGAAATTTCACCTGAATGGGTTCAAAGATATAACGTGATTAAACATGCGTACCGTAGCGGCTTTTGTTTTCTCTCTGTTTCAGCGATATTAGTTTTTTTTTTTCAAACAACAGTTCTGGTGCATGCGATTAGACATAAACAAAACTCATTGCTGGTGTAAGTTTCGTTATATAGAGTTACGGAAATTCATTGAACCTGTTTCTGGATTTATATAACTTTTAAGACGCAGACAATTCAAATGAGTAATGATTTTGTAAATTCTTCTTCTCTTCAATTCAGCATTTACAGAATTTTTTTCTATAATAATTGTTATGTAACGGGACGAAAGAAACAGTGTTCATAAAATTAATTAAAATCAATTATTAATAGATTTTCCTAAGTTAGAATGGTATTAAAATTAAGCAAATTAAACGCTATAAAAGCCGTACAATAGGTTTTTTTTAATCTGAAGTGCTCGCATACATATAAAAAATCGTTAGATATAAAATATAAAGGTGCTATTAAGATGTTCATATATACCAAATCCGTTTTTATATGTTGCAAAAAGAAAAAAAACTTAACATGTGGGAAAATGTAGTAAGTCAAATAAATAACAATTTAGTTTCACACATTGTACTTTAATTAGATGTTTATCAACGCGAGAAAATGAAATATAACTCATATACTCAAAAAAATAAGATGACGACCCCAGTCACTGTCCTGCTATATTGTTATGAATGGCTACTAACGAATGGGTCGGCTTAACCGCTGAAGGACCAAAGTCTCGTGAAACACCAGCGTAAAACAGCAAAACTACGCGACTGTTTCATATTAGTAGGCAAGAACCAGAAATCTTTATTACCGGTAGAGAGGCATTACATATTATTGTTTAGGGGTGACAACACTTTCTTATTTTGATAATTGAGAATAAATGTTAGAAACTATAGGCTACCAGAACACATACATAGGAGATATACATGGACAGAGAAAAACGAAAGACATTAAATTAGTGTGTCGCGAGCAATTAAGCCATATCATTTTAGTTATTACTATCATAAACATGGTGTGTTATGTACGTACCTAAACATATAACTCTAAATAATACCATTTAGGGAAAGTTCCTACACCGCCACTACATCATAGTGTGTATAGAAAGAGGCTACAGACGCTAACAAATTAAGTTATGGACATCAGCATATTCCTTATTAACTAGAACTGAAAAACATCCTACTTATGAGGCAATCAACAGGGAAGCCTATCTCCAGCAGTGACCTCGGTAGGCTGTAATGAATAATGAAAAACGTATCATTTAGAATATGATTATTGTACCGTGATAAATCGTAAACGGCGTCCACGTTTCATCCCCGAGCGGCGCCATAAATTAGCCTTTCTCTTTCAACTTCCCACCGCCTTTTTTTATTAACATAGGTAGGCACGGCCAATAAACCGCCATTATTGCGAAGAAAAGATAGCGAACGTGCATTAATATTACATGTGTTATTCATGCACTTCCAAATATCTATGAATATAGGGCACGACAATGGACTCGAGACGTGAAGTTGCAAAATATGATAGTATTGCGTAAGCGCTCTAGAGAATTACATATCTATTCTTACGTTATTTCCCTTTTTAACACACTTATATTAGCTTCGCGTATCTATCTATCTGTCAATGTTACTTGTTGACGGCCGATTGACTTGATAATTTGTGAATATATGTTATCTAAAATTAATAAAAGCATAAGGTAAGTAAGTCCCAGTTTGAACAAGATATCAATCGACGAATTCAAGTTGGCTAGGCACTAAGCAGTGCAGATTACGACACACATAGTCTAAGCACCTAAACAAGAATCTCAGTTAGGGACAGTGATGATACATAGATAAACGTTCACTACTGACCGTATGAGGAAGCTCAAAGTCACCCAGCGTGCGATGAGATGTGCCATATTTCACTAAATGGAGTGACGACCTGATGAAACACGAAGGCAAACATTGGGTGTGGGTGGCTTACGACCGTACTTTGTGGCATGGAGAAGGCCTATGTTCAGCATTGGCCTTGTGGATATGATGTAGAGATAGTGATCAATATTGTTAAGTGTGGTAAGTATTATTTAACGCTATTATGTTTTGTGTAAATTTTTTTGAAGTAAAATACAAACATCTATCCTTGAATAAGAATCAAAATGCAGATGCGTTGACATCTCTGAGAACTAAGATGAAATGCCTCGTACCTAATATCTATAAATTTGTTCTCCGGTTCTATATTATCTCCATACAAGGCACATCAGCATTGAGCTGCTATTTTACGCTGGTATTCTGTCAGAGCATGCTCCTTCCCCGTTCACGCCGACTCCTTCGTGCTACAACCATAATATAGCTGCAAAATAGCTCTACTACGTTTAAAAACTTGGAGAGTTTCAGCTTTTACAGACTGAAATACTGTTAGACTACGACACAAAGCGGTCCAACTATAAATGGACCACTTCCACCCCCTCCCTCTTTTCCGCTGCCCCCATTACGCGGTTTCACCAGTTAATTGCCAAAACAATTAAACCATTTATCAACAATGCGAGTTCTAAGTGTCCGATTTCGTTGGAAGTGAACAGCCCGCCCACACGCCCCTAATTATTGCACGTGGTTATACAATTTTCCATTTATTTTCACCTTCAAACCAATATTAATGCAGTTGGGCGATTATTCGCTGTATGTTCGACTGAAGTGATCGTTATAGTCAAGTATTTTTTTGGTCGAAACGCTTTTGATGAGGTAAATCAATTAACGATGTTAAAATCAATCAGCTAAGATCATAGTAATAATGAACATCAATAGCGTGTCTTACATAGTTTGAAGAGTACCTCCCGCCACCCGCGATTGCGTGCGCTATACCCGTCATCACTAATCCCAGTACCACTACTTCTAACACCACTTTACTAGGAAAGATACACCATCGTCTATAATAGGACACGTGTTTCGCCTCTACTCGAGGCAACCTCAGGTAAAGTAGGCTCTACTAGTAAGTTTTATTGCAAAAGTATTTACCTTGCTTTTACTTTTTCAAACTAGCGCTAATACACACATAAACACTCACGCCTGTCACCCAGAGGGTAGGCAGAGACTACAGACTTCCATTTGGCACGATCCTGACACACCTCACTCGTCGGTTAAGGGTACTAATATATGTATCCGACCAAAATAATATGTTATAGATACTATAGGTCCGTGGGTCCGTCCGCAATGTAGCTGTGATTCCCCTGGCGTTGTATTTATTCACTGGTGGTCACATACCATTAGGTGAGTCGCATGCTCGTTGGTGCTCTCTTATATACTAAAAAAATGGTTTCTAAGAAACCGTATCCATGCCTGATTGTTTTCCCGCCTACTGCTAATGATTGACTGGCGGGACATAAAGAACTTACCTTGTATTTTACTATATACATATTGAGAACTGTAAATTAACCTATGTTCACAAAATAAATTTGATTTGATAACCATTCAGTGGTAATATACGCAGCCGACATTAGTTTCAGTTTTTTTATAGATATAGTTGTTCATTATTATACATGCTATGTATTATTATGCAGCTAAGAGCTAAGAGATCGAAAGTTGCTCAAGGGCTATGAAGCGCTCAATGTAAATTTCACAGTACGCGAGCAACTCGGGTTCGATCCCCACCGGCACCAATGTAATTGTTATTTGCAATTTAAAATACTGATTTATCACGAGCTTGGCGGTGAAGGAAAAACTCGTGAGGAAACCTGCATGTCTGTGAAATAAAAAAAAATCGAAGACATGTGAAGTTCGCCAACATGCATTGGGGCAGCGCGGCAAACATTTCCTAGCGCTGTTACCATCCACAGACCATCTTAGAATTTAGAGGACCAGCAGTGGGACGTAAATAGGCTGTAAGTTTACTTTACTTTATATCATCTGCCTGATGACAATTCGAATTAATAAAAATCAGCGGTTGCCAACTCGTTGGCCAACCGTGGCAACTATTGCAAAATCTCTCTATGAGAATATTAATGGCGAAGCAATATTAGTAGTATAGTTGTAGCACGAATGGGTCGGCTCGGTCGGGGAAGGACCATGCTCTCACAGAATACCAGCGTAAAATAGCAGCTCAATGCTGCTGTGTTTCGTAGTAGTGTAGAGAACTGGCGACCCTTTTTACTGGAAACGAGGCATTCCATCTTAGTCCTCATGGGTGACAACGCATCTGCATATTGATTTGAAATCGAGGATAGATGTAGATGTCTATAGGCCACAGCAGCTAGTTACCATCAGGTGGACTGTGTGCTCGGTTGTCACCCTAGCCTATAAAAATATTATTATGCAACGTATATTTTGAATTTTTTTACTCGTAAGGTGATTTCCGTGTGTATGTTATGACTATAAGGGGATTCCCGAAATGTCAGGAATTAAAAAAAAATAAGTAAAATCAGTTAAATAAACGCGATAGAATCCGTAAATTTAGTTTTATTCAATGTGTAGTGTTCGCGTAAATTTAAGAAATCATTAAGGTAGTATCTTGAAAGAGTGGTTCCTTAGCTATTAAGACTTAGTTACAGCCTATATACGTCCCACTGCTGGGCACAGGCCTCCCCACATTTCCGAGAGGGTTTTGAGGCACTTAAGTGGCCGCCGCGCTGCCCCAATGCGTGTTGGCGAACTTACATATTTATAAACTACATATATTTTTTATAAACTATAAACATGTTAAGAGTAAAAAATATTTTTTTTTACTTAGGTACGTACTTAAGGTAGATTTATAAACTAAGCTATTTTTGTCAACTCTGTTTTGTATATGTCTATGTCTGTTCTCGTTTACCTTCTCGATGAGTTAGAAGTTTGAAATTATGAATACACGAGTAGCTCGGAATCGGATGACAACGTAGAAATATCAAAATACAAAAACAAGAAGAAAACGTTTATACTTGTAAGTCCGTTTTAAAAATGTTGTATATAAAAACCGATTGACTTGTATAATTTATAAAAGTATGTATGTAGGTTAAACTGTTGTTTGACTCAAGTATTGCCATTTTTCGCATTACCCGAATAAGTGATTTATTGCTTTAAACGGATTCACTGTAAATCCGTGTGTACGCCGTTTCACTCGCTGTATTCAATGGCGGCATAGAATCCAATATTTCGCCACGACACGACACGCACGGCCGCATCCGCGATCCGTTTTAATAACGGCTCAGATGGATCCGTGGGCAAACATTGAAGGGTTTTAGTGTGTGAATAAAAAAATCTGGACCAAACCGAACTAGCGCTCCCGCGTAATAATTGGTCGGAGCAATTAACAATGTCGCCGTACTCGACTGGTTTAATCCAGCATCAGTTTATACCACGAAACGCTCGCCTGCGGCCGCTTCACGCCTGCTGACAATTGACTGTCGAGACCGTGTACAAAACCGATGTATTGGAATGATGTTCATTTATTGAGCAGTTTTTTTCCCTTTCGGGTAGTTTTTCAACTATCCAACTATCAATAGTTTATCAGTGATAGGATACTGTCTTGCTTGTATCTTAACATTTTAAGTGTTGAAACGTGGAATTCATGTAAACTGTAATTTACTTTATACTGAGTTGGGGAGGGGGGAAGCCACTAAATCGATGCTTAAACTGTTTTAACTTTTAGTAAAATTCACTAATTCTAATTCCTATCAATATGTTTTTTTTTTGCAATGTGTGTCAATAGGCCCGTCCAAGATAAAAGCCTGTACACAAATAAGGAGATAAAAAAAATACACTAGAGAAAGTACGTCGGACGTACACCATATAATTGTACAAAAATAATTAATAATTAATTAAATATTTTAAAACTTACAAATGCAGCACAGGATAAAATGCGAACTGTTAATGCCACAAGCATTTTCTGTTAGTAACTTCAGAGCAACGATGGAGGAAGGAGTATATTATGTGAGTTAAAAATATCATTACAATTGCCACGCAAGGTTAGGTAGGTTAGTTTAGTTTATATTAACTAGATATTCGTTTATTACCAATACAATTAGTAGCAAAAGGAATGGTTCAAATCAAGGGGAGAAATGTTCGAACATTTTTAATTGATATTAAGTTTATCAAATTTACGCAGACGCGTATTATAATTTATGCTAATTAAACGTATGATCTTTTCTGAAATAGTAGATGTCTATGGGTCACAGCATCCTCTTACCATCTGGTGGACTGTGCACTCGTTTGTCACCTTTATTCTATGAAGACAACGTGTTTAAGTATGAGGCAGTTATATGAATATCAATACAGTTAAACTATAAGCCGCTTGCCACTTTTCATTTTGATCCAATATTTTGCAGCGATATCGTGGGCCCGACCGGACACGGCTGCCCAATATATTGTAGCTGTCGTTTGTTAATAATTCGATGTTAAAATGATATAATAAATTGTTATTATCGCTTTGGGGCGGCCAAAATTATTTTCGGCCACGCTCAGTTTAATTCATAACTTACAACATATCATAACGAGGTGTTAGCTTCTGCGGTGGTCTAGATTTTTTATAGAATTAGGGTGATAAATGAATATGATGAAATATTCTTCATGAAATATTCTTTCCTTCATTTTCACACTAGGTGTGATATTATAGTATACTTTGTTCACACAGTGAACATGATGGTAAGTGGATGCTGTGGCACATAGACATCTGCATATATCTTCAATCAAAAATCAAAATGCTGATGCGTTGTCACTCCTGAGGACTGAGATAGAATGCCTCGTTTCCAGTAAAAAAATCCCCGGTTCTCTACACTTAACATACGAAACACAGCAGCATTAAGCCGCTATTTTACGCTGATATTCTGTCAGAGCGTGGTCCTACCCCTGCCGACCCCTTCATGCTGCAACCATAATATAGCTGCAACATGGCTCAACCTCGTAAATAATTATTTAAACGTGAAAAATTACGAAATAACATTAACTTGTAAGTTTAAAAACAACAAAACATGCTTTTAATATAGGCTCAACTAAAAACTTTTGCGGTAGTATTGGAACTTAACATCAGACGTTCCCAAGTTATTGGGTAATTATCACACGGTGAACGAACAACCCCTTGCCGATGACACGTCAATACTTCAGAAGTAAGTAATTTCTTTAACATCTGGTTGATAAAAACGCTATGTTATAAAAAGCAACCCCAACATAGAAATAGGGATAGGGATAAGCACTTTATATATAAAACTATTCACCATCACGCATGCTTTTAAAAAATTTGTCAGTGCTCGTCCAGACATCCATCAAATAATATTTAACCTCCTGAATAATTACAAGATCCCTAACTTATAAGCATAACAAATGAGCGCTATAAAGATTAAAGGTAGACAAGGGGCATTAAACTGCTTTAAGCCGTGTCGAATATTTTTAATGTACCCCGCTAAGCAGTAATACATATTTGCTAAAATTTATAATGAGTGAAATAAGGAAAGTCAAACTAATTTTATTTTAATTCATTGTTGAATATATAACAATATGTTTAACGTAACATTCACAATTCAATTCCGAATATAAAATAGTTTCGAACATACTAAGGCAAAACATACCGTAGCCGGAATGAGTCTACTTATTACCTATAAAAATCAACAGATTCCTTCTCACAACTTTGAAGTATGGAACCGAAAAGAATCCAGTCAGTTATAGCGATTCAATAAGCAACATATCTCATTAGCGCTAATTGCATCGTATAACTGCAACATTTCGAGTGAGTTTTAACATGCCTCTATGTAGAGGTAAATTCATTTGCCAAATACGCCCCTAATTACGTACTTCAACACCTGTCGATCATTAAAAACTCTCGAATATGACTATGAATATAAGCGTATTTATTGTTATTAAGTTAGACGTGTTTGCGTGGGACGTTCTACTTGTTTGACGTGTTTCTTACTACATAACCCCTTTTAGCAATCTGTGACACAACGATGGTAAGTAAATATGCTATAACTATAGTTACCGGTTTCTTTTTTTTCATAGAATAGGGGGCAAACGGGCATGGAACTCCTTAATTTCTATTGCTTTTCGGTGATTCCTACTCAGCCTTAAACGCAACAAGCCACCCGCAGGCATCTCGACGACAATCTCGGTCAAATCGTTGACCAAACATCGTTCATCTAAAGACTTGAACTAATTGAAAAGTTTCAAATGCAACAGAAGCTTTTGTTTGTTTCTGGTAAAAGTAGACATTAACATGGGTCATTGTATTATATTGTGAAAGACTATACGTCAAAACATAACGTCAAGTTGATTGTTCCTGTGTTGTTTTATACGTGGTAGAGCCATACTGTAGTTATATTAATAGTATACTTGTAGCACGAATGGGTCGGCTCGACCGGGGAAGGACCACACTCTCACAGAATACCAGCGTGAAATAGCAGCTTAATGCTGCTGTGTTTCGTATGGTGAGTGTTGAGATCCGGAGACCCTTTTTTTCTGAAAATGAGGCATTCCATCTTAGTCCTCACGGGTTCAACGCATCTGCATTTTGATTCGTAATCGAGGATAGATGTAGATGTCTATGGGCCACAGCAACTACTTACCATCAGGTGGACTGTGTGCTCGTTTGTCAACCTATCCTGTAAGGAAAAAGAAAATTGTTCAATCACGGGTTATATTATTATTATTATAATTCTATTTACATGCGTTAAGTTTTATGTATGTCTCAGTAAGATGGTTAAAACCGTGATATAATTATATCTCTAGGGATATATATATATATATATATATATATATATATATATATATATATATATATATATATATATATATATAACTAGTCTATAACCAGTTAGTAATAAGACAACGGCTCCTAACTGTCTAACTAGAAATATAACTATGATACGAACACGATCTGGTAATCCTACGAGACTAATCTAGTTAAATAATTATAATTGTAAGCACGAATGAACAGGAACACTCTCGTGCATTTAATTTGTGGAATATCGTCATGTTGTGAAGGTTATGGATCGCAACAATTAATGTTACAACGAAAAACACATTCAGGACTAAAGAGATAAATTTTTAGACAACATAAAAAGCTACTGAAAAAATTAAAAAAGAGTCCTCCAACAAATTTCGCGACATTGACATTGGATCGTCAGTTCCTGTAGTGTCACTTTTTTACCAGTAGGTTAAGGTGCGGCTGGGATGACCTCGGGCCACCCTATTTAAAAAAAATAACTTTTTAATTTATAAAGTTCAAAAAGTATAAGTCTAAAGTAGTTAAATGTGGTATTGACCAAAGTTCTTAGTCGAAAAAACTTTTGCCTAATTTTTAAAATTAAAAGTCATTTAAACCGGTTATGAGTTTTTACTGTAATGTACACACATATTTTTTTCCCTAAATTAGTCTAGTACGGTATTTATATTACTAGACCGTGCTCATATCGTAGTTATATTCCTAGTAAGACAGTTATGAACCACTTTCATATTATAACTATATTGCGGTATATAGTTATATCCCTAGGGATATAACTCGCGTACTGTGAAAGTTTCGTTACTCGACAATGCTAAAGAGCAATCGACACTAGTTTGTGAGAACGTCGAAAGCGAATTGTTGGTGAAAATATATATTGTACAGAATTTACACACAGGGTATAAACTCTACACTACGATATCAGTTACAAAGCTCTGTCACGGAATTTAATAAGTTTACTTGTCATTTCATCTCAGACCAGAATACCAGCGTATAATAGAAGCGTAATGCTGCTGTGTTTTGTATGGTGAGTGTAGAGAACCGGAGACAATTTCCACTGGAATCGACGCATTCCATCTTAATCCTCAGGAGTGACAACGCATTTGCATTTTGATTCTTAATTGAGGATAAAATTGGATGTGTATGGGCTACGGCATCCACTTGCTCAATGCTATAAAGAGGTGTAAAAACGTATGATGTTTATTTTTCTAAAGACGTTAGCCCTTAAACTATGTGACGGTAGCTTAAAAGCATAAATTACACAAGGAGAAACATCCAGACCCAGAACAATCATTTGTAGGCCACACAAATACTAGTTCAGTGCGAGATTCGAACCCGCGGCCCTCAGCGCCACAACGCAATGTTAAGCCACTGCGCCATAACGCCATATTATAACAAATAATATAAAAAAATGACCAAAAAGACACACAGTCCACCTGATGGATGAATGATATTAAAATAAGTAAAAAAGGTACTAAAGTTAGAAGCAAACGGTAAGAATGCATAACTCTTAGAAAACAAACGTAGCGAACGTCTTCACAACGAAATCAAAATAATAATATAAAAAAGTTCCAAATTAACACAATATTGACAATGACAGTTGAAAATGGCTCACACCTTTGACGGTACTGCCTATCGACGGTCTACATTTATCCTCGATTAAGAATCATAATTCAGATGATTTAACACACCTGATGACTAAAATGGAATGCCACGTTTCCAGTAAAATGTGTCTTTGGGTTCACTTCACTCAATGTGCGAAACTCAGCAGCTTTAAGTTGCTATTTTACGCTGGTATTCGTGAGAGCGTTGTCATTCCCTGTCGAGCCAACCCATTTGAGCTACACCATAATATAGTTATATTACGCAGCATGGCTCTACCACGTAATCGGTATTGCCGAAATTGGTTATGAAAAAAAGGTAGATAAATAGATATCGTCGTCGGAAGCCATAAAATCTTTTTTGCGATTTTCCGTAATCGGCTCTTGTGATAGCCACGGGATGAAATTTATCATACCTTAATCTAACAATAACTTTCAATTCTGTATTCGGATACGAATGGCACGGAGAGCTATTACAGGATTTCTATGGTTACAGTCACTTATCTGAGGGCAGATGGTCTCTTACTTAGTGATGAATCCATAAGCCCGATAATTTTATTAACCGTGAGGCTTATGAATGTTTTAAAAGTACGAACTTTTCGCATGTTTTAGTACGGGATGAAAGTGGGACAACGTCACCAGAGCATCGTATTTGCACATTGATAAAATCAAATTTAAACGATGTGCAAGCCGAAAAGTGGCCCGCACTCGTGCCAGCACAGTCCAGATCAAATATTGACCGCGGCTCTACATGTTAAATTTCCCCGCGAAAAACATTCGCAAACAAAATAATTACGCGGCCCGCACAAACGCGACCGAACCGTGCACGATATAGTTCACAAATTAGTTTGGCAGCGCGGGAAAAATTTAATTGAACAACCGATTCCGATGGCCGTCGACGGTGATGTATTAACATTTATTGTTTTACAAATTAAAGATAACCCCGACAGCGTTCACTCGCGAATTTGTAGCGCGTTTTTTTTTATCCAATATTCGCTCCAGTATTAAAACGCTTGCTAATCGGTCTCGTGAAACTTTTATTAATGGCCGCTTGTTTTTTTTTAAATTGAAACAAAAACAGACTACTGTCCAACGCGTACGCGTACGTCGTACGTTCCGTCGTACGTACCGTCGATGCGATATTATAAACGATAAATTATGCACCGTTGAGGTTTTCAATTTATCGCACTTTACTATCAGCGGTAAGTTATTGTAGCAGCCATGTTTGTTACATTGTCGCTTTTATTTAATTCTTATAAGCTGGGGAACAACGGAAACGACATAACTTTTTTTGTGTGGAAGGCGTTGATAATTACTCCTTTAAATTAAAATTTGTAGCGAAACTATCTGAACACACGCAAACATTCCAATGTTGTTAATTTTTGATGAATGTTTCCTTTCATTTATGGTTAAGAAATTCTCCGTCATAATTTCAATGTAACTTTATTGATTTTTGAGCACTAAACGTCAACTACCAACTCGGGCTAGCTGTGAGATGCATAATAGATGCATCAAGCCCACTGACAGATTAATAAAAACTTCCTGAAGCAAACGCTAAGGCGTCCCTTCTGATGAACAATGCAAATACGTCAATAACGGGAGCGGGCCAATTACAAGTGCTTAGTAAACAGTCGTTGCTAAGGTAGCTGTGTTTTGTTGAGAAACATTAAGGACACCGATCAATGTTAACTATTAAAGCTATCTTCTATTCATTGTAGTTTTAACTAGCACTAAAAAGACTAAAACATTATTCTTCTACTCGTTATTAGCCCATAACATTTCGATATTGAGAATGGGTATCTCCTACAGAAGTAAGAATCTGCCGTAATTGCTGCGTTTAGCAATAAGAATAAAAATATCTTTTGTGAGAATATCGTGGAATCAACTTTTCAAGGCTTAGCAATAACAAATCCGGACAGTAAAGTAAAAAGTTGCTTAGCTGCTTTTTTCATGGTTGAGCCGTGCTACAGCTATATTATGATTTTAGTACGAATGGGTCGGCTTAACTGGGGAAGGGGTATGCTCTCACAGAATACCAACCTAAAATAGCAGCTCGATGCTTATATGTATCGTATGGTGAGTGTATTGGTAGGGCATTCCATCTTAGTCTAAGCGTACAACGCATCAGCATTTTGATTATTAATCGAGGATAGATGTAGACGTCTGTGGGCCACAGCATCAACTTAGTATCAGGTAAACTATGTGCTCATTTGTTACTCATATCCTATAAAATATACTACCGGACTGTCCGCGTGCGGGGCGTTCAGCTGGTGGCCCTACAGCTGCCATAACGTTACTGCCCGAAGTTACGACCATCAAAGTGAGCCGGTGCTTACAAATCGTCGCGAATGACATCTCAATCTAGCCCCGACAGCCACGCCCGTCTGTATACTTAGATTTATACCCGTCAAGTGGCACGATGGCTCTGAAAACGAGCGCGCTACAGCCGGCCCGCTTTTTTCCAAACACTCCGCCGTAATGTATCAACGTGAAAGCATAGCACTCGACACCTTTCTCGTTTGTTTTACCGGCACTAGGAGTGACGGCGCATATTAGTCGCAAAACGAAACGATCTAGTTACATATATGTGCCTTTATGTGAAAAAACGAGTACATAATATTTTAATTAGTAGCGTTAAAACATTAAAAGTGACGTTGACATAGTGACTCAATTTCCTAATATAATTTGACACATGATACCGAAAAAAAAAACTGACAGAAAAGAAAAAAAATATTCGGAGGTTAATATTATTTTCTCTTGAGACATTATGGACCATCTAGTCGTTCATAAGCTTAAGGCAGTCTGTATAAATATGATACCGGTATAAGTGTAATGATTACGCACTGCTAATGTTTCAAAGGCATAGTTTAATTAGTTAATGCTGAAGTCATATTATAGCCAATATTACCCACAATTATGACAATCGGTTTCAGTAACAAAATTACCAAGACTGCTAATCTTAAGATATAAGTGAATTAAGGGATATAATACAATATAAACTGGTATTTTAAATTTGTTTGAATTCTACGAATGAAATTTTTCATTTGTTTCACTTTTGTATTTAGTCAGGTAATAGTTTAGTTGTTGGATAACTATTAATCCAACGATTGAAAAATCAGTCCTTAATGCTTTATAAAACCCGAAATTCGTTACAATTATACTTGCAGCTAAAATTTAAAAATAGCTGATTCCTTGAACTAGGAGCCTAGAGTGTACAATACATATGTACTTCCTTCTGGAATCTACAACCACCAGCGATTTATCCGGACCAATATGACTTAGAGACCTTCAAAAAAAGATCCTACTAAGTATTGCAGTTGTTTATTGACGGTGGTAGTCAATTACCACCAGGAATACCAAATGCTCGTTTGCTTCTTATATAAAAAACATGTTTATTAAAATTAGTAGTGATTAATTTCAATTTCACATATTTAATAATGCAATAAGCTAGCAAGTTCTAGTTTGAAATTGAAAAAGGAGTCCCGTGTAATGCGGCGGGAGATTTTCAATAATTCAGATCGACTCGGACACGGCACGACAGTGGCCTCGAGGTTAATTAACATGTAGTATTAAAATAGAATTACGCGTCCTTTCTCCACAAGTTTATCACTTTATGACCGTTTCCTTTTCTAATATAAGTTATCGAAATCTGGACAATTAAAACAACTTAAGGTCAATTAACTTTACACGACGGACGTCATTGTTGTTAACAGTTCATTCTTACTGTATTTGACAGTTTATCCTTGTACATTCTTAATGAAACAAATTATTAGAGACGTGAAAGATGATATAAGAAAAAGTCTCCGTGGCGCAGTGGCTCAGTAATGAGTTACGACGCTGAGGACCATGGGTTTGAATCCCGCCCGGAACAAGTATTTGTATGACGTACAAGTAATTGTTTCGGGTCTGGAAGTTTATCTTTGTGCATTTTATGTATGTAAACTGCCACCACGATACAGGATAAAATCCTAGTGTTTAAAAATAATGCAACGGGCAGCCACCGCCAGCCAGAGGCAAGCCACCGGCAGCTTCTTTTGTGAAAACAATTATGATAAAAAGACTTTGAATTCCATACGACTATTTCAATCATAACATCTATTAGAAGGTCGATTCCCTTCACCTCAGTGTCAATAAGTCCAGGTCATTAAGCGCACAGCTTACGTGTTTTTTTTTGTGCGATTTTATCGTTGTGCTGCCGGATTTGCTTTCTATAATCCGCCGAATCGTGCGGCGGGCAGAACGGTGAATGTTTACGAGTATGTCGTTCCCGAGGCCTTGTACCGTTATAACAGAATAAATGACTCTTAGTCTTCAGGGGTGGCCGATACCACCCCTGAGGAAAAAATGCGTTCATCTTATTTTTTTATACGAGAGGGGGGAAACGAGCATGCGGCTCACCTGATGGTAAGTGATTACCGCCGCCCATGAACAACTGCAACACCAGGGGAGTTGCAGATGCGTTGCGGGCCCTTTAAAAAAGAGAAAGCTCCTTTCTTAAAGGTCCCTAAGTCGTATCGCTCCAGAAAAATCTCTGGTGGTAGTCGATTCCACAAGAAAGTTATACGAGGCTGAAAACTTCTTGTGATTCGCACAGTAGTGGATCGCCACTCATCCAGATGGTAAGGATTGTATTTCGAGATCTGTCGCGATTTGCGATGGTGAAATTGAGCGGCTCAGTCCGTAGGTGGTGTGCCGACATGAAATACGGCCCCGCTCTGCTGAGCACGCCAAGCTTTTGAGAGGCCAGTTTGGCCTTCTCTTCCAAGTGACAACGAAACTCCACGTCATTCGATATGTCGATGTGCATTTTGATTATTTTTTAAAAATTTATGTAGGTATATATGGATCACAGCATCCACTTACCATCAGGTGGACTGTGTTTATAACCCTTATTCTATAAAAAACACTAACAACGAAACTAATTAAAAGTCCACTTGATGGTAGACGTGGATGATGTTGGATGCGTTATCAACCCTGAGGACTAAAGTGGAATGTCTCGTTTCCAGTAAAAAGGGTCTATGGATCTCTACATTCACCATATTCACCATACACACAGCCGCATTAGGCTGCTATTTGTTGCTGGTATTCTGTGAGAATTCGTTCCACAAATTTACATTCGTGCTACAACTATGGTATAAGTGCAGCGCAGCTCTACCACTCTAATTTAGGTTATAAGTCCTATTCGACATAATCCACTTAAATGCCTTTTTTTGTAATCAGTATATCCGGTTCTAGCATGTATATTATCATTGAAAAACACTTAAGTAAACATATGCTATTCATTGCAGCCTTCAATATCATCCTAGTAGGTACAGATTCCGCTCTCTCACAGTGGTCAATTTTACTATAATTGTATCATAGAGTTAAGACAATAATCTAAGCATGTTCTTGTTTTATGTAACACTGCGATTGGAAATAAACGATTATTATTATTATTATTATTAAGTCCACTGCTGAACATAGGCCTTCCCTAAGGAATGCCACAAAGCACGGTCCTAGCCACGTGGAACCATCAACTACTTGCATGTCTGACCAGATCGTCACTTCATCTAGTGGCGCACGCTAGACGCATCCCTTGACTAGGGGCCGCACTATACTCCGTCTACCGGTACGAGGCTGCTATTCGAGAACTTTTCTTCCACATCGGGTGTTGGTTCTTCGAGCTAATTGGCCGGCCAGAAGTGGCAATCCACTTTAGCTTACTAATCCTTACAGCTTAATAACTACTATCCTGGTGACAAGCGTAGTGATGAGCGACCCCCCACTAGATGAACAACTTAATGAAACACGCAGGTGGTTCAGGACCGTACTTTGGGGCTATCTATGTACAGCAGGGGAATTATGATGGGTTGTACAATAGTAGTAGTATATAACATAAAGTACATTATATATTTTATATTGGAAACGCAAAGGAATTGCGAACAAAATGTCTTCAAAATCGATGCACGTCTGCATTGAATTATCGAATTTGGAAAACAACCGACACTTCCACCCAAAATGGTCGCCAAGGTGAAAAAGAACAACTGCTAAGTTGGATCCTGGGCGGCAATCGGGACAGCAACGAGAGCATCGAAATTACGTAACAACGGTTTGCCCTCGCCCCCCTTTCCCCCAGCGGACCATCAGAAAACGACACCGATCAATTAAAACGGGCCCCGACGTACAGGGCGTGGAATTAAAAGCTAAACTTCGTTACCGTCGAGTTATCATTTAAATTGAAAGAAACTTGTTATGTCGTAGACTATGATTCCAATTTTGGAACGGATGAACGGCTTGATTGGTTCCCTATAACCGTAGACGATTCTTTCCCATTATAGAGGGCGCGACGTGTCCCCGCGATTACGTACGGCGTGAGATTGTCACGCGCGTTTTTTGAGTAATCGCTAAGGCTTAGCACACACTGCGGTTAAACACAAGTACTTACTTACTTACTTATCTTCACGCACAATCCCTAACGGGGTAGCCAGAGAGAACAGATCGCCAAGTGTCACGATCCTTACATACCTCTTTCGCTTCTTTCAGGTTCATTAACTTCTTCATACATGCACGTCTAGGTATCCGAGTACTCTTGACCCTTCCCTCTTCGAGCAATTTGCTCACATGGTCTTCGAAAGTTAGTCTCGGTCTACCTCGACACCTTTTAATATTTACTTTCGCTTTATATATTTTCTTCACCATTCGGTCTTCACTCATTCGTTCAACGTGCCCAAACCATTGGAGTACGCCCCTATCAATTTTTGTGATAAGGTCATCTTTCAATCCTGCCATATTGCGAATCTCTTCGTTTCGCTTTCGGTCGGCTATGCTAACGCCACACATTTTACGAAGAGATCGCATCTCCACTGCATTCAACTTGCTTTTATGCTTCTTCTGGCATACCCAGGTTTCGCTGCCATATAACAAAGTCGGTACCAACACTGCGTTATGTATTGCAAGGCGTGCACTCTTCACCACGCCTTGCCTTTTTACTAATGCATTCAGGGCACCATTGACTTTGTTTCCGGCAGCGACACGCCTATCCACATCTAAATCACATCTTCCATCCCGGCTGAAAGCACTCCCCAAGTATACAATTTCATTTACCTGTTCTAGACATTCCTGATTTACCCATATTTCACATTTCGTTCTCTCTTCGTCCTTTTCAAACACAAGTGGTTTTAAAATACTGAAAATGACAAACCATGCAAACTCCGTACTGCGGCTGGCGTTCACCCGATTTTTATTCCAGTACTATCATGGATTTCTGAGGAGCAGCGCGTGTTTTTTTTAATAAAATGATAGTGATAAACAAGCAAACAGTCCACCTGATAACCTGATACCCGTAAGAAGATGCTGTGGACCTTAGACTTATCCATCATATATTTAAATTTTATTTTCATTTAAATTTATCCTCGATTAAGACTTAAAATGCAAATGCGATCCCTGAGCACTAAGATGGAATGCTTCGATTTCAGTAAAAAAGGATTTCAGGTTTTGTATACTAACCATACGAAACACATTACGTAACATTAGCTGCTGTTTTACGCTGGCATTCTGTGATAGCGTGGTTTGAGCCCATTCGGTTAAAACCATAATGTAGGTGCAGCGTGACTCTACCACGTATATAAAATGTTTGCCTCCTGCCAAATCCGGGCCTTTAATATTGTCTATTGATTATTATAATACATACTCGAAAACCGAATGCGGTTAACCGCTATGCGTGCGTCATTACACTATTACTAAGGGATACAAAAAGATTCGAATCGTAACAAATGTAGCAAATTACGTTTTTTTTTTTAAATCAGTAACTAAAAATCGCTAGTACGTGCACTTGTATAGAAAGCTATCTGTGAATTTTTCGGCGGTTTAAAAACGCTTACGTTTGATCGTACGTGTTAAGCCTAACGTTAAGTTGCGAGGCCTTAGAAGGCGTCGTCAGGTTATTACTTGCGATTTATTATAAACTTGTGCGATACTTGTGAAACGAGGAGTGACACCCGTGGAATATGTTGACTGCATTCTGACAAGTCGATTATATGTACTTAATTGCTGCAAACTCCTATAATTCACTTTAACAAACCCAATACACCAACGAGGCGAGTAAATCCTCTTATATAATCGTATTAAAATATTAAGGGAATGACTACTTTTCGCGTATCGCTGATCATGAGGTCCGGGGTTCGAATCTCGCGTCGGGCCGAAATCAGTTATGTTTTTCTGTCAAGAAATTCTCGGTAGCAGCTCAGAGTCAGGATGTTCGCGGTGTTCCAAGCTCGTGCCTTGGAAAACAGGTAAAGCCGGTGGACCTGCGCCTGATCTCTGTCCGGTCGTGTCGGGTCGCCGTCACATCGGAATATGAGAATGAATGAATAGACAATGCACCTTAATATTTTATCCTTTTCAATAGTGTTCTTCCATAAATTCAACAGAACACAAGCCCCCCGACAGATAGCATCAGAGAGGGGATTGTGCCATACAGTTTTTTTGCATGCCTTAATCGCAAACCGCGTAGGTATGTTCTACTAGCACTTAAAAATCAAGAATACGACATTTTGCGTATCTAATAATCATATTGAACATATAAATGATATAAAAAGCCCATTGTCAGAATGATGAATGATTGTTCAACTTATTATTTTTAAATAGATTAATTGCTATTTTTACATTAAAAAGCTGGTTTTAGTAGCTTATGGTGTAGACTTAACAAGTCCGCATGGAGGCGTAAACACGATAACTTTTGAAAATATCAATTGTTCAACTCAATCTACCTTATAATCCCTTCATCTATCATGTGGGAAGCCATGGAATGTAAACGGCAGTTTAATTTTGTTTTGTTTAGTTATAATTAATTTTTTTCGGCTGAGAAATTCCGAAGTTTTGGCGTTTTGAGCGACCTCGTTACAATATATTTTACGACTCATTCCGGGCTCGGCCGCCGACGTGAGTGGATTACTGTAATGTTTGTTTACAGCAGCTCTTTGATGAAAATATCGATCGCTTTAGAAATACAAAATATTTTAAAAACCAATACTTGACCAAGATAAGATATTATTTTTATTATTATAATCACAGATTTTTATTACAATATATTGTTTCGCTAAAAGTACGTAGGATTTATATATAAATATACGTATAGGTCTTGGACTTATGGAGTAATCTGAAGGTGTACTTCGGTATCTACTACTGGAAATCCTCGACGAGTAGAACCGGCGTGCCGATATTGTGCTCGTTATTTTAGTAATGATGAGATCTTACCCCCAGACTTGACGGAGTGACTTGAAGGTATACTTCGGTAAATGCAACTGGAACTCCTCGAAGAGTAGTACGAGGTGTTCTGTGTTTGGGCTCGTTTTGTTAGTTATGATGAGACCTTACCTTCAGACAGTGGCGGATTATCCTTGAGGCAAACTAGGAATATGTCGAGAGGTACAAGGTTAAAAAGGGGCGCGCGCGGAAGTTTTTAAACTAACTACGAAGATAACGTTATCGATGAAAACTTGTGTGTATTTTAAATAGTTTAAAAAATTTACGTATAACATGAGCATTTAAGGCATGCACATGGGATTTACCAAAAGTTATTTATTATTACGAGCTGTTTCCGAGGAGATACTGCTGTCCTTTTCCCGTCGCGGTCGCCGTCTGCCGCCTCTTACGAAACCCACGGAACGGTATTGATATACTTATACTGCCACGACACGTTCAAAAGCAACGCTTGGTACATCCACCTATCTCCCACACGCATAAGTAGACATCACGGAATAATAATATAAATCTAGACGCCTGTTAAAGTTGTATTTATAATACCCTTAATAACAGAGGGGGAGCTGGAAATAATACACCTGACTACAAGCTGCATGAAGTAGCGTTTGTCGGCGCGAAATTGCCGTATTTATTATAATAGTTAATACAATTGTTAGTAACATTGAAATCGAAGTCGATAATGCTGCAGTTGAACCGTTCATTTGATAAATTATGGACTTTTGTCAATAATAATATATCGACGACATTTTAGATTTGCTATTCAACCTATTTATAACTTATACTTAACCATTGATTGTAAATAACTAACTTAATAGTAAGTGGTTGCTGTGGCCCATATACATCTGCGTCTATCCTGGATTACGAAGCAAAATGCAGATGCGTTGTCACCCATGAGGACTAAAATGGTATGCCTCGTACCCAGTTAAAAAGGGTCTCCGGTTCTCTACACTTACCATACGAAACACATCAGCATTAGGCTACTATTTTACGCTAGTATTCTGTGAAAGCGTGGTCATTCCCCGGTCGAGTTGACCTATTCGTGTTACAACGGTACTACTAATATAACTGCAGCATGGCTTTACCTATAAAGGCTTTAATTTTAAGTTACTAAGTTAATTCTATTTTTTTTTTTTTTTTTTTGGTGATGTACTGGTACTGTTTTACTATTGGCAGTGTCAAATGTGTTAATAAATAATCCTTATTAATAATTTCTTTAAAAAAATCTTCACGACATATTGACGCGTAACATTGTGAAGTTTTTGGAATATTTTTACACGGCAACTAGAGCCACAGACAGTGACGATAGAATCTCGAAGTGTCCAAGTGGACACATTACCTTCAGTTTCACATCACCACTGGAGCACTTGTCACATCGTTTCCAGTAACAGTTCACATGCACAAACATTTTATACACAAAAATGCATCATTTTTACTTATAAAAATCTACCTCAAGCTATTTTACATTAGTACAAGAGCAGAAATTCGTCACCGGTCAAGTTCTCACCAAAAGTTCTAAACTACTAACCTATCGTCTCTTACCTTTTTATTCAAAAATACTGCCATTTTACAAAAACGGCAGTTAAGGGAAAGTTTTAAAAAACAACATATTTAAAAGCACTCCGTGGAAATGATTAAAAACCACATCGTGAAAGACAATTGTGTAAAACCGTGACAAAGGAGAATCATTATTTTCACGACTTCACTTGTCGTTTGTAATAACTTTTCATGCAAATATCCTCAGTTTGATAGTTTTTGTTTTTTTATTTTATTAAAACTACGTACAATTTAACTGTATGATATGTATGTGTTTTACTTTTATAAGTATAATTGCAACCAATAAGACCTACAAATGACCAAAGGATCAAATACAATTATGTGTGATTATAGAAACAAATAAATCCTATATCTATCTATCTAAACAATAAAAATGACAAATGACTACAGTGATAGTAATAATCAATGTTGGATTACGGAAGAAACCTGCAATTCCTCTGGTGTTGCGGTTGATCATGGGCGGCGGTAGTCACTTAACATCAGGTGAGCCGCATGCTCGTTTGCCCCCTCTTCTATATAAAAAAAGACAAAAGTTTACAAGCGCATTGTCAACACTTAAACCACAATATATGCCTCACAGCGTGGTATCATACTGATTCTCTTACTCGTCAACTGAAACACAGCAGTAGCAGTATATCAACCAGACAAACTGCTAGAGAAAAAAACCTAGTGGTAAGTAATTTAAAAATAAAATAAAAAACGGTCATTGTTCGCTATTTCAATAGAATAAGTGACAAGTGAGTGCTATAAGGATAAATGTAGTGTTTATTCTCGATTAAGAATCAAAATTGAGATGTGTTGCTGAGGACGAAGAGGGAAAGTCTCGTATCTAGTAAAAAGGCTCTCCGATCTCTCTCTCTGTTTCGTACGGTAAGTGTACGCTACACTTACCGTACGAAACAGCAGCAGCTGTTATTTTACGCTGGTTTTCTGTAAGAGCGTTGTTTTTCCCCAGTCGAGCTAACCACGTACCACGCACGACTTGCTGAACGCAACGTATGCTGCAGTGATGGTAAATAAAGAAATTCGCGAGTAACAATTTCTTGACGCACTATAAATTAATTCGCTCGTCCAGTCGAACCTTGGAATGTCTAACGACATAATGAATAAAAAACACGTTTCTAACCACCAACCAAAGTGGGGGAACACGTACGTCGCCCCTTTTAATATTAATCCGGAGGCGGATTACGCAAATAGCGCAAGTCAAGTTTTGTTGTATAAGTCCGAAACACCGGCGCTTATTAAATAAAATATTGGGGCGCAGTTAGCGCCGACCAAGGTGCCCAACTAACATAAAAGTGCTGCATATTTTATTTACCGCGCCGTGTCTTATGGTTTATTCAGAATTACATTTCCTAGTCCCGGTTAGCGATATGAAGTTATATATAATGCATGGCCGACGTCGACGCCCTTTAAAAAATATCGTTTATATTGTACGAAGCCAGTCTTCAAGCTAAGGACAGAAGACGGCGAAATTCGATAAAGAGCCTTCCTGTTTGTTTGCAGTGTAACGTTTAACTCAATAAGATAGTCTACTTGGTCTCTCCGAGGAATACAGGAATAAACAACCCTTTCACTACAATTTGTACGAAGATTTCTTTTATTATAAAATAAACAAGTTTGTTTTTATAATAACGAAGTCACCTATCTCGTGGGTGTCGTAAGAGGTGAGAGAAGGCACGTGGTAGAGCCTCGCTGAAGCTATATTATGGTTGTAGCACGATTGGGTCGGCTCGACCGGAGAAGACTCACAGAATACCAGCGTGAAATAGCAGCTTAATGCTGCTGTGTTTCGTATGGGGAGTGTATAGATCTGGAGATACTTTTTTACTGGAAACGAGGCATTTTATATTAGTACTCAGGGGTGTACAACGTATCTGCATTTTGATTCTTAATTGAGGATAGATGTAGATGTCTATAGGCCACAGCATCCACTTACCATCAGGTGGAAGGTGTGCTCGTTTGTCATCCTTATTCTATAAAAAAAAACTGAATGGTAGCAGCAAAATTAGCTTAAAACAGTAATTGAAAAATTCGACTGCATAAAAAGTTTGAAAAGAGATAATTTTTATACACCTGTGGCATTCACACAATTAAAACGGATTTGACGACACCTTACATGTTAAAATCCATCACGCTGTTTAGGCTTCAGAGCTTACGAAAAAAATGGACACACATACATACATACATACATATTCTGGAAAAACGTAACCCTCTATCTGAGCAGTCGAATAAAAAATATTTCCCCTATGAGGCAATCTCTGGAGAAGACCAGTGTTTATCACACTTATTAAAAGCGTACCTATTGGAGTTTATACAAACTTCGAAAATCTAGACTGCTAAGCATAATTAGTTCCTAATAGCTACGTACGTATTAAGTTGACCAAGATGGACCTGATTGGGTGAATGGACATAGAGGGAGCGGTTAGTATTATCTTGAGGGAAGTGGAGAACGTTACTCGTCGAGCTTAAATTTTGCATGAACCACAGCGTGCGAGGCGTGCAGTGAGAGCGAGAGGGCGCACGAGAGGGCCCGCCTCTGAATCTACATTTTAAGCGCATTGTAAGCAAAGGCATTATTAATGGATCAGTTTTAGTTGTTAGGGAGCTAGGCGCGACGGCTGCCAAGAGCGTGCTGGCGTTATTCATGGATCATGCTTGTGCCATTCATATTTGATTCCTTTTAATTCCAGGCATCTTTCGTTTGCGAAGGTGACTCTTGTTGAGTTTTCATTTACGGCTTGATGGGGCGATGTTGCGACTCTACCGGATACCCGCGAGGGCGGGAAACTTGACAAGTTCAATAATCTTTGTGTTAATCATTTATTATTATTTATGATATTTTAGAATTCAAGTTTAATAAAATATTTTATGTTTTATTAATTATTTGCTATGCTAAGACACACAAGTGTGAATGCCCCATCTAGGCTGAATTTTCATCACTACTTACTGTAGTGATGAAAATGGAGTGTATTCAAGCACTCGTAATAAGTAAATAAATTGTTAGAAAAAAACATAAAACAGTATTTTATCAGTCGATATAAGGTGGGATAAAATGCAGACTAATCATTATAATTCGTAGCTGGAGCCTCATTGAAGTATGCATAAAATATGACTAATTTGTTTTTCACTGATGCTACTAACATAAGAGTTCTTCTTTTTTAGAGTTTAGTTGCTTGGTACAAAAGTTTGAGGGAGAAGAGATTTAGGATAGGTACAAGGAGCTCTGACCTACCACGATACGTCACAATTTTTTTGTTAATTTTCAACAATCGAATTTTAATGCATCGCGCTTTCATTTAAAATGTAAATTCAAATGTGCTCTTCTGGTTTAAAATAAGTTAATAAAGTTTTTGTTACTTCAACCAAGTCCATGCCATTTTGGGCATCAACTTAACACCCCATCTATTTTGTAAGTTATAACTTGGTATTAGACGTTCAATTTAGAAGCAGTTGTTACCGTAATTTTAAAGGGATATTATTTGCTGATTTGTGCCTTTATTATAATTGTCTTACACCGCTTTCACAAAAAAAACATACTTACACAAAATTATATTAGTAGTAGTATAGTTGACCCCTCTTATAGTAAAACACTATATTATAAACAATAATCGAATATTATACACTATATTATTATGGCGGAGTGTGGCATAGTCCAATGCAATTGATATCGCTTCTCTCTTCCCTGAATCTTCCCCGCGCGGAGACTAATCGGCGTCACTTGAATTTTTCATGGCAAGTCGGCTGCGCCTTTCAGGATGACATCCGTCGCGACTCGATGATGTCGCTATTTTGCCAAAATGAAAAGGGCTACCGCATTTTCAAACATCATTACTTATGCAATTAATATAAATGGCTCTCATTAAATCGTTTCCAATTTCTTATTATTAATCAACTTATAATACCATACTTTGAGTGAATTGTACGTGTAATATAACATGTAAATAAATAAATTTATTCCTTTTATTAATAATCTTTATTCCATTCCCATATAAGAAAATACAAACGTCAGACTTAATGGACAGCTGAGGGCTGCGTGTTCAAATTCCGCACGGAACAAGTTTTTGTATGGCCTACAAATAATTGTTCCGACCGGATGTTTATTGTTATAAAATTTATGTAAGTAAAAATAAAGGCCCCAAAGATACAGGAAAAATCCTAGCGTGGAGGTTAAAAAAAAACCTATAGTAACTTTACCGCTAATCAACAATCATCAACAAACAACACATTGTGTTGTTTGTTGTGTTTCATGGAACCTGTTTAATTAAATACCCAGTACCCACAACACGTCTGCTCAACCCCTGCCACAATCCTATATTACATAGCGACCCTGCCAGGATAAGGAAATGGCTTTTACGATTTGAATGAATTTTAAATAATGTTTTACTGATAGATTTCATTAATGAGAAAATTATACTTTTTGCCTGCAAAAAATATAGCATTAGCGTATTAAGTGGTGTCATATAATTTTGTTCTCGCATTGTATATATATATATATATATATATATATATATATATATATATATATATATATATATATATGCATTCTTATAAAAAAATAGTATGAATGTATGAAGCGACAGTAGCCTAGTGGCAGGGCGCGGACCGCGAACTTAAAAGGTCGCGGGTTCGAATCCACCATTCGACTACTGCCGTGAACCACTCCTAACACAAGCATTTTCAGCTTACCAGGAGTGGTTAAAGGGAATATTAGTAATGTTAATTAATAGGATTACTAATATTTAAAAAAAGTATCAAGTTCAAATATCGAAATAATAAACTTTTTTGAACTAAGAGGGTTATTTGAATGCCACTAAGACACATTTTTTTTAAATTTTAGCCTGTCTGTCTTTACGAACAGATGTACAGCAATGTCAGAGGTGATTTAGGCTAGGTATATTTATTCCCAAAAATTTGGAGACTTTTTTTGAGAAATCAAAAATATTATAATATATATGATCTTTGATAAATGATATATGATTTTCTCTATACTGAATGTGTACTTGCAGTACGCTGTCTTATTGCGTAAGCAAGAGAACAAGTTGAACATCCGCCCTCATACATTTATTATTTTTAACGATTAACCTCCAGAATAATTTCTTATAGTAAAGAAAGTTTGTTAACGAGTAACATTCTTTTATTTTAAATTATTTTGAGATTAATTTCTAACATTTTGATGTTCAGTTAAAGCTTTTTCTTGAAGCTTTACATTTTAGTTTCTATTACCCGTTATTATGCACATTCCATAAAAATTAACGCTTAGAGAAGAGAGAGAACGACAAGGTTTTTAAGTTTGATGGAGAACTTCCTATTTAAAAGTTTTCCTATACGTAAAATAAGGGTGACAACAAAGCATACAGTCTACCTGATTATACCACTTGAGAAGGGCTGTACTCGTAATGATAATAAAATTTTGTACCTTATCAATACCGTAAGATGAAACCTCGACTTAATAATTAAGAAAATATGTAACAAATATTAGAGATGGACAGACTATGTATACTTAATTCGTAATAAGTATATAAAAGTATATAAATCTGCTTCTGCCAAAATATTGCTATACGTAACGTAAGCTTTTTAAAAATGGGGGGGTTTTTATACCTTCAAAATCCTCAGCTAGGCTCAGCTAGGGTTTTACGAGCACGAATGATTCCGCCGTGCTGCCTCGACGATCGTGTTGTCTACACAGGTCTTCAAAATATTTATATATTTTAAGACACAACGGTTTTGTTTAGCAGTTTTTTTTTAAATAGATTAAGAGTGACACACGAGCACACAGTCCACCTAATGATAAGTGGATGATGTGGCCCGTAGGCATCTACATCTATCCTCGATTAAGAATTAAAATGTGAATGCGTCGCCACTCCTGAGGACTAAGAGGGAATGGCTCGTTACCAGTAAAAAGGGTCTCCGGATTTGCACTTGGTCATTTGTCACTCACCATACGAAACGAAGTAGCGTTAATCTGCTATTTTACGCTGGTATACTGTGAGAGCGTGGTCGGGCCGACCCTTTTGTGTTACAACAATAATATAGCGGCAGCATGGCTCTACCACATAAAAACAATCCAATAATTTCCACATAATTTAATAGATTCTAAGTCAGTGATAAGACACATTGTAACTGACTTCAGAAGTTATGAACTTTTTTTAAATCGGTTTTTTACATTTTTTCAAGTTTAAAAATCATATAAGCTTCCTAAATATCAAAAGTCACAATCAACATGCCCCATACAAAACCACAAAGATGAGAAAACCAACAGTTTTATCCGCGCTGTTGCAAATGTGGAAAAATAAAGCAAGCGTCCAAAGAGGTCGCAGAAATCTGTTAAAATCACACCCGGATCCATATCAACGAACCGTATAAATGTATTGGTGTTCATATCGGAGCGAAGCACAGACAGCGGCGAGAGGGTTAAAAGAGAAAACATTTTGAAACAAACCCGCGACTCAAGGCGGCAAAGCCGACGTTCACAAAGGGCCGCACTCCACAATTTTCTCAAAAAAAAAAACCGCGCGCCCGCGCCAACTGCGCCCAGAGTGCAATTCAAATGGCTCGACCCGCACCTACGTACATAAGTTATTAAAAAAAGTGTGCCTTTGCTGTAGGTTTTAATAAAAATAGTCGTCTCGCGCTACCCTTTGTCAGAACATCAGAGGAGTTTGTGCCATACCTCTATTAATGTGAGGGCTGCCTCCAAGACGCACAGGGCCGCATTCAGCAAGGCAATTATTAATTAGCAGTATTCACCGCGAATAAACACAAAGCCATTTACTCAAGATTTTTTTGAAAAGAAGAGAGAATAATAGAGAAAGAAAAGCTGATATATAAATATAAATATATATAGTATGTTTTAAAATCTAAATGTTTAAGTGTTTTGCGGCACAGTAGGTAACGAGGGAGCTAGGCGTACAACATCCTGTTGTCATAATTAAGCCGGGCTTCGTTCAGCTTTAGAATATTAATTTATTGGTCCGATATACTTAGAACGACTTTACACCATCTCGAAGTACCACACAAAAAGCCGCGTAATTAGTTTAATCAAATGTTTAATTTAACTTAACTTTCGCGTAAGTAAAAGAAATAATTGTAAATGAACATTAAAGAAGGCTGAATCTTTAAGTAAACTGCCAATTTTAATATAGTTCGTTTAAAAAAATAATTTAGAATTCATAAAAAGTGACTTAATAAGATTTAACCATGGTGTGTTGAGTCTTCTATGTTTATTTTTTTTACTTAACCTTAGCGGCCTACGCGGGCTTTACCCGGGTTGAACAATTAAGATTATACATATACGCTACCGGCTACCGCGCCGTCTTATTTTGTCGCGAGAGTTTTTATATCAAAAATGGCTACCGTGAGTTACCCTAAAATTATATTTTTAGAAATTTCAAGAGGAACTTTCAGTCGTACATTATTTTCTTGCAACTTTTACTATTGACGTAGCGCACGGCATGAAAGCTCTCAAGATGCACTACGTTTTCAGACGTAGTTGATGAATATCGTCATAATTTTTAGACAACTTATATACACTCATTATAGAGTATAATAGGTCTATGTCCATAGTAATCCACTTTGCAAATGGTAAAAGATTTTTTTTAAATAAGTGTAGTGGTTCTAGAGGTTATCTTCCACATATATACACACTCTCATTTAATATTAGTATATAATATTAGCTTTATAATATTAGTATATATAAACAAAGTAACGCGGTCGGCCCTGCGCACGTTTCGCTCGCATAGCTATCCTTGTCAGTTTTCCCATGTTCCATGTGAATGAATGGCGTCACACAGCTAAGATCCTTTTTCGTGAAAGGCCATCGCATCCGACTCTGTGTGATTCACAATATATTCCAACATACGACTGAATGGGTGTGTATTTCAGTAAACAAAGATTTTCAAGAAAGCAATTATATATGAGTGTGTTTTGCTTTGCTAGGCGCTAATGCGCGTTCAATTTTATAAATGCGCTTCTTGCTTTGGTACTTAATACACTTTGTATGGATTTATTTATCTATTTATTTATTTTATTCTTTATTGCATTCTTAAACAAAAGAAAACAAAGGGCGGACTTAATGCCTTGAGGCATTCTCTATCAGTCAACCCATATCCCATATGTATATATACCCATCATATAACATAATAATAACATAAACACTCACGCCTGTCACCCAGAGGGGTAGGCAGAGACTACAGACTTCCATTTGGCATGATCCTGACATACCTCTTTCGCCTCCTTTACATCCATATATCTACGCATACATGCTCGTCGGTTAAGGGTACTTCTAACGTGGCCCATTTTCAAAATATCGCCAATTTGGTCGACAAACTTTTTTCTAGGGCGTCCCTTCCCGACTCTGCCATTCACATCTGCCATATAAATTTGCTTTGTCACTCTTTCCTCATTCATTCTTTCTACACGACCAAACCATCGAAGCATTCCTTTCTTAATCCTGGTCGCAAAATCATCTTGCATACCACATTTATCTCTTATCACGCAATTTCTCACCCTGTCATTCAGATTCAACCCTAGCATATTCCTTAAAGACCGCATTTCTACAGCATTTATTCTACTTTCGTGCTTCTTCTGCCACACCCAGCTTTCACTACCATACATTAAACTAGGGACTAACACAGCATTATGAATTACCATACGTGCCTTTTTAACACATTCTGGTTCTTTATAATAGAGTGTAGTGCCCCATTCACTCTATTCCCATCATATGGATTCTTTATTACAATAGAATAAAATGGAATAGCTTTATTAATGAACGTAAATAACAAACTTAAATTGAAAGCTACTTTTTACATTTACCGCTTTTCTACTGTTCCGCGGAAAAAGCCACTGTGCTAGAAAGATAGAAAGAAACCTAGCGGGATATTATTTTGCAAATAGGATTATTTTAATATACTTAATATACACATATTTTAGTACACATAAAATACTAGTCTTATTAGTATAGTATATAGTATACAGTGTGTTAAACATTAGCAGACCAAAAATGAGATTTATATGCAAATGTCAAACGAAATTATAGCACTTGGAGTTTGCTACTGTAGCCCATGGACAAACAACCGCTACCGACTCAAAACTAAAAAGGTTTACACTTGCGTTGTCTCTTCTAAGTACTGAATGAATTCCTCATAGCCTGTTATTACTTGCTCTTTATATCCTTCAGACTGGAACACAGTAGCAGATGGGCTTCTAGTCAGAAAGGAAGTTCTACCACGTTATAACATTACTAATTCCCATTAAACTTTGTGAGGTTTGACTTATTAAACTTGTACACGTGTAGTAAGCGGTTAGGTTTAATTTAAATGTAGGATTCAATCACATTCTGTCACTAAGGTTCAATAAATATTTGATTTTGTTTTATTATGTATCAAACATTTTGTATTTGTATCCTACAGTCTTCCCGATGGTAATGAGGGCCAGTAATCTTCCGCTCACCAGATGTCGCTCGATGACACTGGGGTGAAGTTGTTTGCGTCATGACAATGTCATTTAATTGACAAGTTATTATTAAATAAAAGATTACCATTCTAAAGTATTATATTAATACATTAAACAATACCTCACTGGCTTGATCTTTATTTTTTGCACATTTTTATCTCTTTTTAACGTTTATACTTATATGAATATCTTTGATTTGGTTTAATTATTTTTAATCGAATTAATAAAAATATAATAAATGGAATGAAAGAAGCGTTAATCTTAAACTTTACGGACAATAATGATTTCTTAAATTTACGCGAACACTACACATTGAATAAAACTAAATTTACGGATTCTATCGCAGTCAATTAATTACTTTTACTTATTTTTAATTCCCGACGTTTCGCTAACAATGACATTGGGACGTCAAACATCTCAGTCCCCCCCCCCGGGACCGTGGGTGCTGTAAAGCACCCGAAACGTCGGGAATCAAAAATAAGTAAAAGTAGTTAATTAAACGCGATAGATTCGTAAATTTATTTTTATTCAATTTACAGACAAATTAACCTCCCCGCTATGAAATCTGTCAAACATTACACCTCATTTTTAAGTGACGCCGCCCTGGTGGAAGAAAAAGTCGTGGATGCACTTATTGGTTACGAAGTCTATGAACACCTGCCATCGACTTCAACCAAAGCTGCAGATGCATTGCCATCTTTGAGGAATAAAATTGTATGCCCCACGGTCTGTAATCGTATGGCTCTCCCTTCAGGTCGGAACACAGCACTCTCATTTAGTGGTAGGAATAGGTGAGAGGATAGCATCTACCCAGACGGACACCAAGGCTAATAAGGAGTCCCGCCATCCAGTCATTGCGATTGCGATTGTATATCGTAAAAAGCAGCCAATGCATTTAATATTCGTCATTTAGTGTCGGGTTGAAAAAGAAAGTGTGGCAAACGAAGACATAGTTTTCCTGATGGTAAGTGGATGCCGAGCTTAGCCACGTACATATATAAGTTTATTTTTTAGGATAGGGTGACTAACGAGCACACAGTCTACCTGATGGTAAGTGGTTGCTATGGCCAATAGACATCTACATCAAATACTAATTACGAATCAAAATGCAGATGCGTTGCCACCTGTGAGGACTAAAATGGAATGCCTCGTTTCCTGTAAAAAGGGTCTGAAGTATTCAATAAAGAATAAAAAATTCAGATGCAATGTCAGACTTGACGAATAAGATGGAATGTCTCATTTTCAGAAATAGGGGTCTCCATCTTCTCAACACTTGCTATAAAAAACAAGCATTAAGCTATGCTATTTTATACTGGTATTTATTATTTGATTACTTTTAGTAATTATGCGCAAGGAACACCCAGTATAAGGCGTAGTGTAGAGTTGACATGATTATGAATTCAATTAGTATGGAAAGAACGTGTCCAAAAGCACTTGACGTAACATAAATGTTCATACAAGAGAACAGATATTAAGTCTAAGCGAAACAACGGCACTCGACGTGGCGGGCTTCAGAAGAATCCCTTTGAGCGCGTCTGACTCTCCAGTTGCATCCAACCGCAGCATTAATGAACAAATAAAGACTCGATTAAGACAAGCACCGACATACAAAACACGTCTACTCAAGATTTGCATGGAAAACGCCGATGCACCGCCTACGATAATGTTTGTACACCGCTCCTTGATATGATACGATTTGCAGCATTTTTCATTCAACAACTTATATCGCTTTGTGCGTCCGCGTAACCAAATCTAAACTTAAATGTCAATAACTAAGGTCTAAAGTCATACAGATGGTCGCCACACATCACTTAAGATATTAATGAGTGCATCCGTAATAGGTGAAACATACATATGAAATTCAAATTTGTAGCGGGACGGGTCGGGAACGGCTTTGCATATTTTAGCGGGCAACGGAGTGTGAATTAGAATCTTTTGTTGGTGTTCGAAGCGTCCGTCGGTGATGATAAACGGTGTTTACCGCGATCTATTTTGTATTATTGGTGCCGGCGGCGAGATGGCCGAACGTAGGTACTCTCGTCAGCCGGCGTAATCCCCAGACTATTGTTTACTTACTATAACAACTCTATCTGAGTTTGAATTAGCCACTGATTCATTTGAAACGTCACACCATATATTTCAAATAATGTTAATTACTCATTTTAATAGAACTGTTATGATTTTTAACCGTGTAGAGGAGATTTTTTATAGAAATAGAATGGAAAACGAGCACACAGTCCACCTGATTGTAAACGGTTGCTTTAACGGTTGTTTATAGACATCTACATCTATCCTCAATTAAGAATCAAAATGCAGATACGTTGTCACCCCTAAGGGTTAACGCCTCGTCTCCGGTAAAGGTTCTCTTCACTCAACATACGAAACGGGTTTTCTGTGAAATCGAGGCCCTCGCCCGGTCAAGCGGACCTATTCGTGCTATTACCATAATATAGCTGCAGTGTGCCTTTACCACGCTGCATTACATATAGTTATATCCACTACCCCAAGGCATCCCGTGGGTGTCGAAAGAAGTGCTGGGTGGAAACTGTGGCGGGTGAAGACAAGAACAGCAGCATCTTCTTAATAACTACTAAATTATAATAAAAAAAACTGCGATAGCCAGCCCGCCTGTGAAGCGTGGCAACTACGCCCAGAAGACTTTGATAGGCTAGATGGGATAGAAATCGAAACCATCAATGGACGGATTCGATTTCAAATATTTTGATCGATGCTCAAACTGGATGTTTCTTTGATTGGTTACAATTTGATAACAAAAAGAAAAACTTGTTAATATCCGATCCTTTTAAAAATAAGCAAGCAAAACAACTATCATAATTTAAGCACATACAAACCAACATGAATGTCATTAAAGAAATAAACACCAAATGCGTGAAATATTGTTTGAAAATAATACGACTCAAAGCGCAGCTTTTGTTCAAAGCTGCGCTTCGAGTCGTATCATATTCTGTTGAATAATATTGTTGTATCATATTCTGTTGAATATTCGGTAACACAAAGCTTTTAAAACAAAACAACCCGCCACCAATTAAGGGATTTTCAACATAATTGCGCTTTGTGATCAACGTTGCTAAAGGGCGACCATTTGATAATACCGAGCGTCCAACACCGCAGCGAAAGTAAGTCAAAAAAACTCGATTAGCGAGCCAAAAGATTTACAGTTAGTATAGAAAAAGTAATTAGCGAAAACGAAAGAAAACCAACCGTCAGAAAAGTCATTGGACATAATTCATAACAAACAGAAATAACGGGAAGTTCATTCGGCGCGGGTAGGCAATGAATAATTCCCTAACTGCGGACACCCTGCGCCCCCTCGCTCGCCCCACCCCGGTATGGGCACCGCGAAAAAAGTACACGACCCGGTCGAGTTTTATAGTCCGGGGAAAAATAGGAGGCACCCAAAATATCTATATACGGTGTATGCAAAAAGTAGAAAAAACTACAATCCCGCTCGCATGAATAAGTGAGTGGACCTTCATATAGAAAAAAGTGAGCCAACAAAAATAAAAGCGCCGGTGTGGGGACGCGCAGGGGACGGAAAGAGGGCGGCCGCTAGGTACAGTCCACCAGGCATCCGCACCTAAGCTATAACGAACTCCCGCGGACTCGCCTCGCCCTTGGCGCGAGCTTACGAGTATCGCTCTGGTGGTTTGGGCGCGCTCGAGTCCCGGATTACGCGACGCTTCAGAATCAAACCAAAAACAAACTACAACAACCCGGGACAGCCTTTAATCTCTAACTAGAATCGATAACAAAGGTGCAATTATTATTTCCTGTTTGACAGCGGTAGGATGTCGAGGAAGTCAAAATGAAATTTTCGTTGTTAAAAAGGTCCATCAAACCTTTTTCACACTATTTTCACAAGTATAGATACAAAATATGTGAAAGACAAAATAAGTATAATTTGTCTTATGTTTTATATGAAGAAAGTTCATGTCAAGTGGTCAAGACTTTAGGTCACATTCAAAACTGGCATAATCGTATCATTACCATTACATTATAAGCTACAAATATTGTTATCAAAATTTCACATAACCGGCACATTTAGTATTTAGAGGCAACGATGACAAAATCTCCTTTTTAGGAACTTATAAGAAAGCCTGTGTTTTGAAGTAAGCTGACATGAATCAAAAAAATGAAAATAACATTGTAAAGTTTGCAAAGCCGCCTGTCACCAGTATAATGCCTTTAATACATGTATTGCGTGCCGAGTAGGACGCGGGAAAGTCCGCGAGGCTATAAAGGTAGGCTTTTGACGAGTTCTCTCGCTAGAGTTACGCAAAATTATTAAAAGAGAGCAGCAGGAAGTTATAATTTAACAGAAAAATTAACTTTTTAAAGTTTCAACATCGCTGCATGGCGTCAGGAAATCCAATACCCAGTATCATCGGAGTATTGATAGTAGGCGACTATTGGAAAAGAAAGCAAAAAGCGAGATGCTTGTAGAAAAATTGGGACTATCGAAAGATGATGGATAAATACCTCACAAACTGTCGACAGAAGATGGATTATACCTCAATGCAGTGGGAGGTCGCTCTACGCTTCGGTGTAGGGCGTAGTGTAGTGTAGTGTATACCCAATCCACTCATTGAATGACGACCTAGTAAGAGATGCAGGAAATCAATGAGTACTGGTGGCTCAGGACCGTGCTTTCGAGCATTTCTTGGGGGAGGATAAGATATACCATACCAGACAAGAAAACGAGGCACAATTTTAAGTTATCATTATCATTCATATTCATTATCAAGTATCATTTTTGTTGTATCATAATGATTTTTCTTCCAAAGCGATGAAAATAATATAATGGAAACGTACTTAAAAGTCTGAAACCCGAGATTTAATTTCCCTTACAAGAACGTGCATTTGTAAAATTTTATTTTCGTACTATCTCGCAGAGAGTATGGAATATTTTACAGGTGGTGGAGCCATGCTGCAGCTATATTATGACTGTAGCACGCATGAGTAGCGGATCGGGGTAGGACCACGCTCTCACAGAATATCAGCGTAAAATAGCAGCTTAATGCTGCTCTGTTTTCGTATGGTGATTATAGAGAACCGAAGATCTTTGTTACTACCAGGCATTCTATCTTAGTTCTCAGGTGTGACAACGTATGTGCATTTTGATTCTTAATCGAGGGTAAATTTAGATGTTTATGGGCTTGGACTTACCATCAGACGGACTGTGTGCTCGCTTCTCACTGTTAATCTATTAAAAAAAAATATTGCAAAAACTAAATATGAATATCATCATCATCATCATTACAGCTCTTCACAAGTCCACTGCTGAACGTAGGCCTCCCCCAAGCAATGCCACAAAGCACGGTCCTGAGCCACCTGTATCCATCGACTTCCTGCATGTCTTACCAGATAGTCACTCCATCTAGTGTGGGGTCGCCCTACACTACGCCTACCGTTACGAGGCTGCCACTCGAGAACCTATCTTCCCCATCGGTTATCGGTTCTTCGAGCTATATGGCCGGCCCATTGCCACTTCAGCTTACTAATCCGTAAAATGTGAATATAAATATCACTTATTTTTATGATTAGTTTATACTGATATATAATTGGTATTTATTGGCTTTGTATTAAAAAATACGTTCTAATTTGTTATTTATAATATATTTGCGAGTGGCAGTTCTGAGTCTCTGCCGTCTGCGGCAACGGCGGAATAACATCAATAATGTCACTTCTATGCATCGACCGCCACTAAATGTAATATGGCGTCAATCAGCACACAAATTTAATTACATCGCTGTGTGCATCCGCGACAACCGGCTGCACACTGGGCGGGTACGAAGCTCCGATTCGGCGATAGATTGTCAAACACGCAAACTATTCGTCCAACGTTTGAACACGCTCTCTCTTGAATTGGTGTAAATGAAACTTCATTACGAGCGTTCTCTCGGCTGATTTAATCTACAAACTACGTCTCCATGGATATATTGGAGACTGTCAATCGAACTGAACGCTATATCTATATCTATTGATGTATCGATGGTACAAAGTCGCTCTTGCTTCCTAGTTTTTCTCAAAGGATAAGTAATATTTAGTCAAATATCCATGCTTTTGAAAGGGAAATTGACTCTTAGCAACATATTTCGTAATTTATATACCTCGTTGCAGATTCAATTTTAGCGCAAAATTTGTGGGAAATCCAAAGAGGCTTATTAAATTTTCTTTTTCTTAAAATTTGTATTTATATATAAGTCATAAATAATAAAATTGGATGAGATATTCCGTCATAAAATAAAATTATAAAAGAGGTTAAGTCATATTGAAAGTTTAAATCAGAACATAGTGGCGAAAAAATTAGAATTAAAGAGCTTCGTAAAGGCGGCAAGGAACGCCTTAGATGAAAGTTCATCATCAAAATTGGACATATGTTTAAGAAAGGACAAATTTTATGCGAAGGTATATGGACTTGAAGAAAGCAAGAGAAGTAATATGATCGTATCAAATTGATGCCCGTAATCTCTGCCTACCCCTGTGGGTGAAAGGGTTCTGTTACTTGTAAATATTTCATCAAAATATCCAGTAACTATAGCTCTTTGTTACCTTAATACAGAGAACTTATTCGCCACCGTAAGTCAGTCAAGACTTCATTAAGGCACTGCTTCGTTATAAATCATTAGAGTTAAGTACTTCCAGTTTTAATTAAGCATTGTGCGAGCAGTTTTTATTTCGATCGGGTCGATCAAGATGGTCGACGACACTGAGTAATTGTATCAGCATAGTTTTTGCTGGGATTCCTTGTGTTTTTTTGTTTGCATGCGTTGGCCATTGTTTCGGGCCGAGTGCGCGACGCAGCCCGGCTTTATGGTTTTAATATAGTGATTAAATGTCATGGCGTAACGCCGGTATGTATGCGGGGCGGGTTAATTTTCTCTCGCAATGGTTTTTTTGTTCCATAAGCCGAGTCGAGGCTGGTCTTCGTCTGACGTTGCTTGAACCGGGGAGTGCAAGCGGCCGCGAATCAATTACCGCTGACCGTTAAGTAAACTAAGTAATAGTTTTTAGTTTTCCAGACAGTGCTTTTGCACGTGTAGAATTGGCCATGTCTACACTTAACGATTATTACAGCGTGACTTATTATTTGTAATATTTTTATTTTATTGTTTTCCCGGGATGAGGTGGTTAGAAACTGTTGAAAGTTCTACTTATCATTAGTTTTAAAAAAAATGTTAAGTATGCAGAAAATTGGCTGTATCTACGCTTAAGTGAAATTTAACTAACTGTGTGGCATCTACATCTTCGATTAAGAATCAAAATGCAGATGCGATATCATTTCCGACGACTAAGATGGAATGCCTCGTCTCCAGTAAAAAGTGTCTCCATTCCTCTTCACTCTCTACGCGAAATACAGCAGCTGCTATTTTACGCTGGTATTCCGTGATAGCGTGGTCGTTCCTCGGTTGCGCAGACCCATTCGTACTACATTTAAACAGCCGGAGCATGGCTCTACCACGTATATTATATATAATAACATAAATAACACGAATCGAGTCATCACTGTATCCCGATTCAAACTTCAAACGTCAATATCTCAAAAAAGCTTTTTTTTTTTAAATTAGGTACCAAATTACAGGCGTTACTAAAGCAGCAGAAGAATGTAATAAAAAGGTTGAAACCAGAAAGTAGTGATAAATTATGTTATAACAATTTATAACGGATTGGATTCCTTTGTTTCCAACAGGAAGTTACGAATTTTATAATATACATGAATTAATGTGCACCCCAACAGATACATTACAAAAGATTACAATTACGAAATTATATGTATGAAAAAATAACAATATGCAGCACTTCAATTAAAAGTGACCACAAAATGCTTAAGTGTAATTAATAATTTATCAAAACTATTTCATCAAAATCGGTCGAGCCCTATTTAGTTTTAGCAAAACTAACGGGACAGCAATCAATTTTATTTATTGCGATTAACTAAAAAAAAGTCTCTCAGTTTATTGCTGGTTCTTCCCAAGACAGAGTTTTCTTCCGAACCAGTGCTAAAGCTTAAATAAATTTTAATAAGTATTCTTGTAATCTATAGTGAACAAAAGTTACATTTCATACTATTATCAACAGATATTGATCTTAACTAGAAATGCGTCCGAAAATTGTATAAAAACATAAACTTTTGCAACTACAATATTCGAAGCGTCGAATAAAAGGAGAAAAGTCTTAATTTCTTCGGCTACCCGTGCGATTTATTTGCCTCATCCCTCGGATGTGGCGCGAAGAAGTTGGCATTAAAAATATTTTGTTAAAACTTAATCCGCGAAAATTTACGTCCGGCAGCAATCGCTAAAAGAACGGCGCGCCCAGTGTCGGCTGGATGGATAATTCGTACAAAACAACGCTACGAACTACTTTACAAATTTATTATTGAAGCCCTAAAAGGTTTTTTACACACTTTGGGCGGCTTCCAACTGCTTCCTTTATTGAATTGAAAACGGAGACGATTGCGCGCCGAAACGCACTCGTATTTGTGTCAACTCATCGTTTTTTTATTTAGAATAAAGGTGACAAACGAGCACACAGTCCACCTGATAGTAAGTGGGTGCTGTAGCCCATAGACATCTACATTTAACCTCAACTAAGAATCAAAATGCAGATGCGTCATTACCTTTGAGGACTAAGATGGAATGTCTTCATTGCAGTAAAACGGGTCTCCGGTTTTCTACACTCACCTTACGAAACACAGCATTAAGCTGCCATTTTACACTGGTGTTCTATAAGAGCGTGGTTCTTCCCTGGTCGAACCGACCCATTCGTGCTACAACCATTATGTAGCTGCAGCGGACTCTAAATGCATTTTGATTCTTCATCGAGGAGAAATCTATACGTCTATGAGCAACAGCATCCACTTGTATTAAAATGATAAAGATTAAATATAAGGCAATACATATTCAAACTTAAATACATCATATACAATGAATGGGCTTGACCGGTGTAAGGACAACGTCCCTCACAAAGTACCTGCGTCGAACAACTGAATAATTCGTATGGTGAATGTAAGGAAGCGGAGCCCTTTTTTTACTGGTCACTGGCATTCCATCTTAGTCTTCTAGGGGACAAGGCATCTGCATTTTAATTCTCGATCGAGGATAAATGCAGATCTCTATGGGTCGCAGCATCCACTTTCCATCAGGTGGATGGTATCCTTACCTGTCACCTTTGTTCTATAAAAAAATGTCGCGACTTAAATCGGGTCAGGGTGCACCACGAAAGGGACTAATTCACGACCGCAAGACACGCTATTAAGCTCGCCACGTCAGACAGACACCTCCGAGGAATGTGCTCTTAATAAGTCATCAGCTAAGTAAAGCTCCCGCTAGGTGTCGGAGGTGGGAGGGTGGCGAAACGAGGTGCGGGGACGAGGGCGGCGCCGCGTTCACACTAAAAACGACACAAAGTATAAAATCGACGACAGCAAAGCGCAGCCTCTCAGAGGCTATACGCATTAAGGCCTGAAACACACTATGTATATACATATACTAGGTATAAACATTATTTGTATAAACTATATTGTATATGTATATACTAGCCAAACGCCTCACCTGATGGTGACTACCGGGGATGCAACACCGGGAAAATTGTTGTCTGTTTATTCTTAAAATGCTCTTTTCTTAAGCCGTTTTTTTAATAAAAGAGAGAGTAAACGAGGATACGGCTCACTTGATGATAAGTGACTACCACCGCCCATTAACAACTGCAACACCACGGGAATTGCAGTATCGTTGACGGCCTTTTAGAAAGGAGTGACCTCTTTTCTTGAAGGTCCCTAAGTTGAACCGGTCCGTAAAAATCGCCGTTTGTAAACGATTACACAAAGAGAAAGAAAACAGCTAGTAAAATGCACAGTGGTGCACCGCTTAGCATCCAGATGGCATGGATAGTGTCGCCCTTAGACCTTAGAAACTGGGCATATATGTAGGATATATGTAGATGTTTATACAGCATCCACTTATCATCATGTAGACTGTGTGTTTTTTATTATATAAAAAAATTGTTTGGAAAAGTTCCTGGATAGGAAAAAGGTGTATTATTCTTTTTGACAAACAAGGTTATTTTAAATCGTATTTGTAAAATGTCGAATACATTTAACTCTTACATATATTCTCATTTGCATAAATAATTACGATTTGCTAATAAGGCTGTTAATATTTCATTTATTTATTAATCACTCAAAGCAAGCTTATAATGCTTGTGTTAGGAATAGTTCACCACGGTAGTAGAATGGCGGGTTGGAACCCATGACTTTTCAAGTTCGCAGACCACACTCTTTACTATGCTACTGTCTGATGGTAAGTGGCTACTGCATTTCATGAAGGCAAGCATCTAACTTCAAATCAAAATGGCCACGAGCGCCCCGGACTAAGATGAAATGCCTGCCTGCCTGTAATAGTACTTTCTTTCTTATCCTTCAAGCCGAAATACAGCAGCTGGACTTATGTATTATGACCTCAAAATGTTGAAGATTATAATAAGAAGTCGGCATATAATTATTTTACATCTTTGATAATTAATATAGTATTTTTTTAAATCCTCCACAGTAGAAACCTCCTTTATTATGGAGGCGTTTTGATAACATAAAATGCACGTAAGCAAACATCGAGTCCTAGAACAAATATTTGTAGACGATAAAAACACTTTCCTGTGGGATTCGAACCCGCGGTTTTGCAACACTTCTGCCAAATGTTGAGCTAAGGTGCTACAGTTGGAATTGACTTAAAAAATGTAGACTAGACGAACATACAGTGCAAATGTAATTAAAAGAGAAAGCAAAAGGCAAATTTTCTTATGGCATTTTATACCATTACATTTACTATTATATCAATATTTTAACGTATGACGATATGGCATTACAACTAGAGTAACCGATATAGTCTAATGGATCACTCAGGTCTGGGTATATACCTCGAAGAACCAACAACTGATGGGAAAGAAAGTTCTCGAGTAGCAGCCTCGGATCTGTAAGCGAAATGTATAGCTACCCTCCAATAGCTTGAGTGAACTCCATATTAGATATGCAAGAGTTATGCATATCAATAAGGATCATATGCGATGTACGCAGGAGGGTCGAGACCGCGGTGTTTTGTAACATTCTTTAGGGAAGTCTATGTCCATATTATTTATAATCTACAATTTCGTGAAAACAATTTCAATTTAAAAACACAAAAAAAGCTACTTTATCTTTGCGTTCTGTCGTCACGTGACAAGTGATACGTCGCCGCTTTCTCGTTGTGATAACGTATTGTTCCCGTTAGAGGGAATTACTTGTCCCCTTCTACCTAGTATTATATTGCTCAAGTGTTAGTTGCTACTCCCTTGCACTTGAAAACAAAACGCGACGGCTCCCAAACAACGCACCTTCGACGAGTACCTCACTTTTATATAAATTCTTTCCGAGTCTACGTGATGCATTATAATTACAAATAAAAACCTAAAATAATATTACAACAGCATTTTTTTTAATTATTCCTGTGATTGTTTGAGCCTTTTCTATTGAAACTTACAAAAAAAGTACAGAATCAAAAGGCCGACTTAATAATAAAAGCATTTTCGTCTAGTAAACCTAAGGGCAGTAATAACACTACGAAGACGGTTACAGAAAACATAAAATATAATAAAAAGTAAATAATTACACACATATCTACATAATACCTAAAAAATGAAATAAAGAAAATATATAAACAAAAATATTTACGCGCATGCAAAATGCATTTACGCATATAAATGAAAGTGTATATAGAATCAATACATGGACGTGTTTTACTACAATTACATATGTATGCAGGTACTCGTAAAATACATACAATAGTAAAGACCCTAAATATTTTAAATATTTAAATATCTATCTCGTTTGTGCGATGTAAAGCGTGTAGTGTGGGATGCAAAGATACTTTAGCGGTATCTCATCTCAGCGGTACCTCACTTAGGCGGCATTAGAAGCCGCTGAATTAGCTACTCGTAAATGGTGCGTACGCGTTTCTGAGGGATATCTAAATATTTGTGCCATTTGCTGTAGAGATTATCACTCCGTAGGTTATATGTGCGGTTAATTTTCTATAGGAACTGTATACACGACTGGTCGTCGCCGCTGAAGTCAAGGGGTGATTTTTTCCCGCTCAGAGGGAAGAATTCCAATCAGCGACGAAACTAAATTGTCTAAAATCGTTTTTTAGAAAACGCAGCTCGCATTTTTAGCACTATGCCGAGGGAAGTTAGTTTGTATGATAATTTTATTTTAGTTTCTTATACTGTAATAAATACTGTGTATTACTAATATATCTATACTTATATTATCTGGAAAATCTATATTTTCTGGAAAATCAAGTCCAGGGGACTAAATAAAAAGCACTGAAGCCAAATTTTTTGTCTGTCTATGAAATCACGATTCACGGGAAAACTACTTCACAGACAGTCATGAAATTTTTTGCGTAGGTAGTTAAGGACCTGGGGCAAATTATATGCTACTTTTTATCCGATTACGGAACTTCAGAAAAGGAGGGTTTATATTTTTCCTTTCTTTAGATGTTAATTTCTTTTTTATATGACTGATGTATTTTATTAAAATAAATAAAATATTTATAAATAAAGTCTAAAATTAGTCTTAACCGTTACGTAATATTAAACTACGCCGAAAGTCTACATTTCACTTTTTCAAGAGAGTGCGATCTAACCTGTAATACAAAAAGTAGTGACATTTTGCCTCCAGTTACTAATAAAGTGTGTGTATATGTGTATATATGTATATATTTATTGTCTTTATTGGTATATATGTATGTAAATCAATAGAAATAAGAATAAAAGAAATAAGAAAATAAATTATACTTATATGTTATACACTTATATGATAATTGTTAACTGTAACTTATAGCCAATTTCTATTAAGTAGCGTTATGTTAATTATTAAGTACGCACGCTGCTACCTACTTGCTTTATATATAAAACTATTTCTCTCTCCCAATAGGTTTGCTGGAAGAGAACTCTTATTAGGGTTAAGCTCGCCTTTGTACATTTACTTAAATATTTAATAATTGTTACCAACTTATTGTGTGTACAATAAAGAATAAAGAATAAAGAATAAAGAAATTAAATAATATAAATAATCTTCATTTATATGTTTATTTTATTTAATTAATAAGGCTTGATTTGGAAATTCTAACGTAATATTTTTTTTGTTCTTGCGTTATTCCATTTTAGTAGATTTAAATAAATTTTTTAGTATCTAACTAATTACTTCTTAAATAAATATTAGTGACATCTATCGAAAATCATAAAATTATTGATGTTTCTCGGTTTAATTACTAATCTATAAAAAGTTCTTAGAAGATATTCGTTTTTATCTATAAATAAAATGTTAAAAATTGCAATTATTACAAAACTCTCATTATCCTTATAGTTTAATTTAATTAGATTTTTATATATTAGTATTGGTCAGATCTTAGAATTTATAATATCATGAATCAGTCGATTTACCGCGTGCTCGGCGGTGAAGAGAAATATCGCGAGGAAACCTGCATGTCTGAGAAATATGTAAAAAACATTTTCGAAGACGTGAAGTTTGCCAACACGCATTAGGGCTTGCCCTAAAACCTTTTCAGAAATGAGAGGCCTGAACAAAGCAGTGGGACGTGTACAACTTTTTTTAACCTTTGACGCAGCCTTTTTAACTTTTGATGAGATATAAACCGTTTGTCATATATTAAGATGGCTTTCATATTTTCAGACATAACTATTAAAATTTTTGTGACGGTCCCAGTTTCATAGCTCACATGAGTAAACGAACATGCTCTAGTAAAAAAGTAGATACTATAAATATCAAAGAAAGTAAATTTTAAACACAGGTTTATTTTTATTTTAACTGCGATTTGAGATTTATTTTAACTGCATTGATAGAATCTTGAAAGTTATCTGTCAAAGCCGGAAATTGAACCGCGATATAAAAGTAAATTTCGTAGTAGGTACCTACGTAAGCAACCAAAACTCGATCCGGTGCTGACTCCACTCATATTTTAATTGCAATTTGGAGCTTCTATGTACCACGTTCTCGGTAGTAAAGAAAAATATCGCGAGGAAACCTGCATATCTGAAAAGTTAAAAAATATTTCGGAAATCATTTTTCGGTATAGGTATGTGAAATCGGTCATAGCGCGTAGGTGTCAACTAAATCAACTCCTTTTTGTCCTAAATTTTGCTACGGCCTATGTCCAGTAGTGGGATGTATCCAGGCTGCTACTTTTTTACTTTTAATAGGGCTATCCACTGCTGATCATAAACTTCCCCGATTGTTTGTCAAATTGATCGGATATATGCAGTAACATTCACGCTTGGCAAGCGGGTTGTCAAACGTAGCTTTTTATTGCATTCCGCTATTATCAGGAAGAGTCTGCCGCTCATCTCTTGTTTCACATTCCCTCTGACGCCATTTACGACAGCCACGGGACGAAATAGGGTAGTGGTTGTTTATTCACCGCCTCTACATGGCTAATATATTTCTACTCCCGTTCATCAATTGGATTCCTTACACGGATTGCCAAATAAGTTGGATATTTGACGTAGTTGCCAGTCTTGGCATGTGAGATGCCAACTGCATATTTTATTATTTTAAGCTATGATCAGGAAGAAGCTACCGCCTATTTTCTGTATATTTCCAGTCCCGTTCATGAATTTAGTTCTTTTCACAGTTCGTCGTGACTAGAAATACATTTATGAAATTTTTGAAGTCTACTCGGACGTAAAAAATACTGACATGTATTTTATGGTGCCAATCAATATTCAATGGGGCCAATATTAGTATCTTAAAGAGCATGAAGTTCAACATTATTTTGTCAAAACTATATCAACTTTAATAATGAATATAATGTATATAACGCATTTCTGATCTTAGTGCAATTTTTCCTTCATAAAGTCACATCGGAAGACATGCCAGATATAAAAAAGTGTTGCTAGTAAAACCTATATTGCAATTCTGATAAACTCACTTTTGTGTTTCTCTAGCATATTATATTGACAGATTTCAATAATTTTCTACTTTAAGTACGAAATAGTATTAGTGATTCTAATTGCAAACCCAGGCGAGCGAAACCGCGGATAAAAATATAAATGTAAATAAACTAATAATATATAAACCGGTTTCTGTATACGATATCACTGCAACAGTTTCTTTCACCTGCAAGTTTTAATGAAGTATATCTTTGAGAATCACATCGATTTAAGTGTTTAATAAACTATGAAAAACAGTTCATCGAGTACATATTTTATTCATATATTCAATAATTACATTTAAATTTCGAAACAAATAAAACAGCCAGTAACAATAAAATAACGAAAGGGCAATCAATACGAATGAATGTGCGAAAGAACGACGAGATAAATCATACATTCGCACTTTCAGTTATTCAAAATGTAAAGGCACGGGAAAAAATATTAAAAACCGCCAGAGCGCTTTTTTAAAAAGAATAGCAACGTGTCTGCAAAAAAAAACCAAGAGTCTTTTTATGTGTTAACTGACGGAGTTTTGCAAAGATATGACGTTCCCTAGCAAAAGATTTAAGATTTAAATTCGGAAAGAAATATTAAATTTAAAATTGAATCGAATGAGTGATTTGGCAACCTGCCGCTATAGACGCCGCTTGTATTTTGTTTATGCAGGAGGCAAACGAGTAAATGGCTCATCTGATGATTATTGTTCAGCGTCGCCCATGAATATCAGCAACACCACGGGAATGTTGTCGGCCCTAAAAGGCCTTCACTGTTCGTCAGATTATGTTGCATAGGTATAAACTCAATGTTGCATGGCTCGGGCTATAGTAGCAACAAAACGACTACTAGCAACTTTTTAGGTGGCAAGATTCTTTTTTTACCTAGGAATACGTCTGTGGTAGTGGCACATTCTTAATTAAATCACACATTGAAGCATATTTCATTATAGGCCGTGTAGTGACGGACTTAACGAATCCATTCGTCCTCGATGTACGTAAGCACATCATGTAAATTCCCAACCAATCACTTACAAGCATAACAGAAAAAAATTCAACGTAAAATATAGTTCATTTATCTAAAAACTCAGTAGTTATTCAGGTTCAACTAACGCAGTCCGACCGCATTGCTATTACAAACCAAAGATAAAAACAAAAAAAAACTATATCGTAATCCGCAATATTGACCGCAGGCGCGGTCGCCGGCGTTAGCTAGTTAAAATATGTAATACTTTAATGAGGGAGCCCGGAAAGTTTGAATGATCCGATGGCGGTTGAAACGAGCGTACTTGTAACTAAACTAATTGGTACCAGACCGAAAATTAATTGAAAGCTAAGTGATTCCAGCGGATACCGCGAAGGTGAGTGAGGAATTCTTTGATATCAATTGATTACCAATTCATAAGCGAGGACTCAATTGAGTTCAGATTAATTAGAAGGTCCCCTATTGAGCTTTAGGCTTGGAGTAGAAAAAAGTGCGGCTAGGGAACACGTATATAATTTTAAAAGGGTTCGGTATGAACATTTAAAAATGTCGCGGCTTTGATGACGAATATCGTAACAAGAATACTTTGAAATAGAAGAAAAATAATAATATGAAAAAAATGCACAAATGAATACACAGCAGTGATGTTACATGTAGGCTATTGTTACCAATTAATAACAAGTAGGATTGCGGTCAAACATTGGCTTATAACAAGAAAAAGAAACTTACCAAGTAGTTGCAAAATTAAAAGCAGTTGTAAATAATTTAAACGTTGTTCAGTACGAAAACATAAAATTTGGAAAAATAATATACTTAGTTCCCTTGTGTTGGTAATATAACCTGTTTCATTGTATGCAGTTGTAGGTTGCAGGTGCGTTTTAGTAGAAATAATAATAGAATTTAAATATTGTGAATATTATGTATTTATTTCCGTGTTCATCTACGTAAAATACCTTATTAACATTTTTTTTCATTTAATGTATTTCTTTTATGACAATAAAGTTTCTTTAAACTTAAAGTATATTTCATTTCTAGTTTATTAGGTTATTTAATATTTCAATAAGAATTTAAGTCTACATAAATGTCACGGTAAACATAATTATCTAGTCGTACTAGTGGTATGACTAGATAATTATGTTTACCGTGACGGAGCCCACGGAGCCCTAAAACATATTTAATTAGTGTCAACAACACTGTCGCGGAGTGGCGACCTCTTCTGCCACTCGGTGCAACGACATCTATTGGCAAGCTCTAGACGAAAGCTGTTGATTATTGAGAGACGCATTTTATTTACGATTGAGTCAATAACGACAAATCGACCCGTGAGTTTAGCTTATTTATTTACATTGAAGACTAGTCTACTTTAATGAACACTTGGCGGGATAATGTGCGAATATTAAAAGTATTTTTAAGTTGCAATGTGATATTCGTTTGTAAGACTCATCGCAGTTGTATTATAAATGCGAATGGAATAATATATAGATACACACAAAAACTACCATAGCTTGATTTTCCAGTTGTCAGGGATACATACGTATAGGTATAATGTATTTCGCTGAGTACGCATATTGCGGCTTTCGTGAGAGATTTGACCGGAAGCGCTTATCATTCGTTCCCCAATAAATTAATACCTAATTACGATATTATAATATAGCAGACATTGCGTAAAAGGAAATACTGAATACAACATCAAATAATCATCATTTGAGATTAAAGTTAACACAAGGGTTATCATAATAGAATAGCAGTTGACTGAAAGCCCCATAGCCGGTGTCATGATAAGTTTAAAAACAGAGTAATAGTGCTTTTATAGAATAAGGGTGACAAACAAGCATACCTCCCCCTGATGGTAAGCGGATGCTGTGGCCCATAGATATTTACATTTATCCTCGACTAAGAATCAAAATGCGGATGTGTTGTCACCCCTGAGGAAAGATAGAATGCATCGTTTCCAGTAAAAAGGGTCTCCGGTTATCTACAATCACCATACGAAACACACACACACAGTATTAAGCTGCTATTTTACGCTGATATTCTGTGAGAGCGTGGTCTTACCCCGGTCAAGTCGATCCATTCGTGCTACAAACATAATATAGCTATAGTAGCGGTGCTCTACCACGTATAAAAACGCTTGTCGGTTATCAACAACATACATTAACAAAACTACAGACAAATTGGTAGTCTATATCCAAAATAAAGAAAAAAAGTCTAAAAGTAAGTAATGCTCTGAGAAGCCGCCGGTGCAAACGGAATAAGCGGATTTCAGAACAACTTATTATCGACGTAGCTTTGCGGCGTAGCAGCGCGTGAGGCAAACATTTAAAGCCGTATTTACATTTGCGAAACACTGTCCTACAGTAATTCTACATACGAAAAGTCTTTTTTTATTATTTTTTTATTAAAATTGACGTGATAATCGAAGATCCAGCCCATATGTAACCAAAACAATACAAGAAGGCTTCCTCTGAGGATCGGTATAATTCCCTCATAGCATGTAATAATTGTAGTGACATACAATAAACTTCACACCCGAATTCAGCAAAACTTGCACTGCTGCTTAGATCCTGAAACAGGTAGGAATGTATTACCTCCATAATATATGAGTCCTACCACCTAACAAAGTCGTCCGTAGTCTTTCGTTGTTACAATAGGCAACCTCTTGCGAGCCATGCAACATTGTTTACATGTGGTTATTTAGTTTATACATCGATATCCGATCTATAAAGTTCACAAATTTCTTGTCAGTATTGACACCCCTAATTTTTAAGTTTGTTTAATTACAGCGCCTTAACTGTCTTTCAAATACTTAAACTGAATTGAGGCTATAAGAAAATTATATATGAAAAAATAATAACACATTAATTAACTGTTGAGGATGAATAACTACATATTAGAAGCCGTGTATAATATATACATATTATTGAATAATGCTATTGAAGTTGGGAAATATTACAGGCAGACTACGAAAGATTTATAACTAGTATACTAGTAAATGGGAAATCCGGCCTAGTATAGTTTGCGTATTAACGGTGAATAACAGAATATTGTAAATATAATATTTATAATATAAGTAAATAATAATGTTATATATTATTCATAGAATTAAATAATATAAAGTTAGTAACTTTTTTATAGGATAGTGTGACACACAAGCACACAGTTCACCTGATGGTAAGTGGTTGCTGTGGCCCATAGACACCTATATACACGATTACGAATCTAAATGCACATGCAAATGACTAAGATGGAATGTCTCGTTTCCAGTAAAAAGGGTCTCCGGTTCTCTACACTCACCATACGAAACACACATACACAGTATTAAGCTGCTATTTTGCGCCAATATTCTGTGAGAGTGTGTTCCTACCCCGGTCAAGTCGACCCGTTGGTACTAAGACCATAATATAGCTGCAGCGGTGCTTTATCACGTATAAAACTAATATATTTTGGAAATAACTCAGGATTGAGAGCTAAAGAATGCCATGAGGTATTTTAAGTTTGCAAGAATAAAATCTAAGCTAATTGGGAAAAACAGGAAAAACATAAGAAGGTATGTTATCGAACTTTATTTACAAATTTAAGAAATAATTATATATATATATATATATATATATATATATATATATATATATATATATATATATATATAACTGTAAATAAATATACGTGGAACAATGTTGCATTTTTCACTTTTCCCACCTAAATGACGCGTTACTGGACACCTATTACCAATCACCAATTATCAAGGACCACACCATTACCAATTTCAAGGATCCATACTTTTTTTAATTGGTCACGTCCGTGTATCGATTTTGTGATCGCACCCCACCGTTGCTTTCGCCCTGGACAGCCATAAAAAAATAAACAGCATTATATTTTTGGGCGTTCGGCACCGAAACGATTGTCGCTCCCTCTCGCTTTACTTTCTTCGTCCTTTTCTTTTTAATTCGGCGTATTTTTATTTGCTATGATAAATTGTAACTGCGGTGGGCGAGAGGGGCCGCGCGGTGCCCCGGTTCGCTTTTGTTTCGGTAATTTTTTATGTCTGGTGTTTGCCTTAATTGCGTAGTGCTTTGCGGAAGCTCATTGTAGCGATGTGGGTCACAGTGGGGCTTGGGCGAGCGAGCGGCCCGCGTGACCCGCTTACCTTGCCTTGGGCCGACCCCTGACCCATAGATAGTTAGATCCACTTAATTGTTGACTCACGTCAGGGATTCGCCGCCAATACTCGTAATTTTCTTAGTTCACAGTTTACAATTATTAATTTTGTAATATTTATTTACTTCAAGCAACCCCGTTTGTTTACTTCAAGCGCAAAATACCCAGTACAGGTAGATACCGCTATCTTTCGGAAGTCGATAAGGTTTCTCTCTCGCATTTGCTAGTCAAAATGATTTTGGCTGATTCTATCACTTACACTTACTCTTTTACAATACACGCATATTATTTTCCATGTTAGAGCCAAGCTGCAGTTATACTATAGTAGCACGAATAGGTAGGCTCAACCAGGGTAGGCCCGCGCTGTCACAGGATACCAGCGTAGCATCTTAATACTGCTATATTTCGTATGTTAAATCTAGAGAAACGGTGACGCTTTGAAAGAAAAATCTTTAAAAAGTAATTTTGCCAAATTATTATGATCCTTTACCAGCAACATGTAGCATCGATTAAACAAATATAAAAAGGTTTGAAACGTTCGAATACGTACATATCGGAGGACTACAATTATTTGGACAATGTTAAATCGCACGCGGAAAAGCCTCGGCCGCTATTATGTTGCGTTTCCAGTAAAAAGTAAACATAATGTAGAGCCGTACAGGATATTGCGATCGGGTGTCAAAACTATTAGCCGTGAATGGGACATTGGAGTATCGAACTCGAGCGGTGGCGCGTCACCTTCATGATTGGTTTTATTGTTGACTAACTAAATTGCACGCGAATTCGTCCGCGTGGAATTTATTACCATTGTATTTCATGCCTTCTATTTCTCTTTTTAAAATAAAAGTAGCCTTAGTTACACCTTATAACATCAGCTATCTGCCAGTGAGAGCCCCCTCATAATCGGTCCAGCCATTTCTGAAACTAGCCAGAACAAATGAACAGAATAAAGAAATGTTTTTGTTATAAGTACCGTATATATTTTCACATGCGTTTAGTAATAAGCTGTCAGTTTGACATGAGAAACAGACACCTAAATTTTATTAATTTGGATAGATAATGCTGATCGGATGTCGTTGCAGACAATAACTGGCTTAGAATTACAATAACTTAAATGTATTTTATTCTTTGAAAAAACTTGATGGTAAGGGCATGCTGTGTCCATAGACACCTACATTTATCTTCAATTAAGAATTAAAATGCCGATGCGTTGACGACACCCCTGAGGACTAAAATGAAATGCCTCGTTCTCAATAAAAAGGGTCTTCGGTTCTTAACATTCACACCATACACTCTACATCGCTCTCCACAATTACTCGCGGTACCATCCATACCATCTAGATAAGCGGCGGTCCGGCGGTTTCAAAAAAGTTTTCTTCATCGCACAACTTCCTTGTGGAATCGACAACCACCAGAGATTTTTCCGGACCGATACGAGAGCGAGGTGCCACATCACATTTTATCGACTGAGCCGACTCATTCGCGGTCAACCTGGATATAGCTGCAGTTTGGCACATATGTCGATCCATTTACCGCCTTTTCACATATATTTTTCAGTATAATTGTTAAATTATATTAAAATGACATTATACACCAAGCAAACGTTAAATAAAACGTAACTGCATTAATTGATTTGCACAAAGTGAGTATGGAGCCATCCAGCAATTTACGCTGGAAACTATGAACAGATACGCTAGCAATTCCGCTATCGAAGGCTACAAAAGGTCGTAGTGACCTCGTACTGTAAAGACCAAAACTCAACAAACCACACCAGGTCTCTGTCGAAAATTAATCAAAACCTGAAGCTAAGAACTTACTAACGTTACACAGACATGCGTTAAATCAATTCCTGCTTCCTAATAGTTGTCGATCAAAATTCAGCTACGCTTTTGGAAAACTTGTAAATAAGTATTACCTGTAATCTTTGTTGAAAATAAAAAGTAAAAAGTATTATAAGTTATTTTTGCTATTGCTTAAAGTATTCCCAGTATCGATATCAAAATAGTTAAAAAAGAACCTGCGATACGATTATGTAACTCCGGAGGGATCCTTGCCGGTGGAAACTGCGTTATGCTTTTGATTAGGATAACACTTAACAACAACCTTAAATAATATTATATTTTTACGACCACACAGAATGTTTATTTACTTGCTTTATTGGAAACAAAGCAGAAATTAAAGATATAAAAAATCACACAAAGAAAAATAAATAAAGGTTTTGTAAGCATTAACCAAAACTGTATCACTGAGAACAGTTTTGCGAAAACAAGTTTTATTTTTTGAGTCACTGGCCATATAATTTATTTTGAAAATTTAAATATTTACAAGTAAAATACGAATGCTCCAATTTAAAATTTTCCTCTGTATTTTTACGAGCCAAATTTTAATAGCGTATTTCATTGACAAATGGGTTCTTTTAAGATAACACTTTGTGACGTAAAATATGATTTTATATTAATATATACAACATGTCACCAAGAAAGTTTTGCTAAATATATAAATCGTGATGTGATATCAACATCTTTTTTTCTCTACACTCACTATACGAAACATGCATAATTAAGCTGCTATTTCACGCTGGTATTCTGTGAGAGCGTGGTCCTTCCCCGGTCGAGCCGACCCATTCGTGCTACAGCCACAACACAGCTCTGCAGCGTGGCTCTACTACGTAAAATGCTATGAAATTAACCACTTTTTGATCTTTTTGCCTCTTGTATCTTTAAGTAAGATATAGCCTGTAAGTGCCATTTTTTTCTTTCTGTAGCGTAGGGGATTACAAAAATTATGGCAAATGGCGGACAACAGCGTTAAATATACTGGGATCGACCCAGTTTAACGCTGTTGTCGGATAAAATATTTAACATCTAGCTTTTAATGTACGATGCCGCCACAATCTGCTGAAGGTTGTAAGTTTCTCTGGCATTTCCATAGTCGCCTCTTACAACACGGTACCAAATCGAAGTGATCGATTATAAATTTGCTTTAGCCGCCACAAACCTGACTAGTTGATATCATTGATTTGATTACAGCCCATTGCTAGACAATCTCCTTACCTAGTACTATTAACGTAAGGTACGTAAGAATAATATGGTCACCTTCAGATGTGCCGCCATATAAAACCAAAACTAGGAGAAAGACAGAAACAAAAATTCAAAGTCCTATAGTATAACTAATATATTTAAAAAAAATCAGCAAACAAGCTTTATAAATAATTAGAAACACTGAAAAGTCAACTTAAAATAAATAACTACAATACACAATACTAAAATCGAATAATACCTATATTTACTAAAATGTCAACTGTCAAAATGACGTTGAAAAGCAGCCCATTTTTGACTCATTATTATTTGATTTACTGATGAAGAGCTATCGTAATACAGAGACGTTTATGCAAACAAGGCTGTAGTTTTTGGGTTATAACCATATACCATATTAACCTGATGACCATATAACCCTCACGTACTATGTACTATAGTAGTTATTGAAAAGTTCTGGAGCGTAAGAGAATCGCTATCTGTAAAGGCCTTCAGGAGTGTTCACATAACTGCAACCTTTTTTGTGGGACCTAAATTCCTGAGATAAATTAATAATTACCAAAAAAGGTCTAATTGTAACTCAATTTTTATTTATAAAACCTATATCAAACACTTGACTTAGCCTCAGTCAGTTAAGACCTTGTTAGCGTGAACTAACAAATAAGTTGTTACAATGATTTAATAAGTAAACTACAAAATTATACATGTAAGCCCTAGCAGAAAGTGGCATATAACTGTAACTCAGTTTTTTTTTAAAAAAAATTTGAATCAACGTTAAGGCATTATGACCTACGTGAAGTAAAATATCCAGTAAGTTGTGAAGAAAGAAATAAATTAAATTGGAAATAAAATTCAAATTTTCCAACAAACAGAAATAATACATGAAAACCCACGTAAGAATAAAAGAGTATATTCAATTAGCACAGATAATAAATACACATATCATTAGTTGAAAGCGAAAATGTAGCGATGTAAATGTAAAGTGCATTTTTAATAAACACATTTTCGTAGCGGTGATTTTAATACCAGAAGGCAGAAAATGGAGGATGAAAAGGGCATCTTTTAATAAATTTCAAATTAAAAGCTGATACGTTTATAGAAAGAGGATAGAGTAATGATAAAGTAGACAACAAAATGAACACGGGCGGGCAAGGAGAGCGGCCTTTGTACCGGCCGGATTAAGTTACCGTGCTCTTGCGCCCATTATCAAAGTGCTCTGTGCATAATTTTGGCAGAAACTTGTGGTGCACTGTGCATATCCAAAAGACTATAAGGAAAAGCTTTAACATTGTTCGACTTTGCAATCTACTATTCACCGAGTGAGATAACGGAAGATAGAAGCATTTGATATACTTACATTTTTTTTTAATTTACGAGCAAACCCGAGTCCAAGTTTATAAGGTGGCAGCTTTTTGGTCTAAGAGTTCGTCTAGATAAGTGCCACTCTCTTGCTTATTCCTGGTGCCTAATAGCAGTACGTGTACTACCGTGTTTCGGTCTAAAGGGTATAAGGAACCAGTACTTTTACCGGCTGTGATACATTCAATCTTAGTCTTCAGACAACTCATCTATAGCTTGCTAAGTTTCAAGTGTCTTCGTTTGTCCCTTCGGTCTTATAAAATAGGGCTACTGAAGTCCAACACTCGCAACCAACTCTAAACTAAGAAGGTGACTGGGGTAAGTGGATGCTGTAGCCCATAAACATCTACATTTATCCTCGATTGCAATGCCTCATCAAATGCAGAAGCGTTGTCTCCCATCAGGATTAGGATGGAATGTCTCGACTCCAGTAAAAAGAGTTTCCAGTTCTCTACACTCAGCGTTGTCCAACCCAACCCGGTCGAGCCGATTCATTCGTGCTACAACCATAATATAGCTGCATCATGGCTCTACCAGGTTCGAGTCCAGTGTTTAATAACCTTCAACACTGAACCTATACAAATATGTTACGCGGAAACCAATATTAAAAAGTAGAATCCACTGTGTATTAAGTAGGTCAAATATTATCTCGCAGAAAATACAATAATATATGATGTTTGTTGTGGAGCGGAAGCGGGCGCGGGAGCGGGCACGTGCGCGTGTACGCGTCGTAACCCCATTAAAACTGCTTCGGGGCCCCGCCGCGCACATCCCCCTTCATGAAATATTAAAAATTCAATTGCGCTTCTCTTTATTTTAACTCCCTCACCTCCTCCGCGACACCCCGCGCCTTCCTGCACAATATAAAATGAAAAATGTATTTGAAAAATAACTCTCGTCTATTATTTATAATTTGTCGTCTCCAACGAGATCGTGATCGCATCGCAGCCTTTTTGATACATGCTACTGAGACAGCCCGCGTCTAAAGTGTCGTTTGTGTTGTAAAGTTGCCTTTTTACTTTTAGCACGTATTTTTCTCTATTCTTTATGAGGTGTCTGCAATAGGGCCATTACCGGAAGTGGGAGAGAGAGAAGTCATAGGTGACAAGTGAACCGGGAAGAATATCGGAATATCTCCCATTCTTATTTTATATAATACAGTAAGTAGCAATTACAGGTCGTACTAGGTTTCTTAATCAGCGAAAAGCGACGCAAATATAGCAGTTATGACTAATTCTTTTGAGATTAAATATGTAGCCACCAGGGGCTCTATGAACTAAATTATAAGCATCCTTAAAAATATTTAAAATTCACATTAATGACCTGCATTTTTATTTTTATATTATTTTATTCCAAGCGGGCCCACCATACATAATGATAAGTCGATCGGTAGCTCAGGCCGTGGAATGTCACACATTACTTCGAGGCCCATGTTCAGCCACGGTCTTTTGAAAGACTGTAATAATAATGATAATGATGATGTTGAATTTCACATGCAGTCTATATTTTCTATCACGGTTTCTAAAAAATAGGTTGCCAAGCTATTACTATTAATTTTGAAAAGAATATGAAAGATTCTAAGATTAAAACGTGAATTAACATAGCCCTTCCTAAAGTCTCATTAATTTTCCAACTTTCATAAGAATAGACCGACGTGACAACCTCAGTTATTAATGCCACTGCATGCTTACACTGTCCGTTCACCTCAACCTTACAAAATGGCGACGTATATAAGGCAAGGAATGAAAATTAAAGTATGCAAGATTTAGGAGTGATGGCGGCACGCTCTTCCTTACACGTGATACCATATTTTTTTTTACTTAAATAACAAATCATAGAGAACTTTGGACGTCTGTCGTCAAGTTTACACGTCGGCAACAGGTCTCAAATCAAAGCCTGCAAAGGAGTAAGCCAAAAGTAGGATGATTGCAAAAGCATGGGTAACAAACGAGTACACAGTCCACTCGATATGGATGTAGATGCAGATGTTGGTGAGAGATAATTGTCACCCCTGAGGATCAAGATAGAACACCTAGTTACCAGTAAAAAGTTTATTTTTATAGAAAAAGGGTTACAAACGAGAATACAGTCCACCTGATGTTAAGTGGATGCTATAGCTGATAGACTAAAGAATCAAAATTCAGATGCATTATTACTCCTGGGGATCAAGATAAAATGCCTCGTTACCAGTAAAAAGGGTCTTCGATTCCCTACGAAACACAGAAGCATTAAGCTGCTATTTATGCTAGTATTCCAGTGAGAGCATGAGATAGAGAATTGATTTGACGAAACATGCGTAGGAGATGATGGATACAGTGGCTGATGGATAAAATTCGTAACGGAGAAATCCGCCGCAGAACTAAGATTACTAACATAGCCTTCCGTGTTTCTAAACTGAAGTGGCAATGGACTGGTCATGTTGTAGCATAAGTGACAACCGGTGGAGTAGACGTGTCACGGAGTGGAGACCGCGCTCAGGCAAACGCAGTGTGGCTACATGGAGCGACAAAGTAGGAACTGGATACATGTAACCGGAGATCGGACTAAGGTGGTGTAACTGGGGTGAGGCCTATGTCTAGCAGTAGCAGGTTGATGATAATGATAGTAATGATAGTGATGGTAATGATAATGATAAAATTCAACCAGAAAATGTTTTATCCATTTTCACACTAAAATGAAAAAATAACACGTACAAACCAAATATAACACGTATAAAGTAGAAAACCTAACGCAGCATATTTAGTGGGTCTGCGAAATGCTCCAACTTTCGCGCAGCTAAATGTAATTATTCAGACGTTAAGCCACTTGAACACAGTATACGGCGGCCATCAACCAGACGATCAGAGTTCCCACTTCACAGTTGTACGTCAAAGTTGATTTTTAAATTGGGAATGAAAAAGCTGAAACCATGCATAAAAGTTTAGCGTTTGCGACGCGTTACGCGCATTGTGTGGTTTCGACTCACCAACGTTATGAGGCAAAAATACTGTAAGTACCTACTTATTCAGTAAATTAACCATATTGTACCTGTTGATTTCTTAACTCCAACACAATAATACGATGGTATATAGTAACATAATATTAATAACGAGATTGTATAACGTTAAAAAGTTAAATTTACAACCTATATACGTCCCACAACTGGTGCCCAGTTGTGGGTCGCCCTCCTGCCACTTCTAAGAGGGTTTCAGAGCAAGGAAATGTCTGTCTCGCTTTCACAATGTGTGTTGGCAAACTTCACATGTCTTAAAATATATTTTCTTATTTCTCAATCATGCGGGTTTCCTCATGATGCTTTCCGTGCACGTGATATATCAGCACTTAAATTCGCAATTAACAATTTAATTGGCGGGGATCGAACTCATATTGCTCGCGTACTGTAAAACATACAGCGAGAGGTTAGCCCCTGAGCTACCACCGCTCTATGCCTAAGTCTCGTGTATATCGTATATGAATATAATTACGAGAAATTGAGAGAAATGGTTGCTGTTGTGGAAGCGTAATTAAAAAGTTTGAAGGAACTTAAATCGGTTAATTCCAGTTGGCGTATTCTAAGAAAAGCCCATGCTTAGCAGTGGATTAAAAAGTCATTAAGGATGAAGAAGAAAATAGTGCCAAAGTTACTTTGCAAGAAATGTCATAGTGATGAAATTTTGTCTACAGTGATTTCTCCTTTCAATCTTAATTAAAGCTCAATAATAATAATGTCCTCCAGACCGAATTTCGGCCACGGCGGCCTGCCTCACCGGAGGCTAGCCAACGGCGCAGGACAGGATTATAGTGCCCAAGTGTATGCGCAAGCACAGGTGCACTCTCTATTCTCTCACTCACATAATCCGATGGGACGGTAAACCGACACGACCGGAGAGAGATCAGGCGCAGGACCAACGGCTTTACGTGCTTTCCGAGACACGGGGGTGAGACACCGCGAACTTCCTGACTCCGGGCAGCTACTGAGAATTTCTTGACAGAAAAACTCAATAATTGATTTTTTGGTCCGACCCGGGATTCGAACCATGGCCTCATGATCAGCAGTCGCACTACTACAACCGCTAGACCAACGAGGCATCTTTTAATACTTGATCAATGTGAGGATAAAATAATATAAAAATTCACTGTTAATAAAAAGGGCGGAGGAAAAACTCGCCGCGTTTTGATTGAAAGGGAATTACCGCGGCCCGGACAACGACTTTTAATTATTTATTTACTTTTCGCGTCGACTCCTGTGCAGTGAGAAATCGATTAAAAAGTTTTTAAAGACTCGTTATTAAGGATTGATTTAAGAGGGCTTTCGATACCTCTCATTGGAAATGTTTAATGCTTTGGTAAAATGACACTTGAAAGGAGACAGGAAATTGCTTTAATGATCTACAAATCCTGTTAAACACCTCGTCGATAGTATAATGCACAAGCATTGACTAATAACAAATACTTTCCAAGCAATATGTTTTAACGAGGCACGTTTCTACAATAAGAAATATTCTACAATAGCCAACGTCGCCCTGATTAACTGTAAAAAGTGCGCGATGTGACCTAAATGTAAAGCGACTGTATCACTCGGTGGAAAAAAGCCTTCTTCCGCGTAGAGAAACTTTAAAAAAGAAATAAATTGGAGCGCCGAAGTTGGCGGCGCGGCATTTCGGCGTATGTGCCTTTGACGTGTGGTGAAGTGCCCTAAATAGCGGCATAAGTAGCTCTGCTATATTCAACAACGACCACTTTGTAAAGTACTTCTAAGTTACACCTTCGTGCTCCACTTTGACGGAAGTTTGCTCACTTATTTCATTAAATATGAAACGTGCAATTATTCAAATGAACGACTAGAATCAATGTTATCTTATTCAACTATTACAAACCATTGCATGACTCTTGATCCTGTTTGTTAGATCAACAAAAGCTTTATTCACTCTGGCCTTGAAAGCAACATTGTAAACGGATGGAAAGACAGATACTGTCAAATTATACCATTTCAAATGGAACATATTTTGGAACATTTCACCTGGACAGGCCCGCCGATCGTCTGATTGTCCAATAGGGATAGGAGGGAGAGAAATTAAGACTTATAATTCCCGCGCACGTTAAAATATAATAAAATACCATAAAAGTGTAAAGATTTTTTTAAGTGTGCGTATAGTGAGGGAAAAACTAGCAGCTAAGTGAAATAGCTTAAATTAGCTGGATAACTGAATGTAGCATTTGGGTAATTTACAATCCGGGTTAAAGAGGGCTCGAGAGCGGTTGCGAGGAGGGCGGGAGTAGATAGAGCAGGCGTTCCTTTGTCGCAACGACACTCGGGCAGCCTGGAGGGTCGCGCCACGCACTAAATGTTAGAGCATTGCACTTTTTAATTTATAATTCAGCGCGAATATGTTTTTCTCCATTTAATTTGAGTGGACACTTTAAACAACTAATTAAATTATGTAACGTCACATAGCTCGTGTACATTAATAATATAATACGTTACAGAGGTTGGAATTTGGAACAGTGTTTTAACATTTTAATTTAAAAAAATAATCTCAACGTTATGAAACGGTATTAAAATAGTTGTATTTGATGAGATCTAGTTAACCACTAATCCCATAAGTTGTCATATTAAAAAAAAATAAGAATATGAACATTTTTGGATATTACAGCTATATTGAGAGGAAAAAATACGTTATCACATAAAGATAAAGGAAAAGTTCCGATGAGCGAAATGAGTGAGCTCGTTGTTTACTTTGTCATTTTATATGACGAGGCGACTGACAATTTCCAATATTTCCAGGTAAGGCTCAACGACTAGTCAAACAATCAACTCCATGGTCAATACACAATGTTTTGAGTTCGCCTAGAATATATTCTGCTCCCGAACATAGTTTAGTTTGCAACCGACGTTTTAATAATTAAAATAAGGGTGATTTTAATAACAATTGAAATTAAGGAGAATAATTAAAATAAATAAAATAAATGCATCATGATTTTTAAGCCTTACAGAAAGCACCGGCAAAGGAATTTTGAAGATAAAGCCAAAAATGTGTCACACCGGTTTGGGATGGATAGGCAATAACAGTAACAGCAACAATTGTTTATTCGAAAATTAGTAATACTTGCCTCAGAAAGAAAGAAAGAACCCCTCTTCCGTTAATGCGACGGCAGCAACCCTATACCTTAAAAACTCACCTGTGTCAACGCCAAATCCAAACAAGGTCCATTTTATTGTAGCCAACTTACCTGAAAAGAGAGATTTTTGAATTAACGTCATTAATAACAAAGAAGGCAAAAACACAACGGTCGGTATTGTGCGAAACAGAGAAGTTGCGGCGGGCGGCGGCGGGGGGGGGGGGGAGTTTATTTATAAACAGGCCGCCATACAAAGTGTGATACGGTGCGCCATTGTTCGCAACCGAGCGGCGAGCACTCATTAAATTAAATTTTTCTTAACATTTCAATGACAACACCAGCGAACGGTGTTTTATTTAGCCTCGTTAACGATACAAGGGTCGGAAAGTTAATAATAATATATTGTGTTGGAATAAATAAAAAACCAAACAAAATGTTTATGGTGTAGCTTTCACTTATAAAATATTTATTAGCATTCAACCGTATTCCTCGAAATTTATATTTACTAGAAGGTCCTATTGGGAGCACATATTGATAAACCTGCTTCGAAGTGAGTTTCTGCAATTTTCGCTATTAAAGAGATTATAGAGCTAACTTGTGAAGCAACAGCTAAATTAGTAATGTAGTTTACTGTAATACATTATCATTTCCTGTGGTGAATTATTATGCAAATCTGCAGCCAGATTGGAAACAATATTTATTTTGCAAAATTAAGCGATACGGGATATAACTTCGGGCCTCGAGAGTAATACGCGACCTTTCCACGGAAACTAATATTTTGAAATTCAATCGTTGTTTATTTATGAAACTTTTACCCGCAATATAACAAAGTATGTATATATAACTAACTAAAAACTAAATTTTGCTTTGAAAGCAGGTTAATGTTGCCGCGGAGGCCCTTTTTACTGGAAACAATGCATTGCATCTTAGCCCTCAGCAGTGATAAAGCATCTGCATTTTAACTCTTACTCGAGGATAAATGTAAATGTCTACGGACCTCAGCATCCACTTAGCATCGGGTAGACTGTATGCTTATTTATCACTCTTATTCAATAAAAAATCACATATACATCTGATAAGTATTCTTTTTTTCTCTATCATCATCGTCAGTCTATATAGGTACGTTAATGAATTACCTCCTGCTTTGTAGTGTGGATTTGCTTGAATCGTCACTCAGCTGACGAATTGCAATTAACAGCACAAGAGAGTTTGCACCTTGGTCATTGCTGCTCCACACCAGTCTGGATATTTTACGTTTGGCTTACGCGAACTTCTATAGTAAGCCTGATTTTTCTCGATTTCCCGCAAAAGTCTTTTTCAAATAACTACCGTAACAAAAGCGGTGATGGATTCTCAAATGTCGCCACCACATTTTAGATATACAGTCCTCATGTAATCTAATATAAACTTTAATATTTATTTGTTTGTATTTTATGCGCTGCCATACAGTTTATGAGATTTCGGTAAAGTATAGGAATAGTTGGACCCGGTAGGTGACGCTGTTGTAGAATGCAGATACCACCCGTGCGAAGCCGGGACGTATCTCTAGTATTAAACAAATATATTATGTGATTCAAAATTCACAAAGAGAACAAACTCACTCACACAAACTTAAATATAAGAAAAATCAAGCATATTAAACACTATTAGTACCAGGCTATCATAACAGATAAAAGACAGTACAATGTGATGCCGAAAAAGAGTTTATATTAGACAAACAACTGCAACAGAGAAACCCGCGCGGTGCTCGGCATCGCACGGATCCACCGCGTGCTGAATACCTCCTTGCATATTTCGATTCTCGTGCGATTTGCGGCGGGATTTCGAGATTTTCCGTTGTCGAATGACTCCGGGCTCCGGTAAGAATCTCGTCGGCCGACTGAAATTTGAATTTCCTACGGTTACGTGGTATGCGAGCGTCCGAACTGATAATATTAGATCACTTTATTTTGGTCAAACGCACTTGAGCAAGGCTTCATTTTAAGTAGCGATTGTTGTACCTTTAAAGTTTCACCATTTTCCACTGTCTTAAAATCACAGAGTAGGTATACACTATTTTATAGATAAAATGTTACGGTATAGTTGAGACTATAAAGATCTGTATTAATTATTTACTACATGGATGAGCTAGTTAGTAAATAATTCTATACTCTATATTGTCAATTCGTTTACGAAATCGAAGTGACATCAATGCCGAATACTACAAATGCCTGCCTATGTTCAGCAGTGGACTTGTGAAGGGCTGTAATGATGATGATGATGATAAATGCCTGCCAAAACCATTCGATATTATATATATATATATATATTATGACTTAATTTGTTTATTATATGACCTCTGTTTTCCATTACAAAAATATAAAATCAAAACAGACAATTTCGCTCCAAAATGGATCACAAAAGGTATAAGGGTTGCAAGTAAAACTAAAAGAAAACTAAAACATAAATATTACAAAACAAAAAGTTTAGAAAACAAATTAATCTATAACAAATATTCAAAATTATTAAAAAGTTGCGTAACATGGTCGAAACAAAATTTAAACATGAAACATCTGTTACATTCAAAAAGTAAAAGTAAAGCTACCTGGGAAATCATTAAAAATTATGAATATAATGATACACGAAATAATAACATTGACTGGATTAATTGTAATGGAACTAAAATAGATCATCCTTTCGTCATTGCCAGTAAATTTAATGAGTATTTTATTAGTACAGCTATTCACGACTGTTCGAAACGTTTAAATAATAAAACTAAAAGGAATATGTATGAAAATGTTCAATCATCGATCTTCTTAAAACCTTGCTCATTAAATGAAATCATAATTATAATAAATTCTCTTAATAATTCTAAATCTGTTGGTTATGATTCTATTACTACATATATACTGAAATCATGTGTGAAGGAATTTGCACCAATTCTGACGTATTTAATAAACCTTTCTTTCATACATGGAAGATTTCCAGATAAATTAAAAACATCTATAGTCAAACCCTTATTTAAAAACGATGATCGTCATGAGATTCATAACTATAGGCCGATTACGTTGATACCCATTCTATCCAAAATATTTGAAAAAGCCATGCATAGTCGAATTATTAGTTTTGTAGCAAAAATATAATATACTCAGAAACGAACAAAATGGCTTTCAAAAACATAAATCTACTACACTTGCTACCTTTTCACTGATACGTCGAATAACTGAATTTATTAATAATAAAGTACCAACAGTAGGCATCTTTTTTGATATGTCTAAAGCCTTTGACTGTGTAGAACACAGTAAGTTGTTGTACAAATGTGAAAAACTAGGAATCAGAGGACCGGCTTTGGAATGGATCGAAAGTTATTTGAAAAATCGGAAACAATGTGTTAAAGTATCACGTATTAATAATAAACTAGAGTTAACATATTACAGATCTCCTTATCTACAAAATGACTATGGGGTACCTCAAGGGAGTGTGTTAGGCCCTTTATTGTTCATTTTATACATAAACGACCTACCGAGTATAACAAATCATCAGTCAATACTATTTGCTGATGACATATCAATTGTTATACCCCACACTAATAAGTCGCAGATATATGAACAAGAAATAAATTCTACTATAGAGTCAGTTATATCATGGCTAGAAGATAATAATTTACGAGTCAACACTAACAAAACTAAATATATTCAATTTGGAAATTATAAATCAAAACCACAAAAATTGGATTTAAGATATAAGGACGAAAGATTAGTAGAGGTAGTAGATACACAATTCCTAGGTGTTATTATTGACCGGTATGTAAATTGGAAATTACACGTACAAAAAGTATGCAAAAAGGTTAATCAATTTGTTTATGCACTGCGTAAACTTCAAAATGTAGCAGGTCCACAAGCCGCACGTATTGCTTACTACGGGTACGTTGAATCCGTCTTAAGATATGGACTACTCTTGTGGGGCAACTCAACTGACGCCAACAAAGCCTTCCTAAGTCAGAAGAAATGTATTCGTGCACTGTGTAATGTAGGCCCTCTTGAAAGCTGTAGACCCCTGTTCAAGGAAAAAAGAATTCTCACTTTAACTGGTTTATATATATTAGAAATCTGTGTTTTCATTAAAAATAATTGTAATCAATTTGTTACCGTGCAGCAAAATAATAACTCTCTAGCAAAAAGAGATCCGACACGTCTACTCATGCCATCTTGTAAAACTGCATTATACCAGAGGAATTGCCTCGTTATGTGTATCAAAGTTTATAATAAAGTTCCTAAAAATATTCGTGAACAGCCATTAAGGCGAATGAAAAAAAGTTTAAAGCAGTGGCTAATAAATACAGCCTTTTATAATATCAAAGAATTCTTTAACCATAAATTTTGATTTTATTTTTATTGATGTTGCTTAAATAAGTAAATTACTATAGATAGATACAGGATTTTGCGTGATACTTCTCAAATGAACAAAAATTAATTTTTCTATTTTTGTTATGTTTTCCTAAAAACATAAATATCAATTGTTTATGAAAGAAAAAGAAAATTTATAAAAGTGATTATTTCTAATTTTATTTTTTTTAATTTTAATTTGTTTTTTAACATATGTATTTATTTTAAACAATTTTTACGCATGCCACATAAGGCAAAACATGTGGAAATAAATATTGACTCTGTATCCATCTGTCTGTACCCATGTTTTAGCGAAATAAATGATTTGATTTGATTTGATTTGATCATAAATACCTAGTCATATACCGTGTAGTCGCGGTATAAGAATATTCACTATTCCATATTGTCCCATAACTTTCGTAAGAGGAGAGGGAAAGATACCAGGAGAGCAGAACAAAATTGGATGCAGCGCAGTTCTAGTAAAAATTAAAAAATATACTCGTAAAACTGCGGTGACAGTAAATTACAAAGCAATCTGTGGAAGGCCTATTGAAGTATGAGGATTGTGGCGAGCGAATCAAAAGATGCTCATTGTTCCCTGACCGTTTATTAGTCTTTCCAAATACAGTCTATACAGTAATATATAATAACTTAAAACTACGTCACACGAAGGTTGCGCGTGTCGTCACAACGCATAAATGCATTAAAATAAACAACCTAAATATTGACTGATTTTTAAGATCACATACTATACTACGCTATGTTGAGCAGTGGATTTTGATAGGTTATAATACTGATGATGATCATGTTCACTTATAGGTATTAGATGTTAGCTTTCATCCACGACTTCTTAATCGTAAAGAATATTTTTGTTGCTATTCGTCAACACGAAATTGTAATCAATCGTCAGGGATGCAGGGGCAAACGAGCATGCGGCACACCTACTGGTAAGTATCTACCGCCGCCTTTGAACAACTGCAACACCGGGGAAATTGCAGATGCGTTGCCGACCTTTTAAAAAAGAGTAAGGACTGATAAGACTTAGGTAAGTCTTATCAGTCCAGAAAAATCGCTACTGGTAGTTGATTCCACGAGAAAGTTGTGCGAGATTAGAAAGAACATTTGCTAGAAGTTATCTATGATTAATGTGTCAACTACATAGTAAATAATTTAGGCATCAGCGCCAACAAAACATGTAATTAACGGACTCCCTACTAAATTCCGCGAATTATTTGTCGCATTGTCTCGACGCGTGCATTAGCCGCCCGTGTTGGTGCGACATACAGCGCATGTTACTGCAGAATGTACAAACAATACACAATTGTGAGGTAGCGCTAACACATTTCTATGTTTTAATAAAATCGCCGTTATGTTACAGTTTACATAACAAATTATTTAATGATTGTTTTGTATTTGGCGCGAATAACTTATAATCGAGCTACTCTCATCAATCTAATTGTTAAAAATGAACCTTAAGTATGTGTACACTGTTTGAAGAATGAAGTTTGAGACTGGCTGGTCATTAGATTTACAAATAATTAGGAACTAAAAAAGTCAAATCGAAATCGTTTGATGTCGTAATGAATTATTCGACCATATGTCGTCGTCTCATGGATTCCATCATCGGATCTTGATTACCAAATTTATATGGTACTACCCCTAAGGTACGTTACTATCAAACCATAATTGAAAACGGACTACGTGATAAAGAATTATCTCTAAACAAACAAAAAATATAAGAAGAAACCTCCCTATTTTGATTTGGTTGAGGAAATAACTAAAAAATTAGGTATTCATTACACTACCATAGAATAAATAACAGTACTACGATACTACTAAACAAATATCATAGCTTACAGAGGATATCATCATTGCTTTTAGAGATGCGGGAGACTATAAGACACGTACGAAAGTATAATATTTTATTACAACCCGGTGTTTGATTACAAGTCCACGCAATTATTACAATCGCAACGTCTTTTCACTAACTCATGGGCGATCGATTAACTTTTTTTTTTATTTACTTTATCCTAGCATACTGATCAGGAACATCAAGACAAAATAAAATAATTATCAGGATCATCACAGTGATCAATGCGTATTGTTTCAGATTTTTTTTTTAATTTTTATTTTATTATTTCATTTAAATGTTTTAAGTATGTATGAAATTCATGCAAAGGTAACTTAATAATAATAATGTGACATGTGATTATTGGAAGGTCAATTATCAAGCAGTCAGCCACATCCATAATTCTTTGTGAGGACATATTATATCACTAATGTAGCAAACAGAGTGATTAAATCTAAAGCAAGAGACTGATGCAAATGAAATAAAGCGTTCCACAGTCTGTTTTAGAACAAAAAGACTCGGGCCGCTTTTATATTTGGACAATAGCACCGCTGACATCCTTATGGGCGGACTGTCGGTGTTAGGCTGCCCACACACGAGGCGGAAATGACGCGTCTATCACAATCTTCGCGCGATTGTCAGAGAAAATGCTGAGCCGGCTTTTGACCATTATGCATGCATTCAGTCGGTAATGATGCTGAAGCATGCTAATCATGCTAAGACTAATGCAGCATATTGGTAGTTCCAAATCCAAAAGTAATGCCTCTCCCCCACCCCCTATTTTAGTCGTATCTTAAAAATATAAAGTAAAGTTACAGCCTGTATATGTTCCACTACTGTCGACAGACCTCCTCTCAATTCTGAGAGGGTTAAAATGTATAATCGGTAAAAATATTCCGTATTTATCATGACATCATTTAAAAAAGGGAAGGAGGACTGAATTTTATTACCAAAAAGCTGCTTCTAAACTGTTAAGGAATTATTTGCCATTTCTTTTCTAGTCAAAGTAACCTCATTTTTAAAAGGTTCAAATTGTTTAAAAAAATTGAGAACGAAGTCTCTTAATATTTAAGGCAATAGGTATAAAGAGGTACCTCATTTCACGGAGCTATTCCTCGCCTTTTTGCCCCACCGGCAACGACTCCTTGCTGCCATATGATCCCGATGCAGGCTTCGTTAACTTAAACAGTTCATCCTTGTTGTTCAAAGCATTTTTATTTTCAATTAGCGAACCGGGTTATTTCTGGATCTCAACAACAGTGCCACCAAGCAGGTCCAAATATGAATCTAAACCACCTAAGGACACATTCAGACACACACAAAAATTTCAACAAAATCGGTCGAGCCATTTTCGAGTTTTAGCGAGGCAAACGGACAGCTATTGAATTTTATATATAGAGAAGATGATAACCTGTCCAACGTAGTTTACCGTTCTACCTAAGACCTTGTCAATATAGATTACCGACTGATTTATGTCGATTATTAAATAACAGAAAGCAAGCGAACATAGCTTTTCATTAGGCATAAACGTCGTAAATTAGCTGTATAAATACAATTAGATAATTAACAAACGAAAAGGCCATCCATAACACAAACGAACGGCGAGGTATATCAACAAAATTAGCTATTAATTATTTTACTTTTACAAATGAAGGGAGTGCTTAGCTTATTTTACTAACGCAAAATACAATCGACTAATTGATTGGCTACTCGTGCCTACTCGCGAACAGGATAAAACTATTGGAACATACTGTGGACGCAGTTGCTATTGGGACATGACTAACTACGAAGTTTTGGTCAACGAAGATATGAAGTTAAGATATGAAGTTTGGGTAACGTCAAACTTTTTCTGCCTTGAACTACGCCTGCAGCAACGTTCTCATTACAAGGTTTTTTAATAGAATGTATGTAATGGTAAGTGGATGTGGCCCATAGACATCTACATTTATCCAGTTAAAATCAGGTGAACTGCATGCTAGTTTGTCACCCTAATTCTACAAAAAAAAGCTGCCGTTGCCAACCCGCCCGCCAAGCGTGGCAACTGTGGCAATAACCCCTATGAGAAAATCTATAGAGGACATTTATGTATTTATTACAATATTTTGGCAGATTTATGTCACTTATACAGCTTTGAAGTCTGCAGCAGTGTTCCCGTTAGAAGGATGTGAGGAATTAATATAATATTCCGTAGGAGGAATTAATATAATATTCCGTAGGAGGAATTAACATATTTTAACGTGAATTTTCACGCGATGTTTTGGTAAATCTGCTTTAAACTTATTCCGTCTTAAAGTCTTTTGAGGAAGAAGAAGGATTAGGTTTAATGACATCTTTACTATAAAAAAGAAAAATAGAAAATAGTTTAGTGACACATTATTACAAATTATACAAAATATACTGTTTGTTTACAAAAAAGCTCAATTTTAAATTTTTGTTAGATGCTTCTCTGAAAATCTTCACTGTTGTGAATTTACTCGAATAAAAATAGTAAATGCTAACCGGAACCTTCGTATGAAGCCTTTGACACAATAATATCTTTCACTTTGAAGGTTGGAAGTTTATTAAAACCCCACCAACAATAGATGTCGATATTGATTATGAAATCAAATGTCAAGGAAGCTCACTTTACGAGTATTGTAGTCCTTACTTGGTTATTTTGCTGTGTCAATTCTTAAAAGCACCCCATCTTTAAGCTCTTTTTACAAGGAATACTTATCTGCCGGAGAAGATAGCTTTCGAATAAATTCAAAGCCCTGTACTTTATAAACTAGCAGAGCCATGCAGCAGATATATTATGGCTGTAGCCGGAACCGGGGAAGGACCGCGCTCTCACAGTATACCAGCATCAAATAGCAGCTTAATGCAGAGAGAAGTTACATCTACATTTATCCTCGATTAGGAATAAAATACAGATGCGTTGTCACTCCTGAGGACTAAGATGGAATGCCTCGTTTCCAGTAAAAAGGGTCTCATGTTTTCTACACTCACCATACAAAACTCAAATTAATTAAAAACAATTTTTCGACAAAAAATCCAATACCGAAACTCTCTTTGATTATGTCGTTGAGGCTGTGGCTTGTGGTCGGTCGCAGACGCTGGCATGCTGAAATATAATATAGATGTCACCAGAGGAAGGGTTCAGCCTGACCGCGCCAATCTATTTCCAATCGTGAATCCTTTTGACGCAGGTAGAAATTGTTTCTGATGCGGTAAAGACACCATGGACTCACGTATAATGACGACTTTTTTTCGTAATTATATTCATATTTTAAAAGAAATAGATTTTTTTTCTTTATCATCTATGCTAATACAAAAAAACGGCAGCGTGTGTTCTGTTTGTTTAATCACGCTAAGCTCTGGAACTACCAGACCGACATTTGATTGAAAAATTCTTTTTGCATATTATAGCCAGATTCCAAAAATATAGTATAGGTAATCTAGAATTAGGTTACACCTCTAAGCTAGCCTTAAATATTGATTTTTGTTTAGCAATTCGATAGAAAAACGCTCCCGCTTACTGCTATATCCGTGTACGTTGGCGTAAAGGATGTTGATACGTAAATATAATTATTCTACAAAAATATTTATTTTTAATTAATTTAAAAAAAATCCACAATACAACATGTCTATTTCTTATAATATACAATATGTTACTTTGTGAAAAAAAAATATTAAAAATTACAAAGTGATTTATGAGGGTTATTATTAGACATGGCATATAAATCCTTATGAACGAAAGTTATTTCATCATCAAGACAATTACAAGAAGACAAACTTTGCTCTATAAAGCATGTTATTTAGATGCGTAGTTTAAGAGATAATGAAAAGTTAAAATAATACGCTAGCCGCATAATGAGAACCGAGAGGAACCAGCAGTGAACGCCTGTTTATGCGGGCTATCATCCGCGCAGCTCCTTTACGTGATAAACGCGGGTGAAACCGCGGGACACAGTTAGTAGGTTCGGAAAATACCTCTCTTCTGGCAAGAACCTTTACAACAAAGCTATTACTACAAAGTTACAGAAAATATGCAGGACTTATCTATCAAAAAGCTTAAAACTTTTATTAAGCAAAAATTGTTGAGTAAGGGTTATTATACTACTGAGGATAGCAACCAGTGCGTGTTGCCAGTGATGAGCTATGGAACCGAGACATGGTCCTTCACTGCTGGCCGTATGAAGACGCTCAAAGTCGCTCAGCGAGCTATGGAGAGGGCTATGCTCGGAGTTTCTCTGCGTGATAAACTTAGAAATGAGGATATCCGCAGTAGAACCAGAGTGACCGACATAGCCCAAGGGATTAGTAAGCTGAAGTGGCAATGGGCCGGTCATATAGCTCGAATAACCGACAACCGTTGGGGAAAAAGGTTCTCGAGTGGCAGCCTCGAACCGATAGGCGCAGTGTATGGCGAACCCCCACTAGGTGGAGTGACGACCTGAAAGACATGCAGGAAGTCGATGGATGCAGGTGGCTCAGGACCGTGCTTTGTGACATTACTTGGGGGAGGCCTATGTTCAGCAGTGGACTTGTGAGTGGGCTGTAATGATGACGATGATGATGAGGATAGCCTCTGGGAGCAAGGTGATCGCTACCATGTTGTTTCTAAATGTGTTCAAAATAATTATATAAAATATTACATTGTAAATTATATATTTTTACTATGTTTATTCACATATATTACACAATAACAGAACACAAATTAGGGATAGGTTGGTAGCGATCACTTCGTTCTCATGGGTCATACAAAATAAAGTTGACAGCCATTCTATTGTGTATTATAGTATACTATGGTTATAATCATTTATTATCCCTTCCTGAATATAGCCCTCCGAATATATATAGGGGGGATATTTGACAAAGTTGCGCTTGGCGGACCGGTTGATGACCGCAGTATTTAATTTTCTAACTTTTATTAGGAAGACGCTGTTTTCATCTCCCGGTAGATATACGTACTCGTATATTGTCACCACAGTACAAACTTTTAATTACATGCAGGCTCCAGTTAGCGTTTAAACTCAAGATCGATTTGGTATTCAGTGCTGTGTTTTCTATGTCACAATATTTTAATATGTGACAAACATTTTTTTATTCTTTTACAGTACGAAATATTGAAGATTACAAATTATTATTAATTATTAAACTAGTTCATCAAATTAATACCGAATACAAAAACATGCCGTGGTAGCTCAGGGGCTAAACGTTCGCTGTAAACTTCACATTACGTGAGCAACCCGGGTTCGATCCCTGCCGGCACCTAAGAAACTGTTACTTGCAATTTTAAATGCAATGTTAAGGAAACCCGCATATCTGAGAAACAAGATAAAAAATATTTCGAAGACATGTGAGGTTTGCCAACATTCATTGGGGCTGCGCGGTGATCATTTCCTTGCCCTTAACCCTCTCAGAAATAAAAGAAGGCCTGTACTCAGCAGTGGGGCGTTTATAGACAACAAAAAGAATAAATTAATTTTTATACTTAGTAAAGCTTCTGAAATTTCTACTAAAAACTAAAATATTATAATTATAAAAGAACTAAAAACTAAATTTTCATACGGTTACCTACTCCCCGTGGTATCGTGCCAAGAACGCTGGCTGCGAATCTGTTTTTTTTATTTTTCCCTAAATTTCTCTTTTCTTTTTTTTCTTAATGTTCTTTTGCGAAGTCTAAAGCAAAACCATTCCAAACAAACGTCGGTGCAAATCATTTGCCTCTATAAATATCGCCTGCATAGTAAAATATGCATTCATCAATTTGCAAGTCAAAACTTCGTTACAGAGTTTTGTATAGGCACAAGCACCGTGCGTGGTCCTCCAAAACGCCACAAACAAGTGAGTGTAATGACGGGACCGTGCGTTCGATATATTCCTCATATATAATTTCGCAATATGCGATACTAAAATTGTCTAAGCACAGCACCCCTACCTAAACCGGTGCACACATAGTTGCCCCCGCACACATACAACGTTCACTTGCACCCCACATCACTCGATTATACAGCATGTTTTCTTTGAGTTGCCAATAAATTTCTGTTGATTGTCATCTTAAAGCGACGGGTACTGAGTGCGTAATTTAAATACTTACTTATTATTCAAATACACTCAAGTGAGGTTTAAGCGTATAGTGATGATACAAAAATGTATGCTAACCTCATATTATCCCGTTTGTATACGTAAAAGACGACATAGGGAAGTAAACCAATAAATGGGCTGCGGCTAGTTCCTAATATAGGCTATAAAAATTAAAAACGCGGTTGCTCGCATATCAATCGATGCAACTGTAGCAAATACTCCATTATGTGGCAATCTGTAGGAGCTCTATCAGCCGTGAACTTAGATAGGCTGTAGTAAATGTATGTGTGAATGAAGGCATGAATAATCTTAGCTTATTTTGACGTTTGAAATAATTTAGAAAACTTAACACTAAACTTTATGAAGCAGAGCCATGCTATGGCTGTATTATGTCTACACCATGAATAGATCGGCACAACCGAGGAAGGAACCCACTCACTCGTTCTTTTCGATGGTATTTTTTATTATATAATAAAAAAATCGCAGGTGATCCCTTTTAGAGAAAATATTAACCCATAAGAGTGAAAAAACAGAAATAGAAGTTTTTGTTGATTTTATATATTTATTATTATGGCATTACTTCTTATATATGTCTTAGCACTGACTTCAGAATATGGAAACTTTATACAGAGTAAGGGTGACAAACAAACACACATTCCACCTTATGTTAAGTGGATGATGTGGTTCTATGGACACCCACATCTGTCCGCGATTAACAATCAAAGTTCAGGTGCGTTGTCACCCCGGAGGACTAAGAAAGAGAAGTTTCCAGTAAAAGAGGTCTCCAATTCTCTACTATCATCGTACGAAACACAGCAGCTTTAAGCTGCCATTTTACACCGATATTCAAAATTAAAACTTTTGATCTAAGTATACTTTTACTTTTTGTTTAAATTTTTATTTTATAGCACAAAGTTTTTTCCCGTGTAAATTATATATAAAGTACTTAATGCAAACACTGTGATATTTATTTAATCTAGTAAAATAAAGGAAGTTAAAGACAAGTCGAGTTACGAACACGCTGTATTGCGGGGAGGCGCGGCGGCTTCTATTTGTTTTGCCATAGCTTTGTCGGACTAGGCACATGCAGGTCATTAATTGTTGTAAACGCCCGCTCCTAATCGATAGTGTGCAACGTTCGATTCTAGTTTATATTAATGTTATTTGTGCTAACCGTGTGCACTATCGGTCACTCGGCTGACACCTGCGGACTTTTTAAAGATCGATTTTTTAAATAAGATTTCGATTACTTATATATAAAACTGAATGTATTATATATACATAATCACTCGTTCAATTATCTGTGCAGTTAGAGGCGAGCTCAATATGTATGGTGTGATCAGCGACATAAATATTCTAGTGTACAGGTGGTAGGATTACTCTGCGACTTGTCTGTGAGTCTGGATTGGTTTCAATACTTTACCTATTTATGTCGTTAAATAGCAGCACTTGCAATAATTAAGTAGAGAGCCAGTATATTTACAGCCTGTAAAGCATTCCATCTTAGTACTCAGAGGTCAAGCTTAGTTGTACTCCTTATTTAAAATTGGTTGTAGGTCTCTATTGTACTAGCTACATAATAAGGTGAATTGTAACTTAGTTTGTCATTTCATTTTTATAAAAAAAATGCATCCGGTAGGTATCTTTACTCACACACTTGAACACGAAACTGTAATATCAAACAAAACAAAAAGCAATCATCGTTAACCGAAAAAATTGTGAATTCAAAAAATTTATCCATACGTGGAGACGAGAGCCGGGGACAGCCACTTGAAATTAACAATCGGCATCGAACTGAAGACCGATGGCCTAACGGCTGGCGAACGAAGGACTGAATTCAGGAACTTGACCAATTACTGGCCCATCAAAAATAATGGGGCTAGCAATTTCAGAGTCCGAGAGCCTCGCACGATTTTTGAAAAACCGATCTGATAGGAAAACAAAAGTAAACTAACATTATCCATTTAGAAATAGGAACTGTTTGATAAAAAGGGCTATTACTCATTAGCCGTAAGGCTTTCTTCGGCAAATAATTATTCATATAAAAATCTTCTACTATAAAAAGGAAATATTTTTTGTCGTGTTCCATACTTTTCTATACCATTCATCAGATTACGCTAAATCTTTGGTGAGTTAATCTGTGTGCACTCGAAAAGGTTTTACTTTATGTTAAATTTTTCGTTCATTCGTTCGTTTTATGAGTTTTAAAATAATAATAATATAAAAATAATAATATTCCACAGCTATCACACAACGCCATCTAGTCCCAAGCTAAGCAGAGCTTGTGTTATGGGTACTAGACAACTGATAAAGATACTTACATATTTCTAAATACATAAATATTATAGATAAATTACACCCAGACACAGAACAAATGATCGTGCTCATCACACAAACATTTGTCCTGGGTGGGAATCGAACCCACGACCTCCGGCGTAGCAGTCAGGGCCACTAACCACTAGACCAACAGGCCTGTCAGAATCTCACAGCAAACACAACTATGGCTTCTTAACTTATAGTATCTTGAAATCTTGCAATGTGATGTTTGTTTGTTTGCTATATATTAAATTTTACTTCATTATTTATAGGATCACAAGCAGATAGCAAAATCCAGCCATCGTGTCTATTGAAATTAGTTTTTGAATTCAACATCCTCGCAATCTTTGGGAAAAAATTGTATTATTTTGTGAGGATTTGTGGATAATCAAATCTGTTGTATATGATGGTATAATCACGTCCTTTACTCAACACGTAACTATCACCAACACAGAACAGTACAGAAAAAAGCGATTGACGGCAGCCTTTTCAGCTTTTTCAGCAAAATTGCAAAAGATCTGGTTCGCGATTTTTAATTCGCATACCGAACGTGACGATTAAGGCAAACCCCTCCCCCCTCTCCCACGACGGAGGAGACCTATATCCAACATTAGACTATTACCGCCTATATGATGATGATGGTAATGGATGCTGTGGTCCATAGACATCTATATTCTCGACTCTCTTATAAACTTGATTAAAAATCAAAACGCAGAATGCGCTTTTACCCCTAAAGAGTAAAATATATACAGCCTCGTTTCCAGTAAAATGGATCTCCAGTTCTCTAAACTCGCCATACAAAACATATATATGCATACCTACGTAAAATAGCAACATTAAGCTGCTATTTACGCAGGTATTCTATTATAGTGTGGTCCTTCCCCACGGACACAACCGTAATATAGTCGCAGCGTAGCTCTACGAATCTATAAACACCTGTGGTCGAGTCATCAACGCATAACAATCCCCACCACAAACCCCAAAACAAATATTGCTTGTCATTTATTTGGTTCAAAAAGTTTATTAAAAATAATGTAATTGAAATGTTTGCAGTGAAAAAAGTTGTAAAATATCAACAAAATTCTTTCTATTGTCCGCCCTCAACTAGAACTCTCACAATGTTATTTATAAAACTTACAACTTCTCGGTAGCCTCAAAATGACATTGTTTGTTTATAATTTTGTTTCAAAACCAACTTGCAGAATGACATTTTGTGATGAACGCATAAACTTTCTTTGTTCTTTTTGTTATACAGTAATATGAGCACTTTAGTTTACTAACTACTACTTTGTTACAAAATGCAAAGAAAATCTTGCATCCTGTGAAACAATAAACAACACTACTTACTGTCTTTTAGATGGCATCTTTAAGTATTTATGAACAGTAACTGCGTAAACGGAATAACGTAGAAATTGATAACTCGTAAGATATCTAATTATATGTCTTACGTAATAAACTCTAATCGAATTACTGACAGTTAAATACAAAAATAATAGAGATATAATGATGACATTCTGTTTAGTTGTAGGTACAAAAATATTAATTTCGATTATTACGCGGACCGTGTAGTGGCGATGAAAGAATACCGAGTAGGTATTACCTATAGCGTCCCGTGGGGATACCCACGACACGTGAGAGGGGAAAGGGCGAAATTCAAACAGGTGATGGGGGGGCAGCATCTTCCTGATAACAACTTGAGATAAAAAAAACCGCAGCTGCCTAAACCGCCTGCCAGGTGTGACAGCCATGGCAAAATCCTATAAGACAATCTATAGGGGAGGCCTATGTTCATGGTGGGCGTTTATGGGCTGCAATAGATGGATAACGCGGACAAGTTGAACATGGTCACAAAGTACGAACACGATTTTTTTAAATGATGTCGTTTTCCAAAGTCTAAGCACGCGAAGCCGCGCTCAAAAGGTAGTACTATAATATAGTAATATAAATATATAATTATAAAGATTATCTAAGTATATTATAATCTTTATAATATTATATATTTATAGGTGCGACTGTTAGTGAACATGTAACTTCGGCCAGACATCATAATTGCACAATACATTTGTTTTGTCGATACAATAGGTCATAGCTATGTTAGGATCCGATAGGTGGCGCTATATTTAAGTTATTAATAAATTATAATTCAAAGAGACAAAACGATTTAATGTTTTACATTCAGAATGTATATTGGATAAGTGCCAATAGAGCAAAACACAAAATCTGGACATTAACTTAACAGTGCAATGAGGGTATCTACAGCTTTCTTGCCACTAAGACAACGCCACTTACAAACGAGCAGAGAGAATATTTGAATGATTTCATAGCTGGCGAAGCGAATTTGTTAGGAAAATGCAAAGATTATTGTTTATTTCTAAAACATTAATTAAATAAAAATTAGTTATTGTAACGCGAATGGATCGGCTCGACCGGGGTAGGACCACGCTCTCACAGAACACCACCTTAAAATAGCAGCTTAGTACTGCTGTGTTTCGTATGGTGAGTGTAGATTCTTTTTTACTAGAAAAAGGGCATTGCATCTTCCTCTGGGGTGACAACGTATCTGCGTTTTGACTGACGTTGCTTTGTCTATCTATATGCCTACACTAAAAACCCAGAAAGTAATAATTAAATCGCAACTATTCAATGATGATGACACTGCATGACCATGTGCGTAATGAATGAGTTTACCTTAGTAGGCCATATAGCGACATCAATCGGTATTACTCATTCGATATTTTTGGTCATTTCAGCAGGCTTCACCACAACTCACGCTGAGTCAGCCTTCAATGTACAAAGCCAAATTATTCAACTTTTGTACATTTGTTGTAAATTAGTATACATACTATACGTCAATGATCTGTGCCAAAATAAAGTATTTCTTCCTTTCTTCTTCATCTACTGTTAGTCGTAATAGGTCAGGGATTAAACGCCCGCTGTAAATTTAACAATACGTGAACAACCAGTGTTCGATTTCAGCCGACGGCAATTAAACCTTTACATTGTGATCGACGGTGAAGAAAACTTGCGTATTTGAGGTATAAAACTATTTTGAAAACATGTTGTGTCCATTAACACACTTTGTGTCAATGCGGAGACCTAATAACACTTTAATCCTTCCAAAACTAATAGAAGTGTTGAGCGGTAAGACGTTTAAAGGCTGCTATATTACTTACACAATATAATCGTATCGTAATATAATGCATTTTTTTAGTATATTAAATTTATTACGCAGTTTAAAACTTTGTCTTAATTGAAATAAAACTAAGTTTCTGAATTTTAATACGTTTAATTTTACTTATTTTTAAGCATTTTAATTCGTATAAATACGTGATCATTAGATGAACTTTGTCCTAATATTAATTAGTATACGTTTTTAACTATCACCAACCATTGTATATTGCACGAATTGAATACTGAAAACGGCTATGAAATTGTTATTAAAAATCAATTTTAATCAGAAACGAGACCCAATGTGACAAAACGTATTTCATTCACGTAGCGCAAAGTATATGACAAAAACGTCCGTCGACGACCCGAAAAAGACTCAAGGAATTCCTGCCGAATTTCAATTAGCACATTTACCGTACGCCGTGACAAAACAAAACGAGTGACCCTTTTACCGCTTAGTGGGTTAGTAAGAATTTTGAGTCTTTTTGTCGGTGCTGCTGTGGTCGATTGGGTCGAGCCGTAATAAAACAAAGTTGCATAGTCGAAACGGCGGTGGCATAATACATGCGACAGCCTAGAGACCAAGGGCTTTCAACAATTTCCGGGCCGATGGCGGTCGGCACGAAAATTGAATCGTGTCTGTGGAACGACGAGAGCCACCGGCGGCTGCGGTGTCGCCTCATGTCACGTCACTTTTGTGCGGACTTTAATTTAGTCAGGCTTTGCGAGATGATGTTCAACCCATCTTAGTTATATATTGTACATATAACATGTACAGATTTCGATTAGAGCGTTGATTCAACGGATTTTCGTATTATTTCCCCCTAACAGTTTCGTATGGTGAGTATAGAGAACCGGAGACATTTTTTAATGAAAACGAGGCGTTCTATCTTAGTCGTTAGGAGTGAGAACGCATCTACATTTTGATTGTCATATAATATTTTACTATTGCATCTGTTGATCGGTCTGAAAATAAATATAATGGATTGTGTAAAGAAATACTATTCGTACATCCATCTTTTGATCGAGCCTTTCAAATCCTACTGCTGAACAAAGGATATATGATAGAAGTCTGGTTCTGATAATTTTAATGCTGTTAAACTTTTGACTTTTACAGCTTCATAGGTTTCAGGGCCCGCGTCTTAAAAGGTCGTCAAAATACTATTTAAATATATATATATATATATATATATATATATATATATATATATATATATATATATATATATATATATATATATATATATATATATATGTTTCAATATAACGGTAAAATAAAAGTGGGAAGGGGGATGGGGGCAGAAATCAATTTGTCAATGTAATGGTAGCATCATATACCATATGCCACTTACTAATTTGCCTACATTAATTCGGAATATTAAATATCAGTCGAATGTGTGGATTTCAAAAGAAATATCTGAAACATGTATGAAAAACGAATAAAATTACAAAGGATTGAAAACTAAGAGAACCAATTAGTAATAAAATGTTTCATTAATTCCAGTCACATTGACATAAAATTGATAAACACGAAACACAAATACAATATAGAGGATACCGGCAAAAAACCTTTTGTATTTCTAGCATTTTCAATTTTACCCTAACTTTAATTAAAGCCAAACACAGTAACTGTCATCGGCCGTCCTAATCACCTGTGCAGCCATTTTTAAATAAATGTTTCCATTTCGTTTGGTAAACTGAATTGCAAGCATCAGGATACATTCGATTCTACTATCTTTCCTGGAATTCTTTGTTAACTTTTACTTGACAGATGGTGTAATATAGTCAGATCGTACTGTTTTTAATATTTTATTTTGTTATACCTTAACTTAAACCAGGATCTATCATGAAGATGTCATATATTGCCGTATATGAAAATTTAGATACATAAATAACAAACGAACATACATCCACACCCGCAAAAAATATTTCAAAATAATTTTGCGATATTTGGGTGTCTAATTTTAGCTTTGAAAACACGCAAATTTCACAGTACGCGGCCGATCCGTATTTGAAGTGAAGACGGTGAAGAATAACTTCGTTCATCTGTATATCTAAGTCCTCCCAGGACAGAAGTTCCGATCCAGGGGTAGAAGTAAATAATTACTTTCAATATAAATAACACGTAATCAATATTGAATAAAGATGATTCTATTCTATTCTAAGAATTGAAAAAATCCGAAGACATGTGCACCAGTAAAGTTGGCTAATTTCTGTGATTAGCCACTGCTAATGCAGGAAAAATAGGTAACCTTGTTAAAAGGAAAATTTTACAGGAAAATTTCTCCAAATTTTCAAAAATTTTACATTGTAGGTATCTATCACATTGTAAATACATTCCCCAAGACAGAAGAGCTATACACCTGTCCACAAAACATAGAAGAATGAAGCGTTGACGAGAAGCACTTTACGCTAAATTTGCATAAAAAAAACTGACTGTTACGAAATCTCATGGCATTTCGACAACACTTTTCGTGAACAATTTGCTTCACTTTTATCCTCACCAACATTATACCACGTAATTTAAAAAGAAATAAAAACTTTTTATTGATAGAAAAAATTTAAAATTACACTATGTACGTATACTGTGTTCTTTCTTTCAATTAAATACATGCCTGCTGATTCTATGCAAAGAGAATATCATCATCATCATAGAGATCATAATCATATCAGCAAAGAGAATATAATTACGATTAATTCTGTCTGTAGCTTAGTACAAAATATAAAGGCCAAAAAACAAAATGGCGGTTCCGGTATCAATTTCTCATCCATTCTTTCTTCTATTTATTAATGGTGAAGATCCGAATCTACACGAAAAAATCACTCTTTATATTAAAGTTTAAATATAACAAAATTGTTAAACGAACTTATGGTAAGTAGATACTTTTCAAGCTGGAGATGCGTTGTCACCCTGAGGAATAAAATGGAGCATGGATAAGTATGTGGATTGTACGTTGTAGAGCCATGCTGCAGCTATATTACCGTTGTACGGGTAGGCCGGGGAAGTACCACACTCTCAAAGAATACCATAATACTGCTATGTTTCGTACGTTGAGTGTAGAGATCCGGAGACTCTGTCTACTGGAAACGAGGCATTCTATCTTAGTCCTCAAGGCTGGCAACGCATCTGCATTTTAATTCTTAATCGAGGATACATGTACTACTACTATGGGCCACAGCACCCACTTACCAGCAGGTGTACTGTGTGATCGTTTGTCACACTTATTCTTTAAAAAAAACTTACCCATACAAACTCCTAGACATACAACGAGTCCCCTCGCTTATAAAGTGTAAGAGTATAATAATAAAACTACACATAATTCAAATGACACAAACATTAACTCAAAGCTTCGGCGGAGTAGACGCAACTACGAAACGACCTTCCTATGTGCTTTATCCGCATTAGATGTCTATGGGGCACAAAAGACATCTACATTTAACGTCAAAAAAGAATCAAAATGCAGATGCGTTGTCACTAAGATGTAATCCCTCGTTTCCAGCATTTTACATTTTAATTTATAGACCATCATTTTCAAGTATGATTAATAATTATAGTTTTACTAAATTGACATCACTAAGTTGTTTTACGCTCAATTTATTGTCAAGCTATACCCGTACTACGCGAGTAAAGAAAAATTAAATAGTGTTAACTTATTCAAGTTATTTCTTAAATTTGCGCAAATGCTACCTACATATTGAATAAAACTTATTTTACGGATTTCGCGTTTTTCGTTTTTCGCGGATTTCACCTTTTATTAATTTCAGATTATCTAAAATTTGAAGAAATATTTCGTTAAGTATGACATTAGAACGTAAAATACCTCAGTCCCCTCCATAGCAAGGGTGCCAAAAGCGAAATGTCAGGAATAAAAAAGTTTAAATTAAACGCCATAAAATCCTTCAAATTATACATATATTCGGTCTATGATATATAAAAATACGTTATATTATTGTACATATATTATATTTAATGCGTTATTTTACTAACTTGCATTAAATATAATATATAGCAACGACGTTAAAGATAACGATGGAAAGCGGCAAGGTCTCTCACATTGAAATATATATTATGTCTACATCCTGTAGCCGAAATGATAAAAGTGAAGAGAAATTATTTTAAAATACAACATTATTCATTCAATATAATATTTAGTGATAAATTCAATATAAATTGTAATATTTTTGAGTGTACGAAATTATGTAGATTGTTTCTGTTACTTCTTGTACAGACAAGACACAGATAATTTACCCCCAAGGAGTAAAGGTTAGGAAGAACGGTAGGAAGAAATGAATGTATTAAAGTAATACCAGATTATATATATATATATATTCTCGCACCTAGATATATATATATATATATATATATATATATATATATATATATATATATATATATATATTCTCGCACCCTCCATACCCATCACATTTAATATATATTTCATTGATATTATACCTACTTTAAATTTCGACACGAGCCAATCGACAAGGAAATTATATAGCAAAGCTTTATATCTTGTAATTAAAATGGTGGAGAAGTGTCAATAAGCCGATGTAGAAGAGATCTAAAAGAGTTTAATTTAAAACAGTCTGACTGCAAAATCGGATAACGTTAATGTAATATTGCTTACAGTTCCTGAAATGAATTTTATTTTCGTCGTTTTTCACAATGATAGTGACAATAATTTGACAATTTAAAGATTTAAACAAACGATTATGTTTAATGTTTTTGATTTATAATTTTAATAATAACACTGAAGTGACAAACGAGTCCACGTGATGGTAAGTTCTCGGTGTTGTTATACTCGTGATGGTAGATACTTGGAAGCCATGAACTACTCCTGCAGTTCAGCTGCAGTATAGCAATTCATGACATCCCCCAACCGCCTTCAAAATAAGTACCTTGTCACCTATGAGGACTGATATGATATGCCTCACAGCCTATAATTATACCGGCTTTCTATTCCCACCAGACCGGAACACAGAAGTGGAACCACCGGTAGTTAATAGCAGAAATAAGTAAGAAGGTGGTACTGGCTCAGATGGTCAACTAGGCAGAAAGTAGTCGAGTAAGTAGAATAGTTCTACCTTCTAGCAATTGGTACACGCAAAACTATACAACATATCCTAAATTGGATATGCAACTAACCCATAACCGTATTCGGAGGTATCATAGGTATAAATTTAAGGAGTTTTTTGAGATTATTGTACTTACACGTAACATTAGCAACAATAAATTAATAGGTTTAGCATTTTTTAAACTTATACCATAATTTGTATACAACCAAATTTATTCATAGCATATTACCAAAGTGTGCACAATAAAATGAACTTAGTGGTCATCATTTAATATATTAATAATAATATATACGAAAGATAGGTACGTCCACACAAAACAATAAAGTAGAAGGATTTCGCCTGTAGTGTGTTAAGGACAAATTTGTTTTCAGGACAGGACTGCCCGGGATATTAATATAACTTAATATACATTCCGCCAACAATATTTCTCCGAACTCGTAATCTAATTAGAAGCTTATTTGTCATAGTGAAAGTTTCTAACTTTTCTACGAGGGCAATAGAGAGGAGTTATTTCCTTTTTCAAAGAAAGAAAGAAAAAGTAGTTTATTGTGATAGTAAATGTGAACTGAAAAAAGTGCACTTAAAACTAGGCAAGACACATAATTTGATTTTATTACGCGGCTCTTAGCTGCTAGATTTTTAAAATGGTCAGTTTAAGAAGGTAAAGTGCATTGACAAAATATAAAATGTTAACTTAAAAATAAGTGAATTTTAAAAATTGACTGCACGTCCTAAGTCATGCTAAAAAGGTCACCCGTTCAACATGAGTAGCGGTAAAACAAAAATGTTGATTTCCAGTGATGATTAAAACCTTGGAAAATACAGCCCCGAGATCATTAAAATAATAGGACATAATACCCAAGAATGATCAATCACTTGTACTAGGAACTCTATCCAGGGGACTTTCAGGCATGTGCCTTCCTTCAAGGTTATATTTAATACTATAACATAGCAAAATTAGTACATATTTTAAGAAATAATTATAAAATACACATCAAAATAAATACTCACGCCTGTCGCCCAGAGGGGTACGCAGAGACTACAGACTTCCATTTGGGACGATCCTGACACATCTCTCTCGCCTCCTCAACATCCATATAGCTGCGCATACATGCTCGTCGGTTAAGGGCACTCTTAATTTGACCCATTTGCAATATATCGCCAATTCGGTCAATAAACTTTCGCCTAGCTCGTCGTTTTCTGACTCTTCCGTTCACTTCTGCAGCATCTGCTACACCCAACTTTCACTACCGTACGTTAATGTAGGGACTAACACAGCATAGTGAATTGCACTACGTGCCTTTATTGACACATTTTGACATTCCAAAATAGAGTGTAGAGCCCCATTTACTCTATTTCCTGCGTCCACTCGTCGTTTTACAGACTTATCATGTCTCCCATCCCTGCTAAATCTTAATATATATAAATTACGCGTCACGTTGTTTATCCGCGATGGACTCCTAAACTACTTAACCGATTTTAATCAAATTTGCACATCGTGTGCAGTTTGATCCAACTTGAGAGACAGGATACTTTTTTTGCCCATGAGTGACCTACATTTTTTTTGCGAATTTAAGGATTTATAGTAGTAGGACATGACAAATGTCGTCGAAAAGGGCAGAACAACGTCTACCTAGCAAGCTAGTTATTTATAAAATAGTAAACATAAAGAGCGAAAGGGAAAAATAACTAAAAATGCAAACTAAAATTTCTACAATTGTTGTTTTCCTTTCTTCATCTCGGTTGCAACTTCTTCTTTTCCACCTAGCAGTCCGTCCGGGTGGGTCCACCATCATACCTACTTCTGCATCAGAGTGTCCGTATTGTCTGTGTTCCTGCCTGCATGGTTGTAGAAAGTCAGTATAATAACAGACTATTATACATTCTATCCAAGTCCTCAGATGTGATTACGCATCTCAAAGATGGCTGCAGGTGACTATGAGCGTTACCACTTACCATCAGGTAGACTGTCATTACTTTTATCACTTTAATTTTATTAAAGAACTAACGTTTACCTATCTATAACAAAATCAGACTGCGTGTAAACTATTACAATATAAAAGAAGTCACTATTGACTTAGTTGTTTAGAAAAATAAAAATGCTAAATGATATTTCATAACTGAATTTAAGTGAAACAAACAAACAAATATCGAGTCTTTGCTTAACAAACTATGGTAATATCCCTTCTATACGAGGGCGAAATGAAAATCAGCACATTCGGCGGGGTTGGGGCGCCGGGGGTGAATCTAAATTCATGGCTGCTAACGTGATTAGGGCTACGTTGGTTTACGCGAGCGCGCAGTTTCGTTAGATAAAACGTCCTATCCGGGTAATTGTTTATTGCTACATTAATGTATCCGGTCCGAACGGAAAACGTCGCCTATTAATTGGAAAGAGTAACCTGGTAACGGAGACGATTCAGCTGACTCAAATCTCTCTCAATTGACGTTGATTTCAATCAATCGTATAGTGAGGTAAGAAATATCTTTTTACTGGTAAAGAGGCATTCACTTTTGTTTTGAAGGTCACATGACATCTGAATTTTGATTCTTAATCAAGGATGTTGGAGTCATTAGGTCACAGTATGTACTTATCATTAACTGAACTGTATCCCTTATTGATAGTTGTAACCCCTATTTTTATAAATAAATAAACACAGCCATATATAATATATAATAAAACAACCCTTAACTAATAATAATAATAATAATAATATTCCACAACTATCAGACAACGCCATCTAGTCCCAAGCTAAGCAGAGCTTGTGTTATGGGTACTAGACAACTGATAAACATACTTATATATTTCTAAATACATAAATATTATAGATAAATTACACCCAGACACAGAACAAATGATCGTGCTCATCACATAAACATTTGTCCTGGGTGGGAATCGAACCCACGACCTCCGGCATAGCAGTCAGGGTCACTAACCACTAGACCAACAGGCCTGTCAAACTCTTTCATGTTTAGAAAAAAGAAATTTGTCTTTTAATGATTATATATATATATATATATATATATATATATATATATATATATATATATACATATATATATATATATATATATATATATATATATATATATATATAACACATATAACATATAATATCTTAAGCATACATACACGAGCATTTGAAAAGCAATTCGTTAATACGACGCCGCGACCGGAAGCATCCCGATTACTGCACGGGATATTATCGATCTTCAGTAATAGTGGAGCCGGATCCTGACTCATTACGATGCGCCCACGTTAGTCGGCGAGGAACTAATCCAATTTACCTCACATGATATTTAATTAAACGCATCAAAATGACACATACGTTAATCATCAGAGAATAACACAAACCCTGTTTAAGCATTTGAGTTTAGGTTCCCCTCACAAAACTTTTTATCTATAACCTAGAAAACGTTACTTGCAAAATATAGAACTAATTCAAAAAATAGTTTTGCCAAATTGATATCAGATAATTTTCAGATTTGACCAGATATTTTTGACCAAGGTTTTCGTGCTCCAAACGCTGTTAATAACTAATGCTTTTATATTTAGATTAATATTAAGATATATTTACAATTTAGTTTAGCAAAACATTTATATATATATATATATATATATATATATATATATATATATATATATATATAATCACATTACGATTAGTAAGCTGAAGTGGCATTGGGCCGGCCATATAGTTCGAAGAACCGATAACCGATGGGGAAGAAAGGTTCTCGAGTGGCAGCCTCGTACCGGTAGGCGTAGTGTAGGGCGACCCCCCACTAGATGGAGTGACGACCTGGTAAAACATGCAGGAAGTCGATGGATGCAGGTGGCTCAGGACCGTGCTTTGTGGCATTACTTGGGGGAGGCCTATGTTCAGCAGTGGACTTGTGAAGGGCTGTAATGATGATGATGATGATGATGATATAATCACAAAAAACTATATTTTACAATGTCTGATATCCTTCGTAATAAAAAATTGACGGATAAAATGAAACGTTTCTGAAATAATGAAAACTGATATTACAGCTTCTTTCTTGGTATCTCCAGCTTTTACCTCAAAAGAAGAACTGTGAATAAAAGCTTTGAGATATAACTTTGTCATTGTAAAAGATGATTCAAGTTTATTTACAGTCTTATGTCACAGCAAGAAATAGCCTACGAAGTGCTACGATGACACAACACTCGTAGCTGAGTGCTACGGCTGAGATTGTTCCGTTTCAAGCCATCAATGTGTTTATTTAACGTGGATATTTTAAAGTATATTTTTCTAAACATCTTATTAAAAAGATAGTTCAAAATAATTTAATCATATATTGAGAAAAAAACTGATACAACATTCGCGCGTATTAAAATTGATTTATTTTAATTTTCATTTAAAAAAATATACACAATTAAAATACTCCTAATTAAAATACTCTTTTTTACTCTATATAAAAGTTATTAGTCTATAGTTAACGGCTTAGATTGTATTTATATACAGTAAAGAAGACCACTTAATGTACGGGAGTCAGTTCTTAAACCAAATGTATTTCGCTGAGGTCAGTATAAAAATAGAAATATCTCTAAGCCTTCGCCAATTGTTTCTATTCTCTGAGCCATATATAAAAATTCTCAAACAATAAAATATTTGTCATCGTGTTGTTCAACAAGGCGAACTAGAATTCTAGAGCAATTTCTAATAATTGCAGCTTTGCTATACCAGGAGGGAATTATGTATTTATGAGTTATATATCTGCATCACACAATATTGGCGAGCTGACTGCGTATAGCTCCTTGCATGAATACTTTATTGGCTTTGTATTGTAGGCATTTTAGAGAGCGGCGGATTCTATGACACGGTTGGGAATATTTAACAGTATCGATAACCAACGTGAACGTCTGTCTGCGTTTCGACATACGTAAATCCTTGTTATAATACCACATTTTCGGTTTAACTCCACTGAAATACCTAATAACTTTTCATTCAATATAGATTATAAAGAGTGATTGTTACTTAGTGAAAGTAATTGTTATGTTTAATTTACCACTGGTAAGGAAAATACGTCTGTCTTGACAAGAAGACACATTAAAAAAACAGCTAACAATCGATTCAGTTACACAATAATAACAACGCAAAACAAATTAGAAATAGCTTGGTAGTGATCACCTTATTTACAGGGGCTACTATCATTCATTAATTCCTTAATGTTATAATAACCCTGAAACTATATTTTTTGGTATTTTGTGATGTATACTTTTTTCATTTAAAGCGAAAGTGTGTTACGTTAATTACGATAACGAGAAAAAGTGCCAAAGATCACATTGAAGTGTAGCATACTTATGTTTCTGCGGGACTTATTACGAAAAAATTGGTTTCCTGCCTAGTATGTCGTAAATGTTGATTAATGGTATATTGGATTTTTGATCGTGTAGGTGATGTTACGTTAGTGACGTATCACTTCTATCACAATTTCTAATCTATTCCAATATATTTCGTCTAAACATGGTTTGAGTAGATCGCTGCTCTAAGGACTCAGCATATTCCCTCGGAAAATTTCAGGCGTGACGTATTCACCGTTATTAGGTGTGCCAAGTCAAAAGCGTTTTTTTAATAGAAGAGAGAGGAAACGAGCATGCGGCTCGCCTGATATTAAGTAAATACCCGTCCATGAACAACTACAACACTAAAGCAGTTTCAGGTGCGTTGCTGACCTTTTAAAAAGAGTAGGTTGCTTCATTGGAGTTTCACGTGTCATACAAGCCTATCATGTCAGGGTCTTCAAACTAAAGTTAAAAGTAAGTTTTTTATATTGAAATAATACTAGTTTTTACGGAATTTATCGCGTATATTTAACTTTTTAAATACCCGACGTTTCGAACGCTTTACAGCACTCATGGTCACGGGCGGGACTGAGATGTTCAACGTCCATATGTCATAGTTAACCGCGGTTACCATAGATTAAAATTTAACTTTTGTTCCGATCTATACAGTATGAATTTAAGGTATCTTGAAGTCTTGCCGTTGTATGCTTGGGTTGGGATTTAATTTTATTTATTATAGGATCCCAAGCAGATGGTAGCACCCAGCCATCTTCTCTATTGAAATTAGGATGTTTTTTGATTTCAATATCCTCGCGAATCATCCTTGGAAGGAATCGGTGTTCTTTAGCGAGGATTTGCGGTCTATCAAATCTGATGTAGTGACGGGGGCGATCCTGTACGTGTTCACAGACTGCAGACTTCCCGTAGCGTCGATTCTTCACATCAGCTATATGTTCTTTAACGCGGGTTTTTATTGATCTTTTAGTTTGTCCTATGTAGGAGAGACCACATTCACAATCAAGCTTGTACACCCCTGCATCTTGCAGAGGGACATTACACTTGACTGATGGTAAAAACTGACCAATCTTCTTCAGCGGCTTGAAGTGCGTTTTGATGGAAGCGCGCTTCAAGATGTAGCCAATCTTGTCAGTGACTCCTCTAACATATGGCAGTACAGCAGGTACACGCTCGACTGTGGCCGGCTTCACTCGTTCACTGTGATGTAGGCGCGGGACTAGAAGCTTGTTGTCATGCAAAACTTGCTTGACATGGTCTTAGCAACCCTTATTACAAATATAAGTTGACATTAAATTATGACCTTACACCTGTTGGTAGGTGGCACGATGTCCGTCGGCTAAGAAAACATTTAAAAAAATATTCCTTATGAGTAAACATGCAGCGCTGCATAATTTTCACAGCAGTGTTTTCATATACTTATTACAGCTTATATGTAAGTTAATAAGTCCACTGCTTAACATAGGCCTCCCCAGTTTTTTTATTATTGTTTTGTATTGTCACTAGGAAAATGCTACTACCCATTTCCTATTTTACTTTCCTGTTTCGCCTCATACGACACCCAAGGGATGATATAGTGCAGTGAATTCTATTACGGTGTGTCTGTATATACTGTAAATTAACGGCAAAGAATATCTGATACAATATTAAAATCATGAGTTCAAGATACGGGTGTAGTTAATATCAAACGTATAACTAAGATGGACGGTAAATGGGAACTGGGATATATTTTATATGATATAAAAGGTAAATTATTCAATAGATACTAGGGACAATATTGTATTGAACCTTTTTATGTTTACATGTTTTATTTTAAATTTCATAGACTTTTTTTACTGAAATGGATAATTAATGTAACGTAGTGATTCCTTTGCGCATTATTGCCCTTGTACAATTTTTTTAGAACGGCATATCAGTAAGTCTTTTTAATTTTAATTACTTTATGCATCTTTTTTATATATAGAAGATAAGGAAACCAAACGTACTGTCAAACTAGTTGTACGTTGTACACTGTGGCTCATAAACAGCTACATCTATTATTGATCAAGAATGAAAATGCAGATTCGTTGTCGTCCCATCCTTTTTGTAATGCTGAATCTAAACGTCGTAGGTTCAAAACCGCCGTCGATAACTGTTGTGAACCATGTGACAAAGGTTCTGTGGCGCAGTGGATTAGCATTGAGTTACAGCGCTGATAGACGCGGGTACGAATCCCGTATGGAAGAAGTATTTGTTTGGTCTTCAAATAGTTGTTCCAGATCTGGATGCTTTACCTGGTTCAATTTACACCTAACTGCCTCCAGAATACAGGTGAAGATCTCAGTATAAAGCAACGACGGATTTTTAAAATTAAAAACAGCATTTTAATATATAAAGCATGAGTAATTTATTAATACACTATATTTCTGATATTAAATAATTAATAAAGAAATACATTGACAATTTACGCATAGACCAAATCGCAATCAATAATATCGACACATAGGCAACGAGACTATTAAAATTGACAGACCAGTACGATTGACTGGAAGGATAACCTAAGTGCTTAGTTTGAACGCCTATTAATGAATTGGGAGCAAGCAAGATAAGCGGTGAAGCTGCGTCCGTCATTCCGGCTATATCTCAGACGGTGTCTAGAACACACGAGTAAAACATAAGGTTTGATTTATATTACGATTCAATTATAGTGTAGTGTAGTATAGCCCCCACGACAATATATATTTGTGTTAGGTGAAGAAGTTAAGAGTTTTACGTGGTATAGCCAAGATCAGCTACATTATAGTTGCAGCACTCACAGAATTCCAGCGTAAAATAGCAGCTTAATGTTGCTGTGTTTCGAACCGGAGACCTTTTTTACTGGAAACGAGGCATTCCATCTTAGTCCTCATGGGTGACCATCTGACAACGCATCTGCATTTGATTCTTAATCGAGGATATATTATGTAAATGACTATAAGATGGACTGTGTGCTCGTTTGTCACCTTACTCTATTAACAAAATCTCCATTAAAATATGACATTTTATTTAGAAAACAATGTCGTGGAAAAATATAAAGTTACTTACGTACGTTTATTTCAAATTTATTAATATATAGGTATCTTCACCTGCGATTGATAAAAATAATAAAAATCGTCGATATTATTTATGCATAGGAATTTTATTTTAGAAACTTCAAAGTTTCATTCTTTACAGTTCTAACAAAACCGGCTCAATCCAATGCATCGTCGAACCTCGCCCGATAACATCAGGGAGCGAGCGACAAAGTGGGGCTAATCAGACGCATTTGTTGGACAAACTAGGTGTCGCCCCCCTGCCACCCTCAACCTCGCAGCACCCTTTGATGCGGATAATTAACAGGACCGGCGCATTGTCGAGTCCATCGCTCTACCCCGAAAAGCCTTTGACGTGCTTATCAGGTTCTTCGTCGAAAATCACAATCACTAATATAATAGCACCTGCATTTACGTTAAAATGAAATGTTGCCGCGTAGTTTACGAGTGTGTTGTGTTTGTAGTGTTGTTCCCAAATGTGTTTTATGTTATAAAGTTGAACTGGCACACAAACTTACAGCCTGTCTGATGGCAAGTAGCTGCTGCAATGAATACCTGCAGCCAACTACAAATGATGATGATGCGTTGACACCTCTGAGCACCTCTCCTTAATGAAAACGAGGCGTTCTATCTTAGTCGTTAGGAGTGAGAACGCATCTACATTTTGATTGTCATATAATATTTTACTATTGCATCTGTTGATCGGTCTGAAAATAAATATAATGGATTGTGTAAAGAAATACTATTCGTACATCCATCTTTTGATCGAGCCTTTCAAATCCTACTGCTGAACAAAGGATATATGATAGAAGTCTGGTTCTGATAATTTTAATGCTGTTAAACTTTTGACTTTTACAGCTTCATAGGTTTCAGGGCCCGCGTCTTAAAAGGTCGTCAAAATACTATTTAAATATATATATATATATATATATATATATATATATATATATATATATATATATATATATATATATATATATATATATATATGTTTCAATATAACGGTAAAATAAAAGTGGGAAGGGGGATGGGGGCAGAAATCAATTTGTCAATGTAATGGTAGCATCATATACCATATGCCACTTACTAATTTGCCTACATTAATTCGGAATATTAAATATCAGTCGAATGTGTGGATTTCAAAAGAAATATCTGAAACATGTATGAAAAACGAATAAAATTACAAAGGATTGAAAACTAAGAGAACCAATTAGTAATAAAATGTTTCATTAATTCCAGTCACATTGACATAAAATTGATAAACACGAAACACAAATACAATATAGAGGATACCGGCAAAAAACCTTTTGTATTTCTAGCATTTTCAATTTTACCCTAACTTTAATTAAAGCCAAACACAGTAACTGTCATCGGCCGTCCTAATCACCTGTGCAGCCATTTTTAAATAAATGTTTCCATTTCGTTTGGTAAACTGAATTGCAAGCATCAGGATACATTCGATTCTACTATCTTTCCTGGAATTCTTTGTTAACTTTTACTTGACAGATGGTGTAATATAGTCAGATCGTACTGTTTTTAATATTTTATTTTGTTATACCTTAACTTAAACCAGGATCTATCATGAAGATGTCATATATTGCCGTATATGAAAATTTAGATACATAAATAACAAACGAACATACATCCACACCCGCAAAAAATATTTCAAAATAATTTTGCGATATTTGGGTGTCTAATTTTAGCTTTGAAAACACGCAAATTTCACAGTACGCGGCCGATCCGTATTTGAAGTGAAGACGGTGAAGAATAACTTCGTTCATCTGTATATCTAAGTCCTCCCAGGACAGAAGTTCCGATCCAGGGGTAGAAGTAAATAATTACTTTCAATATAAATAACACGTAATCAATATTGAATAAAGATGATTCTATTCTATTCTAAGAATTGAAAAAATCCGAAGACATGTGCACCAGTAAAGTTGGCTAATTTCTGTGATTAGCCACTGCTAATGCAGGAAAAATAGGTAACCTTGTTAAAAGGAAAATTTTACAGGAAAATTTCTCCAAATTTTCAAAAATTTTACATTGTAGGTATCTATCACATTGTAAATACATTCCCCAAGACAGAAGAGCTATACACCTGTCCACAAAACATAGAAGAATGAAGCGTTGACGAGAAGCACTTTACGCTAAATTTGCATAAAAAAAACTGACTGTTACGAAATCTCATGGCATTTCGACAACACTTTTCGTGAACAATTTGCTTCACTTTTATCCTCACCAACATTATACCACGTAATTTAAAAAGAAATAAAAACTTTTTATTGATAGAAAAAATTTAAAATTACACTATGTACGTATACTGTGTTCTTTCTTTCAATTAAATACATGCCTGCTGATTCTATGCAAAGAGAATATCATCATCATCATAGAGATCATAATCATATCAGCAAAGAGAATATAATTACGATTAATTCTGTCTGTAGCTTAGTACAAAATATAAAGGCCAAAAAACAAAATGGCGGTTCCGGTATCAATTTCTCATCCATTCTTTCTTCTATTTATTAATGGTGAAGATCCGAATCTACACGAAAAAATCACTCTTTATATTAAAGTTTAAATATAACAAAATTGTTAAACGAACTTATGGTAAGTAGATACTTTTCAAGCTGGAGATGCGTTGTCACCCTGAGGAATAAAATGGAGCATGGATAAGTATGTGGATTGTACGTTGTAGAGCCATGCTGCAGCTATATTACCGTTGTACGGGTAGGCCGGGGAAGTACCACACTCTCAAAGAATACCATAATACTGCTATGTTTCGTACGTTGAGTGTAGAGATCCGGAGACTCTGTCTACTGGAAACGAGGCATTCTATCTTAGTCCTCAAGGCTGGCAACGCATCTGCATTTTAATTCTTAATCGAGGATACATGTACTACTACTATGGGCCACAGCACCCACTTACCAGCAGGTGTACTGTGTGATCGTTTGTCACACTTATTCTTTAAAAAAAACTTACCCATACAAACTCCTAGACATACAACGAGTCCCCTCGCTTATAAAGTGTAAGAGTATAATAATAAAACTACACATAATTCAAATGACACAAACATTAACTCAAAGCTTCGGCGGAGTAGACGCAACTACGAAACGACCTTCCTATGTGCTTTATCCGCATTAGATGTCTATGGGGCACAAAAGACATCTACATTTAACGTCAAAAAAGAATCAAAATGCAGATGCGTTGTCACTAAGATGTAATCCCTCGTTTCCAGCATTTTACATTTTAATTTATAGACCATCATTTTCAAGTATGATTAATAATTATAGTTTTACTAAATTGACATCACTAAGTTGTTTTACGCTCAATTTATTGTCAAGCTATACCCGTACTACGCGAGTAAAGAAAAATTAAATAGTGTTAACTTATTCAAGTTATTTCTTAAATTTGCGCAAATGCTACCTACATATTGAATAAAACTTATTTTACGGATTTCGCGTTTTTCGTTTTTCGCGGATTTCACCTTTTATTAATTTCAGATTATCTAAAATTTGAAGAAATATTTCGTTAAGTATGACATTAGAACGTAAAATACCTCAGTCCCCTCCATAGCAAGGGTGCCAAAAGCGAAATGTCAGGAATAAAAAAGTTTAAATTAAACGCCATAAAATCCTTCAAATTATACATATATTCGGTCTATGATATATAAAAATACGTTATATTATTGTACATATATTATATTTAATGCGTTATTTTACTAACTTGCATTAAATATAATATATAGCAACGACGTTAAAGATAACGATGGAAAGCGGCAAGGTCTCTCACATTGAAATATATATTATGTCTACATCCTGTAGCCGAAATGATAAAAGTGAAGAGAAATTATTTTAAAATACAACATTATTCATTCAATATAATATTTAGTGATAAATTCAATATAAATTGTAATATTTTTGAGTGTACGAAATTATGTAGATTGTTTCTGTTACTTCTTGTACAGACAAGACACAGATAATTTACCCCCAAGGAGTAAAGGTTAGGAAGAACGGTAGGAAGAAATGAATGTATTAAAGTAATACCAGATTATATATATATATATATTCTCGCACCTAGATATATATATATATATATATATATATATATATATATATATATATATATATATATATATATATATATATATATATATATATATATATATATATATATATATTCTCGCACCCTCCATACCCATCACATTTAATATATATTTCATTGATATTATACCTACTTTAAATTTCGACACGAGCCAATCGACAAGGAAATTATATAGCAAAGCTTTATATCTTGTAATTAAAATGGTGGAGAAGTGTCAATAAGCCGATGTAGAAGAGATCTAAAAGAGTTTAATTTAAAACAGTCTGACTGCAAAATCGGATAACGTTAATGTAATATTGCTTACAGTTCCTGAAATGAATTTTATTTTCGTCGTTTTTCACAATGATAGTGACAGTAATTTGACAATTTAAAGATTTAAACAAACGATTATGTTTAATGTTTTTGATTTATAATTTTAATAATAACACTGAAGTGACAAACGAGTCCACGTGATGGTAAGTTCTCGGTGTTGTTATACTCGTGATGGTAGATACTTGGAAGCCATGAACTACTCCTGCAGTTCAGCTGCAGTATAGCAATTCATGACATCCCCCAACCGCCTTCAAAATAAGTACCTTGTCACCTATGAGGACTGATATGATATGCCTCACAGCCTATAATTATACCGGCTTTCTATTCCCACCAGACCGGAACACAGAAGTGGAACCACCGGTAGTTAATAGCAGAAATAAGTAAGAAGGTGGTACTGGCTCAGATGGTCAACTAGGCAGAAAGTAGTCGAGTAAGTAGAATAGTTCTACCTTCTAGCAATTGGTACACGCAAAACTATACAACATATCCTAAATTGGATATGCAACTAACCCATAACCGTATTCGGAGGTATCATAGGTATAAATTTAAGGAGTTTTTTGAGATTATTGTACTTACACGTAACATTAGCAACAATAAATTAATAGGTTTAGCATTTTTTAAACTTATACCATAATTTGTATACAACCAAATTTATTCATAGCATATTACCAAAGTGTGCACAATAAAATGAACTTAGTGGTCATCATTTAATATATTAATAATAATATATACGAAAGATAGGTACGTCCACACAAAACAATAAAGTAGAAGGATTTCGCCTGTAGTGTGTTAAGGACAAATTTGTTTTCAGGACAGGACTGCCCGGGATATTAATATAACTTAATATACATTCCGCCAACAATATTTCTCCGAACTCGTAATCTAATTAGAAGCTTATTTGTCATAGTGAAAGTTTCTAACTTTTCTACGAGGGCAATAGAGAGGAGTTATTTCCTTTTTCAAAGAAAGAAAGAAAAAGTAGTTTATTGTGATAGTAAATGTGAACTGAAAAAAGTGCACTTAAAACTAGGCAAGACACATAATTTGATTTTATTACGCGGCTCTTAGCTGCTAGATTTTTAAAATGGTCAGTTTAAGAAGGTAAAGTGCATTGACAAAATATAAAATGTTAACTTAAAAATAAGTGAATTTTAAAAATTGACTGCACGTCCTAAGTCATGCTAAAAAGGTCACCCGTTCAACATGAGTAGCGGTAAAACAAAAATGTTGATTTCCAGTGATGATTAAAACCTTGGAAAATACAGCCCCGAGATCATTAAAATAATAGGACATAATACCCAAGAATGATCAATCACTTGTACTAGGAACTCTATCCAGGGGACTTTCAGGCATGTGCCTTCCTTCAAGGTTATATTTAATACTATAACATAGCAAAATTAGTACATATTTTAAGAAATAATTATAAAATACACATCAAAATAAATACTCACGCCTGTCGCCCAGAGGGGTACGCAGAGACTACAGACTTCCATTTGGGACGATCCTGACACATCTCTCTCGCCTCCTCAACATCCATATAGCTGCGCATACATGCTCGTCGGTTAAGGGCACTCTTAATTTGACCCATTTGCAATATATCGCCAATTCGGTCAATAAACTTTCGCCTAGCTCGTCGTTTTCTGACTCTTCCGTTCACTTCTGCAGCATCTGCTACACCCAACTTTCACTACCGTACGTTAATGTAGGGACTAACACAGCATAGTGAATTGCACTACGTGCCTTTATTGACACATTTTGACATTCCAAAATAGAGTGTAGAGCCCCATTTACTCTATTTCCTGCGTCCACTCGTCGTTTTACAGACTTATCATGTCTCCCATCCCTGCTAAATCTTAATATATATAAATTACGCGTCACGTTGTTTATCCGCGATGGACTCCTAAACTACTTAACCGATTTTAATCAAATTTGCACATCGTGTGCAGTTTGATCCAACTTGAGAGACAGGATACTTTTTTTGCCCATGAGTGACCTACATTTTTTTTGCGAATTTAAGGATTTATAGTAGTAGGACATGACAAATGTCGTCGAAAAGGGCAGAACAACGTCTACCTAGCAAGCTAGTTATTTATAAAATAGTAAACATAAAGAGCGAAAGGGAAAAATAACTAAAAATGCAAACTAAAATTTCTACAATTGTTGTTTTCCTTTCTTCATCTCGGTTGCAACTTCTTCTTTTCCACCTAGCAGTCCGTCCGGGTGGGTCCACCATCATACCTACTTCTGCATCAGAGTGTCCGTATTGTCTGTGTTCCTGCCTGCATGGTTGTAGAAAGTCAGTATAATAACAGACTATTATACATTCTATCCAAGTCCTCAGATGTGATTACGCATCTCAAAGATGGCTGCAGGTGACTATGAGCGTTACCACTTACCATCAGGTAGACTGTCATTACTTTTATCACTTTAATTTTATTAAAGAACTAACGTTTACCTATCTATAACAAAATCAGACTGCGTGTAAACTATTACAATATAAAAGAAGTCACTATTGACTTAGTTGTTTAGAAAAATAAAAATGCTAAATGATATTTCATAACTGAATTTAAGTGAAACAAACAAACAAATATCGAGTCTTTGCTTAACAAACTATGGTAATATCCCTTCTATACGAGGGCGAAATGAAAATCAGCACATTCGGCGGGGTTGGGGCGCCGGGGGTGAATCTAAATTCATGGCTGCTAACGTGATTAGGGCTACGTTGGTTTACGCGAGCGCGCAGTTTCGTTAGATAAAACGTCCTATCCGGGTAATTGTTTATTGCTACATTAATGTATCCGGTCCGAACGGAAAACGTCGCCTATTAATTGGAAAGAGTAACCTGGTAACGGAGACGATTCAGCTGACTCAAATCTCTCTCAATTGACGTTGATTTCAATCAATCGTATAGTGAGGTAAGAAATATCTTTTTACTGGTAAAGAGGCATTCACTTTTGTTTTGAAGGTCACATGACATCTGAATTTTGATTCTTAATCAAGGATGTTGGAGTCATTAGGTCACAGTATGTACTTATCATTAACTGAACTGTATCCCTTATTGATAGTTGTAACCCCTATTTTTATAAATAAATAAACACAGCCATATATAATATATAATAAAACAACCCTTAACTAATAATAATAATAATAATAATATTCCACAACTATCAGACAACGCCATCTAGTCCCAAGCTAAGCAGAGCTTGTGTTATGGGTACTAGACAACTGATAAACATACTTATATATTTCTAAATACATAAATATTATAGATAAATTACACCCAGACACAGAACAAATGATCGTGCTCATCACATAAACATTTGTCCTGGGTGGGAATCGAACCCACGACCTCCGGCATAGCAGTCAGGGTCACTAACCACTAGACCAACAGGCCTGTCAAACTCTTTCATGTTTAGAAAAAAGAAATTTGTCTTTTAATGATTATATATATATATATATATATATATATATATATATATATATATATATACATATATATATATATATATATATATATATATATATATATATAACACATATAACATATAATATCTTAAGCATACATACACGAGCATTTGAAAAGCAATTCGTTAATACGACGCCGCGACCGGAAGCATCCCGATTACTGCACGGGATATTATCGATCTTCAGTAATAGTGGAGCCGGATCCTGACTCATTACGATGCGCCCACGTTAGTCGGCGAGGAACTAATCCAATTTACCTCACATGATATTTAATTAAACGCATCAAAATGACACATACGTTAATCATCAGAGAATAACACAAACCCTGTTTAAGCATTTGAGTTTAGGTTCCCCTCACAAAACTTTTTATCTATAACCTAGAAAACGTTACTTGCAAAATATAGAACTAATTCAAAAAATAGTTTTGCCAAATTGATATCAGATAATTTTCAGATTTGACCAGATATTTTTGACCAAGGTTTTCGTGCTCCAAACGCTGTTAATAACTAATGCTTTTATATTTAGATTAATATTAAGATATATTTACAATTTAGTTTAGCAAACCATTTATATATATATATATATATATATATATATATATATATATATATATATATATATATATATAATCACATTACGATTAGTAAGCTGAAGTGGCATTGGGCCGGCCATATAGTTCGAAGAACCGATAACCGATGGGGAAGAAAGGTTCTCGAGTGGCAGCCTCGTACCGGTAGGCGTAGTGTAGGGCGACCCCCCACTAGATGGAGTGACGACCTGGTAAAACATGCAGGAAGTCGATGGATGCAGGTGGCTCAGGACCGTGCTTTGTGGCATTACTTGGGGGAGGCCTATGTTCAGCAGTGGACTTGTGAAGGGCTGTAATGATGATGATGATGATGATGATATAATCACAAAAAACTATATTTTACAATGTCTGATATCCTTCGTAATAAAAAATTGACGGATAAAATGAAACGTTTCTGAAATAATGAAAACTGATATTACAGCTTCTTTCTTGGTATCTCCAGCTTTTACCTCAAAAGAAGAACTGTGAATAAAAGCTTTGAGATATAACTTTGTCATTGTAAAAGATGATTCAAGTTTATTTACAGTCTTATGTCACAGCAAGAAATAGCCTACGAAGTGCTACGATGACACAACACTCGTAGCTGAGTGCTACGGCTGAGATTGTTCCGTTTCAAGCCATCAATGTGTTTATTTAACGTGGATATTTTAAAGTATATTTTTCTAAACATCTTATTAAAAAGATAGTTCAAAATAATTTAATCATATATTGAGAAAAAAACTGATACAACATTCGCGCGTATTAAAATTGATTTATTTTAATTTTCATTTAAAAAAATATACACAATTAAAATACTCCTAATTAAAATACTCTTTTTTACTCTATATAAAAGTTATTAGTCTATAGTTAACGGCTTAGATTGTATTTATATACAGTAAAGAAGACCACTTAATGTACGGGAGTCAGTTCTTAAACCAAATGTATTTCGCTGAGGTCAGTATAAAAATAGAAATATCTCTAAGCCTTCGCCAATTGTTTCTATTCTCTGAGCCATATATAAAAATTCTCAAACAATAAAATATTTGTCATCGTGTTGTTCAACAAGGCGAACTAGAATTCTAGAGCAATTTCTAATAATTGCAGCTTTGCTATACCAGGAGGGAATTATGTATTTATGAGTTATATATCTGCATCACACAATATTGGCGAGCTGACTGCGTATAGCTCCTTGCATGAATACTTTATTGGCTTTGTATTGTAGGCATTTTAGAGAGCGGCGGATTCTATGACACGGTTGGGAATATTTAACAGTATCGATAACCAACGTGAACGTCTGTCTGCGTTTCGACATACGTAAATCCTTGTTATAATACCACATTTTCGGTTTAACTCCACTGAAATACCTAATAACTTTTCATTCAATATAGATTATAAAGAGTGATTGTTACTTAGTGAAAGTAATTGTTATGTTTAATTTACCACTGGTAAGGAAAATACGTCTGTCTTGACAAGAAGACACATTAAAAAAACAGCTAACAATCGATTCAGTTACACAATAATAACAACGCAAAACAAATTAGAAATAGCTTGGTAGTGATCACCTTATTTACAGGGGCTACTATCATTCATTAATTCCTTAATGTTATAATAACCCTGAAACTATATTTTTTGGTATTTTGTGATGTATACTTTTTTCATTTAAAGCGAAAGTGTGTTACGTTAATTACGATAACGAGAAAAAGTGCCAAAGATCACATTGAAGTGTAGCATACTTATGTTTCTGCGGGACTTATTACGAAAAAATTGGTTTCCTGCCTAGTATGTCGTAAATGTTGATTAATGGTATATTGGATTTTTGATCGTGTAGGTGATGTTACGTTAGTGACGTATCACTTCTATCACAATTTCTAATCTATTCCAATATATTTCGTCTAAACATGGTTTGAGTAGATCGCTGCTCTAAGGACTCAGCATATTCCCTCGGAAAATTTCAGGCGTGACGTATTCACCGTTATTAGGTGTGCCAAGTCAAAAGCGTTTTTTTAATAGAAGAGAGAGGAAACGAGCATGCGGCTCGCCTGATATTAAGTAAATACCCGTCCATGAACAACTACAACACTAAAGCAGTTTCAGGTGCGTTGCTGACCTTTTAAAAAGAGTAGGTTGCTTCATTGGAGTTTCACGTGTCATACAAGCCTATCATGTCAGGGTCTTCAAACTAAAGTTAAAAGTAAGTTTTTTATATTGAAATAATACTAGTTTTTACGGAATTTATCGCGTATATTTAACTTTTTAAATACCCGACGTTTCGAACGCTTTACAGCACTCATGGTCACGGGCGGGACTGAGATGTTCAACGTCCATATGTCATAGTTAACCGCGGTTACCATAGATTAAAATTTAACTTTTGTTCCGATCTATACAGTATGAATTTAAGGTATCTTGAAGTCTTGCCGTTGTATGCTTGGGTTGGGATTTAATTTTATTTATTATAGGATCCCAAGCAGATGGTAGCACCCAGCCATCTTCTCTATTGAAATTAGGATGTTTTTTGATTTCAATATCCTCGCGAATCATCCTTGGAAGGAATCGGTGTTCTTTAGCGAGGATTTGCGGTCTATCAAATCTGATGTAGTGACGGGGGCGATCCTGTACGTGTTCACAGACTGCAGACTTCCCGTAGCGTCGATTCTTCACATCAGCTATATGTTCTTTAACGCGGGTTTTTATTGATCTTTTAGTTTGTCCTATGTAGGAGAGACCACATTCACAATCAAGCTTGTACACCCCTGCATCTTGCAGAGGGACATTACACTTGACTGATGGTAAAAACTGACCAATCTTCTTCAGCGGCTTGAAGTGCGTTTTGATGGAAGCGCGCTTCAAGATGTAGCCAATCTTGTCAGTGACTCCTCTAACATATGGCAGTACAGCAGGTACACGCTCGACTGTGGCCGGCTTCACTCGTTCACTGTGATGTAGGCGCGGGACTAGAAGCTTGTTGTCATGCAAAACTTGCTTGACATGGTCTTAGCAACCCTTATTACAAATATAAGTTGACATTAAATTATGACCTTACACCTGTTGGTAGGTGGCACGATGTCCGTCGGCTAAGAAAACATTTAAAAAAATATTCCTTATGAGTAAACATGCAGCGCTGCATAATTTTCACAGCAGTGTTTTCATATACTTATTACAGCTTATATGTAAGTTAATAAGTCCACTGCTTAACATAGGCCTCCCCAGTTTTTTTATTATTGTTTTGTATTGTCACTAGGAAAATGCTACTACCCATTTCCTATTTTACTTTCCTGTTTCGCCTCATACGACACCCAAGGGATGATATAGTGCAGTGAATTCTATTACGGTGTGTCTGTATATACTGTAAATTAACGGCAAAGAATATCTGATACAATATTAAAATCATGAGTTCAAGATACGGGTGTAGTTAATATCAAACGTATAACTAAGATGGACGGTAAATGGGAACTGGGATATATTTTATATGATATAAAAGGTAAATTATTCAATAGATACTAGGGACAATATTGTATTGAACCTTTTTATGTTTACATGTTTTATTTTAAATTTCATAGACTTTTTTTACTGAAATGGATAATTAATGTAACGTAGTGATTCCTTTGCGCATTATTGCCCTTGTACAATTTTTTTAGAACGGCATATCAGTAAGTCTTTTTAATTTTAATTACTTTATGCATCTTTTTTATATATAGAAGATAAGGAAACCAAACGTACTGTCAAACTAGTTGTACGTTGTACACTGTGGCTCATAAACAGCTACATCTATTATTGATCAAGAATGAAAATGCAGATTCGTTGTCGTCCCATCCTTTTTGTAATGCTGAATCTAAACGTCGTAGGTTCAAAACCGCCGTCGATAACTGTTGTGAACCATGTGACAAAGGTTCTGTGGCGCAGTGGATTAGCATTGAGTTACAGCGCTGATAGACGCGGGTACGAATCCCGTATGGAAGAAGTATTTGTTTGGTCTTCAAATAGTTGTTCCAGATCTGGATGCTTTACCTGGTTCAATTTACACCTAACTGCCTCCAGAATACAGGTGAAGATCTCAGTATAAAGCAACGACGGATTTTTAAAATTAAAAACAGCATTTTAATATATAAAGCATGAGTAATTTATTAATACACTATATTTCTGATATTAAATAATTAATAAAGAAATACATTGACAATTTACGCATAGACCAAATCGCAATCAATAATATCGACACATAGGCAACGAGACTATTAAAATTGACAGACCAGTACGATTGACTGGAAGGATAACCTAAGTGCTTAGTTTGAACGCCTATTAATGAATTGGGAGCAAGCAAGATAAGCGGTGAAGCTGCGTCCGTCATTCCGGCTATATCTCAGACGGTGTCTAGAACACACGAGTAAAACATAAGGTTTGATTTATATTACGATTCAATTATAGTGTAGTGTAGTATAGCCCCCACGACAATATATATTTGTGTTAGGTGAAGAAGTTAAGAGTTTTACGTGGTATAGCCAAGATCAGCTACATTATAGTTGCAGCACTCACAGAATTCCAGCGTAAAATAGCAGCTTAATGTTGCTGTGTTTCGAACCGGAGACCTTTTTTACTGGAAACGAGGCATTCCATCTTAGTCCTCATGGGTGACCATCTGACAACGCATCTGCATTTGATTCTTAATCGAGGATATATTATGTAAATGACTATAAGATGGACTGTGTGCTCGTTTGTCACCTTACTCTATTAACAAAATCTCCATTAAAATATGACATTTTATTTAGAAAACAATGTCGTGGAAAAATATAAAGTTACTTACGTACGTTTATTTCAAATTTATTAATATATAGGTATCTTCACCTGCGATTGATAAAAATAATAAAAATCGTCGATATTATTTATGCATAGGAATTTTATTTTAGAAACTTCAAAGTTTCATTCTTTACAGTTCTAACAAAACCGGCTCAATCCAATGCATCGTCGAACCTCGCCCGATAACATCAGGGAGCGAGCGACAAAGTGGGGCTAATCAGACGCATTTGTTGGACAAACTAGGTGTCGCCCCCCTGCCACCCTCAACCTCGCAGCACCCTTTGATGCGGATAATTAACAGGACCGGCGCATTGTCGAGTCCATCGCTCTACCCCGAAAAGCCTTTGACGTGCTTATCAGGTTCTTCGTCGAAAATCACAATCACTAATATAATAGCACCTGCATTTACGTTAAAATGAAATGTTGCCGCGTAGTTTACGAGTGTGTTGTGTTTGTAGTGTTGTTCCCAAATGTGTTTTATGTTATAAAGTTGAACTGGCACACAAACTTACAGCCTGTCTGATGGCAAGTAGCTGCTGCAATGAATACCTGCAGCCAACTACAAATGATGATGATGCGTTGACACCTCTGAGGGTTAAGATATAATACCTTACAGTCTCGTATTATACTGGCTGTCTTTACCTTTAAGACCGGGATATAGCAGTGAACGTAATGCTATTTAGCGGCAAAAATGTGTACACAGGCTGAAAATTCACAAAGTGTGTCCAGTTAATTATTTTGTTAATTTAAACCTTATCTCTAGTGTAATAAACACTGCGTAGTTTAATTTTAAAAATTAATAAAATATGTGTAATTAAACCAAGAAACAGAGGGCTGTAGTTTTTTTCTTTTTTTAGAAGTCGAACCGAACGAAGTGTCGACCGCCACGAGTGAATAACAGAAACACCAGGGAAATGCCTGGAATTGCAGGTGAGCTGCCAGCCTTTTAAAAAAGAGTAAGCTCGTTTCTTGAAATTCCATAAGTCGTATCGGTTCCTCAGAGCATTTTCAATGATTTGATTTTGAATGATTGTGGTAAATGCGATAGAAAACGCAATGGGAATGCAACGTGAGAAAAAAGCCCGCTTTTAAATACGAGCAAACAGAGTTCGTTATCTACCGGCACAAATGGCTGAATTTCAGTTTAAGTGCTGTCTTACCACTTTCTCGGCGATGAAGGAAAACATCGTAAGAAAATCTATATGTCTGAGACATAAAACATTTCCATTGGGGTCTGCCAACTCAAATCGACGCAATGTGATGGACTTTTCCTTGCCCGCTCTAATCCTTTCCGTAATGAGTGGAGAACAGGTCCCTGAAGTGGGACGCATATACCTTACGCACATACTCGTAAATTATGACACTTAATTATTAATTATTATATACACTTACTTTTATAGGACGTTCAGCTTACTTTCAAGTAATAATAACAGAACTTGTGGAAATCGTCATTATATATATATATATATATATATATATATATATATATATATATATATATATATATATATATATATATATATATATATATATAATTGATGTGAAGTTTACCTAAGCTTCAGCAACGCTGAAATAATTGTAAAGCAACTTTACGAACAGATAGAGCAATGGTAGAAACGATCAACGATATTTTTTTAACAAAATATATTTGATAAAATAAATGTATTATGTTAAAATAAATGATTCTAATCAACACCGCATTAATAGATGGTATCCAGGCGAAGCCGTGGCGATTCGTAAGTTGTTAATATTATAAGTTAGGCCGTAATAATTCGTACTGTGCATTGGAAAACTCCACATCCGTTAACATATGTAATTACCTACATGCGTATGCGAGGGAAAAATACCGTGTTTACAAAATGTTACAAAATGTGGATCATTATTCAACAATATGATAAAGCTAAGGACACATCGTCAATCAATTTTATCCTTATTTCATGATTTATTATTGCTGCTTATTTAATTTTTTTTTTAAATACCGGGAGTGTATATAACCTTTAAACAATAATAAAATTATAACTTTAGTTTGTTGTTTATTCATATTTTTAGTTTTTACTTTTTTGTTTTGTTTGTTTAGTTTTTACTCTGTACTTTAGTTCTATTACTAGTCATATTATTTTATATTTTACTCTGCTGTTTATTTTTTCACTGTCACTTATGACATAATATAGATAAAACTATTTTTTAAAGAGATGAAGAGAATTATTTAATACAGATTACAAGAAAAAGCTTTCGATGCTGAGAAGAACCAATAAAACAGCTTTTTTTTACAGAATGGACATCCCGTTTAAATGTTATTCCATAACCGATATAGATATCCAAAATATTTTAAGGACACCTGATATAACAAGGCAACCAATAAGGCCAAAAGCACCAGACAAAAGTGAACTTTTTTGGTGAGGGGCAATTTAAGAAAATCCCGGAATAAATCTTCTAATAAAGAAAAAAAATCTCCCCTTTTCCCGGCAAGGAACAAGTTTAAATGCATTTTAAAATCTTATGAATAAAATGATCCCTTTTATATTTTTGTTGGATAACTCTCCTCCGGTTACTATCTCGCTTCAAGCTACCAAGAAGCAATTTCAATTTGATATTTTTATTGTTTGAAAGGGAACAATAAGAACTATTCCATTTTACATTGTATACATCTAAAAGGTTAAACAACGCAATATATTATACAACCATTGAAGAAATTCTCAGCCTTCAGTCAAACACAGAGATCGTAGGATTTCCTCGACGCAAACAAGACAAGACAACCGTAAAATAACAGAGCACATGTCGAGAATCGAAAAACAACAACCTGCCTGGCAGATATCAAAAGTATTAGTTAGAGGGCGCGCGAGACATAACATAAAACTCTAATAAATAATTCAGAGTTACTATTACGCCGGCTGGAGACGCCTGATCTCGAGGAAACTGCGCCTCTAAATATTTGAGCAGCTACGTTATATGTATTGCAATTTTCATTAATGATTAAAAAGGATTTCAGGTGGGAGCCGGGGGCCTTCGTCGGCCCGACAAACGGCCATACATAAGTTATGCCGCACTACACTCCCGTACGCCTAATCAGAAGGGTGGACTACAGCGTGCTATCTTGAATGTATAGGTACACTACATAATGCATCGTCATTTAAAAGGTGTAGTACTGTTGAATGCGCGGTGGTTCCTCATCTTCATCATCGGCATCTAAAGTCTATTGTTGGAAATGGAAATAACCCCGTTGCAGGAAGGATATAGAAGAAGCAGTATACCAGACGTGAGGACATTTGCCGTTGTTTTCCTTCGCCTGTTTCATTAATTATTTTACCCCTGACGTAAAAGCCTTGCATTGACTGCTCCGTTGTGCATAGCTTGGCAACAACTTGCGGCACTGATATAGGAGGATCTTTGTTCAAGTAATTGGAGGTAGTCTTTGTATGGAGATTGGAGATAACGTTTTAAAAAATAGAGACACAAAATGAAAAACACCAAATAGTTATGATTCTCTTACGCCGTCAACACACAGCTATGCAGTAATTATTTGCTTTAATTTGGAAGAGCAAGGAGATTGGTTCTCAACACTTTGGGTACTCAGTCATTCAATCGGCCGTCGGTGGAAAAGGGGAGATTAAATATAATATAAAATTCCTTCGGTTTAACTAATCTGTCATGTTGGAAAAACAAACTGTTTTATTTAAATAAAAAGCCTATTATTAACTTGTGTAACTGGCAGTTTTTGTAAAACAATAAATAATTAAATGAGTGCAGTCACTACACCTACGTACTTCATACTTGTTTGTTTGTAAGTTTCATCTGTGTTAATTTGTATTCTTTAATATTTAAATATTTTATTAAAAGTTGTTAGATTTATACTTTCATATTTCATTAATTTGCTTCTCTTAAATTTTCCATGCCAGTAATTCTTAATTAAGGTGTTGTTATTTAAGTTTAAATGTCAAATTTAATGCTTAAAATCAGAATAGCGAATTACAACTCCTTACATCAACAACTATGATAAAAGGTAGTAATGAGATCTTACCAATTCTAGTCGTGTTTTATCAATACTAGCTGTACACTAGCCCTACAATGATAGGTGCACCGGTGTTAAATATCTTGGTCCAAGCACAGTACAGAGCGATCGATATAAACATCTTATATAATTTAAATTCGCTGCGCGTAGCCAGCCTACGTTACGTGACAAAGTGATATATAAGCTAAAATTAAGAAAGAATGTAAGCTAAAATTGAATGAACATAATGACCAAATAAATAGTTCATACTTATATAAATATACAGCGATAAGATTACTTTCAAAGTATTTATCTGTTCTTAATACTCATTTAAAGTACGTTATACAACAAAACTAATTCAAACGATTAGAACCAGAGGCAGTCAGCAGAACCAGTAGATTCAATGAAACATTTCAGGTCAGAAGACACAAAAAGCTTCCACTGTAGATCGCCAGTAGCTAGAACCAGTCACAAAGGGGCTATTTCGTAATGGGCAAAACATATCGACAGCGCGAAAAGGTGATTTTACAAAAGGCGCATCGCAGGCATCGGTAGACACATTGTAGTCATTTAAGTGAAGTTCCCATTGTGACGGTAGGAAAGTTTGAGGCATCGACGCTCCGATAAGGACAGACAGGGACGTTTAAAAGGACCTCTCTGATGCGGAGTGAATTAATCGCTCTAGTCTCTAGTCGAGTCACTTTTTATTTTTAATCTACTATATTCTTTTTATTGGGAATATTGTACACTTACACTTTCCAATACATGTTATAATGATATTATAGTCTTGTATAATTGGGATTAATAAAACGAAGACGCAATCGCGTTTCTCAGGAAAAGGCATTAAAACAACATTTAATGTTGTTTTAATGCCTTTTCCTGAGAAACGCGATTACGTCTTCGTTTTCAGGTACTTTCAAATGTTACAAAAAGTTATTTTTAAGGAAAGGAAGGTTTTGGTTATAATAATTATTATATATTATTATATTTTGTTAAATGTTACCACCACTGTCAGTTGTGACATATAGTAGATTATTTCTATAAGTGCTTTGAATGCTTCTTTTCTAGTTAAGAAATGGTCTACGGTTCTCTACGCTCACCACACAAACCAAACACTGGTATTCTCTGCTCGGCGGCGGATCCTTCCCCGTTCAAACCGATCCATTCGTGTTACAATCATAATATAGCTGCAGCATGGCTCTACCACGTATAAACTTTGACGATTGCGTTACTAGAGGTCGCGTATCCTGGTCATTGCTCCTAATAGTTAACGACGTTTGAAGAAGATAGGTTTACCGCTAGCTTTGAATGCTTAAATTAACTTTATTTTGAAAATATGCGTTACGGCAGTTTTTAGAACATGCTGAACTCCTCAGACACCTGTTCCTGCACACCTGCACCTTCACTGCGTTGCTAGTGGTAAATCAGAAATAATAAAATTGCATTTAACAATTTCACTGTTGCCGGCGGAGATTGAACGCGAGTAACGCGCGTACCAGCGACTGCTTAGCCCTAGAGCTAATGTTCAACGATAAAGAAGAAATATTATCTAATCGAAGTAGCATACAGCCCTAGGAAAACTACGAAAAACTATTACTTTAAAAGCTTTTCGCTACTTCGATCAAAAGCTAAGTCAGCACACTCGAACGAAAAATTAACCAATAAAACAATTCTTTACGTGGGTATCAAAAAATTAAATAAAACCGTGCACTAAAATCAATTCTTTACACACATAAACTATGTACATCTGATATTTAGATACATCAATGGAGTCAGTAAACTACATCTCATGTTCTATTATAGTATATTTAACTTTTTATATGTTCAAAAAAAACGTCAAAACGAAAAAAAATGAAATCGGGTATTTAAAAAGTTAAATTTACGTGATAAAATCCGTAAAAACTAGTATTATTTAAATGTGTAGTGTTCGCGTAAATATAAGAAATTATTATGATCCAATTTCAGTTCCATTTTAGCTAAAGTGAGTGGAAAACTCTGCCAGACTTGCGTCCAGCGAGAGCTAAATACGCGTCGCAACTTGGGTAACATTGTTAAGCACCGCAAGTACTTGTTACAAACATGAAATTGCTCATCGAAAACTCTATCAAACATCCTACTGTTATCAACAAGCCAGCTAGTTAAATAACCGACAATGCATTTTGAACCTGAACTATCCAACGAGCCTGAACTAAGTAATTTGTGAATACATAATAAGTTTTAAATAACAATTAAAATTATCCGATAGAATTTGTAACTGTATAGAAAGAGTTATTATAATGTTAAGGAATACATTGATGAAATGATGCTATAAGTGTATAAAATTATTGTAAAATCTTAATTTCACAAAAATGATTGGATTTTTTGCTGGTTCATCCTAGGACAGAAGTTATCATTTTGAACCAGTTAAATGAAAACCAAAAAACCAGAACCAGAAAAATTGACTTTCAATATAGGTATAGAATTATTTATTTATTTCGAACAAAAATATCCATAGCCATAGTTGTGAGCAAATGTTTTATTCTATTTATGTAATATACTCTATTCTAGTACGACGGTGATTTTTTATAGTTTCCATGTTTCATACGCCTTTTTGAATTGTCTTAAAAAATAATGTTGGAGTAACTCCACATCACTGTTTGTTTTGATACCACAAACCTACGCGTTTGATCTCGATTGGCAGTATCGTACAAGTAAGCGGAAGAAAGAAGGCGGCCCCCCAATAGATAGACCGACGACCTGGTGAGGCATGCTGTAAATCAAAGGAAGCTGGCTCAGGGTCGCGTTTGGAGTTATTCCCTGGGGAGGCCTATTTTAAGTAACGCACTTGTAACGGGCTGTAATGATGGTAGTGATGATGATGATGATAAAGTGATAGTGTTTAGCCTAATAGTAAGGTGTGAATCGCTAACTCAAAGGTCGTGGGTTCGAATCAGTCAATCGAGTTGTGAACCGCTTTTAACGCATTTTCTAGCTTACCAGAAATGCTTAAAGGGAATAGTAGATAGTAATGTTAATAGAATTGCTAATGTTTTTTAAGAAAAAAGTGTTATTTGTATTGCTCGATACAAAAGCCCTGTTCTTTAATACAATGTGTTCATGAAATGTAACACAGTGTAAAAGACGATACAAGTAGAACAAAGTTGCAAGCCGAATGAAATTTGTATCGACTTTGTTTCCGCAACTGAAGCGGTTTATGTTATTTGAAGTTAAAAGTGATTCAAGTTTATGTACTTACTATCGTTTCTGTACGTCACATTTTAACTTCATTTGCAATCGTTCAAGTTGAATATCACAAAACAAATGTTTTTATGTATTACTGTTTTAACAAGTGAGTATTTATTTTTCGACACACCCGTTGGTTTAATGGTCATAAACGCCATTGCAGATCATGAGGTCCCGAGTTCGAATCCCTGGTCGGAACAAAAAGCAATTATTCGGTTTTTGTATCAAGACACTCTAAGTAGCAGCCCAGAGTTGGAAGTCGGCGGTGTTTCACCCCACGTGCCTCAGAAAGCACGTAAAGCCGTTGATCCTGCGTCTGATCTTTTTCGGGTGGTTTCGGACTACCGTCCCATTGAATAAGAGTGAGGGAATAGGTAGAGAGTGTATGTGCACATACTTGGGTACTACAATCCTGTCCGACGCCAATGGCTAGGCTCCGTTGAGACTGGTCGCCGTGATAGAAATTCGGTCTGGAGGACCGCATTTATTTTTATACTAAATGGTACTGGAAGGATTGTTTTTCTGGCTAGCTTTTCTACCTCTTACCTATTTCTGCCTGCAAATAGCAGTACTGGCTGTGCTCCGGTCTGAAGGTTACAGTTGAGAGCCATAATAATTACAGACTGTAAGGCTCTCTAACTTAATCTTCAAGGTCACCACCAGGACGCATCCATAGCCTTCCTTATAAGAAGCTGGCTGCAAATGTCTATAGGCTGCAATAATCACTTACCATCAGTGGGAATGAATAGAATAGAATAGACCATCAGTAGATTTTTTATAGGATAAGGGTGACAAACGAGCACACAGTTCACTTGATGGTAAGTGGATGCTGTGGCTCATAGACATCTACATTTAACCTCGATTAAGAACCAAATGCATATGCGTTGTCACCCTTGAGGACTAAGATGGAATGCCTCGATTCCAGTAAAACGAGTCTCCGGTTCTCTACACTCAGCATACGAAGCACAGCAGCATTAAGCTGCTATTTTACGCTGGTGTGCTGTGAGAGCGTGGTCTTCCCCGGTCGAGACGACCCATTCGTGCTACAACCATAATATAGCTGCAGCGTGGCTCTACCACGTGTAAAAATGAAAGTTCGTTTGTCAATTCGCTTTTATTTTTAAAAGTTTGAATAGCTTGTTAACAAAACATTAAAATTTTGTAATATATTTATTACAGTAATTCCAGTAATAATAAAAACCTTAAACTGGAAACTTAAATTATCACATATTCCGACTCCCAGCGGTGACAATGACGCTGGCCGAGATTTGAGCGAGAAAAGAAAGACCCCTCTTATCACCAACAAAGGCGATCAGTCGCGAATATAGTTCCTGTAGAAAATTCACGGTGCATGAGCCCCGCAGATCGATAGTCTCCATAGCAAATGGCATCTCGCAGAGACTCATATTTGCTACACTCACTTATAGTTCAGCTATAACTGCCACTGATGTCGTCTTGTCTATAAACTGTTTTATTTAAAAAATATACAATTAACAGAATCAGACGCTACTTTGCCCAAATTCGTTGTATTAACCTATCAAACGGCAAGCGTCCAAATTTGACCGCCTCGATATTCCGTCAAAATTCAAGAGGTCAAATGTCACCGCACCGTGTGAAATTTTCTATCCTCTAGTGGAATAAAAAGTCACTTAGTCTATAGATATTTATTTATAACATTCACACGAAAATGGCGTAAGAAATGAACGTAGATTATAAATAAATATCAATAGACTAAGCGACTTTTTATTCCACTAGAGGATAGAAAATTTTATATTATTTCTATAATGCCGAACTTCTTCATAGAAAAGTAGTCTCTAAACATAAGCATTTATGGGTTAAAGTGCTATGTGTAGGTGCGGTCGCATGCAACCGCTCGCGATTTGCCGGACGCATGCGACTGCATGACATTTTTATGGGGAGTGTAGGGTTAAAATATACCTAACTCGTGAGTGTACTATTAGTTTATGCATAGCCGTCACTGATGTAAGGATTCAGGTACATATTTGATTTAAAATCGATGTTAATTTCGAAACGATCTAAAGCGACCCGTGTATCCGAGTCGAACAATTTATTAGTTCAATAACAGGGGATGGAAGGTAAACAGTAATTCGCACAGAATGTTTGCCCGGGGCCTCGCGGGCGTGTCTAATCAAGGGAACAGACGGGAGCGCATCTCTTGCTTTGTTGAGTGCACGCCGATCGATTGCAATGTGGAGCACAACACATAGGTATCTCTGTTTACCCTGGATGCATGCAAGCCAAGCATCTTTTAATCTACATACATACATATAAGCAATACCACTGACTCACTCACTCTTCTCGAGTAGACGTAGACACCAGATTTTTGAAAAATCATCACCTGAAGGGGTGAAATAGGGTGTCACAGCCTGTTTTATTTATAAGCATAAGTGCTTGACTTGTACGTTTACTACGGCACTGAAAATTTTGGGAATCAAGGAAGTGACACAACATTACTATTTGAAAATGTTTTATTGCTTTTCGAAGTAATCTCCGCGAAATATGACACATTTTTCCATACGATAGAATCAATCATTGAAGCAACCATTCTATTCGGAAGCTGGGGTCTCCAAAATGGCCGTTTTGTAGGCGTCCACAGCTTCTTCAAGTGATAAAAATCTCTGTCCACGCAATTTATTCTTTATTTTAGGGAAAGTATAGAAATCATTAGGGCTTAGGTCGGGGCTGTACGGCGGATGGTCTAATAATTCTATGTTTTCTTGCTTTATAAACTCTTTTGTTCTGTGTGCGGTGTGAGAACTCGCATTGTCGTGATGGAGGATGTTGCGGCGGTTGTAGTTCTCTTTACGGAGTTCAGAAACGTCCTGTGGCAAACAAATGCTAGCATACCATTCTGCATTAACCTTTCTTAGTCCCTCAAGAGGAATAGTCGTAACATGGCCGGTTTTGGAGACAAACGTGGCCACCATTTTTTTTTTTTTGCAACACTCCGTGAACAAACAATTTTTGTTAACTCATTTTCGAACCCCAAACTCGTGACTGATTTTTTGTTTCGGGTTCGTACGCGTATAACCAGGATTCGTCACCTGATACGATGTTGTACACAGCATTTGAGGATCCCGGGTGGAATCTTTAGAGAGTTCTTACGCACCAAGTAACGCGAGCCGCTTTTTGCTCTTCACAGAGCGAACGCGGTATCCATCAGGAAAACAACTTTTTTACACCTAATTGTTCATGCAAGATTATTTGTATATTTTATTTTATTATATTTTATTTTTATTTATGTATATTTTATTTTATAAGATTATTTGTATATCTGTATTTGACTCATGCCAATGTCTAAAGTTGCCTGAATTTCGCGGTATGTCACATGTCGATCTTCCTCAATCAGCTTACGCACAGCATCAACGTTTTCTCTCGGGTGACTGCAGTTTTTGGACGACCTTGACGGGGATCATCACTGAGCTTGACACGTCCACGTTGAAATTCAGCAAACCAGCGATAAATTGTGGTTTTATCACCAAATGCCGAAATCATCCGGTCAACACACTGTTTTTGTGTTAAACCACTTCGAAAGTCATAATAAATCATCGCTCTTGAATTTTCTCGAGTCAATTCCATTTTCTCAACAACTAAACAAGTTTTACAAAACCTTGTGACAAGACCGAGACTCTTTTTTTTTTTTAAATAAATAAATGGTATTCGATTTTTAAAACCAAGGGGTTTTCAATTAAGAAGATTTTAATATGACAGGAACAGTGGAAATATTCCATTCCCGATACTTTTAGTGCAGCCTAATAATTACTTTCGACAATTATTTTCCTCTGTAGACACCTCAGTGGATAACCCAGTGCGACTAGGCTACTAGGATAGATGACTAACTGCGGGTCTTAAGGGGACTTAGTACTTTCAGTTAAAAACCAATTAGGGCACTAAAAATTACTAATAGGCGTTCCAAACACTTGCTAGGTCGGGATTCCAAGTCAGTGTGTTACCGAGTGGTATAATGTATCTACATAAAATAAAACAAATGAAGCATGTAATACCAACATTATCTAACTACACGTAGTTCAGGTCAAACTGTAACTGCGTGATAGCCGTGTAGTGTCGGCGTGCGACATTTCACTATCACCGTGGATATCGTAAGAACTTACAGAAGGGAATGTAACACGAGATGGGCGGCAGTAGGTTTCTAGGTGGTCAGGATCTAGGTCAGGACTTCCCGCTGAATAGCAGTGTTTGCAGTGCTATATTGCGCTCTGAAGGGTTTGGAGAGACAGTATAATATTTTAAATTATGTAGATGATAATGATTTCTTACATTTACGCGAACACATTGATTTATATTTGTATAACTCACTACGCGAACACTACACATTAAGTTAAACTACTTTACGAATTTTATCGCGTTGAACTTATTTAATTTTTTAATACCCAACGTTTCGTATGCTTTCCAGCACCCACGGTCAAGTGGGACTGAGGTGAATGACGTCACGCTGTCAGTATTAACTCGGAGTACCTTCAGCTTTTTAATAATTATTTATGGTTCGATCTACGCAGACTGAACTTATTCTATCTTGAAGTCTTGCAGTGGTATGCTTGATATTTTCTATACAGAATATGCCCTGTGGTTGTTGTTAGGATTTCGGATGACTAACACATCTAGAAAAGCTAAGGAATTTATTTACCTCTAACTCCATAGTAAATTGAATTTTAGAGTTTATGAAACGTCGGGTATATAAAAAAAATAAAACACGATAAAATCCGTAAAAGTAGTCAATGTGTAGTGTTCGCGTAAATATAAAAAATCATTATATAAACCAGTACGGACCGGAAATAGTAAATAAAATACGCTCATTAGAAGATATAAAAACCAAGCGCGCAAGATACATTACTTTGGCTGTGGGACATTCCATACTAAGAAGTGATAACGCATCTGTAGGCTTCTTTTTTCGAAGGTGCCCACAGATGTGTACAGGCTCCAGTCGGTATTTAACATGAGGTGGAATGTAAGTTCAAAAAGGCAAATTCCTAATAACAACACAAAATTTAAAAAAAACTGCAGTTACAACTCGCCTCCCAAGGGTGGCCTATGTTGTTTTTTTACAGTGGGCTTTGATAGCCCGTAATGAATGATTCATAAATGAACGAGTTGCCCCACAAGCCCGTTCATTACCGTACATTATCGAGAAAACTTATCTCATATTACTGAATCGTTTGAAATAAAACTGGTCTAATACCGTGGTTATGCTCATCCAACAATGGCCACGCGGACTACTAATTCGAAACAGTAGCTTTTCTGTGCCGGCGTACAGGCAATTGTGAAATTAAGCCTGCTCGCAGAGGCGAAGCGTTTGTTGCTAATGTGTACTAAGGCGCGCAAAATCTCGCATCCAGAGTTTCTAATCAGGGAGTTGGCCGATAGAAAATAATATAGGCGGTAGGAACGCTCCACAAAGCCAGAATAGGGTAACAAGCTTAACTTTTATGTGTGTTAAAAACGTACTGAAAATTTAGATGTTTCCAAATAATTTTACTACCGGGTGTTTTGCGCTTGTATATCGCGCGGGATACGCCGCTTATACTGCGTCAACGAGTGGTAAAATTATTGAAGATATCTATTAATTATGTGCTAACAATTTTCAAATTAACACCGTTTAGTTTCATATAGTTTTATTGGTACATGTCCTCCAGGCCGAATCCCACCACGGCAGCCAGGTTCAACGTGGACTAGCCAACTGCGCAGGAAAGCATTACAGAGCGGGAGTGTTGTGCGCAATCTCAGATGCACTCTCTATCTATCACTCGACCGGAGAGTGATCACGCGCATGACCAACTGGATTACGTGCTTTCCGGGGTTAAGGAGCGAAGCACCGCCAACTTCTTGATTACTTCGGCAACTAGGAGATGGCCAAAAATTGTATGAAACTGTGCCCCAGACTGTACAGAGATGAAATCTATGTCATTTGAAAGTACAGATCTTCTATATAAAGAATTAGAAAAGTACATGTAGCTACGCAATAGTGGACAAAAGTTATGAATATTTAAAAAAGTTGATTTTGACAGTCGGTTTTTATCATTATTACACAATGTAGACATTAATAAAGTTCCAATTAATGAGTGTCATGTATGTTAACGTATAAACAAGATGGTTAGGATGTATCCTAACCGGTTTAGCTAAAAAAACATGGACAGCAGATATTTTTTCAGTATTTGAAATTATTATTTGTAAATATAATAGTGTTTGTAAATTATTATAGTATTTGTAACATAACTATTATTGATCGAAGTATATTAGACAGTAAATAATTAAACTTACGTATTACACCGTTTACAATTAGTGGAGCACTCGCGTGGGGCTACGGCATTTATTAAATAAAAGTAAAATACGATAAAACACAAATACGAAGGAAAAGCGTACATAATATGTTTAATATACCGAGAAACGACGCGTAAGTTGGTAGACGTGAATTAAATCAAGTTTGACAATGACACTTTGACTGTTTTGATGCTTGGCGGACGGATTCAGTGTTGCAAGTACTAAAGTAAAATAACCCTATCATCAGTAAAATATATATATCAAAAGTAAAATCAGTCCTGACTTTTAGTAGGTACCTACCTATCACTTTAGTGACAAACACACGTACAGAAGTACAGAAGTTATAAATATAAAGATATGTATAAAGTCACACAGACGTTGGAAGTTTCGTGTATGGATTCACACAAACATAGGGCCTGGGGAGCGCTTTGCAACGCTGATTCATTATTTATATACCGACGGACGGTCGGCCCCATTCAGACTGATGCATCTTCGACGCAACGATTTAGACGATTTCGTTCCCGGCAATCCGATTTTCACGCTCATAGGGTCTTTGTATCCAGGAGGATAGACAGAACGAGAATATTTTAGACAAACATTTTAATAGCTTTTATTATCTTATAATAGTATGAGGATAAAGCCTAATAGATCAATGTTGTATGCGCCAATAAATCAAAATTAATATTATTATACTCGTAAATCACTTGTTCTAAAGACAGTTTGTAGGTAAAACATTTTTTTACCTAACAGGATCAGAGCGAGTTTTGTGAACCTTGATTATGATAGCAAAGAAGCAGTTATGCCGTAGGTTTACAACTAGTAACACACTCACACATACCTATCGTCACACACACACACACGCACGCGCACACACACACACACACACACACACACACACACACACACGCACGCGCGCGCGCACACACTTACACACACACACACACACACACACACACACACACACACACACACACACACACACACACACACACACACACACACACACATGCGCAACATTTAATTACTTATTCATATTTATGTAGCTGTTTAATTTAAAAAATTACTTTACTGCATACTTTAAATGGAAGAACTGATTTCCTGGAACACAGATATACTGGTTCAGGGGCCAGGTAATTAATCAATTTAAGTAAAAATACTTGTTTTATAAAATTAAAATAAAAAATATCGGAAATAACTATGAATTGAAACTGGAGAGTGATGATAAATGATTAATTAAAACCGTTGGATGTCACGGGATGACCGGCAGGTCCGTCATAGTTTATGGTAGAATTTATAATATATGAAAACCAATAAACAAATATGAAAAAAAATAAAAAAACTCGATGTAGGGCGCCATCTCTGTATCACAAAATGAAATATCAGTTTGTGATTTCGCGTAAAGCGTCATGCTGTTTGCGCTCACGGAATCCGAGTCGGATTTACTGTCAAGATGCGACAATAGATGTTGCACATTCAAAACAATAGAAAAACCGAACTAGCTCACAGGCTAAGAGCTGGCAGTAACATTCACAGTATACGAGCATCACAAGGTTTCCCTATCCCTGCCGGCGCCAATGAAATTGTTAATTGCAACTTTGAGTGCCGATTAAAACATGGTGTGGAAGCCTGCATGTCCAAAGAAATTATTTTAAAGGCACGTGAAGTCTGTCAGCAAACACTAGAGCGACACAATATTTTGAAGATTGCTGCAAAATACGAATGTCAATGACTCCCAAACCCCCACCAACATCAATAAGTTCGAAATCAATATTCCGGGCTGCTACTGAGAATTTTGTGACAGAAAAACCCAATAAATTATTCTTGGCCCGACTCGGGACTCGGGACCACATGATCAGCACTTGCGTTTGGTCATTAGACCAAGACGGCAGTCAAAAGTGTTAACTATAATAATTTTAAAGGAGTCCCGCTCTGAGGAAAAAAATAAATGGTTACTTTACTCATACCTATAACAAATTTTTACTTATCAGTCTGTATTATAAATGACAATGTAATGTAAATCGTAAGAGGTGATTACGAGTAAGAGAGTACGCCTTTTACGATTTACTTTAATGGCTCTTACGGCAGCCACGCGACGGTACAGGGTGGCGGATGCTCTAAAGCCACCATTATACAATGACCAACGTTATATAGCTCATAGGTGTCCCTCAGAAAGTCAGATTCTCCAATTGTGTAAGCTACGACACGGAGACGAACCCGCACCCATGTTCCAATACAGGTTCGCAGACATCCGATACACAGAGGTCAATAAAAAAAAATTGTAATTTGATTATTCCCATTATAAAGAACGAAAATAATATTCATATTAAAATCATTAAAGCTATGCGTGAGCAGACAGTCCTGATGCTACGGCTCCGGGTTACACTCTACATATTGTATTTCCATGCGTGAAAGCGGACCCGAAGAGGGCCCAGTAACACTTATCATCACGTGGGTGTCGTAAGATACGACTGAGGGAAATGTAAACAGGTAATCGGCACAACACTTCTTTTAAAGAGCTCAACATAGTGAATATTCGTCCTAGAAGGATCTAGGAGGCCTATGTTCAACATGGGACATTTGATAGCCTGTCATGAATGAATGGGTCTTTTTACATGTCAGTCGAATACCTTACATTCGAGTTACTATTATATTATTGGAATTATTTGCATACTGCGTAAACAGCTAGAGTAACAACCCGGTAAGCAGCTTACTGCTTTGATTCGTGTGGCGAGTGTACAGAACTGAAAACCATATATGAGGTTATTTACTCGTAACGAGGCATTCTATCTTCGTCCTCATGGGTGGCAATGCATATATTACCGTATATTATCAGGGACAGATTCAACATTGTATTTATCAAGCAAAATAATCTATGTTACGCAAAAAAACGTGTAAATTGCAACGCTTTCCTTCATGTTATTTGCATACCAGTTTAATATAATATTCTGGTTATTATATAATATTATGTACAATTACATCTACAACAGCGTCCCCAGCTAACTTAATTTGCTCAGCATGATCGTCGAACTGTCTAACATAACTCGGATTAGTTTAGCGCCAGTTTAAGAGGGTCCTCCTATTTTCATTGGCGAATCTATATCGGTTATTTTTATTTTGTACATACTTTAAAAATGTCCTTAAAATGGGGACCGTTCTGATTACATATTTAAAAAAAATTACATATAAAAGGGTGTGGATTTTGCAAACCCTTTAACTCCGAATATTTCGAAGAGATTTCTCAGCGCTATTATGATGGAAACCCACCCAACCCTGTTGCAAATGCATCCAGCTACGTCCACATGCCAAACGTCTCGCTGACTCTCCGTAAACCGCGTAAGAACTACGACAATCGCTCCATCCCGTCGACACAAACGCCGCAAGCACAACAAGCATTATGATTTTCTAAATTTGTGCGAACATTACACAATTAAAACACATCCTAAATTCAATAGAAAAGATGGATGGCTAGCCGGGCTAACTATGATATTGGGACGTCAAACATCTCAGTCCACTCCCGTCACCATGGGTGCTTTAGAGCACCCGAAACGTCGGGAATTAGAAATAAGTTGTTAAAATAAGTAAATTAAACGCGATAGAATCCGTATATATAGTTTTATTCAAGAACAAACATTAACACTACACTAGACAAGCATAAGTAGGATAACGGAAGAGACGCTTCGCACCCGTAGGCGGGCACGACACATTCTACTCGTACAGCACATACCACGTACACGCCGTACACACGCGTACCTGGGCGGTTCTCACCGCCCAGAACATCGACCGTAACGAGCTAAGCAGTCAGAGGCGAGCGTCCGCACTGTCACATTCGGACAGCGGTTAGATAGCTCAAAAAACCACCACAGAGGCGACATGATGATTGGTAACAATACCAAATCATTAACTATCATCATCATCATCCTCGCCATTGCCTTTCTCTTTGTAATCAGCTCGAGACCGCAAGCCCTGAGTCAGATAAAGCTGTAAGAGCCGTATAGCAACAACATCACAGAAAATAGAAATGTTTTTACAAATATTCCAAATTTCCGAACAAACAAAGCTAACTTTATACTATTTAAATCTTTTTATAATATAACAATTAATATAATGATATCACTAGATATCTTACAAAGCATTTATAAAAATCCTCGAAGGAAATAAACACGGAAGGTAGAGAGGCCATTAAAGACTATTTCAGGAACAGAGAAATGACAAGAGTATTATATTTGTTATTTCTATTAAGGTGTAAAAGATAAGAACGATGATAAACGAAAGATTGGGTTGAAGTTATTTTCACTAATCCTAAAAAAATGCTAGGATAATATTTGTGATTTTTCGAAAGAAACTACAAACTTTTTTAGCACATTGTTTTATAAACGACGTACTAAAATAAATAGTATCTACCTACCTCCTTATGAGTAAGTTTAACTTATTATAAACCACTGCTTCACTATTATTTCACCTCGTTGTAAGTTATGATACGGCCGAAGCTCGTAAAGCACACTGACTGAGCTTAACAAAAGTCTATTCACCTTAAAGACTCTCACCTTGAAATCAGATGCTAAGAGCAGAAAATTATTCCACTCTGTAAGCATTATTAACGACAAAGACGACTGAAGAAATTACTACTTTATTTATAAGTACTTACTCGTATATCGTTTTAAGTGGGTTCGTATCCAATATTTAACAATAATTTATAACTATAACTTACTTATATAACTTACAATACCTTATCATTATCATCATCATTACGGCCCTTGACAAGTCCACTCCTGAACATGGCATCTCTCCCAAGGAATGCCACAAAGCACGGTCCTGAGCCACCTGCATCCATCGACTTCCTGCATGTCTTACCAGGTAGTCACTCCATCTAGAGGCGAACAAGTTACAAGAAATATTTTGGTATAGATGGGCATGCAGACCACCTAATGGTACATGGATGTTGTGGCTCATGGACAACTTCATCTATCCTCGATTAAGAATCGAAATGCGGCTGCATCGTAACAGTGACAAAGTTAGCGCACGGCCGTGACTCTCAGCGCCGTAACTCATTGCTAAACTAAGCTATGGATGATAATAACCCCCTGGAAATTAGGTGATCGCTACCATACTATTTGTAATTTTCTTTATGTTGTTAACTTTTTTTTCTAATAAAGTTCTGGGTTTTTTACTAGTTTTTTCCAGGTTAGAGGTATTTTCCGAACCAGTAGTAAAATAAACAAAAAAGTGACTGTCAATAAGTATTTTTTATATTCTATATTGAATAAAATAGATTATATTACAAGTGCCTGCGCCGCGGACCGCTCCGCTTTACTTTATATGGCAATGTTACTCTTGATGGTAAATTGCATGGTCTTAACGTAATAAAAGCCCGATCACTACTGCCTCTGCTGCCAAAATAACAACGCTACTAACAACGCGTAATTTCCTGTGCAATTATGAAACCCTAGTTGAATTATTTTGTCGTTACGTATTATCTCGCTGGCTAAGAATAACATATGCGTTTGTACTTTCTTTATGATAATAACTTGTTATCTAAAAACACATCGGCTTATGATACTGATAAATTTTCGCTTTTAAAATGTTCTTATCTTAAGATTTTAGAAACATCGCTTACCCTGCAGTCCAGCTTCCGAGCACAGTCTACCTAGTGGTAAGTGGATGCTGTGGCCCATAAAAATTTACATAGATGTCAATTTCGTCACAGCAATCGCCACAATTTGCCTCAGCAATTCCGAATAAGAATCAAAATGGAATGTCTTGTTTCCAATAAAAGTAGTCTCCGGTTGTCCACACTCACCATGCTATCCGCAGCAGCATTCAATTGCTATTTTACGCTGGTATTCTGTGAGATCGTGGTCGAGCCGACACGTTCATGGTACAACAAAAAAAACCATAATATAGCTGCAGCGTTGCTCTACCAATTATAGTTTACAAAATAATATTTTGATTGATTCAAGAGAAATTGTGGCAAATTCAAGCTAGCATCGACAATTCTCGAAGGGGCTACATATTTGACCAAAGACAATAACCGGAACATTTTCCGGACACATTGAGTTACGTGTCCGGTCGCAGCCGTCTGTGCGAACATTCGGTTTCGTAACTCCACGGTGTCCCATCGGGGCGCTTGCGTTAACAAATCAAGTTTACCGTGGAGCATCCCTTGATAATTTGTTCTAATTGAAATTCAAGCCATTGACATGGTCAACCGGCTTAATCGAATCTCAATGCCGCTCTGCGGATTGGCCCGGCGGCCCGAGAAACTGCTCTGGTGGTTATGCAGAAATAATTGCTTCACCAACGTTCTACAGAAGGGTGCTTGGATAATTATAAGCACATACTTCGTGATATCTAATTTCAAATATTAATTCATATGAAAGCTACCCTAATAGTCATAGAATTAAATAACGTGGATATTTCTTGTAAATGAAGATATACACTTTAAACGAACCTAACTCATTCTCATATCACACAGGTATTATGTATATGTATTTAAGTATGTTATAAATCTATACAAATAAAATTTTTTTATTGTCTGTCTGTAATGTCAAAATTACAGCTTTTTACTAAATGCATATGAAATTATATACGGTAGTTACGAGCACAATTTTTAGAATTTTTGTCTGTCTGTTAGTTCCGGCTAATCCCCGAAACGGCTGGATCGATTTTGACGGCACTTTCACTGGCAGATAATTATTGTTATAAGGAGTAACTAGGCTAATTTTATTTTAGAAAAAGAATTAGGGTACCGCGCCAAAAAATTGAAACCCTTAACTACACGCGGGCTGTCTTTTTTATATAGAAGAGGGGGCAAACCGAGCATGTGGCTCACCTGATGGTGACTACCGCCGCCTACGAACAACCGCAACACCAGTAGTATTGCAGGTGCGTTGGCGCCCTTTTAAAAAGCAGTAAGCTCTTTTCTTGAAGGTCCCTAAGTCGTATCGGTCCAGATCGGTGGTAAACAATTCCTGTAATGAATCCCGTAATGAATCCCTCTTAAAACAAACATTACTAAGGTTACATAGAGTAGGTTATGTGGAATATTCCCAGTGTTACTAGTGTTACTAGTATTCTATATTGTTATATAGTTGCTGCTTGTAGGATTCGGAGCAGCAACCACTGTAAAAGTATGACTTGAACACAATATATTAAAAATGACTAGAAAAAACAATGATTTCTTATACTAACACGAGTACAACATATTCAATGAAACTAATTTTTATGGATTTTATATTTAAAATTTTCATTTCAGTAAAATTAAACGCGATAAATTCCTTAAAATTTATTTCATTTAAGGGGACTACAAAAACTTTTCCAAAGGCAACACTACATCAGAACGTACAACGACAGTATGCGGGCATTTTTCAGTCGCTGGGTAGCACCGAAAGTCGAAATCGCAAAATCGGACGCGCGTTAACAATTCAGCTTGTTGCATAAAGTTTGCGCGGGGAAAGTTGCGGCGTGAGTGCGGGCGAGGGTGGCGTGTCACCGGAGCCCGGCTAACAGGTTGTACGATTTACCACTATTTTTACGTGTCCCGCGCGCGGTCAGTGATGTGACCGGGCACACCTGTTGGCGGGACGGCTTTGTAAGTATATAATCGACGATCATTTCGGTCGGCGCGAGTGGTTAAGGTATTACTTATTCGAATTCGACTCGATTAATCGACTATAACGTTGTTATATGTTACAAAGTTATTCGGCAATGTCAATACGGCTTAAATTTAATGTTTTTTTTTTAAATAAATCATTATGAACATCGGTCTGTTGAACATAGGGCTCCACATACATTGCCTCATATAGTGTCGTAAGAGGCGCGAAACGAAACAATGCCAGGGTTACCAAGCTTGTCAGGCGAGTTGGCCGAATAACTTTTTAATAATTCGAGAAGCAGAACAATGCGGCTGGCCATATCCTGCCATCCTTCATTTCCCTCTGTCGCCATGTACAGTACTCACATGATGATATCCGTTAGTGAACTATTTAACACCGGCACAACACGGCGAAAAACACATTATCCTCGGTTGTTCGGGACGTCCGGCATACTGCACAACGGGAAAGGTTCCGGTACAGCAACAGTATTTTAACAATTGATAAAGAATATGACGTTATTTAAAGATCTTGTTGCAAATAACTTACAAAACCTTCTAATTTATCTTTTTTTTTTAATAATATAGAAGTGGCAAGGGAACTTACAGCCCATAGAGAATTGCAACCAACTTTAAACAAGGAAATCTATAGATGCATGGTGACCATTGAGGACCAAGATGTCCTCACAGACTGTATTTTCCAATAAAAATAAGTAAGCGAGTGATACAAACCCAGACAGAAACGAAACTACTGACACTTACAGCAGCGTAATAATTAGTATTAGATTGAGAACGAGAGAGAAAACCTGGTTTCTATTAAGCTCAGGGGCTAATTTGCATGCTATTAAAACATTAGTAACCATTTTTAAACTCTTGCCTCTGTATGACTGTCCGAGTTACTTTTCAAAATGGCTAAGCCGTTTGTAAAGAAACTTGACGAGTAGATAGGGAGCAATACCATGAGTAATCAAGGCTATATTATATCCGAAACATTTGGAGATATTTTTGAGAAATCAATAAATTTATAAAATAAAATGCCTTTGAAGATTATCTCCATATAAGGCCACATTAGTACTCCCTACCCAGGCAAAGCAGCCGTCTCGGCTACTAGTGAATACTAAAATACTTAAATCTTATCAACAGCGGTAGCAATAGCAGCACAGATAAGTTAATATTAAGTTTATATAAACTAGAGAAAGGTATGAAACATAAAATACGATACGATAACAATAGATGGAGAATAGTGGCACATCACTACAGCGCAGTGGTGCGAAATTGTGACTGATTCGCTCTGAGTCAATTAAACCGTTTTTACGCGTCCGCACATTTGAACGGGATAATATTGGGCGTGTTAACGCGGGCGAACGTGTCGCGGGACACTGGCCACTAGCGGGACGTTGGGATTTTTAGCTATAGAGTGGAGCCACTATTTGTTACGTATCGACGGAACGCTTCAGGCGTGTTGCGTGTAACGTGGGTTTAAGCCGTGTAGTGAAAAAGGTGTTTATATAAAGCTGCTTTATCGCAGTAATAAAGCCGTGAAAATTCAATTGTACATTTTTGTAACAATCCTTAACATGGAAACAAGATTAATTTCATTGATTGTAATACCTTTTATGCTTAGAAGTCCATCTAGGTTGCTACATCTTACCGATTTCTGCTGTCAAATAGGAGAGCAAGTACTTTTTTAATTAGAATAAGGATGACAAGCACACAGTCCATCTGATGGTAAGTGGATGCTGTGGCCCATAGACATCTACATCTATCCCCGATTAAGAATCAAAACGCAGATGCGTTGTCACCCCTGAGGACTAAGATGGAATGCCTCGTTTCTAGTTAAAAAGGCTGTCCGGATCTCTACACTCACCATACGAAACACAGCATTATTAAGCTGCTATTTTACGCGGGTATTCTATAAGAGCGTGTTCCTGCCCATAGTCAATAGATGATGTACCTTTACATCAAAAGACGAAATTATTTCGTTTTTCAACCTATGATAATCTAACCCATTTAATAATCTGAACGCATAGAGTATTCGTAGAATAGATTACTTACTGCGTCACAACTTAAATTGCTGAAAAGTATTCTGAGACAAAGCGTTCATTGTTCTAAACAGTTGCCTACAACAAAGTATAACCTGACGTTTCGTCTTTTGATTGAGCACTAACTCGGTCGCCGTTGATTGCCACGCTTTGTTATGCAAACAAGCTAACTAAAATACAAAATAAACGTTATTAATAGCGCGCAATTACAATGGATTGGAAGAAATTTGAAATAGAAAGCGCCAGAGCGCGTTGCTTTTTACGAGGGAGTTGCGCGGTGGAATTCAATACGTTAGCGGGGAGCCTATATTTGTATCGGGTTGTAACGAACAGGCTTGTTGAGTCGCTGCAGCGAGTCCTTGTTTAACGAATACTACAAGTCGCTTACACCCTTAGACTAGAGATATTTCATAATTTGTTTTTTGGATTTAGACATTTCCTTTAAATTTTTCAGCCAAACGTACTTTAAATTTTCAACTCAAAACAAAGGAGTTTGCTCTTAATTTTGATCTCGTGTTTACGTTGGGCAATATCCTCAAAATATCTATGTATTTTTAAAATATTGATGGCGGATGATCTGATTTATTCACGATAGTAATTTCGTACGTACGAGGAATCACGGATATTACAAATTGTTAGTAATGTTCATATCATTCCTTCATCCAGAATATGTCTAAATTTTAATGTTATTGCAAAACATAAAAACACAGACGTTTTTATTATTTGAATCGTACAAAAACTTTGATTTCCATAACATAAACACTCACGCCTGTCACCCAGAGGGGTAGGCAGAGACTACAGACTTCCATTTAGCACGATCCTGACATACCTTTCTCGCCTCTTCCACATTCATATACCTACGCATACATGCTCGTCGGTTAAGGGTACTCTTAATTTGGCCCATTTTTAGTATATCGCCAATTTGGTCGACAAACTTCCGCCTAGGACGTCCCTTTCCGACTCTTCCATTCACTTCTGCAACATATATTTGCTTTGTCAGTCTTTCCGCATTCATTCTTTCTACATGACCAAACCACCGAAGCATTCCTTTCTTAATCCTGGTCACCGCATCATCTTGCAAACCACACTCTTCTTTTATCACACAGTTTCTCACCCTGTCACTCAGATTCAGCCCTAACATACTCCTTAGGGACCGCATTTCTACCGCATTTATTCTACTCTCGTGCTTCTTCTGCCACACCCAACTTTCACTACCATACGTTAAAGTAGGGACTAATACAGCACTGTGAATTGCCATACGTGCCTTTTTTGACACATTCTGACTTTTCACAATAGAGTGTAGAGCCCCATTTACTTTATTTCCTGCATTCACTCGTCGTTCAATGTCCTTATCATATCTCCCATCCCTGCTGAATACACATCCCAAATATACGAACTCATCCACTTGCTCAATTAACTCTCCTTCTATTCTTATTTCACATACCGTTTTGCTTTCATCTCTTTCAAAAACCATCACTTTCGTCTTACTTGCGTTCACTTTCATTCCCCTTTCTTTTAATGACCTGTTCATTAATGTAACCATCATTTGCAACTCGGCCGCCGACGACGCAAGTATGACTTGATCATCGGCGTACAAAAGGCATTTGATGGTTAACTCACCCATTCTTACCCCGCATTCTTCAACTTTCAAATTTTCCAAACAGCTGTCCATAAATAGGTTGAACAGCCACGGGGAAGCTACACAGCCCTGTCTGACACCTTTATGGATGCCAAACCAGTCCGAGTAGACCCCGTTGATTCTAACACAAGCACTCGAGTCCCTATACAGAGACTTTAATGCCTGTATCAAACCAGCGCTCAACCTAAATGCGTTCAGCGTTTGCCATAACACATCCCTGTCCACTCTTGTCCACTTTGATTTCCGTTTTAAAATTTATATGAATAGAAAATAATTCAATATTCTATCTTAAGAAACCTTCCTTAATCCGCTCCAAGATATGAAACACGTCTACTAGAATGTACATACATACAGAGTATAGATATTCTTATTTATTATTTGTCTCTACTCAAATTCAGAGTTCAAAAGTACTCCTAAACTCTGTTGCTGCAGAAACTTGGCGTGTATTTGTAAATAAATGAAAAAACGACACCTATACACAAAAACTAATCTAATTATATTGTAGCTCAATCACATCGTCCATGAAAAATGCAGCAATACATAAAGCAAAGCACTGGTTTCGGAAGCATTTATCCTGTCAATACTAAGGGAGGAACGGGCAACCCGACCGAGACCAGTATGTCAACGTGACGTGTCACAGAAAGATAAATTTTAATTCGAGCCTTAATAAATGTAAGTCTTGAACTGTACGGACATCAGGTTTCATAGCAACAAGCAGAGATTGTACCTTAGTTAACAAACTTATATACTAACATCTATGTATTGGTTATTACCTATTAGAAATGTTCATGAAGTCCTGCGCCACCTGGACTCATATCTTACTACTTTACGGCAGCATTTTTTTTAAATTATAATACAATTTAAATCTCACTATCCTATTCGCATGAATTGAAGCCACAGATTCAGTGGCGTAGCTATGTAACAAAGGGCCGCGAGGCAAAAATGAAATTGGGTTTTAAACTAAACTAAATTGTTGCAAAACTACTTCATCGTCAGCTCCTTGTCGCCCGCTGCAGGTTATAAATAAAGCAAAGCTACTTATTTCTAAGTGTTATGTGTAACGCATAAAAATTGACGAATTTGATAGATTATAGTATATAGTTAATAATATGGGCAGTCAACATGACAGTGGAAAAGCCACGCGGCAGCTTTTCCTATCGCATGAGTGGGTCAGACTAGATGGAGTGATAACCTCGTGAGACATGAAAAGGAGAGCTGTAATGAATGAATGTAATGAATGGTTGGTACCACGACCTCACGGCTAAAGCCAAGCTTCACTAATTCAACATATGATTCACTGGCGCTGCAAAGAAATGTTGCATCTTCTATCGCATTTACCACGGGGAGTGTTCAGAGGAAATGATCGAATTAATTCCAGCCACCAAATTTCACCAAGGCATTTCACAAATCCACATCATCGGGATCTTTGGTGGTCCACTACTGTCGAATTTACTGTTATTCCTCGCACTACTTCTTTGTGGAATCGTACACCATCCGCGATTTTTCGAATCGAAAGGACTTAGGGACCTTCAAGAAACGACCTTACCTACTCTTTATCAAAAAGCCGGCCACGCGCCTGCAATTCCCCTGGTTTTGTATTTGTTAATAGCCAGCGGTCGACACTTGTCATCATGTGAACCGCTCGTTTCCCCTACTTCTATATAAAAAAGACAAACAAATGAAGTAGACAATTATCTTTAACAATGTTATATTTATTTATTTCAGAGACATGGTACAATAAGTTGTTGCATTACAACTTTTAGGATCATTTACATATTTTACCGGTATCGGCGTATAAACAGCACAATTATCAATTTTTAGTTTTTTACGTCAGCATCAATAAAAAATAACAATAATTACAGCATCTAATTAACAAATTGTGAAATATAACTTAATAGTACAACGTCAATTATTCCGAATAATAATTGCACACATATTAAATTAGTGAAACATTGTAATTCTTTTATATTAACAGAAGTTTTATTATTAAATAATATATCCACCTCTGTTGTACAATATACAACTATGATAGTCCATCATTTTGTACGTCGTTCTTGGAGGCCGAGGAGTACCTTTAACTTTGGGCCCAGGGGCACTGACCCGCCTAGCCCATAGGTAGCTGCGCCACTGCACAGATTGTATCGGACAAAAACACAGTGGCAGACATATTATACCACTCCTTTGCTGTACGTATTATGAAAGACGAAGTAAACCGTTTGGTTCGAATGCATAAAATATCGACAACAAGGAGATAAAGACCCACCGAGCGCCTCGTAGTCTAACGGTGGAAAGGAGAAGGAGGAATTGAAGCATAGAATTCCTGTACACACTTTTTAAATGCATCCTACAGAATACCGCTTGCTACTCTGCGCCTGTGCTTGAGGCTGACAAGATTGGTTTTAACCAAATCAAGGTTACCAATAAGCATTTTAGCATGTCTCTCCACTAAATCCAACATATTTCTTCGAATACTTTTTATATAGAAAACGTTACTACACTAGGATTTTTCTTCTAGGGGTAATTTATATACAGAAATTTCTCAAGACAACTATTTGTAGGCTATGCAAATACTTGTTCCGTGTGGGATTCGAACGCGCGGCCCTTCGCGGATGCAACTCCTTGCCAAGCTACTGCCCCACTGATTCGTCTGTACAAGAATAAGTATTTGAACGCAAATGTATAATAATGCTTGCAATATGGTATCAGACGCGTTTCTTCCTCAAAATCTTAAACATCGCCGGTCAGACAGGCCTATTCTAATTGCACCATAAAGGTAATACTCGCAATCCGCGGAACGAACTAGGATCGCACCAATTGACGCATGTCAACACTTCGACGGCGTGACAGTTAAATGAGTAATATGATGAATTAAATTCCCTGTAAAACTCGACGATTGGCTATCAACGGAGGTGGGGATCCAATTAAAATATCACGGTGCGAATTGATTCGCGCAGTGTAGAGCACGCGGACTGCAGAGACGACAATGATTGACTTTGACGCAAAAAGTAAATTACTTTTTTTAATTAATCTATGTAAACGCTCCAGCAAATGTAGATGATCGTGTTTATTCATATATTACAACTGTTAAGTACATGATACAACAGCCAACTTGATGGTAAGTAGCTGCTACAGTCCAAGGACACCTGTGACCAAGTTCAAATTAAGATGCTCTGTAATCCTGAGAACAAGATGTAATGCTTCACAGCATGTCATACTGACCATCCATACCCTTCAAGGCGAAACCCAGTAAAAGAGACACTGTTGCCTAGAGACAGAAATGCATAGGGTGGTGCCAGGTAGAAAGGAATCTCCGACAACGGTTCTTCTGTGATTGAAGGATTATCTACCCCTGAATTCTTATTTGATTTCTAAATTTATTTTACTTAATCGATAACGGTTACAAAGGTTATGAGTTGAGAACTAAAATTGTTATTTGGGTAATTGCAATTTTAAGTGCTGGTTTACCACGTGATGACAATAAGAGTCTGAGAAATAAAAAAAATATTTCGTGGACATATTAAATAATATAATGTCACTGTCATTGACTCAGCGCGGCGGACAATTGCCTGCCTTTTTTAATTTATTATAAGCCTTATTTTTGGCCTTATTAGAAATGATAGGATGCCTGTCCCCCGCTGTCGGACATATAGGTGATGTAACATTACTTTTTTATTTTAAATAATCAAAAAAGGTATATTTACCCTAATACGAGTAGGTGTATTATATTCTAAACGATAAAAACATACGCCATAAAATCGTGTTTTTTTTGAGTTTATATGTAAGTCTCCATTCGTGAGATCGTATATTTTTTTATAGAATAGGGGTGACAAACGGGCACACAGTCCACCAGATGGTAAGTGGATGCTGTAGTCCTTAGATATCTACATTTATCCTCGATTAAGAATCAAAACACAGATGCGTTGTCACCCCTGAGGACTAAGATGGAATGCCTCGTTTCCTGTAGAAAAGTGTCTCCAGATCTCTACACTCACCATACGAAACACAGCTGTATTAAGCTACTATTTTACGATGGTATTCTGTGAGAGCGTGGTCCTTCTCCGGTCGAACCAAACTATTCGTGCTATAACTATAATATAGCTGTAGCGTGGCTCCAAAGCTACCTATAAACTATTTACATACACTCAACACCATGTAGTGGCAGTGTAAGAATACCCACTACCCTATATTGTCTAGTCGGAGTTATAAGAGGCGGCAGAGGAATAGTTATAAAGATGATTGGACCCCTTTTACTGGAAACGAGGCATTCCATCTTAGTCTTCAGGGGTGACAACGCATTTGCATTCTGATTCGTAGTCGAAAATAAATGTAGACACAGTAACTACTTATCTTCAGGTGGACTGTGTGCTCGCGTTTGACACCCTTATCCTATAAAAAGGCACCATCTACCTGATAACACCTCAAAATAATAAAAAACTGCGATTGCCAACCAGCCCGCCAGGTATGGCAACTATGGGAAAATCCCCCTACGAGTCAATCTTTAGGGGGAGGCCTTTGTACTGCAGTGAACTTTTATAGGCTAAAACATAAACATAAACTTAGTTCTCAAATGATGTATTTATTTTTCATCGTAAATTAATACTAAGAAGGTGTTATTCTTTAGTTAGGTATTTACGAAGTAATTAGGCGTTATAAATAATGAAAAGATTTACCTAGACAAGTCTTTTGAATACAATGTGTCTGCCTCCAAGAGAAGAGAGAAATCACTTTTTCTATGGTAATGCGATTTAACATCTAACAATCCGGTGGGTTCGATTTTACGCCAGAACAGCAACCGAAGGTTAAATCACACTATCGAAGTTTCCGAACTACTCTGCATATATAACAAGCTGGGCTGCGCTGCGCCCTTGTTGAACTCTTTGCCCTGTGGGAGATCTCCCCTTTTCCACCGACGGCAAATGTTAAACACTAGCTTATAATTCATATGTTGAAAGTCTCTTGCACTGATGTTAATGCGGGGAGCTGTTTATTTATTTATACATTCAGATGTAAAGAGATTTGTCTGTAGAGAGAGCGCAAGGCGTTGTCCGTTTGGGCGAACATGATCGTCCGCAGGTTCCCTACGCCAGTCAGTTTTTTTTATGAATTTACTGCTCCTTCGCACTCTGTATAAAAAAGCATACAGAATACTGATGGGACTATTCTGATTTTGCAGCACGCGTGTGAATAATTTAAATTTATATTTGATCATTTCAACAAATTTTTTTTATTCAATTTAATAAGTGGTATGTACCACATTCTTAACGATATCTATCGCCTAATAGCAGTACCTACTTACACTGTAGTGTCCCACTCTGAAGAGTATTAGAGATAGCCTTTAGCCCTCAGAGGTAACAACACATCTTTATACTTCTCTTTTTGCAGTTGGTTGTGATTATTTAATTTAAAAAAATCATTACATTGTAGATATTAATAACACGTAAACTAATGAGTAAAGCGCATGCCGCCGCCGATCCCAATCGCTTGATTGCCTAAATACAATTTTACACACTGCAGAGTCTGACTGACACTTTGACGTTCGATTTATTAGCAATCGCGTATCTAGAGAATTCAAATCGATGCCCCTATTTGAATTCACATGAAAATGCACTTTGGCAGTTCCTAATAGGATCAAAAATCCCATCACCGGACATTCCTCATTTATTTTGACAAATTTAATATTGCTTCAGTTTCCAACGGCTCCGTATTCAGATATAATTATGTCAGTACTCTATGAATATTTATAACGTAAATTTATTCCAATATTTTTTCCACTCGCTTAATATTAACGTCAGGGAGATTTTATCGAAACATTAAAAAGATTTTACAATCGTTTTATAATTTAAATACTCTTATCAAATCTCTCGTAATTGTAAAACTTCTTACTGAAAATATTAACATACATCTGAGCCCGACCACTGCCTATAAGAAGCGATTTGACGCAACTATATAGAATAGATTTTTTTTCAATATAGATTATAAGAATACTTACTGAAAGTCACTTAAACTCTGATACTGGTTCGGAAAACCCTCTGTCCTAGGAACAACCTACATAAACACCAGTGGGACCTTTTTAAAAACATTAATTTACTATATAATATTTTATACAATTAAGTACCTATGAAAAAATTTTGAAACAGCACCCAAAAAGTTAGTAATTTCTTCATGGGACAATGTATACGCTTTTACAACAAAGTTACAGAAAATATTCAGGCACTATCGATCAAAAAGTTTAAAATTTTGAGTAACGAAAAGTGTTTTCTAAGGGTTATCATACTATTAAAGAATACATAATTGATGATAACCTCTATAAATAATCTGAACCATTTTTTTATTAATTTGTGTACAAACAAACTGCAGTAATACATGATTGCAAACTGTTTTAAGGGGTGCCACTGTGTTTCTTACAGGACAAAATCTATTTCTACTGGATTACAACGTCGACGAGACATGCGACTCAAAAATACTAAACGACATAGTCGCAGCAACCTTACAAAAGCTCATACATCCTGTAAAAAGTCCACTGCTGAGCGTAGGAATCGCCCGTATATTGTAGCTTGGCGGGTGGTTTGGCAACCGCAGTAATTTTATTATATTAAGTTGTTATCTGGAAGAACGCTTTCGCCTATCTCTTATTTCATTTCTCTATGTCGAATATTACAATACCCAAGGGATGATATAGGGTAGCGGATTATCTTACGTCGCCATTGCACGCCGATAAAATCTCGTAAATAGTAAATAAAAGTTAATAAAAGTAAAGCACACTGAAGGAGCACGCACTGATGATGATGGATTAATTCCAGCGCGAATACGAGGTCATAGTTATGAAACTATTGTTAAGTCATCGGTTCAAAAAAGTTTGCAATATTTCAGATTACTCAGACTTCAGGAAGTAGGTAAAAACTGAATTATATTACATACATAAATACAGACATATATACATGTAATACTTTCAGGTCAAGCTGACGAAAGTTTCTTTTAACCTTAAAAACGATTTTAATGAAAACTTAGTCAGATGATCCTGAGGAGAGGTTTATTATTTGTAAATAAACCTGGATAAGAATAATTAATACTTTAAAAAAAACTGGCAGTAAAGAAAACTTTTAAAAATAAATTTTACAGGTGGAAAGATTAAAAAATTAAAAAATATGGCGGCGCTAATAAAAGAAACAGAAAGTTGTATAGCTATTAGATATAATTCACTGGCAGCCATCGCCAACGGACGGGGGTGCAAAGTAAATAAAACGGAACGGAAAAGTTTTATAATTAAGTTATTAATGGCCGTAATAAATTACGGGACTTTTACTGTTACCTCTGCAATTTTATATCGCCTGTATAATATAATGCTACATTTTTATGAATTTTTAACTTTTGACATGAGGTTACTTACTGTATTATATAATAATATCATAAAATTTTTAGAATATTTCGCAAAAACATTTATTTTTATTGTTGTTACAGTATGAGGACGCTCAAGGTCGCTCAGCGAGCTATGGAGAAGGCTATGGGGGTTTCTTTGCTTGATAAAGTTAGAAATAAGGCCGACAGCCCAACGGATTAGTGAGCTGGAGTAGCAATGGGCCGGCCATATAGCTCAAAGAAACAACCGATGGCAAAAAAAATTCTCGAGTGGCAGCTTCGTATCGGTAGGCGTAGGGAAAACCCCCACTAAATGGAGTGACAACCTCGCAAGTCGATGGGATCAGATCTGGAGGTTCGGGACCGTGCTATGTGACACTCCTTGGGGGAGGCCTTTGTTCTGCAGTGGACTTGTGAAGAGGACTGTAATGATGATGACGATGGTTATCAGAATAATGTTATTCCATTCCATATTATTATTAGACTATTATTTTACATGCTAGTAGAACACATTTAGGCGAGTATTTTCGTATACTTCGTGTGGTGACAGTGTACCTAAGAATATTTACCAAGTACACCAAATCGTAAAAGGAGACACAGATAACAAGTCAGATGGGCAGCAGCGTCTCCCGAATAAGAACCAGAAAATAAAAACTGCTGTGGCGAACCGTGGCAAATATCTATAGCAACTATGGCAAATAATTCAACCTATATGGTAATGTGTAATGCCTAAGACCAGAAGTCAACTTAATGTAATGTACACAAAATAAATTAAATGTTATCCAGTAATGATCTTTTATGGTTTTATAAAGTAAGAAAAGAAGCACGATTTTTAATAGGTGAGAGTGCAAACGAGCATGCGGCTCACCTGATGTTAAGTGACTACCGCCGCCATGAACAACCGCAACACCAGGAGAATTGCAGATACGATGCGGGCCTTTTAGAAATAAGTAAGTTCTTTTCTTGAAGGTCACTAAGTCGTATCAAATTTTCCAATCAATCTTGTACCACCTGCATCTTATATCCAGATTATCTGTTTGTTAAAATTGATCTCCCTTATAAATGATAATTATCATTACTAATCTAATAAGTTAATAACAATATTACAAATCACAATATCGTAAAATATGTGGCGTTACCATAGCCGACCGAAAGCGAAACGAAGAGATTCGCAATATGGCAGGATTGAAAGATGACCTTATCACAAAAATTTATAGGGGCGTACTCCAATGGTTTGGGCACGTTGAACGAATGAGTGAAGACCGAATGGTGAAGAAAATATATAGAGCGAAAGTAAATATTAAAAGGTGTCGAGGTAGACCGAGACTAACTTTCGAAGACCATGTTTAGCAAGTAAAGTTTACTCGAAGGTTTTGACACGTAGGATGCAAGAGAAATCGGAAAGATTCTTATGGGAGGTACAATGCGGATTTAGACCTGGAAGAGGATGCACGGATCAAATGTTTTCTCCGCATGATCACGGAGAAGCTTCTGAGTGTTAACCAGAGGAGTTTCTGTGCTTTTGTGGATCTGGAGAAAGCATTTGATAAGGTTATAAGGAAGAAAATGTGGGAAATGTTGCCGGGATATGGTGTGGATGGTCGATTGTTAAGGGCTGTGCAGTCACTTTACTATGACTGTAAAGCCTGTGTGCGGGTAGGGCATGACCTGTCACCCATGTTTAGCGTCCAAGCGGGCGTAAAACAGGGTTGTGTCATTTCTTCCTGGCTGTTGATACTGTATCTCGACAGCGTGAAATTGGGTGACATAAAAGTTAATTGTCTGCTGTATGCTGATGATGCAGTGCTTATTGCACCATCAGAAGCAGAACTGCAGGCATTAGTCACGTGTATGAAAGAGGAATGTGAAATTAAAGGTCTCCGTTTGAATGCTAATAAAACTAAGGTTCTGGTATTTGAAAAGGACGAAGAGAGAACGAAATGTGAAATATGGGTAAATCAGGAATGTCTATAACAGGTAAATGAAATTGTATACTTGGGGAGTGCTTTCAGCCGGGATGGAAGATGTGATTTAGATGTGGATAGGCCCTGAATGCATTAGTAAAAAGGCAAGACGTGGTGAAGAGTGCACGCCTTGCAATACATAACGCAGTGTTGGTACCGACTTTGTTATATGGCAGCGAAACCTGGGTATGCCAGAAGAAGCATAAAAGCAAGTTGAATGCAGTGGAGATGCGATCTCTTCGTAAAATGTGTGGCGTTAGCATAGCCGACCGAAAGCGAAACGAAGAGATTCGCAATATGGTAGGATTGAAAGATGACCTTATCACAAAAATTGATAGGGGCGTACTCCAATGGTTCGGGCACGTTGAACGAATGAGTGAAGACCGAATGGTGAAGAAAATATATAGAGCGAAAGTAAATATTAAAAGGTGTCGAGGTAGACCGAGACTAACTTTCGAAGACCATGTGAGCAAATTGCTCGAAGAGGGGAGGGTCAAGAGTACTCGGATACCTAGACGTGCATGTATGAAGAAGTTAATGAACCTGAAAGAAGCGAAAGAGGTATGTAAGGATCGTGACACTTGGCGATCTGTTCTCTCTGGCTACCCCGTTAGGGATTGTGCGTGAAGATAAGTAAGTAAGTAACTTATTAGTAGTATAGTTGTAGCACGAATGGGTCGGCTCGACCGGGGAAGGACCACGCTCTCACAGAATACCAACGTCAAATAGTAGCTTAATGCTGCTGTGTTTCGTATGGTGATTGTAGAGAACCGGAGATCCTTTTTACTGGAAACGGGGCATTCCATCTTAGTCCTCAGGGGTGAACGTATCTGCATTTTGATTCATAATCGAGGATAGATGTAGATGTCTATGGGCCACAGCAACCACTTACCATCAGGTGGACTGTGTGCTCGTTTGTCACCCTATCCTATGAAAAAAATTATATTTACTTATGATAAGCCAGTATTTGACCACAACGCCACCTGGTGTTAAGTGGTTATGAAGCCCTAGGTGATAAGGCGCACTGTCTTAGCGTAACAAAAGCCTATTTGCTCCTGCCTTGTTGACGCACAGATTATATTCGGACGGAAACAATAGTTCTACGACGTGGAATATCGACAACAACTCCCTTGCCCTATAAAAAAACAACTATATAATTAAGAATTCAATATATCTGTTGGCTAGTGACCACCACCTCTATCACCTACAATGAATTGCTTATAACTTGTAGGTTAGATTCATCGTCTAATTTCCTCCAATAACATTGTACCATCAAGCAATATAAGCGAAACCTGTTGCCATGGCGATAATGTTTAATAAATTCTGTAAAAGTAGTAGGATTTCTAAATACATTAAATTAAAATAAAATAATTCGGATAATAATTAATGAATTAAGGAAAGATATTGTTTGAATTACAAAACGTTTAATCTTAAAAATATTCTGCAAGCTGAAGCGTGACCCAAATTAAAACAAGCAACCGATTTTCACATTTCATACAGCAACGCTCACGTAGTACGTGTTAAATTATTATTATATCAGCGATCGATACACCGAGCTCCCGAAACTGCATAATAAAAGGACCACATTCGAACGTTGTTATTACAAACGCAAGTCGACGCGCGAGGGTGCCGATGTTTTATACGTAGGTGTAATTTCGAAAATAATCGATCCCGCACCCCAGCGCATTAACAGCGTCTGTTCTGAAGGGGGAGTCGTCGACCAAATTTTTATCATGCATATTTTTTTAATTTTATTTCCGAGTCCCCCGCCGGCCGCTGGGCCACCATGTGCCGGTATTAAATCAATACCCGCCCAACCCGGCTTGTTATTCTATTTGCAGGAGCCGAGTGCGCTTTTTGGCGTCGCTCTCCTCCTGAGGTCGCAGGCCCCGGTGACTCCGATCTCTCTAATGGAACACCGCCGTTATGAAACCCGTTCGCTGCACCCGAAAACGCCATCCTCTATTTTGCATAGAGAGATACCTAATGCATGCGAGTGGCTTACGCTTTTAGCCTCGCAAAAAACGTGCGATCTATCAATCTTGACACCCACGTCGCGGACGTTTTATGACGTTGAAGCAAGTTGTACGGTACGGTAAACTTTCTATGCAAATCTGCATACGTAGATGTTGACCTCTACGTATCTACAGTGATGAGACACATCCAATAGTTGGCTTAGGGAAAGTTCCTGCAATTTTTCTTGTACCTAATAAATTACAAAATGCCAGAATTGGTGTCACATTTTAAGTACTTTTAGTCGGTGTTCATGAAAAAAAGCAGTTACAAACTACACGGCGTTTGAATTTGGAACACTTCGTTGTTATGTTCTCTTTAGATTCGAACGAGTAATCCAATTAAATGTTTTTCGTATTTCTATGTAGCATCGCTGTATCTATGTAGTTAGTGAGAAATTTTTAACAAACAAATTGTAACAATTTGCTTGTAAAAATGTTCTAGAGGGAAACATTTCAGCTACGAGTATTGTTTTGCTTTCAAAGCGTTGCACACTTGCTTTGACGTGTTTGAGGTTGCTAAAGCGTATATCTCTCACTTCTAGGCGCAGCGTCGGTTGGGCACCGCGGATGCAGTCGGAACACGTGAAGTCGGAACGCATTAATACAAGTACAACTACAGCGTTAAAATTCAACTTGCAGCACTTCACTTTCCAAACAACTTTACTCACTAATTTCTTTCATCGTACACATTATCAACTTATTCTTTGAGGATGAAAACATGTCTGCATGCTTATTTTTAATTCAGAAATTTTTGAACTTCTGTACCACAGCACCCCCTTGCCATCGGGTGACCTATATTCTCGTACTTATTTGCTTGTAACCTATATTTCTATTCTTTATAAAAAATGTGTTATGATATGGTCAGCAATGGACCTCCACTCGACTGTACTCTTATGTAAACTACTAAAGATAGTCGTATACTATATATAAATAGAGTCATAAGCGAATATCACATAATATATTCGCTTATGACTCTATTTATCTATGTATATCAGTACGTAAAAAGAAAATTTTATACCCATTTTCAAGCATATTACTCACACGGAGGAGTATGGGATTTGGCTTAGTTAATGTTTATATGTAGAAGGAGTGCAGAAGGTTATATTTCTTTTGTAATATGTGTTACAAATACATTAAATTATATGAAATATTATATAAAATGTTAGTTTGTTCGTATTTTATGGGCTGCTGTAACGCTCATCAGATTGCGGTAAAACTTCGTCAACATATATGCACTTTCGCGACGGTTAGAGGCACAGTACGATTAACTATATCATAATGATTTCAAAAGGAAGGATAGGCCCATCTAAACATTTTACTTGTAACTTTTTCACACAAGAAAAAGTAGCGCATCTGTCATAATACAAACGTTACCACGTAACCAGGGTCGGATTTCGTAGTATAATTATCCTGATTGTACCATTATTTCATAGCTTGTAGTACAAAGTATCGTGAAAATAACTAAGCGAAGATACCATAATTTTACCTTAAGGTCGACTTGTGTCCTTGGGTCCTTTTACATTTTAATATTAACCCTACGATATCGAGAATTTCTGTATTGTACACGAGTACCGCGTTTTTTTAACAAAATTAGAATTATCTCCCTTTCTGGTCAATCGATGAAAAAGAAACATGAAACGTCAAACGTGATATAATTTTTGAAAATAGTATAAATTTATTTTCCATGTACAATATTTTTAAAGGTCTGAATCCAACCCTGGCCTAATCTTGGTAACGTAACTAAACTAACTGCAAACTAGACCTTTAAAAATGTGTTTATATAATAATTTAATTGTAACAAAATTAAGTTATTTACAGATGATACGATATCCCATGTTTCTTTTAAATCTTTGTATTGTAATTTTGCATTCTTTTATTACGCAACTAGACATATTTGTGACAAGCAATCTGTCAAAAAATCAAATCTGTACACGCGCACCACTGTCGACCGATTCGCGTTGGCCCTAAACTGTAATTTTAGGGCCAACGCACTGGTCCGTTTTAGTTGTTCGGTCGGCCCGGTCATTACGCTAGTAATATATAAGTCAATGCTATATCACTCCTAATTAAACAATAGAACTCTTACAAATTTAAAATAAAATTTCATAGGCAGGCAGCAACTGGCAGCAACGCGCCGCGTACCAGCTAGTTAGAAAAAAACATACGTTGCTTACATTCAACTGTCAGTGTCATCACATACTTGTCGTTTGGAAAAATGATGTCACTATTGCAAGCATAATATGTTTATTGCTGCAACTGAAATTAAAATACAGTATACAACCCTAAAAATTTAATAAATCAAGGTTTAATCACAAGTACAAATATGAAATGTAACGTTGATTAATACCATCATATTAAAATGATTATGTAAAACCTGAAACAAGACTACAAACGCCCATATTTATTCTGTTGCCCATCGTCTCGTCAGTATAACGCCATTTAACTGCGCGGCGTTGACGAATGTGCACGCGATTATAACGATTGGACGGGACCAATTATAGAGCATATATAGACCACGTACATTATAAGTAACCGCGCGAGTTCCGCACCTTTATCTCAAGTAGGTCCAAACAAGCGGCACAATGGATGCATCCGCTCCGAGTTCCTGTCGTCGACGTGTAAATTGGCGCTGGGTACAAGAGCGCCGCACGACAAGTCGGGATGCTGACGAGTCATACGAAGATGCTGGAGCGCACGCGCACTCTTAATATTTCCTATTGTTAAACTAATTTTGTCGAGTTCAATTTTAACTTTTTAATTCCCGACGTTTCGGGTGCTTTAAAGCAGCACGGACGGACGGGACCGAGGTGTTTGATGTTTCGACGTCATAGTAAGCTCGGCTAACTTCGCATTTTGAATATAAATTTTTGGTCCGATCGCGAAACAACCGTATAGTAGTATCTTGAAGTCTCTCAGTGGTATGCTTGGGTTTGGGTTTAATTTTATAAGCTATGGAATCCTACGCAGATAATAGCACAAATATATGTTTTTATTGATATGAGAATGTTTCTTTAATTTAAATCGTGAATCATCCTTTTGTTGTCAATTAAACCATCACACCGATGTCAAACTTATGATTAGCTACGATCATCTTTAGAAAAGTTGAATAATCATAGCAGATTTGGGAGACGAGTTTGGATGATGGTTTTTATTCAACCCTTTCTACTGGAAACGGGGCATTCCATCTTAGTCCTCAGGGGTGACAACGTACTGCATTTTTATTCTTAATTGCGGATTAATGCAGATGTCTATTGACAGATTGACTGTGTGACTTATCACCCTTATTTTATTTAAAAAAACTTTAATTTAAGTTTCTTAACGATGTCTCACCACCTTTAACACCGATACATGGTAATAAAACCCGTATATTCTTCCTTCATATACGTTTGAATATAATAAAAAACAAAAACTTTTTCATATCGGAAAGGGCGAGGCAATTCCGCTTCAATATGAAATCGCAAACCCTCAAAGCCATTAAAGGTTATTTTGTAATGATAATCGTGCATGCAACGATCGTGTCCACTCGTGTATCGAATATTAAATTAATTACGAATCACTTAGAAAACTTCACTGCAGTAGAACTAGTACACAGTTTAATCTACCTCATTATTTTTTTATTTACTAATGGTAATTTTCCGGATCGTTTGATGAAATCTTTATTAAAGCCGCTTCATAAAAAAGTTAAATTGGATAGAATATAGAAATAGATCTTAAAGATCGATAGAAATAGATCTTAAAGATAGAATATAGAAATAGATCTTAAAGATAATAGAAATAGATCTTAAAGATCGAAACCAGAGTGTAGAAATTGCAAAAATAAGTGATAATAAAGAACTTGAGTAGTATAGATCACCGTACCAAATTAATGGATATGGCAAATTAATGGATATGGCGTGACACTGAGTAGTATACTTGGTCTACTTTTATTTTTATTAACTAATAGTTAAAAGACTTTATTTGCAGTCAATATCATGACATGCTATTGTCATGTAACAAAAAAATACGTTATTAAATTTGTAAATGACATTGATACGTTATTAAAATTAATAATTGAATGGCTAGAACATAATAATTTACACATATAATTAATATAAGCAAAACTGAGTTAATACAATATTGTGTTAAAAAATTAATAAAATAAAACTAAATAGTGTATACTGCGGCGAAGAAATTAAACAAGTGCAAGAAATTTCCGTTCTCGGTATACATATTGATAGATTTTATACCTGGAAGCCGCACATAGAAAAAGTATATAATAAACTTAACCGCTTTGTTTACGTATTACGGAAACTTACTAAAACGGCATCGCAAACAACAGCTCTAACGGCGTATTACAGATACATTTAATGTATACTTAGCTACAGTATAATAATATGGGGAAATTCTGTAGACATCAATAAAGCTTTCATTGTAGAAAATGTCTACGTGCAATACGTAATGTGGCCCCTCATGAATCGTGCAAACCAATATTTAGACTGTTAAAAGTTTTAACAACTCCTTGCATATATATATATATATATATATATATATATATATATATATACATATATATATATATATATATCCTCGAAACAACGAGATTTGTGAAAAATAACACTGATGTTTATGACTGCTGGAGACATAATCAAACCAAATCTTTAAGGAATGCAGATAAATAAGTCATTACTAAAGTGATAATTTTTGTAATAATTGCTATGCAATGTACATAAAAATATATAACGCAATATCAAGTATCATAAAATTACAACTAAGGAAGCGTTTCGGAAACGAGTTGAAAAAGTGGCTAGTCAATAGATCTCTTTATTCGGTTAATGTGTTGTTGGAACAAAAATATCTTTAAACTTTGGACGATTTTTTTATATAACAATAATTTGACAATTATATATTATAATGTAACATATAATTATAAACATTAACGCTGTAATAGTGCAAGTAGTAATCGTTTGCTTCTTAGGTTTTTCTTTCCTGATTTTTTTGTTTAAGTATTATGCAATGTCTGTATTTTTTTACTTTATAATGTGCTTAGTTATAATACTTAAAAAATTATACTTTATAATACTTAAAAAATTGAAACTCAGTAATTATATACACCAGAAATGGTACTATATTTTATAACAACTATAAAATACACAAATTATGCAAAATAATAAGTAAATAAATAGTAGTGCAGTAAGTAGTCTACATATTGCATATAATTTTACGCGGTAGAACCACGGTGCAGTTATATTGTCGAATGGGTCGGCTGGACCTGGGGAGCGCCCATGCTCTCTGAGCATACAGCGTAAAATAGTCAGTCCACCTGGTGGTAAGTGGATTCCGTGGCCCATAGACATCTGAATCTGTCCTAGATTAAGAATAAAAATGCAGATGCGCTATCACACATGAGGGCTTAGATGGAATGCCTCGTTTCCAGTAAGTCTTGGCATTTCTACACCTGGTGTTCACAAAATTTTAAAGCGTTGGAACACTCATCAAATCCCTTATATTTTATGGAATCCCCCATCAAATGTTTAAATATCATAGACAGTGCAATTGAAATATTATAATATAATACTCACTAACTACGTATCTAAATTTGTAGTAATGGATTCTTTTCATCACATATTTTGCTCCAATTCAAAATAATATTGGTAACAAAGTAAGAAATTATTTAACAAGCAGAATAAATGTTTTAGCGGCACCCTGGTGACTTTTCCACGGAACCCTTAGGCTCCGCAGAAAACCCACTTAAGGAATCCCTGCTCTACACAATACGAAACACAACAGCAGAAGCTGATGTTTTTGCTTCTATGAGAGCGAGTTTAGTTACGTCTATCAACAGTTAAACGTATATAACAAACGGCTAATATGCTTATTAAGTCTTGTAATACTCTGAATGAATATCAATCGTGTATGCGTATTCGCATTTTATACGTGGTAGAGCCATGCTGCGGTTATATTAGTAGTATAGTTGTAGCACGAATGGGTCGGCTCGACCGGGGAAGGACCACGCTCTCACAGAATACCAGCGTGAAATAGTAGCTTAATGCTGCTGTATTTCGTATGGTGAGTGTAGAGAACCGGAGACCCTTTTTACTGGAAACGAGGCATTCCATCTTAGTCCTCACGGGTGACAACGCATCTGCATTTTGATTCGTAATCGAGGATAGATGTAGATGTCTATGGGCCACAGCAACCACTTACCATCAGGTGGACTGTGTGCTCGTTTGTCACCCTATCCTATAAAAAAAAAAAAAAAAAAATCGCGAATCGCTAAGTTGCAAACAAAATGCAAAAATGTTAACTTTTCTTTTCTTTTTTTATAGAATAGGTAAACAAGAATGTACGGTTTACCTGACAGTGGTTAAATTTATCGGCTAACAAATCTGAAACATCTCGGGTAGTTCAAATCTATAAATATAAATTAACTAATTTCGTTTGGTTCAACTCGGAGTATTTGAAAAACTTTCGAGTTGAAAACAACAGCTTGCGCTCCGTGGAAGTAACGGACCGTGTTTGAAATACTGTGACCCAATTATTATTACAAATCTTTGTACATTTTCCCTTTTCCACTATTAATAATAGAAACAATTTAAATTGTTTTAATCAATGAAAGATCTGTTCTTGTTGAAACAAGTTTGTCTATCGAGAGTTTTGAACAGAGAAATGTAAAGTAAAGATTAATATGGTGCACTAACAATCAATAACTATAGACTTGCTTTCAAGAAACGATATGTAATTGTACACTTACTTTACTTGTTATCCAAAACAATGTAAGAAGATTGTGCATATCCACTATATAATAGAGCATTTACATGTACCTACCGTTCTTCATAAGGTTACGTATTTAGTATCCCATTAAAGTCCACAGCAGAACACAGGCCTCCCCATAGAGTGTCTCGTGTTCGCCATACTTGCCACGATTGGCAAGCAGGTTGGCAACCACAGTTTATAATTTAGTCGTTATTAGGGAGACGCTACTGCCCATCTCGCGATTTCTTTCCTTCTGTCGTCTCTTACGACACCCACGGGATGATATGGGTATTCTTACATCGTCACTACATAACTTTGTATTTAATACTATAAGTAAATTATATTCCTTTTAAAGAATAAATGTATTAAGCCATAATAATTTATATATTATATATTATGTATGTAAATTAAAACTTATAAAACAAATTCATAAAAACAAAAAAATTCAACTAAAACTTACACTAGGTATACTTATTAATGGTCATTTTGAACTGGGAGAATACAAATTTTGGATACAGGTCTCTTTATAACACTCCCTTTACATCGTAAACTGACTACACGGACGTGTTCCAAACCAAGATGTTTCTCTACAATAATACCATGAAATCATCGTGCCGGGGGGAGATCTTCTTCCATAACTAAAGCTAAATCCCCCACATTTGGCTCTGGAATTAAGCCATAATAATTTATATATTATATATTATGTATAAGGTTATTTATCATTATGTATACCTGAGGGTTAAGCCATAACCGTAATCACGGGTTGATGTGGTCGTGCAACAAGGTTCGCGTAATTTTTACCGACTACGGCGGATTATATATGTACCAACGTTTCTATGACCCGTCGAAACTGCTTAACTAGAACTCGGAGTTTAATCAATATCTCAATCGATTTGTCAGAATTGCACGGGTAAAATAGACTTCATGACGATAGCATAGAATAAATATGGTAGATTTGAAATGTCATAAACTTGCCGACTTAATTAAAAATGTATCATGTATCGTTTTACATGAATGGCATTAATGATTACATTTCCGTTCCGTGACAATCCATCTAAAGAAGAAGCCCACAGTTGAGCATAAGTCTCCACAGAATGCCTCATAAGGGAGATTTTACCGCACTTTTATAATATTTTGCGTTCTTTTCAGGAAGATGCTGCATTTCTCACTGTCGCTTCTCACGACACCCACGGGATGACATGGGGTAGTGGAGATTCGTATACTGCCATTACTCGGTCAATATATGATTTCAGATTCGTGTAATTTGTACATAATATATCTTATATTCTATAAATATATGTAATCATCATTAATATCGTGAGGAATAAAAAAGGCTTCTCTACGGTTAAACAATAAAACGAATTAAATTAATTTTATTAAGAGACGGGAGTGAAGGTTGTTAGTTACATTTTTTTTATAAAAAAGCAACGTTTAAACTCCATTATCAATATAATCCTTCCAATGAAAGTAATTAAAACCGACACCGGGCGTCCGTTTCAGGATATGATATATTAAATACGTAGAAAATATGCGGACGCACAGACATGTGAAATTATATATTGATGGACAAAGAAAGTATTGTTGTTAAAGAAATGGCACGCTGCACGTGACACACCTAATTGCCTTATATCTTATTCAAATGCAAAGGAAATCAAATGATGCGGCGTCGTTTTCATATCGCCAGCAAAAATAACTGCTAATCGATTAGATAATAAGCTAGAAAAAATAAAAGTGGCCTACGCTATTGATATCAACTTTATTTTGCACATGTTAGAAATATTATTAATTTGTATTAAGTAAAACTACCTGAAAAAGTCTGACAAGTTTTATAAATCAACTATAACGTTTTATGTATTTTCATATAAACATGTTAACAATTTTCAACCCTAAAAGTTTGTGCAGCTATTATTAAAAAACACACTTGAATTGATTGGACCGATAGAAAATTGACACGGTGCTTTGTAGACCCTATGCATGGAGCAGCTGTTCTCAAAGACGTCTTCGATTAAAAAAAAAACTAAAAAGAAAAGGTAGGGGGCGAGGTAACACGTTGTAAACGATCGTGGAGGTGGATACTTTAACTTGTCTCTTGTCACAATAGGAAATTATACGCCGACGGATAAGGAAAATTGAATAGCACCCGGACAGTCTAACTAACGGCTAATTCCGTGCCGTAAGGTTTAATTTCAATAGAACATCTTATTGTGCATCGCTTGCGATCTCCTCCACCTTCTTTCTTGGAATGTTAAAAAGGTTTTTGCAATTGATATAACATCGTTTTTTTTTTCGTTGCAGTGACTATTGAATCTTGCAATTTTGCTGTTCTTGTATACATTTATGTATACTTACTATAACTAATTGGTATTCTCGGCTCCAAAGATTTGAAACTTTGAACTATGTAATCTCTGTGAAAATTTTTATTTTTCTTATGCCTAGCTAAGGTCAGCCACTTATGTATTTAATTCTTGAAACTATTAGGTATATATTTTTAAATGTACTAACTAATTTTTCATATCCATTGCATTTTTACAATTTTTTTTTATAGAAGAGGGGGCAAACGAGCCTGATGCTAAGTGACTACCGCCAAAATTTTTACTAAAGATGTAAGTAGCAAGACCGCCAGAGATAGCGGATGTGACAACTTAAAAAATGTATTCGATAAATCAACAGCGCAAGTGGGAAATTCATTCACCCCGCTATAAAAAAGCGATCATAAATTCGACCACACAATCGTGTGAACGCAGTATGAGATCGATAACTGAGCTAACCCTTGCAACAGCGTTCTCTGCAAACGTCGTGGAGCTGAGCTCGTGCGCAGTGAAGCAAAAGAAGCGCTCTGCGCACGCGGGAGCACTATAACAAAATGGCCGCCACCCGTTAACCCTACCCGCGACATTTCACATTAATTCCAAACCCCATTGTTCAATCGCACCCATTATAATTATATCGAGCTGTCCGTTACAAAACAACTAATCTGTGGATCCCGCACTCATCTAACGCGCCCGTTATTTCCGAGGGTGGTTCACCCATTACGAAGCAGTATAAACTTAACATTGCATACCTACAGCGGTATTTGTTGAAATAAATGCGCACAGTTAATTTACTATCAATTAGCAAAGGAACATTGTGAGATAATATATAGACACTAAATTTGGAAGAGACTACAGTGTTTCTATATTCAAGAGTACAAGCATGATAAAAGTTTCAAATGAACGGAGTTCAGGATAATTCGAGCGGGCACCGGCAAGTTGAGCGAGAAAAGAACGCAAATAAACTTCGATCACTTAAATAATACAATGTGTCTAATGTCGCTTCCGAGAGCCATTTTGTAATCGATATTAAATTGTATCACATACTTCTAGACTAAACAATGGCGAACAATACGATATCTTTTCATATCGAAATACCATATTCAATATGAGTTTCCTGTGCGGCCGCATGTCATACGATAAAACGCTGCTAATTTCTTGGCCTACAGCACACATGCATATTTGTTTTTTTTTACAAAAGCCGTGGCAGCTCAGATGGTTAGCGCTCGCTGTAAATTTCACAGTACGCGAGCAAACCGGGATCGATCCCGACAGGCACCAATGAAATTGTTAATTGCAATTTTAAGTGCTGATTTACCACGTGCTCGGCGGTGAAGGAAAACATCGTGAGGAAACCTGCATGTTAGAGAAATAAGAAAAAAATATTTCGAAGACATGTGAATTGCGCTGCGCCAATTGGGGCAGCGCGACGGATAATTCCTTGCCCTAAAACCCTCTCAGAAATGAGCGGAGGCCTGTGCCCAGCAGTGGGACGTATATAGGCTGTAACTTTACTTTATTCTATGAGAGCGTGGTCCTGCTCTGGTCGAGCAGACCGATTCGTGTGACAACTATAACTTTAACAACATTTTGATGTGCGTGGATGCGATTTGTAGATTGTAGAGTGTGCTTTGTGGTAAACTGTGGGGACTTTAAACAGTGGTGGACTTACGATACGCAGTCATGATAACGATGATAATACAAAATTATTAGCACGCTTGCTGGAGACGTGAGCGATGTGTTTGAAGCTTTGCGCCAACGATATTAAAAGCAAATGTCTGTCAAGAGTGTTTTTAAGGCAAGAGTTAAAAGGCTTTTATTAAGATACGGAGTAATCTAAGGAGGTCTTTATGCCTGCATGGTTAGATTTACTAGCAACCAAAGCTGGTAATTCTTCTGGTATGAATGATGAGATTGAAAGAAAAAAGGCAGAATTTAGACGTCTAAATAAGAGAGTAAAAGAAGTTGTTGAAAGGAAAAAGAAAGAAAGAAAGGATAAGAATGATAGAAGGATATCTGATAATTTCCAGGCTAACATAAAAATGTTCTGGAAACTCGTAAGAACTGCCAGGGGAAATACAAAACAGCCTATAATAAATGCTATAAGAGACGAGAATGGATGTATTCTGAATGATGAAGTTTCGAATTTAAACAGATGGAAGGAATACTTTGAAGGCGTATTTATGAGTGAAGAGTCGTCTGATTTAAATGAACTAGAAATTCCGAAAGAAGTGGAAAGGGGTATGGAGATAAGTGTAGATGAAATAATGAAAGCAATGAAAAGCATGAAAGCAGGTAAATCAGCTGGATATGATAGAGTATCACTCGAGATGCTAAGGGCTGGAGAGGGAGTGGTGGCAGGCCTGCTGTACACCTTGTTTAATTTATGTTGGGAATTAAAACGGGTACCGGATGACTGGTGCAAAGCAGTAATAGTACCAATATATAAAGGAAAAGGGTCAAAGCAGGACTGCAAAAACTACCGCGGTATCAGCTTGCTTAGTATTGTGGGTAAACTGTATGCTAAGGTGTTAATTGAAAGAGTTATGAAAGAAACTGATGGAAAAATTTGGGATGTGCAAGCGGGTTTTAGAAAGGGAATGGGGTGTACAGATCAGGTCTTTTCCATGCGCATGATTGCGGAGAAGTTTTTGGCCAAAAACCAGAAAGTTTTTTGTGCATTCATGGACTTGGAAAAGGCTTATGACAGAGTGGACAGGAATGTGTTATGGCAAACACTGAACTCATATGGGTTGAGCGCTGGTTTGATACAGGCATTGAGGTCTCTTTATAGGGACTCTAGTGCTTGTGTCAGGATCAATGGGGTCTACTCGGACTGGTTTGGCATCCAAAAAGGTGTCAGACAGGGCTGTGTAGCTTCCCCTTGGCTGTTCAACCTATTTATGGACCGGTGTTTGCAAACTTTGAAAGATGAAGAATGTGGTTTAAGAATGGGCGAGTTAACCGTCAAATGCCTTTTGTATGCCGATGATCAAGTCATATTTGCGTCATCGGCGTCTGAATTGCAAATGATGGTTACATTAATGAACTGGGAATTAAAAGAAAGGGGAATGAAAGTGAACACATGTAAGACGAAAGTGATGGTTTTTGAAAGAGAAGAAAGCAAAACGGTATGTGAAATAAGAATAGAAGGAGAGTTAATTGAGCAAGTGGATGAGTTTGTGTATTTGGGATGTGTATTTAGCAGGGATGGTAGATATGATAGGGATATAGAACGACGAGTAAATGCAGGGAATAGAGTGAATGGGGCACTACACTCTATTATGGAGAACCAGAATGTGTCAAAACAGGCACGTATGGTGATTCATAATTCTGTGTTAGTCCCTACTTTAATGTATGGTAGTGAAAGCTGGGTGTGGCAGAAGAAGCACGAAAGTAGAATAAATGCTGTAGAAATGCGGTCTTTAAGGAATATGCTAGGTTTGAATCTGAATGACAGTGTGAGAAATTGCGTGATAAGGGATAAATGTGGTATGCAAGATGATGTTGTGACCAGGATTAAGAAAGGAATGCTTCGGTGGTTTGGTCATGTGGAAAGAATGAATGAGGAAAGAGTGACAAAGCAAATTTATATGGCAGATGTGAACGGCCGGGAAGGGACGCCCTAGGAAAAAGTTTATCGACCAAATTGGCGATATTTTGAAAATGGGCCACGTTAGAAGTACCCTTAACCGACGAGCATGTATGCGTAGATATATGGATGTGAAGGAGGCGAAAGAGGTGTGTCAGGATCGTGCCAAATGGAAGTCCGTAGTCTCTGCCTACCCCTCTGGGTGACAGGCGTGAGTGTTTATGTATGTATTTATATGTCTTTATGCCCTAGGCTCGCTTTAAAATAAATAAACAGAGTTTAGTAACATTAAACATATATATATATATATATATATAGCTACATTAATAAATATGTGGCTAACTCTTCGTGTTTAACTCGTCTCCTAAGACAACCATAAAATGAGAACGGGTGAACGATTATCTATTTCCGCCACCATGAAGCGAATCCTTATATATAAAACAATAAAAATAAGCCCTCTTACGTTTAAAACATCTGGTTAATAATAACGAGGGCTAATACATATTTTACGCTCACTAGACGCCGCAGTTTGGACTGAGGTGAACTCATTTTGTTACAGTGCCGTCATCATTAGATAGCTGAGATTTAAATAAAAGTTTTTGGTTTTAAGTGAACACAAAATAACTCCTCATTGTTGTATTCTTTAATTTTTTACACATTTTCTATTTTTATAAATTTTTCAACTTTTAGGAATATCCCTTATCCATTTCTAATCGAATTTCTATAAAATAAAACTAACATTTCAGAACAAAAAAACATTAATCTCTTCATTTTTCTATCAAAATTATTACGTCCCCGATACGAAATCTGTTAATTATTTCTGGTGGCGGAAAAAGTCGTTGTGGCACTCAACCTGTATGGATACTAAAATAATGCATTTGACAAATAAAAGTAATATTCTTTTTCTCTTACGTCGAAGAAATTAATATATTTAATTTCATTCATAATTGTCGTTCAAACTACGCTACAATCGGATCGGAGCGGACGCGGATAGATTTAACCTCTAGCGAAGAAAATTAACTATTTAAACCTAGTTTAATTAAACAAAAGCATGTCAAACGGAACTTGTCGCCAACAAAGTTGTTCTTGTAAAACGACTAAGTCAAGGAATAGCTCAAGTTTGTCGACTATTATAATTAATTACCTTTTATAAGTTAAAATTAATTTCTTGTTATTTGAACCGATATACAACCGATTAAAGCCAAATCACTTTTAAGTTTACTATGGCGTATGCCATCATATTAAAATATCAAAATAAGCCCTATTTCTTCATGAATTCTGTTTGAATTACGTAATTACACAATTTATATTTAGAAAGTTAATTTACAATTAGAATGTTTTGAGAATAAGTTTTTTTTTTTAAATAAGGTAGAGGTGACCAATGAAATAACAATCCACCTAGTGGTAGGTGGCTAGTACAGCCCCTGGGTACCTGCAATCAATTTTAAACCTAAAAGACTATAGGCGTGTAGTCCTCTGAGGACTAAGATGAAATGCCTGACAGGCTGCATATTTATATATACTTGCTCTTAATAGAAAACTTCCTTCAGACAGGTATAAAGCTATACACACTACTTGCCAGGATTGGTTCCTACACAAACGGACTCCTAGAAAGGAATGTCGTGAAAGCGTTGCGAAAGCGAAAAGCGTCCTACCATGTAGTTTAGTCCAAAAGTATAATGTAATAAGTGAACATTTAGAGAAGATCCTATTTTGATTGCGTTCGAACATTTTCTCATTAGATTGTAATATTTAGGAATTGAAAGGAAAACAAATTTGCTTTTTTTACAAACTTAAATGCATTGTACGTCTCATTATTAAGTAAAGAGCACCCAGACCTACCGAGAAGTACACAGCAGTCATTAGCGACACCGAATCTTAGCCAAAGCTGTAATGACTGAACGTGCAAATCTAAATGCACCTAATGATTGAGTCCTAAGGTCGTAAGTGCCGAAACGAAGGCGTTTCGTCGAAAAAATCCGCGAACCGGGCGGCGTGCCCATCTATTCTAGCGTGCACTTTCTGAATGTAAATTAGCCTCGAAAGGCTCCCGGGATCGTATTGCCTCCATAGAGGGCATTCACGCAGTGTTTCGCTAATTCATAGAATCGTCGAGAGAGCATGTTTCACACTTACGTCAATCGGCGCGTAAGCTAAGTAAATTCATAGTGCTCCAACCGGCGGACTAATTTAATGAGAGTCCTTTTCAACGGGCTACGCCTCGAGGGCGTTATACGTTGCATTAAAATGAGATTAACGCTCAAATGTCATAATTGCGCTCCTCAGCGTGTCTCCACGGAAAGCCGCCTTCACTTCGAATATACTTAATTAATGTTTTTATAAAACTTAACAAACAGAATAGAGCGCCGCGCAGGCTTTAAGTTTTAAATCTCCATCTGTGACCCAATTCCTACTGCCGGGATTCGGTGTAAATTGGAACGTCGCAATCTACGATCTACTTTCGTTAGGCTAGAGTTTTATTGTGCCTTGCTGTGATTGAAAATAGATACGAATGTTATAGAAATGAAATTAGCTAAATATCTTCGAGGCTGTATGGAGTCAGCGTGTTAACTCATGCTAATTAACGTATTAATTTAAATATTGTTTTTATAGTATAAGGGTGAAATCTATCCTCGAATAAAAATCAAAATGCAGATGCGTTGTCACCCATGAGGACTAAGATGGAATACCTCGTTTCCGGTATAGAATCTCTTGTTCTATACACCCACCATACGAAACACAGCAGTATTAAGCTGCTATTTCACCTTGGTAGTCAGAGAGAGCGTGCTCCTTCCCCGGTCGAGCCGTCCCGTTTTTGCTACAACCGTAATATAGTTGCAGCATGGCTCTACCACGTAAAACATAATCGTTCTACTGGAAATGTTATTAGAAATTATATAATTTATAGAAACTTGCGATTGTTGTCACTTAGTAAAACTTTCTATTGTTGTTATTTTGATAAAAACTTGTACAAGTTTCACAACATTTATTATAAATTATTATAATACTTATTATGAACTTTCTTGTGTATTATATTGTGTATTATGTTGTGTTGTGTTGTTGTATTATATACTATTTCTGGTGTACAATAAAGTATATTTCATTCATGAACCGACCAGTTTCGCCTCACGGCATCATCATGGAATATAATAAGGTACGTGAGAGTAATATGGTCACGTTATGTTTTGCCGCCCTATAAAGCCAAAACTAGGAGGACAGAGAAATAAACGCAAAGTCGTATACTAACTAATATATTAAGAAAAAATCAACAACAAGTTTAGGCGATAGTTAAGAACACTTCGAAAAAACTACTTAAAAAAACTGACTACACGACACCTTACTAAAATCGACTAAAGTATTTACTATAATGTCAACTGTCAAAATGGCGTCGATAAAGCATCGCCTTTTTGACCCCTTATCATTTAACTGACTGATGAAGAGCTATTGTATCACAAAACCATCTATTCAAACAAGGTTGTAGTTTTTTAGTTACAAAAAAGTGACCATATTAACCGAATGATATATTACCCTCACGTACTGTAATAACGAACATATTATGTTATAAAAATTTCATATTTCCATCAAATAGTACTTCAAGAGTTTTTAACAAGGGTTTACTTAGTACTGTTGCATTACTAAGGATATTTACTTATTGAAAAAACAAGCATACGGTGGACCTGACGGCAAGTGCTCAGCGCCTTCCATTTACATCGACGACACCGAAGGAAAGGAGGTGCATCGCCAACCTTTTAAAGAAGAGTCAACAGTAAGTACTTTTCAGGCGAAAAAGTCGCTAGCGAAAGCTGATTTTAGACGACTGCTCGCGGCTCTCCCAGTGGTTGAGCAAGAATTTGCAGAGCTACGGGCCGCGGGTTCGAATCTCGCAAGGAACAGGTATTTGTATGACCTAAAAATGATTGTTTCGGGTGAAGGTGTTTGTGTTTGTGAAATTTATCTATGTAAACAGTCTCAACGATAAAGCAGTAAATTCTAGTATGTAGTATGTAGTAAGTTATGTTTTAAATAAGACAAAAATTGATCACCTTTTGGAACTTGTGATAGATTAACCATCCACAGTAACCACCAAAGGCATTAAATATGAAGTAGTAATAAACCGGACATCGGCAACAAAATTGTCGTCTATAACTTTTGTCCTATAGGATATATCTACGATTTTTGTCATTTAGTCTAAGTGACATCACTGTAAGGTCTGACGCGTTCGTTTCATAAATTAAAAAAATATTCTTAAAGAAAATATGCCTGTTTTTTTTTAATATGATAGGGTGACAAACGAGCACACAGTCCACCTGATGGTAAGTGGTTGCTGTGGCCTATAGACATCTACATCTATCCTCGATTACGAATCAAAATGCACATGCGTTGTCATCCGTGAGGACTAAGATGGAATGCCTCGTTTCCAGTAAAAAGGGTCTCCGGTTCTCTACACTTACCATACGAAATACAGCAGCATTAAGCTACTATTTCACGCTGGTATTCTGTGAGAGCGTGGTCCTTCCCCGGTCGAGCCGACCCATTCGTGCTACAACTATACTACTAATATAACTGCAGCATGGCTCTACCACGTAATAAAGTAGTTGTGCATTAAGGTATATTAAGTCACGATATGAAGCAAAAAATGAACATGATTTCGGTTTATTATCCTAAGAATAATGTATATTTACCAAATAATCTTTAATTTTTTTATTTCTGGTAGATTGTTCTAGAAGAAAGAAAAATTATTGTAATAAGCGCCCTCTGTTATCCAGTAACGTCGCTATATATTTACAAATATGTTAGTAATTTACGACGTTCCTAAAACTAATTTTTACCTTATGTTTAGAAGCGTCACCTAATGGGAAATAGCTAAAATGTTTTCCAAATAAATATTCAGCGTAGTATTGCTATTTTTCGCTAGAGGGCTTAAGTTTTTGTATGCAAATGTTTGCAATGTCCGCTCTATAGTATATATTTAAATCTCTTTGGTAACCACAAATAAAAATTGGCAATTGAGATTGTCTGTAAACGGTCAAATTACGGAGATTTTTTTGATGGTTTCCAAACACATACAGAAAGACAGTATTGTAGAGAACATTACGAGTCGAGGAATTATATAACCAGCTCCCCGCGGAATAGCTTACTGTGTTATAGAATAAATAACAAATGACAACGAGCTTAATGAAGCTCAAAAGCGAACTCTCAAACCGTTTCGACAGAGACAGCACTGCAGTTACGTTACGCGGCGGCGACGACGCACCTGTACAAATTACCGCAGTGCCATCAACAAACGCGCAACACGCGTCAGCTAAACATTTTTAAAGTCCAATTATCTGAAGCGAAGCACGTACGAGGTAAAGCTTTGCTGCCTTCAATGATCTACCACCGCGCCTGCCGACTAAAACCACAAATTAAGAGACAATTCACACGATGTGCTACTCACTTTTACACTAACGATAGCTACAGCGTTAAAAGCCAACGGTGCAACTCCACGTATAAAATATAAAAACGCAGACGCGGCTACAATAAAGCGTATACGCGCGAAGAAAATGAAAGGGGTAATTGCGGCTAGAAAAAAACCGGAGGCGCAAACTAAAAGGAGCTGTGAAGCACCGAGTTGCGGGGGTGGCGCTAGGGTGCCCGCAAAACCCTAATTGCACTCCTTTGCAGATATGTTCTAAACATTTTGTTTACAGCCACTGAGACATCGCGTCAAGCATCAAACAGTTAAACGTAAACGTAGTTCGTCAGAAATACATAACTGTTTCTTACAAACTATGTTTACGAATTGCATTATTGATTCTTGAAACAGAGGGAACGATGCAAACTTTACTACTTATTATATAGGTATAGCAGCCTAAATCAAATATCTCGTTCACATATATATATATATATATATATATATATATATATATATATATATATATATATATATATGTGTGTGTGTGTGTGTGTGTGTGTTGTGGTGTTCATACTATTCAAATCAATTGGAAAGTATGAAGGAATGCCTTCAAATTATGTATGGCTAGTTATTTAGTATTTTGTAATTAACCAATGGACTGCATAGTGGCAAGCTCACTGCATCATCTCATTATGGCAATTAAAAAGCAATTTATAGAAAAAGAGGGAGAAACCAAAAAGTTCTTTCACGTCACGAGAGCATTTAACATAATTTGTCAAAAGTAGCACTTTAAACAAATTCGCGGGACAAATTAAGCAGTTGTGTTGCGGCGTGAGAACGGTGTAATTTAGAAAGAGAATTGGTTCCGCATATTTCCAAAATAATATTTAATTGTTACATTTATTTAACACTTTGTAGTTGTGTAACTAAACAACAACTTGTAAACAAAGTACAGATGTAGGTAATTTATAAAAAACGAGTCTATCATGCAAGTACGTGGAATGTTGAATCACTAGAGTACCACAACGAAGAAAACTGTCACTAACAAAACTGTACTAGAAAAGTGTCAGTAGACACATTTCGTCCTACTACAAAACATGATTTTTTTATAGAATAAGTGTGACAGACGACTTAGTCCACCTGATGGTAAATCGATACCGTGGCGCATGGACATCTTCACCTATCCTCGATTAAGAATCTAAATGTAGATGTGTTGTCACCCCCGAGGACTGGTTTAGTGATTGTATCTGATTTAAAAAAGTCCTTTTAACTAAAGACGTCCTTAGCCGCGGTGCCACAGTCTTCGAAATTTGACAATTTGCTGTCAAATACTACAAAATGCTTTACATTTAAGGGGAAATATAAACTCAAATGGCTTAGCAAGATCCTCCGTTATGCCGAAAGTATTGCAGCATTAATTTTGAAATAAATATATGGTAAAGTTGAGGATTAATGTTAAGGACTATGTTAGACGAAAACACGATTCCGTTAAATTTTCTCGATAGAAAAAAAATCCAAAGTTATCTCCAAACTGAACAATAAACCGCTGTTATTCATAAAATACTTTAAATAAGAAACTTTGCATACTAACTGAACTAACTATAAAGCAGTGCTTATGTTATTTACTTTTTTTAATACCACTATTTTCACTGTAAAAAGAAATTACCTAAACTATCGGTGTCTTAAAGCTTGATTCCTGTCGCCCCGCTAGTATCGCTTAGGATTTTGAAGGGAGAAGTTGTGCCGCTTACGTCCGAATACACATCACCCAACAAGACGACGTAAAATTAAAATGGGAAATAACCGTGATAATAACAAGAAGCGATTGGGTTAGCGTAAAGAAACATCCATAAATATGATAAACCTAATGAAATAAGTATCTAACAACCTATCTACTTACAGTATTAGTGATTACAAACATGTCGGTACACAGCATACGACGCGCGGGGAAGTGGGGGCGAAATTAGAATTTAAGCTGACTTACTACATCCCCTTAAGTTTACATGTTTCCATGGGACTTCTTCCGCGAAACAGATTTTAGTTTAAGTCTTAGACTAATTATAAGCTTCTTTTCATAAAAAGGCCGAATAAATTTTCCTCCATAATATACCTAGCTGCAGCATGGCCGTACCACGTATATACGAGTATAGTACTCTGTGTAAAAAGTATCGGGAATATGTCAATAAAAAGACCCGCGTAAAATAGGTCACTGCATGTTGGTAGCACTGTACTGATTTAGCGCGCAAAGTTTGAGCGGGATCTGTCATTTAATTTGTTTTAAACTACACTTTTTGTTGGTCATAGTTTTAAGTTCTCGGCGATTTTTAAAATGGAAAATATTGTTGAACAAAGAGTGTGCCTTAAATTTTGTGTTTCGAATGATATTTCATGTGGTGAATCACTAAAAATGTTGCGAAATACCTACGGCGAATCGTGTATATCGAAAACAAGGGCTTATGAATGGTATAAGGCTTTTAAAGAAGGCCGAGAAGTAGTAGTAGACTTGCCTCGTTCTGGTAGACCTTCAACCGCTACGACCAAAGAAAACATCGACAAAATAAAGAAGCTAGTGCTCGAAAATCGACGTATGAGTCTGAGAGAGTTGGCTAGTGAGGTGAACATATCTTTTAAGTCCGTCCACAACATTCTCATTGACATTTTAGGCATGAAACGCGTCGCCGCTCGACTAGTTGAAAGCATGTCGCTGAAGACATGGTTTCCCGAGCTTCTACGGATCTGAACTTTATGAAACGTATAATAACAGGCGACGAGACTTGGGTTTATGAGTACGACATGCAAACAAGCCAACAGTCTTCAGAATGGCGTCTCGAAAACGAGACGAAACCCAAAAAACCGCGGCAAAGTCGCTCCAAAATCAAGGTGATGCTGACAGTTTTTTTTGACTACCGTGGTGTGGTTTACTCCGAATTCCTTCCAAAGGGAGAAACAGTGAATAAAGAATATTATTTAGGCGTCATGAAGCGTTTGCGTGAGAGTATCCGCCGAAAACGTCCAGATTTGTGGCAACACAACTCATGGATGCTGCACCATGATAATGCACCATCACACACAGCCATTATAGTGAAAGAGTTTTTAGCGAAAAATTCAACAAAAGTTCTCGACCAAGCACCGTATTCACCTGATATGGCTCCGTCTGAGTTTTTTTATTTCCCAAGTTAAAATTACCACTTCGAGGAAAACGTTTTGAGTCGATAGAAGCCATAACAAAAAATTCGCTGAATGAGCTAAAGGCCATACCGCAAATAGCCTATGAAAAATGTATGGAAGACTGGGTGAAGCGTTGGAGATGTTGTATTGCAAGCGATGGGACCTACTTTGAAGGCGATAAAATAAATTTAGATGAATAATTTGTATTTTTTGTTTCATTGACAAATTCCCGATATTTTGTACACAGAAGGATATCACTTTATGGAATCCGAGGGTAAGTGTTGATTTACCACCAGTATTAAACGGCGAAAAACTCATATGTAGTAAGTAAGGTTAATATGGTCATCAGGTCAATATGATCACTTTATTATAACTCAAAATCTACAGTTTACAGTTGTACAATTACTACTACATTTTAGTATGGTATAGCGTAGACTTAGTTTTTAAGTGGATTTTTCGAAGCGTTCAGAATTATTGCCAAAGCTTATTAGCTATAAGTATTATTTTTCTGAATATATTGGTTATAGTGTACGACTTTGTGTTTTTGTCTTTATCCTCCTCATAGTTTTGGTTTTATGGGGCTGAAAAGCTTAAGGTGATCATGTTACTCTCACGTACCTTACTTAACAAAATGAATCACATTACCTACTATTGTATTAACTGCGTCATCGAAGTCTGCGGATCTCTATAACACTTACCTCATAACGGCGAGCTCATTACGAAATTATTAAGATGAATGGAAGTGCTTTGCACTCACCACTGCACTATTACATCGTGGAGAACTTACCTGAAATTAAGAAAAAAAATTTGTTAGCGCAGTTAAAATGATTAGTACAAAGGTTGTAGAGGTAATTATAAATTACATTCCAACGTTCCAAATATTTTCGTGACTACGTTTTGCGGAAACATTACACAGGTTTTAAAGTTATGCGGGTAGATGTTGAAATGAAATAAATCAAGATGTGCGTAAGGTATTAACAAAATTCTGTTTTTAGGCCCACATGTGCCATTAAGTTTGGAATATGACATCCTTCAAATGCCCGCCTCGGCTTCTTACAGAGGCACGGATTCGATTGGTCCAATTTGCAAAGACTCTTCTACATAGATCCAGCTGAATTTAAGCGATGGCCTGTGCTATGTTCACCTTTAGCGCATCGTTCGATTGTGGTTTATTTCCATAGACCTACGACTTCAAGAAACCCCACAAAAAATGCTAGCATTGTCAAATCGCATGACCTTGGTGGCCAATTTACAGGTCATAAGCGTTCGCCTTAAATGATGCTAGTACACGAGCAAACCAGTTTCTATCTCCACCGGCAAAATGAAATGCTAAATTCTATTTCCTGTGCTAATTTACCTGCTTGGCGTTGTACGAAGCACTGGAAAATCCGGCAAGATTTTTAAAATTAAAAATTAATTAGATCACGTCGTGAAGTCTGACGACACGCATTAGGGCAGCGCGGCGACCTCTTTCTTGCCCTAAAACTAAAATACTCTTAGTATTTTCTATGTTTTCGTATATGATATTTAGATATTCGAATATAGATAGCAAAGGCTCTTTTACTGGTAACGAGTTATACAACGCACCTACATTTTGATTCTTAGTCGAGATTTGATGTAGGTGTCTATGGAACTCTGCATCCACCTACCATCAGATGGATTGTTAGTTTGTTGGTCACTTGAGAAATCCTACCACCTAGTAAATGAAATAGGATAGTGAAAATAAATAAGTTGTCATTAATTTACTTTAGGGATTATACAAATATACAAATTTTTACATCTATACAAATAAACAAAATTGAAGTGCCTGATTATAATGTCCAAAGAACAACAATAACAACAACAACTTACTAAATGCATATTGAAATTTATACTAAATACCGAAAAACTACTTTTTTTGTGTTTGTGTCTCAAATGGCTGGAAAGATTTTGACGGGACTCTCATTGGCAAATAGCTGATGTTATATGAAGTAAACTTAGGCCTCCTTTAATTTAGAAAAATAATTAGGGTTCCGCGCAAAAAAGTTGAAACCCATAAAATCCAACCGTAATAAATTCTACGCGGACAACGTCGCGGGGCACAGCTAGTACATATATATTTTTAAGATGTTAAAATCAACTGCAGTTCATAGACACTTGAAGCACGTTACACACAAAGTGTGTGTAACAATCTTTAAGTCTTAGATGAAATGCCTCACAGCTTAATTATAGCTCTTTATGCCCTTTAGGCTGGTGCATAGCAGTGCAAGAACTGATCTCTCTCTCCACTCTCCAGACTGACACCAAGTAAAGACAACAGAACAGTGTCCTATCACCTATTAAAAAAGAAAAAGCAAACTAGGTATTTCATACGTTGACTTTCAAAACTTTATCCAATGCATGTGAACGTCAAATGAAATATTCAAAAGCAAAAATGTTAGAACAGTGGAATTTATTACAATATGTGGGCGATTTCATCATGTGTAATTATCATTGAGTCTAAAATAGTCGGCACCCCTGTCATTAATAATAAAAATATCTATTAATTATAGGGGGGAATACTACTACAAGAACTCTATGTCTAGATAGGTGCGTTCATAATAAAAATTGTATATAAGGCGTCCAATCAATTACCTCGTGCTAGGAAAGGGTTTATAATCTACAGCCCTCGTAAATATTAGGTACATAGTGTAGTATGCGCAATCAACTAGCTTAATTAGCCATTCAGTTAACTGGCTAGCCTTTTTACCAAACACCATTTTTTTAATATCAGTGACAGCTGGTTAACTTGCGACGGGGGTAGCGCTTGGGCTACCCTAAAGCCGCCTACATTTATATAACATAGCATATAACTTAATTAGGCATAGACAAGCGATCATCCTATTAATTTATTTCAAAGAGACGGTCGCTGGTTAACATACTGTCGCTGATATTACGAAACGGGTGCTATATAATTTATATAATATGTAATTTAGTTACGTCATTGTATATTAAATGAGAATAAAATTTATGTAAAGCATTCTAATATATTGGAACAATTTAATTATAGTGGATTTAACTGTACCTATAACTACTATGTGTATACCTGAAGGTTGAATGCAGTGAATGTATTTTTTTTCAAAGATCTATTGTCTCACAAATAAAAATTAATTTAAATTTGAATGTTGTATTAGGCGCATAGGCTATATGTCATTCAGGCTGCTAGTTGAATGGCGCAGTTTAATAAAAAGGCTAGGCTGTTAATTTAAAAGCTAATTACGCTAGTCGGCTGCAACGCATACACTAAATATCGATACCGTTGAAGGTTTCTTCTATTCTAAAAAAAAAATATTATCTTTCTTCTTCGTGATAGCATTTTTTTTAAACCACTCCTCCTCCGGTCGAGAATCGCTGCTCGCCGAGATGGCCCCGGCCTCTATGTAATTAGACCAATTTAAATCTTAATTAATATTAATTGTCGGACGTCGGAACGAATCTGCCGTACAAAGACTGCCAGGGAAAAAGTCAAAAGTAAATTGAAGTAATATTATACTAAATGAATTCTTAAAGCAAAGCGTTGCGCTCTCTTTAGGTGAACTCCTATTATGCAGAAAACCAATGTATGCGTTTATTTTTTTATTTATTTAAGCTTTATTTGCACACATAAAAGAAATGTACAAAACGGCGGACTTAATGCCTAAAGGCGTTCTCTACCAGTCTACCTTTGGTTTGTGCAGAGAATCTAGTTTTGAAGAGAGTACTGCAGTTAATGAGGACAAGAACATTAAAAATATTTAAATTTATCAATATGCGTCAAAAACCCATGGGAAAAGGAGTACCGGTACCCGAAGTGAAGGCCGGCCCATTAGATAGAGTGACAACTTGGTAAGACATCCGATGTCGATGGAGGAAAGAGGCACACTGGCAGAGAACCGTATTTTGTGGCATTCTGTGAGGGCCCAAGTAAATGCCACAAAACTATGTTTAGCAGAGAACTTTTGTGATGATGAATATGTGTAGTTGTGTATGTATATGAATATTTGTTTACTACTTAATTCTTTAGAAGTGCCAATGTATACGGCGGAATACATGAAAAATCCAAGAAAGAAAAATAGTGGCGTAAAATAAAACGTAAAAGAGCGCTTTGAGGTCGACAGAAAGTGCACGTAATTTCGTGGCGTCAAAGGGCTTAGTGGAGTTTCGTTGCCGTCATGTTGTTTTTCTGCAACAGACACACGCACGCGCGTACACATAAGGTTTTGTTAGCACTAGTGATATGATAGTATATTATGTTAAGAGCACTTAAAAAGGCAGTGTATCTTACGGGCTCACAATTTCATAACCACGCTTTTAAAGCTAAATTAATACATACATCACAGACCTCACAAATTGCCTGATAAGAATGACATTAGCCATAGTTGCCACGCTAGGGAGACGGGTTGGCAATCGCAACACCTGGTTTTTCCTCTCTACCCTATTACGATACCCACGGGACAATATGGGTTAAAGGGACATGATTCACCATCATCACTGCCTATCAAAGACCACTGCTTAGCTTAGCCTTCCCCCACAGGTTGCATTATAGGGGGATGCTAAGCATAGTTGCCACGCGTGGCAATCGGGTAGGCAGCAGTTTGTTATTATGAGTTATTATCAGCAAGATGCAGCATTTCGCCATCTTCGGTTTTGTTTACCTTGTGTAGCCTCTTGCGACACCCACGGAATGATATGGAGACGACACACACACAAATACACTATCTTAGGTTAGGTCCAAAAAGCAAAAATGTTCTCAGATTTCAAATACGACTATGTCAAAAACTAAAAACCATAACAATATTACGTATGAGGAAGATATTTTAAACGATTTTTTTAGAATAGGGGTGACGAACGAGCTGGTGAGTAAGTGCTGTGACATATAGACAACCATGCATATGACAACTAGCGTTGTCACCCATGAGAACTAAGATGGAATGCCTCGTTTCCAGTAAAAAGGGTCTCCGGTTCTATACACTTACCATAAAAAAACACAGCAGCATTTAGCTGCTAATTTACGCTGGTATTCTGTGAGAGCGAAGTCTTTCCCCATTCATGCTACAAACAACAACCATAATATATATAGCAGCAGCTCTACAAAACAAAACAATCTAGCTACATATTGATTACGCAATACAAAAACAAACATAACCTAAATGCGATCTAAACCTAGCATTCATAGGCCAAAGGTAGCTTTTATTATATAAGAGCGTCAAAAGCCGTAAAAAATGTAGGAATTTAAAGCGAAGCCTAGGCGAGACGCGGCTCCTTTGAAACTGAAGTACACTCGGCGCCACGCTCCACGGAAACGACTTTGTTCTCGGACTTTTTACTCCGGCCGTACAGCGTACAGTGAAATAATGTGAGCCAGTGTACGCACCGGGTCCATTGTCATCATTCAATATGAAATGATGCCCCGTAAGTTCTCTAATGCGGATGTTAACATTTATTATTCTATTAGATTACTCGGTCGTTTTAATGAAAGCGTACGCCCTTGTTTCTTCGCTCAACCGGCGCGTTTGACGCGTGTTACGGTAGAGACGTTTTTAATTCTTTAAATTCTATCGATTGATTGTTATTTAAGGTGTTTGGGAGTGGGAAGTGGGAAGTTGGAGAGAATTTACTATTCCATACGACCAGCAGTCTACGTTTTATGGTAACATAGCGAAAACGAAAATAACAGAAAAACAGAAATGGTTAACTTATATTAAATAAAATACCTAATTATAATCCAAAAAAACCTACACATATTTAAATAGATTTGATCGCGCATATACAGAAACGACATTAGGGAAAAATCACAAATTTGTTCTGCTTAATCAAGCCCTAAAAGTCCTGCTCGATATGGGCATGTAGCGGCGTTGCGATCGCGTCACAGACGAGACACCGTTACAGATTAATTAAGTCCACTGCTGAACATAAACCTCTCCCATATATAGCCTCATAGGGGGATATTTGTCACTACACGGTCAAACGAAACACACTAAAGCCTAAATCACGCTATCAATATTCCGAAGTACTACACTACTCGTATATAGCACAGCTCTGTACGAGCTCTGTACCGAACATTGGCGGCACTCCGGGCTGAATTCCTTGCCAGGTGTGAGATGTTCCTTTTTCTTTCTACGGCTGTCTTGCTGCGAGAAGGTTTTACCTACTTAGCAGATGGGTCGCACTACCTGACGTTTATACCTATGAAGTTACTGCCAGTTGCCAGTATGGAAACTTTACGTAAACGAAAAGGATAAACAACATATTTTCTTATCTATCGGAAGCCAGAAGCTTCCCCTGGGGTAGCCCATAATTGTCTCTTTCAATACTCACGGATCGAAATTATTAAAGGTAGATAAAATGTACACGTGACAGTTGTAGCACGAAAAACTCTACTCGATCAGAGAAGGTACACGCTCGTGCAGAATACCAGCGTAAAATAGCAGGTCAGCGCTTCTGTTTTGTATAGTAAGTCTAGAGAGCTGTGACCCTCTTTACTGAATACGAGGTATTCCATCGTAGTCATCAGGGGTTAAAAACGCATCTGCATTTTGTTTCTTAATAGAGAATAAATGTAGATGTCTACGGGCATCCACTACAATGGACAATAAATTTACAATTAGGTGGACTGTGTGCTCGTTTGTCACACGCATTCTATAAAAAACGAAGTATGGCTTCTATTCCACACTACACGTACTTACGTAACAAATCCATTCCAGTCCATTTTCACCCTAATGTTATTTCATTCTAGTAAGACCGACAAAAGTAAAACCAGTGGAAACATATTAAACGAACGGATATCATTGCGTTGTCTACTAACAAGAAGTTATTTGATATTTTAATGTAAAAACACATGCTTTTTAATTTGTTCCTACATATCATAAAATTATCATATAATAACCGTAATGAACACTTAATAACAGCAAATTATTTAATTATAGACATTAAAAAAATAGAGATACATACTAAGTATGAAATTAACTAAAACTGTAATCTATATTTAGCGGACGCTAGCGGATTCCTGCATTTATTTAGCCATGGCAAAGTTAAAGTAATAGAGTAGAACATTTTTATATGAAAACAATTATGGAATAAGAAAAAGAATAGAAACGACTTTACATACTTACATACCTGCGACTCTTAATTTACGATTTAAAATATTGTTCTTAACCTATGCATACAATAACAGACTTTTACTCGCCGAGATAAAGATCAAATTCGCAAAGAATTATGCGACCACCGTATACGAATATGATTTATTTTTATTTAGCCATAAATATTAATGAGATAATCCCGCATGATGCAAATGCTGCTCGCAATGTCGGCAAACGAATATAATATTGCAAAGTATTTTGATATTTTTGTACATTACGCTCGGCTTGTTTTGGGAAGAGTTACTACGCAGTCCTACCAACAGATGGCAGCTCAATTCGATGAATTAAAATAATGCAACATTTAATATCTTCCTGTAGTGTTGCAACAACGATCGTAAACCGGATCAATTTTTAATGCAGTTTATAGAATAACAAAGTATTTATTGAGTCGGCACTTATCTAGTTTATCGGATACAGCACTCTCTCATATATTCACATCTCTCACATATTGTAAAATGAACTTTAGCATTAAGTACATAATGAATCAATTTCAAACTTTACCACGACCCGCGTATAATTTCGTATAACAGCGCCACCAAAGCAATTCATGCCGTATGAGCGTCGGTTAAGGTATATTTATCAATGGCGTAACAACTTTTATCGTTAAATTCCATGAACCACATATAACTTTAAAAATCGCTTATCATATTCAAATTGCATTTTACATAGAAAATTATTCATCATATTATAAAAAATAAAACCGCTTTAAAAGTATTAAATTCGTAATTGGTAACAATTGCTATACCGTGGTAAGAGCACACTGTTGGACATTTGAACACTAAAATAAGCAGTTTATTTTTTATTTTAACAAATTTCAAAAAGGAGGTTCTATAATGGGCGCGTTTGTTTTTTTTTTTTAATTATATGTAAATGAATTTTTTTTATTAAATACTTTGACTTAAAAATGTGGTGCCACGCTACAGCTATATTATGTTTTTAGCACGAACAGCTCGACCGGGGGACGCTCACACAGAATACCAGCGTTTAGTTTACTGGAAACGAAGCATTAGAGTTCTTAGTATTCAGGGGTGACAACGCATATGCATTTTGATTCTAAATCAATGATAAACGTGGATGTCTATGGGGTATAGCATTCACTTACCACCATCTTATTCTGTAGAAAAAAGTTCAAAGAAAAGATCCACCACTTAGAGTTGACAAATGTGATAGTGATAGTGTTTATTTTAATAATAAAAATTCTAGTTCCTTGTGCTGGTGATATTGCTTGGTCTATTCTAATAGATAGTAAAAGTTATACTTTTGATAAAAGATAATTGGTAAAGTTAAAAATGTTGTACAACCGACTTCAATACTACCTAATTAATGTATTCGCAGTCAATTAAATACTTATTACTAAAGATAACTCAAAAACTACTGGTCAGATCTTTGATTTTTATGGGACCACACGAGAATCACCAGCTCTCAGATAAAAAAGAGTCGTCAAAATCGGTTCACCCATAGAAAAGTTATGAGGTAACACACATAAAAAAAGACAGAATCAGTTATCACACAGTCGAATTGAATACGTCCTTGTTCTTGAAGTCGGTAAAAAACCTATGTTAACATTAAAAAGAATAAATTAATTTTCATACGAAATCATTAAATAACCTTTGGTGTTTGAAGTCTGTTATTAGGTTATTACTTTTTAATAAATGATGATTTTTAATGGTAGTATTTATATGAAATTAAGGATGGTAACTCTGTTCAAATTACCGAAAAAAAGCGTACGTTGTACACGCACCACCAGATGAGAAAACTGCTATGATGGTGTGGTTGGTGACAAACCAGCACACAGTCCACTTGATAGTAAGTGAACGCTGTGGCCCATAGACACCGTCTATCCTCGATAAAGAATCTAGTGCAGATGCGTTCACCCCTGGGGACTAAGAATGAGTGTCCGTTCAATTAAAAATAGTCTCCACTTCTCACCACACGCCATACGAAGCACAGCAGCATTACACGACTATTTCACGCTGGTATTCTGTGAGTCCAGCTTCTTGCTGCATCCTTTATATATAGCCGTAGCGTGGCTACTACATTACATTACAAACTCATCATTAAATTGTGTAACGTCATCCTAAATAAATCCAAATAATATATTTATAGACAATAATATATTAGATTTAAAATATTAGACAAGAGTCAATCCGTTACAGTGGTTAAATTTTTTGAAATATATAACATTTGTAGTCTAATGGCTTCAGACTACAAATGTTTACCAACAGATGGCGCTGATAATATAATAAACTCCGTAACTATTATAATAAGTTCTCTGCTTACTTAATGCAATGTGTCTCTTCCAATTGTAAGTAGAGGTGACTGTATTTCACGACGTTAAAAATAAAAATAAAATTTTTATCAGCAACGAGCTGGGAGCGGTCACCGCGTCATTATTTTCAATTGACGGCGTCAGTTCTATTAATTTTTATTGACTGCACCTGGGTCGTAAGGCAAAACAAAGTTGTACACTTTGTGCACTATGTGAAATTGTGTTTTACTGTACCTTGCAACAGTATTCAGACAAATTGTAAAATTAATTTCTTTTATAGCATTGGATGACAAACGAGCACACAGTCCACACAGTGGTAAGTGGATGCTGTGGCCCATAGACTTCCACATTTTATCCTCAATTAAGAATCAAAATGCAAATGCGTTGTCACCCCTGAGGCCTAAGATGGAATGTCTCAATTCCAGTAAAAAGGGTTTCCAGTTCTCTACATTCACCATACGAAACACAGCAGCATTACGCTTCTATTTTACTCTGGTATTCAGTGAGAGCCCAAGATCCTGCCCCGGTCGAGCCGACTAATTCGTGCTACAACTATAATATAGCTGCAGCGTAGTTCCACCACGTGAACGTACACCTGCGTACATAAAAACGAGAACTATCTTAAGTTACCTAACCACCTCAATTACAATATTTGGTTGTAGTACCTAGTGGCTGTGCATGGTCCACACAATTGTGGAAGGTGCTCTTCAAACTGGATACGACACACTATTTTGTACTTTATGTAGATCTTTGCTGATTTATTTTTTACATTTATAACATAATATTCTTGATTGAAACTATTTTATCGGCTTTTATTGCGTTTAATTTATTTTATTTTAATATCCGACGTTTCAGTTGCTTTCCAGCAGTCCAGCACCCATGGTCACGGGGTACTGGGGTGATTGACGTCCCGATGTCCGTAATAACTCGGCGTACCTAGTGTTAGCGTAAATATAAGAAATCAATACATAATATTCTTGTCAATAAATTACAATTACAGCGTATACTCGTATAATATGTGTCTAGATCAATTGCTTTAAATTGTATTAATAATTTTAAACTTTAATAATTGTACCTACTATCTAATAATCTAATAATTTAAAACCTGTATCAAATAGAAGCTTTATCAAAAAGATTATTATAATATTAATGAATACACGTTTGATAATAGCATTTGGCGATGAGGTGGAGGTGGAGGAGGAAACGCATGATGCTGTTTTAAATATTTTCATATTTAATTGTACTACATAATATCATCATCATCATCATTACAGCCATTCACCAGTCCACTGCTGGACATAGGCCTCCCCCAAGTAATGGCACAAAGCAAGGTCCTGAGCCACCTGCACCCATCGACTTCCTGCATGTCTTACCATTTCCCAGGACAGTAATGCTTAAATGACTTTCTATAAGTGTTATTAAATTGTTATATATATTGACTAAAATACATATCTACGTTTTTATTCTATTCTCGATTTAAACTAGCAAATGCAAACTAACTTGGACAAATGCGTTTATTATGTATTTGCATGTTATATTTCCAGCACATCCTTGCTTCGAAAACGGTACTTAGATAATCAATGTTGCAGATTCCATATATAGCTGAAAGAGCCAGCTAACTCTGAATTTAAACGTCGAAATAAATTTTAAACTGTTGGAGGATGTAATATAAAATGTGGAAAGAAAATACAAACACATAACTTTCAATCTATTGTCTCGCTTGTGAGTAACTTAGTTTATGAGTAACAGTTTAATAAAGTTGGCAATTCTCCCGGAGCTTGTATCATCTAGCACAGGTGTCAAATTAATGCATCAAGTGTGATGGGATGTTGCCTACCTAAGTAGTAAGCGGCAGTTACGGCAGTTACGGCACCGAGTTAGGGCCTCCGATACATATGTCATATTTTTGCCGCGTTAACGGAATAAGGTATGTTAAATGCATCAATAACCATGACAGCCCACACGGCGGGTAGCTGAATTGTAAGGTGGTACATCACTACCACTACGGGAACGAGGCGACATTAATTAACTTCAATTTCAACAGCGAAGAAACTGCCTATCTTGACATATAGCTTTAATAATCCTGATTAGTGAATACCACCGTATTATGAAGTTACTATAAATAATTACGATATACGTTTTCTTACTCTAATATTCACGCAAAGTAAGGATTGGAACGTAAATACATTCTCCTAGTACGATGCTGATGATGATGGAATAAATATCTCATAGAACGAAGTGTGCAACGAGGTTAACGACGGTGTTCACACTACACATTATAAGCACTAATTATAATAATTAAAATGTTATCTGCGAGTAAAATGTTTGAGTTAAATATGAAAGACGGTAAAAACAGCACGCGTTCGATACGGCATAATGAGCCGCGCGGAAAATGTGCCGAGACGCGGTGGACACGCGGCTAAATAAACAATATGCCTCCAAGGAAACTGTTGACATATAAACACTGTTCTAAGCGAGACTAAGTGCAGCGTTAATTATTAGTTTAAGTATTCATAAAAAACATTCCCTTTTACGTTCGAGCCGGAAGGCGACAAAAACTTTTATACCAACCTCGCTGACATTGCAAGGAAGTATGCACTTTAGGACTTTCACCTAAAACTTATAGTTGCGTATCGAATCAGGACAGATGGTCCGATTGGGTCGCTGACTGTACCTGTCGGTTGGCAGCTGGTGCTAAGGGGGCTCGAACACTGTCCGAATTAGTACAGTATGCAAGCGCATCATAACAAGGCTTTTTTATAGAATCAGAGTAGCAAGTGAGAACACAGCCTACCCGATGGTAAGTGGATACTGTGGCCCATTGACATCTACATCTATCATCGATTAAGAATCTAAATGCAGGTGCGTTGTACGCCCTGAGGACTAAGATGATGAAATCTGCGCCTTGGGTCTCGTCACTCTCACTAATGGCATTCCAGTCTCACCCCGAGAGGTGAAGGCCTGGGGGGATTGGAGTTGGGGCGGTTCGGGCTCCATTGCCACGTCAGAGCCTCCCCTAACTTTAAAAGTTATCATCTTAAAGCCAATGACGACTCCGCCGCCTGCCTTCCGAAGAGCCTCCGCCGATGGTTCGTCCAAAGAAAAGGTTACTAGGAACTCATTCTCCTTGTCCATACCTACAGTGGAGGATTCTCCAGAGCTCAGTATGGAGCCCTTTATTTTGTGCCCTCAACAGCACAGCCGCCTCCTCTGGAGAGTCAGCCTATCCAGTAAAAAGGGTCTCCGGTTTTCTAAACGCATCATACGAAACACAGCAGCCCTGAGCATAACAGCATTGAGCTGCAATTGTACGCTGGTACCCAGGTTTTAAAATTTTCAAAGAAATGCTGAAGTTTTAATACATGACGCTAATTTTGACTATTTTTTAGTATATTTTATGTAAAATATGCAATAATTTTTTTTTAATATTTTTTATTGAAATAAATTAACACGAACATTAAACCTTCAATTTACAGAATTTGTCAAGGTTAAACCGGTACAGTATTTTTTCTGCATTTCACAATAAGTGTTTGCTGAATTTAATCCGGTACAATAATATAAAAAAAATATTCTCATTTTTGCACGTCACAAAATATTGCAATCAGTCGCAAGTCTGTGGCCGCCCTACACAATTTTGCCCTTCAACTTTGTTATAAAAGTATTAATTACATCGGCGGCGGAGTTCTGCCTCGTACATCGGTCATCTTGGTGTACTCTGCCCGAACTTAATGGATGGGGAAACATGCGCATATTATAACATTCAGCTCGGTCGTTACGTCACGGCGCTATGTTTTTATAAGTTATATTAATTACCATGCTCTTTTTGTGTAATACTAGTGATTAGCATAATAACACCTAAATAAAAATGTTAATATCCAAATATAATCCGTCTATAAAGCGGAGTTAAGGACTGAGAAGTGAGTGTGTGTGTCCCACTCCCCGTGTATTTTATAATTTTCTATTAGCACTATTCATTGTAACAAATTAACTTTGCCAACTCCGCATTTAAGACACGCAAGCTTACATGCTGGATGCATGTTTTTTTTTAATATAATGTGAGTACCATACGAGCAAACAGTCCACCTGATGGTGATTGGATGCCATGGCCCTTACACTTCTACATTTATCCTCAATTATGAATCAAAATGCAGATACGTTGTCACCCCTGAGGAATAAGACGGAAGACCTCGTTTCCAGTAAAAATCATTTATGCAAGAAGTCAAGGTGGACACAGGACCGTGTTCAGTCGTGGATTTGTGTTCGACTATGTCCCTTTAAGTGCTGATTGACCACTTGCGTTGAAGGAAAACATCGTGAGACAACCTGCATGTCTGAGTAGTACTGACATGCAGGTTGAACTTCTGAGGTCCACCAACACGCACTGGAGCAGCGAGGTGAACCGGTTACATAACCTTTTAAGCGAGGAGACGATATTTGTGCTCAGCACGACCACACATAAACTGCATGTGTGGTGGAGCCACGTTGAAGCTATATTAATTATTATCGTTGTAACACGAATGGGTCATCTCGACCGGAGTTGGATCAAGCTCTCACATGATACCAGCGTAAAATAGCTGCTTAATGCTGCTGTGTTTTGTATGGTGAGTGTACAGAACCGGAGATTTGTTTTACTGCAAACGAGGCATTCCATCTCAGTCCTTAGGGGTGACAAAGTATTTACATTTCATGATAGATGTAGATGCACCCTGGACTGTGCGCTCATATGTCACTCTCATCCTATAAAAAAACGATCTTATCTTGTTATTAGATATGTTATTGTTATCAATATGACGTCATTTATAGAATACATTCCTCACTCACCAGCGCTGGAAGAATATATCAATTTTGCATGTTTATGATATGGACGCGACGCAGCTAGCGCAAAACGCTGCCAACGTATCATTAAGCGAACATCGACGGAGAAATTTATTATTAAAAAAAAATATACGTCTGTGTGCACCGGTCAACATCCGCAGCATATTTACTTAAGCTGTGCTAAAGTTATTTTGATGCAGGTACCACCTAGCACCGAAGGTTGCTTTGATGTTTCTATATATTGTGAATTATATTTACAATATATAGAAATATCAATTAATGTAGATAATATAAACTATTCTATTTTTCGGATAATATCGAAATCAATGATAAGAGCCTAGTTCGACCACAGCAGACAATTTAAAGAATGGCAGACGTATCCTATAAGTTCCGACAAGTCAAATTATTTAAGGTGAGATGTAGGTGTCTGTGAGCCACAGTGTAAACTTAGCATCAGGTGGACTGAGTCCACATATCCACATCCCTATTGCCTCATGGAGGGGTATTCGCCAGAGGTGCCATGCCTTATGATTTTCTCGGAAACAGCTCTAATTAATTATCCGAAATTCTGTATATAGATAATGTTACTATCTAAGGTTATCTAGATATGGTTTATCCCTGAGAAAGAAAAGAAGAGAAAGAAAAAAAATTATACGTGATAGAGCCATGCTGCAGTTACATTAGACGTATAGTTGTAGCACGAATGGGTCGGCTCGACCGGGGAAGGACCACGCTCTCACAGAATACCAGCGTCAAATAGTAGCTTAATACTGCTGTATTCCGTATGGTGAGTGTAGAGAACCGGAGACCCTTTTTACTGGAAACGAGGCATTCCATCTTATTCCTTACGGGTGACAACGCGTCCGCATTTTAATTCGTAATCGAGGATAGATGTAGATGTACATGGGCCACAGCAACCACTTACCGTCATGTGGACTGTGTGCTCGTTTGTCACCCTATCCTATAAAAAAATAAGTTATAAAACATATTCCTTATATAAACCTACATGTATGTTGCAAATGCAAAAACGTGGCACGGTATAATATACAAAAAATATATTATATTGTATCAATAAAATTCTACTGTCTTTGATTTATTTATACATTTTGAAAACAAATATCTATACTGATAGCAAACTTTTAATGGGAATAAAATACCCCTCAACCGCCATCGTTTATTTACGTGTTATTCGTTCTTATACATGGTAGAGCCATGCTACAGTTATAGTATGGCTGTAGCAGGAATTTGCCGTCTCGACCGGAGAATGAGATATATAACCTCACGCCAGAACTTATATAATAACGGCACTAAACCACTGAGATAGTTAAAAAATACGTCACTCAAAAGTTTAATTACGAAAGCTTTAGGGAAAAAGGCTTAATTAGAGCGTGAAGTTATCAGTAAGCTCAATTATATTCTTATAAGTTATAATTAAGTAAATGTTCTTCTATTTATCACATGTATATAAAAACTTTTAAATCTCCAATAAAAATGTCGAACGGTAAATTCTCTCCCGTTTCAGTCTCCACAATGAAGCGTCTCTAACAAATAGTTATAATAACACGTTGTATTAGATACAATGTTAATTAGCCCATTGTTCAAGAAAGTGAATAGATATCGGGTTATATTGTAAGAAATCGAACGCATCCATTACAAAAAGTCGTACGCACACTCGCGCAGCTTTGCGGACGCGCACGCACACACGCGCTCCGAAACAATGTTACCGGCGTCGGGAAGGTCATGTAGCTATTAATAAAATGGAATAAAAATATAATTATAATTATTTGGCGGCATACAGCGGAGCTCCGTACCGATGGTTGCGGCGAGGGGAACAATAAAATATACTTTAATTAGAAACGACTTGGACGGCGTGCAGTCGGCCCACGGGCGTCGACCCCGCTCATTGGGACACTCGTAACAATCGATCATATTTCGCGGACGACCATGACACGGCCACGACACGACGGCGACACGACATCATTTTTTAACTCATTAGCATATACTGTGAAATGTATATGGTTACTGAACACATATGAAGAAACACATGTAACAACATTGCTTTTTAAAAATTCATATGTAACGTTCGAACACTAGCAGCCTATTCTAATGTATTTATTACTGCTGTATACTGTCTGGGATTTCACCTTAGTTAATAGGTGGTAGATTTCTGCCTAGAATCAGAGGAATTTTGTCTGGGCTAGTAGATAGTACTATCCTTTACTTAACTTTGCCGCCCGCCAATCGAGTTTGATGATTAAATGTTGTATTTTGCGGGAAACGACTTGAATGGTTTAGAGAAATTTGTAAATGTATTTAAATAATTTCACGTTCAGATTTTACGTTCCAAGTATACTACGTATGTGAAGTTATGTCGCGACTTGTAAATAATTTAATATACCAAAATTATAGTTAGTATTAGTTTAAAAAACCAAAAGCTGTCACATACATTTTTCAATATTAAAGCATAAAATCTTTTTCGATATCACGTAAACGATCACGACAACGCGACGACTGATCGTATACGTTAAACGGCCACGTCTCTGCGCTTGAGACTGCACACTGCAACACTGTAGCCATTTAAAAACCTGCCGCAACACTTGCAGCCATACATTTTTTATTAATTACTATTATGAATTCGAAATTCGCTCGACGTCTGAACTTCACTCAGTCTGACCACTTTGTATCGCCCATTTAAAAATAAATAAAACGCACTAATTTTATATTTATTTCATTAACGCTCTAGTGTTGGGACCGCGCAACGGACTGGCCTGTATAAATGCACTATAGTCTTTGATCTCGTTTTAAAATAAATGTAAACAAAGAGTTTAGTAGTTAGTATTGTTTGCCTCGCCGCCTACAGTTCAATTAGTTTAAGAATTCGAAAGGCTAGTTATTTTAAGGCGCCATTTATAATTCTGTGATGCCATTGTCTCATAGGACGTTATTCGTTTTATATATTTTTATTAATTTGTCATATTAAATTAGAGATTACTATTACAATAAACAAAAATATAACCTTGCGACAAAGTGAACATCGTGTCACATAAACAAATTCTGAGTGTTTAAGTAATTCTTCAAACACTATGGTTCAATACAATGGAAACAGTTAAGACATATCTGACGTCGAACGTTATTCACAAAATATAAATATTTTATACGTGGTAGAGCCATGCTGCAGTTATATTAGTAGTATAGTTGTAGCACGAATGGGTCGGCTCGACCGGGAAAGGACCACGCTCTCACAGAATACCAGCGTAAAATAGTAGCTTAATACTGCTGTATTTCGTATGGTGAGTGTAGAGAACCGGAGACCCTTTTTACTGGAAACGAGGCATTCCATCTTAGTCCTCACGGGTGACAACGCATCTGCATTTTGATTCGTAATCGAGGATAGATGTAGATGTCTATGGGCCACAGCAACCACTTACCATCAGGTGGACTGTGTGCTCGTTTGTCACCCTATCCTATAAAAAAAAACACACTATAATTACTTTTTTCTCTATCTATATAATTATGAACATATATATTACTGTTTTGTTTCTTGCATTACCCAAGATACCTTATAGTTCACTATTTGCCGGCAAGTGACTTTTCAGATATACGTCAACAATTAATAACACACCACAATTCTAACACGTTCGGATATATTATTGTGTCTTTCCATAATTTTGCAATGAAATTAGAAAAAAAAATTAAATACAATATTTATGGATTTCGGTAAACACATCACTATCACACATAATAAGTTCGATTTTGTTACATTGTAGTTGGCCAGTGGCCCTAAAAGTCTGTAGAACTAGGTATAGGATTCCAGTTAAGCTACAACGCTTTTATTGAGCGGATGCAAATTAATTTTATTTTAGTTCAACAATACTTAGCGATACTCGATGCGTTTAAACATGTTTCGTATCGCTTGCAATTTATTTAAGCGTTTGATGAACTTTGTAGTGGGTAATTCTATAAAAGCGATATCAATTTATAAATTGTGTGCGTACACTTGAAGAGTAGCGCCGGTAAGAGTGAACTCATTTTAACCGCTATTAAAAACAAACGAAGATTCTCTAGTTGTCCCTATATTATACAGTTTTCATATTTTTATTTACGTTCGGGCATATGTGTTTTTATATCGTTTTCCCTTTGTTTATGAAACCATGTTTTAGTTTTTATTAAATGGATTATATTTCAGGGGTCCCATATCAAATTTTATGTACAAAATTTACCCCTAACGGTAGAAAAATAGGGTAGATATAAAGTATTACGAAGTTCTAGTTGTTATTTTAACTTTGTAATACACCCGTTTTTTTTATAGGTTATGGTGACAAACGAGCTGACAGTCCACCTGATGGTAAGTGGTTGCTGCGGCCCATAGACATCTACATCTACCTTCGTATATTCATGCGGTATATTCGATTACGAATCAAAATGCAGATGCGTTGTCACCCCTCAGGACTAAGATGCAATGCCTCATCTCCAGTTAGAAGGGTCTCCGGTTCTCTAGACTCACCATACGAAATACAGCAGCATTAAGCTGTTATTTTACGCTGGTATTCCGTGAGAGCGTGGTCCTACCCCGGTCGAGCCGACCCATTCATTCTACAACTATTCTAGATGCAGCGTGGTATATTATATATAAAACCTGAAAAATTTCGGTATTTATTAACCAACTTATTTAAACTGATATCAACCGGAACTTAATCTGAATCCGTACTGAAAAATGCATCGCTTTCTAGAACATAAATGATGAAATTCGGAATCAGTTTCTTATTATATTATCATACCTACTAGACAACCTCCCTGCTTCAAACGGGTGATTATTGGATCTGGACATGTGCATGCATTACACGTATAAATCTTCCTCTGGAATCATTCTGTGTATTCATGAAAACCACATCAAAATTCGTTGCGTAGTTTAAAAAATCTAAGTACAGACGGCGGGAAGTTTTTTGTACTATGTATTGATACTCAGTTTCCGTTACATTGTATTAAGTAGTGGACTACTGAACGTAGGACTCGCCTATAGATTTGGGATCCCCCTATTTGCCATAATTGCCACGCTTAGAGGGTTAGCAACCGCAGTTTTTTCATTTCGGTTGTAATTTGGAAGACATTGCTGCACAACTCCCGGTTTGTTTTCCTTCATCGCCTCTTTGGACAACAACAGGACGATATGGGATAGTGGATGGTACACCGCCACTACCCGGCCGATCATATACTAAATCTCTGCTGAAATAAAAGCAGTAGAGAAAAGTAAAACTATGCAAATGAAGGAATAATCACGAACGTTTAAGAACATTTATGTTATTTACACGTATCGCTTCTCACAGAGGTAATTAGTAAACGAAATTCGCAAGAAGCTTTTAAAAATCGCATCGCCCCTCAAACTTCGGCGCTGTTAGCGAAGTTGGGCCGCGCGAACTTTCCGAACTAATAAAGAGTAAATTCAAAAACAATTTCCCGTCTAAAATTCCTACTCAGACAACATCGCAACTATGCGGGCTGAATTCATCGTGCTACATACTTACGTCAAGTAATTTTATTACTCGATATTAGCGCTATTACCATTTACATTACCTATAAAGACTATTAATGGTCGAAAACATATCTCTCCCTCAAAGACTACATTATTGGGGTGATCTACAATAGATATATCACGCTTGGCAGGCGTATTGGAGGCGGCATGCTTTGTTTCGAGTCGTTATCAGGAAGATGCTGATGTCCTTCCATCGCCTCTTACATTATCCACGGCATGGTTTGGGGCAGTGAATTGTCTTAAGCCGCAATAGCGCTATATATTGCCAAGAACTTCTATGAAATGAAATACCATGCTTTTAGTAACGATGGTTACATGCTGTGAAATAAAAAAATACGAAAAGAAATGGTGATTCTGGTAACCCTAATATGTTTTATACGTAAAAGTCATACTGCGTCTATATTATGGTTCCAATCGCCGAGGAAAGACCACCCTTTCACAGAATATCAGCGTGAGATAGCAGCCGTTTCTTATAGTGAAGTAGAGAACGGAACACCCTTTTTACTGGAAACGAGGTATTCCATCTCAGTCCTCATGTATCGAGGATGGATGTAAGTTTATGGACAACAGCATTCACTTACCATCAGGTAGACTGTGTGCTCATTTACCACCCTATATCATCATTATATAAAAATTACAGGTATGAATATCAAACACGTAGTAATATCTACTTTTAATTCATCTAAACGATGCCCGCGGAACACGGTTAAGTGAATAATTTGGACATGATTGATCTCTGAAACGTTGCGAAATGCGGGGCATTCGATCGTTTGAGTTATTTGTTAATCAATCGCGTTATTAATGCTTAATTAATTAATCCGACTGCAAAACAGCGCTGTGTGCTGTGCTGACGTTGCTACATTAACAAGATTTTGAAATTTGCATAGATCTAGAGTTCTAGAGTGCATTATGGAGCATCAATATTAGATAAATAATCTGACACATAAATAGAATTTTATTTTAACTTAATCAAGAGTCAGGAATTGGATGACAATAATTAATGAAGCTATATTTCACTTTCATCCGTGCATCAACATAACATAAAACTTTTGTGCTTTAACTCGTACACTCCACAGACTAATATAACAGGTACATTTCGAGTCAACTTTGTATACAGACTATTATGTGTTTGACGCGAACGGTTTGAACAGCCGATCCGCAACTGTTTAGTTTTGTAACGTCGTTGAACGACATACATTCTTTTAGTTTTTTGTTTTTTATGCATTATATAAACCGTTTAGTATTGTGTACCGAGTAACGATGGTGGTAGAGGCGACGGAGGGAAACAAATCAGAAGTCGGGCAGCGGCGTCTTCCTTCCTAATAGTGACTAAAAATAAAAATAAAAATTGCGGTTGCCAACCAGCTTGCCACGAGTGGCAACTATGGTAATTATCCCCCCTATGAAACTGTCTGTGGGGGAGGCCTATTTTCAGCAGTGAAAATTAATTGACTGTAACGGTACAGAACGGCATTATTTAAAGCAAAGCACAAGCCAGTTACTTTCATATTTATCATGGAAGTTGTAATTCTTAAGTATAATCGAGTGCTGCAAAACGACCACCCGATAGAGAAAACTAGGAAACCGATAACGACGGAATCGACTGTACGTGCACTATCATCGATGAAACAGTTTAATCGTCATAAAATTGTCACAAGTACACAACTCGACAAAACAGATTGATCGATTTACTAATTGTAGGTATGCCTTAAACAACACATAAACTCTATATTATAGAGTAAGTATTACAAGATTTTTTATAGAATAATCCTGATAGAAAGTGATTTCTGTGGCCCGTAGATTTTACAACTAAACCACTAAAAAACTACATCTATCCTCAATCTCAAAACAGAATGCAGATACGTTGTCACCCTTGAGAACTAGGTTGGAATGCCTCGTTCCCAGTAGAAAAGGTCTGTGGATCCGAATCGATAGATCGATCCGGATAGAATATGTGTATTGAGTACGTAAAACAAACTGCATTAAATATTACCTTTGAAATTAAGAGAATGAGGGCGCGTTCTGACATTTACCGAGATTAATTGAAATCGCAAGATACCATTAATGTCGCGTCAGTTTAGCGCACGCGACTCGTATAGAGCACGTCCGACTACGACTCAATGGGCAGCCGAAAGTCAAGGACATACTCGAAGACAGCGCGTTGCATGAAAATCGTCTAGAAGTCACCGGTACATGTCATCGTGAGTTTCGTGATAGTAATAAAAACAAGTTCTTAAATCGAATTCGAGTTCACCTATTTTTACTTGGTAGAGCCATACTGCAGCTATAATAACCAATTGTGATAGATTGTAATTACGATAGATTGTGAATGACACTCTCACAGAACATATGAGCGAAATAGCAGCTTAATACTGATGTGTTTCGTATGGTGAGTGTAGACAACCGGAGCCACTTTTCACTGGTAACGAGGCATCTTAGTCCTCAGGGATGACAACGCATCTGCGTTTTGATTCTTAATTGAGGATAGATTTAAATGTCTGTGATGATGTCCATGAGCCACAGCATCCACTCACCATCCTTTATTCCTTACCAGCCTTGTCCGCATGCGTGAAATAGAGTTAATGGTACGCAAACAGGAAACGCGTAGAGAACTTGACTAGCCCTACAGATTGTAATTTTATAGGCTCTCTATGCCCTTCAGACTAGGCGATCTCCCACGGAGAAAAGAAGTCCTACCAAGTAAAGGTTCTCAACTATAAAGAAATCAACTTAGTCAATATTGTCCAGGTAGATATTACGGTCTATGAGTGTCTCATTGAACGTATTTGCCGTAAACGCTACGATTAGCAGTGAATCGGCATTCACACTATTTCAAGCAATTTACTACCAACAGCTTATCTCATTATCATCATCATAAGTACAGCCCTTCGCAAGTCCACTGCTGAACATAGACCTCCCCCAAGGAACGCCACAAAGCACGGTCATGAGCAACCTACATCCATCGACTTCCTGCATGTCTTACCACTCCATATAAGGAGGGGGGGGGGGGGGTCGCCGTCGCCTACAGTTACGAAGTTGCCACTCGAGAAACTTTTTTCCCCAAACGTTGTCGGCTTTCGAGCTATATGGCCGGCTCATTGCCACTTCAGCTCAGTAATCCGTTGGGCTATGTCGGACACTCTGGTTCTACTGCGGATATCCTCATTTCTAAGTTTATCACGCAGATAAACCCCGAGCATAGCCCTGTCCATAGCTCGCTGAGCGACCTTGAGCGTCCTCATACGGCCAGCAGTGAAGGACCACGTCTCAGATCCGTAAGTCATCACTGGCAACACGCACTGGTTGTACAATCTAGTTTTCAGAGTTTGAGGTATAGGTGACGAGAAGATATGTCGCTATCTCCCGAACGCTGCCCAGCCGAGTTGAATCCGTCGATTAACCTCTCGGTCGAAGTTGGATTTACCTAGTCGGACTATTTGTCTCAGATAAACGTACTCGTCAACAACTTCGAGCTCAGTGCTTACAACAACATGATCTATAGCTAGTCTACGTTTTTACATATATTATATCACATATAAGATATCGCTAGCTTTTTGAGGATGATTGCCTCTCCCACGGCATCCTTTGATTTGAATAGGAAACATGGAACATCTGTATATCATAATAACATCTTTACTAACATTTAACATAACATCTTTACTTACATAAGAAAAGTCCGTATTTGATATCGCTCGTGAGTAATGAAGATGTTGATCTGTCAAAGCGAAATTGACATATTACGGAATACCTTATTTATACACTGCCATTTTTCTTATTATCCCCGTGACATTAATTTTATTGTTGGAAGTTGCAATAATAATTAAGTGGATAATTACATTAAATTACTACCGTTGTCATCAGAGCAATTATAAAGAGTTTTTTTTATTAATTTCAAAGTGATTTCAAAATATTATAATATAAAAAATAGTAAGGAAATGGAAGAAATGATGTATCGAATTATTTACAATATGCAGACTTACTGGTTGTTCATTTTTCATATTTTTATAGGATAAGAGTGGCAAATCATCACACAGTCCATCTGATGGTAAGTTTATGCCGTGGCGCGTATACATCTACAGTTCTTCTCGATTAAGAATCAAAATGCACATGCGTTATGGTGACAACTTCGTAAAACATAATCCTATGATGATGTTAGTGAATCTGGAACCAAAAGTCAGTAAAAGCTTTGGTGATGATTTTGCTACATCCTCCAGACACCTTAGAATTATTTAAGCATTCATAGAATCAAGAAAGAAAATTCTCAGACTATTTTGGTTTTCATATAAAACCAAACTACCATAAGTTTTTATTTTATAATTTATGTTCTAAAATTAATACGTCAAAAACATAGTATAGTCATTTTGATATTTTATAATTTATCTATACTACATGTAAATAAAATTGAATTATTTGTTTTATTAAATTTACATATGTTATTAATGTATTTACAGGCATCCATCTCAGTCCTCAGGGGTCACTGAGAATTAAGATGGATGCCTCGTTTCCAGTAAAAAGGGTCTCCGGTTCTCTACACTCACCATAAAAACACAGCAGCATTAAACGCTAGTATACTGTCTCACAGAATAAGTGGTTATGACCCGGTCGAGACGAACCATTCATATCCAACCATACAATAAATGCAGCGTGGCTCTACCATTGTCCATGTAAAATGTATGTATGTAAAAGTAAAACACATCTACGATTTAAGAGAATATCCTACTGAAGATATTTACCTACAGTAGGATATTCCTATTACTTCAATTACTATAGGGGTAACATTTCGTTAAAAAAATTGTGAATTTCAACGGAAAGTCATTAACACGCAACGTGGCCGCGTGGCCGCAGATACAATTTGTCATTACAAAATCTACACAACACAATGAGCACTCTGAAAACAAAAATCGTCGTGCTGCTTTCCCAGGTTAACATGCTCTCAGTACCAGACAACTTTAATTGATCACATTGTATTAGACATAACCTTATATTAAACTGTTTCCTTAGCTCCGACGGTAATAAATGACAATACGGATTTATTCACAGCCCTTTAAAACAGCCCAAATAGCAACTTTAGCACGACGTGATACAATACAAATTGACTTGAGAGCGTGTGAAATTTGCGATCTTAACTTGATACGCGCAATCGGTATAGTGGACAAAAGTTCAAAATCCAATCAATTAGGTTTAAAAGATTTAGAGCTTTGTTACTAATGGATGAAGGATTATAATAATATGAAGGCAAAAGTCGCTTATGGTTCTTTTGCTTTGAACAAGATTCATTCCATAGAACGTCCATTACTAAAGCGTGCGGGTCACACTACATGAATTTCTTTTAGTTTTAATTCAGTTGTTCAGTTGTTATTGTTAACCACACCAACCAGCGAAACTATTTGAAGTTTTAGCGTCATCTTATGACTATATATTTGTTAAAATTGACAACGCCTTTTAGTGTAATACTTATTTCGTGAGGTGTACCTATTTGGAGAGTTTCACACACACACACTTAATTAACAATTATAATTTGAAATAATAAAACTAGAATTTAGAAAAACCTAAACAACACGGATCGGTCCTAGTTGAATATTTTATTTCATCCCGGTGATCCGGATCATTATATTGGTATAAAGTGATTAAGTTATTGTATTGTCATCCGGCAATCCATAAATATCAGTGAAAATTTTCAAGTGAATCGGCCGTTTACTAATTGGTGAAAATTCCATTAAAAGATTCCGTTACATAGATAGAAGAGAGATAGTTAGACGTGAAGCTTATAAAAGCGTCCCTTCGTCATTACCTTGGACACTTTATTATTCTCAAGCATCGATCACTAATAAAAAAAGTGATCGATGTTCTCAGGTCAGTGTGTATTGAAAAACTTCAAATATTTAGATTAGAACGAGTACGATTGTTTCAGAATTCAACTAACTAGGCATTTTCTTGTCTAAGCTTATATGCACTAGAGAAATAATAATCAATACAAACTTACAACTACTCAACGGTTGGCGTATTGTAGACTGAATTGCAGTTTCTATGAAAGTTAAAAAAAACCACTACATAATTCATCTCTTGCATACAAAGCGCTCGAACAAAAACTCATAACAAGCTATAAAATGTAGTACGACCGAAAAAAATATGCTAAAGCAATTCCACCGATAATTACGTACAAAAATTTGAGCGTACGGTCGCCGCCCGTGTGGAACGGTCCGACTCCCACATACCTCATTTGTTACGAGCCACATTATAATCACACATTGTATTGGATAATAAATAGAAAAAGCGACAATAGAAATAACAAGTCACAAACATCATCTAATAATAAAATTATGCCACATTTAAACACACGTTTGTCGGATCCGCGCCGCTCCGCCGGCCCGTTTAATGAACACGCCGGCTTATTTAGTATGGTATGGTATGGATACTTCCGCGTGTGACCTCGCCGCTTTGTCTCCAGTATCGCTCGCCAACTCAATTCCAAGCTATTACAAATAGGAGATCACACCCCTTACCATGACCGTTTAACCGCTTTTTTTTCTAAAATATACCTATGTAATGTCCGAACACACAGTCCACCTGTGGAACATAGACGTCGACATCTATCCTCAATTAAGAATCAAGATGCAGATGCGTTGTCATCCTTAAGGACTAAGATAGAATGCCTCGTTACCAATGAAAAGTGCCTCCAGTTCGCTACACTCACCATGCGAAACACGGTAGCATTTTGATGCTTAATCGCAGACTGATGTAGGTGTGTCTATGGGCCACGACGTTCACTTACCATTAGATGGACTAAACGCTCATTTGTCACCATTATAAAGTAAAATAAAATAAGTATATCATATAATGTTGCCCCTACAAGTCGCTGCTATATATCAATAACTGCAGCCGTATAACAATAGCTCTAAAAGTTTTTTGTTAAGCCAACAATTTATAAACTTATTTTTAATTAATTGAAAAAGATATATAACGACAATTCATTCTATTGTCTAAAAGGAACAATCCATATTCATATTTCATTATAATTAAGTTGGCTCCAGAAAAACTGGACATAGTTGCATGCGAGCAAATAAATTGCATTTTAAATACAGCTATAACATATACATCCGCGAACGCGATAAAATAATCAGTTGAAATGTAATTATAAAAAACGATACAATGGAAAGTCTTCCATTGCGGTCGAAGCAGATGGTGTGCCCAAAGGCGCAACATTGTAACTAATTAAGTTTATACCTTCCAGTTATCTGGAATAAGAAAAGGTAATTTGTAATTAAAATAATTAGGCAATGTGAATCATGAATGAAGCAGCTGAACTAAGGCGTAAAGTTATGAACGAAGTCACTGTTATTAAAGCAGTTTTATAAAATGTATTTATGAGGATATACTGAATATATTATTAAATTAGATAAGAGCTGTTTATGCACAAAGCTATAAAGATTCAAATAATTGCACATGTGAGGAGGAATTCAAAAAGTGGCAACACAGAATCGTAAGCGTCACTCCGCGGCGCGTCTTACGCTCGGACGTTACAATGTAAATTTGTTACGAGTCCGGAACGCCTCGGCGCGCCGAAATCCGGATCGATAGTTGGAGCGCAAACAAAGTTGGTTTCCATGCAGACGGTGCAGAGTGCTCGGTGGGCTCTTGTATTTTTAATATGCCCCCTCCCGGCGCCCCCATTTTAACATAATATAAAATTATAAACGACATGAATCACGATAATGCGGAGCGGGGCTGGCGGCCAATTCACAACTTCGCCGAGGCAGGCCCTAGCCTCCCCGGCCGCCCTCCCCCGCGCACCGCTGTCATAGCACATACCCCAGCAGTAGAACCATTAGAAATATTTGCATGTAATTACTAATTACACACTACTTGCATCCGAATTCGAATAATTTACGATATAGATAGCATTATGTATTAGGTTAGTGATAAAAGTCAAGTGACTTAATTTATATGAATTGTTGAAATCGAAATCAGAAGCCACTATAAATAAATATTTTCTTTATTTTGTATCTATGATAAGTGAATTCAATTTATAGTCCTAAATATGTATATTATATTTTAAATACTACATACTCATACTAAGATCTACTACTACTATCGATTATCGTGAAGAAAAAAAATGTAAAAACTGGTTATTTATATACTGCGAATGCGATTGTTTTTTTTTTACATATTTGCTGCTATATTATGTAAGGTTAAAGCAAGGTTAAATAATTCTAACATATTTGTCTACATTATTCTATTTAAAACTTTTACAATTGGCGGGTTTTACCTTTAGGCATTCTCTACCAGGCAAATAAATACGAGGTAAGCAGAAACACTTAAGGTGCCGTAATTAAACCAATCAATTTGTTCCGCATACCACCAGTTCGAACTATTCAAGTACTAGCTAATAATAAGTCAAAAAGTATTAAACAGCGTGCTCTCATTTATGGGTAAGACCTTTATCTGTAATGTAAATGTTAGTCAGATAGTAAGTGTGTGGCCCACTGGTGTCTACATCTATCCTCGATTAAGAATTTAAATACAAATGCGTAATCACCTCGTTCTGCTAGTTAAAAAAAAATTCCGAATGTTATGAACAGCGTTTTAGAGATTGGACTTGGTAGTTGCGCTACTGTAGTCTGCACTGTGGCACCCACCCCGCGCAACGCCGGCAAAAAGAAAAGTTTTATTTTTATAAGACAAGAAATTTATTATAGCTGATGCTCGTGTCGGTTTCGCATTTCTTCGGAAATAGAACGCAAAATGAACCGCTCGCATCGACCCGAGCCCGCGAAGCGCTTCCGCCGTGAGGTTCCGAAAATTTGTTACTTATAATCTTGACTTATGATATATTATCATAAAATCGTATAACATAGTTTACCATTTATACAAAAAAGAAAAATCTTTAAATTTTAATATCAACTAATTAGTACAAATTATAAAATAATATGCAATAACTGTATTCGAAACAAAATAATACATTGAAATATCATCTACATTGTTACATCATTGTCGTTTGCCGTGGCCGTGTCACACTGTAACTCAATTATGGTTTGTAGCACAGAATAAATAATAGTACTACGTACTTGTAGCGAAAGGAGATCGGCTCGACCAGAGCAGGACCAACCTCTCAGAGAGAATATCAGTGCAAAATAGTAACTTAATGCTGCTGTGTTTCTATAAGTGGGTGTAGACAACCTTAAAGAGTTTTACTGGTAATGAGACATTCGATTAAGAATAAAATTTGATTGATTCTTATTTTATTTCGGGTATAGGTGTAGATATCTATGGGCTCAGCATCCACTTACCATTATGTGGACCGTGTGTTCTCGTTTTCTTATTCTAAAAAATACAGTCGTTCACAAGTCCTGTATTTCTTACCTCGTCTTACCAAATCATACTTATACATCACATGGTAAGCGAAGCCCAGAATCAACCACTTCTAGTATGCTCAAAATGCTTGCAATGCCAAATAACGCCGGTATAAGCCAAATATAACCTTTATTGCAGTTATTTTGTAACCGAAGACTCGTATTAATGGTGATGGAGCATCTCATTTCAGTTCTTAATGGTGTCAGTGGTGACAACGCATCTGCTTTTGATTATTAATAGATGATGGATGTAGATGTCCATTGTGCACGATGTCCACTCACCACCAGGTGGACTGTGTACTCATTTGTCATAGTTTTCATATAAAACTTACTGGCTTATAAAAAGTGAACAAAAAACTACATGTATGAAATATATTTCACATTTTTATTATTAATATAAACATCAGCCAAGCGGTAAGAATACGTGCTGGACTTGATGAATAACGTTAAACACTTATGTATATAATATAAAAACACCACAGTAAATTTATGTTATCTTTATATTAATTACTATAGAATACATTAAACCACCTTAACCATAAATAATGTATATATTTTTATACTCTGTGGTTGAACATAAACAATTAGCCATACACTGCTTCGAGGAAACCATAATATATATTCATTGAATAGTTATAATGAATAACACATTTGTAATTATATTCATAATGTAACATTAAAATAAAAATATTAAGGCGCTCTTGCAGTTAGTACTAAAGCGGGGAATATTTTAGAAAAACAACGCAAGTCCAACCCAAAACGTGTCTCAGCGGCAAGCGCTTGACTTCATCGATTTTGTTTATTTTTTATGTCATAAGTTAAAAATATAAACGAGTGTAGCAATTGTGTCCTCAATCAGACCTAAAAATAAATAGCTTTTTTATATATAACATTTAAAGTTTCACTATGGTATCTCGCTCGGCAAGATACGTATAAAAAATAAAAATCGATTTAGCGTCACATGTATGATTTTTAAAATCATGCCAGTAAACATTGTCAGCGTTTTTGTCTTCACATTTCACTTTTCCACGTGTTCCAGCTTTTATTTTAAAATATTTTGCGCTACATTTATATTTATGTACGTAGATTTATAGAGTAATGATTTCTTATATTTACGCGAGCACTACACATTGATTAAAACTACTTTTACGGATCTTATCGCGTTTAATTATACTTTAATTATTTTTATTTTTAATTCCCGACGTTTCGGGTGTTTTCCAGCACTCATGGTCACGGGGGACTGAGGTGACTGACGTCCCGATGTCATTGTTAAACCCGGAGTACCTTCAGCTTTTTTAATTAGTACTGTTTAATTAATTTAGTTGCATAGATCGGACCATAAACAATAATTAAAAAAAGCTGAAGGTACTCCGGGTTTAACAATGACATCGGGACGTCAGTCACCTTAGTCACCCATGACCATGGGTGCTGGAAAGCACCCGAAACGTCGGGAATTAAAAATAAAAATAATTCAATTCAACTTCGCCTTAACAACTTAATATCGCAAATTGTTTAAAATATGTAAAACCGGGCAAAATTTAAAATTATTCCCAACAAATAACGCGGAAGCCAAACAAACAGTTTTGTTCAAAGATAACTCGCTTAATAAGAATTTTAATTAGGATGTTTAGCATACTTTATGTATGTTGAGACCGCGTTAAAAATGAAATATTGAAGCGACTTGAATTTAAATTCTTAAACATTTTGATTGTCTTTTATAATTACTTCGTTCTATATCGACACCATTAGTAATTAAGGTATTACTAATTCATATCTAATTTTACATATTAAATTTCGTGTTAGAACGTTCTTAGAATATTTCATAAATATTCGGTAGTTTCAAGTCAGTTGCGATAATTGCCACAGAAAAATAAGCCTTACATTCCATACAGAATACGGATGAGAAGTTTGATCGATACTATAAAGTGCACAATGTTGCCAGTTTGACTTCTTACGAAGTGCTTAAGTTTACATAGTTTTAAATCTAACTAACTGATTGCCACACTTGAATAAATTCTTCTTACGATATAAACATGCTTACCACAGTTTAATAAATAATGTTACTGCGCAAACTTTACTTTTTAAAATACATTCTTTTGGTTAATTCAACGTAAACATTCTTAAAAATGTATTTTTATCAGCATAAATATTACCAACGCCTAGCCTGATATGACTAAATGCAAGACATTTCATCAACACATTCAACTTATATTTATACGAAGCGAGTGCAAAAAAGTCATCGGCTCACTCGGTAAGGTTTCGAATGGACACACCGGAGCCTTAGCCGACGCGCGGCTCGTTGCCCGTCTGCGTCTGAGTTATTGCTTGTTACGTGTGTTTCCTCGCCATAAGCGACAAAGTAAAAACTTTCCGCCTGTCCACCGCGCTGCTAAGCTAATTGATTGAGGGACCCATCTACAAACACGTTAGCAGCTAAGTTGTCCAACTTTTGATGCGTCAGCTCGTGACACTAGTGATGTCAATTCACTTTTTATTAGCATTTAAAAGATTTTCTATCCTTTCACAATTATTAGTAATTGAAGTTTTCTTTCTCGCACAACTTTCTCGTGGAATCAACTACCACCCGGCCGATACCACTTAAGGACCTTCAAAACAAGAGCCTACTCCCTTTAAAAAGGCCGGCAACGCATCTGCACTTCCACTGGTGTTGCAGTTTTTCATGGCGGTAGTCAGTTACCATAAGGTGAGCCACATGCTCGCTTGTCCCCTCTTATGTATGAAAATAATCGATACCGAAATTGTTTTTGCAAGTTTTTCAGAAACGATTTAGTTTTAAGTTCTTTCCTAAGCAACAGCATTTACGTTTCTTAGGTTGCCGGTCTAGCGAACACGAGGTCGGAGAATGAGGTGTAAGACCTCGTGAGGATGGCTCTAAACCACTAGAGGTTGTTTCGAAAAATTAAAATGAATGCATAATGTTTAATGCCAATATAAATAAATAAAGTTGAAGTTTCTGTTTGTAATGTGGAAATATCAGTTTTTTTTAACTAAATGTATATGAAAGTATAGAGGGTAGATACTTATAACAATAAAACAATTGTCCTTTTGTTCCGATTAATCTCCGAAATCATCGATTTAGCAAGACCTTAACTAGAAGATAGCTAATGTCATAAGGATTACTTTAGTTTTTTTTTTATTTTAGAAAAATAATTAGTGTTCCGTGCAGTGGCGTAGTGTAGGAATATCCATTACCTCACATCATCCCGCGGGGGTCGTAAAACGCGACGGAGGAAAATGAATCAGATGGGAAGCAGCGTCTTCCTAATAAAGACCAAAAATAAAAAACTGCACTTGCCAACCCGCTTGCCAAGCGTGGCAACTATGGCAAATATCCTCCCAATCTATAAGGGAGGATTATGTTCAGTAGTGGACATTGATAGGGTGTAACAGTAACAGTACGGTAAAAAATCAAAACTCATGAAAGACTAGACGTAATAAATTACATGCGGGCGAAGTCGCGGAGTACAGCTAGTTTTATATACCTAAATATGAACATTGTACATCTATGATATTCAAATTTTATATGTATTCCCTTAACTCTTTCGATGTATATTTGAACACAAACTCCGTCAACTTTAATCCTAAAAATCTACAAAGGCCATATTAAATATACCTTCGGTTGAAGCTAGCCTAAGGTACTCGTAAGGTAACTCATAATTATCTCTGTACAGGTTAATCTTAAAAATATTTGAAGCGTTTGTAATAAAACTTCACAAACAGAAAGGGAGCACTAACCCTTCAATGGGCAGACAGTCGGATCCGACCAAGACGATATTCCGTCAAATCCCAAGCGATCGGATCCAACCACACCCACCCACAGCAATATAACCCATAAAAACTTATTTTTAAAGACTACTTTTCTATGAACTGTTGTCTGTGAATGTTGTCAACGTTTCAGCTGGGGATTGAGGGATTTGGTAGACTATTTAGTAACCTGTGGCACTACCAGATGGGATCTAGGTTATATTATATTAAACAACCTGAAGGCTTAAATTTTTCGATTATATTAGATCTAAAATAACACCACATTATTAGATCGTTCTTCGCTTAGCCGAAGCCACGGCGGGTCGCTAGTTGTATCTCTCTGTCATCAATCTTACAAATTTAAATGAACAACGTTTTTGCAAAGCATGTTATAACATATTAAACAAAATATATTTACCTTCAAAGGTTAGCAGACTCATGAATATAGAATTAGTTTTAATTGTCTCGCATATTATTCTCGTGTACATTCGTGCCCAGTGAGCTGAACCATTCTTCTAATACATTCAATATGGTCGGAAATAATGCAGGCGTAAAGCGTTGCCATCATTTTAGAATCATACTATTTATAACAAGTTCATAATATTTGAAAACGGAACAACTCCCGTATCTATTGTTGTAAACTGTGAAGAGTTATTGCAGAAGAGCATCTGTGTAGGTGCGAATTTCCTACAATATTATAAGATCTTTGTAACGCACAGATTATATAGTAGTACCTAGGAACTATATTATTTCAGTGTACACATAGAAAAAATGTCAATTATTTCACTATAACTTTATGTTTTAATTTGACATAAACAAATCATAACTAAGGCACGTTAAGGTACCTTAAGCTTTGCCGCCCTATAGAACCAAAGCTAGGAGGAGGACAGTAACAAAAACATAAAGCCGTATACTATAACTAATATATTAAGAAAGAAATAGCAAACGAGCTTTGGTAATATTTAAAAAACTAACTACACTCTAATTAAAAAACTAACTACACTCTACACAATACTAAAATCGACTAAAATATTCACTATAATGTCAACTGTCAAAGTGACGTCGATAAAGCAGCACCATTTTGACCCTTTATTATGTGATTGATTACTGAAGAGCTGTCGTATCACAGAGCCATCTATGCAAATAAAGCTGTAGATTTTGCGTAACAAGAAAGTGACCATATTAAACCGAATGACCATATTACCTTCACGTACTATATAGGTACATATAACACTGGGGAACGTTAAACTTTAAGTTAAAATTGAATTATTTTTTGTTTTCTTTGCCTCATCCACTTATGCATCCACTTACATAAACACATAATCAAAATATCCCCCATGTTTTCCTTAGCTGCCTCACTTGGCAACTCTAGTCTATTATTGCTACTGATTTCGATTAGGTAGTGAATATCATTACATCGCCATTACAAGTGTCATCGGCGTCTTTGCACGTTATCACTTATCTGTTTATAATTTAGTAAAAAGTCAATGGCAATCGCAAAAAATATGTTCCGAATTTCAACGAACTTTGCCGAAGGCTATTCGAGCGCGGCCGAGCGGCGAGCATAGTGCCAGCGAGCGAGTCGTACATACCGTCAGTAATTGCCAAAGCCGCTATAATTGTACTTGAAATTACAACTACACGAGTGACACCAATCGTGTCCGTTTAAAGTATTCATTATTAATATATTAATTCGCGGTAAAACAGGTTTCAGGTCGAACCTCCCGTTGCCGGAACGCGCTTCGAGTCGGCGGACTTACCGCATCCCGCTAATTTCACCATTTCTATGCAGCTCATGGTAGCGCCAATCATCTGACGAACACTGCCATTCAAAGCTATAGTTAATTTTATGGAAAATATTAATTACAGAATTTCTCTACCGTTACAATCTGTTAAAGTGCACTGCTGGACATAGGCCTCGCCCATCGATTGCTTCATAGAGGAGGATATTTGCTATAGTTGCAATGTTACAATAAGTTCACCTCTCAGTGGGCCATGTGCTCCTGGTAGATTATGTTATATACATCCATCCATTACTACCTATCTATTAAAAAGTCTACTGCGGAACATAGGCCTCCCCCATAGATTGCTTCATAGAGGAGGATATTTGCCATAGTTGCAATGTTACTGTTGATTTAATAAGTTCACCTCTCAGTGGGCCATGTGCTCCTGGTAGATTATCTTCTATACATCCATCCATTACAATCTATAATTACAGTCCACTGCTGACAATAGACCTTCCCCATAGATTGTCTTATAGTAGAGATATTTGCCATAGTTGCCAAGATTCGCAAGCGCAATGACAACCGATTTTTTTGTCGCTATTTGGAAGATACTGCAGTCCATATCCTGACTTGTTTCTCGCTTCTTACGACACCCACAGGATGATATGGGTGATGTGCTATCAATTACAGAGAAAGGATAACAAAAATAAAGTAATAAAATATGAATAAAACTGAAGCTATACATACATAACATCAAGTATTCGTTCATGTGAACTTTACTTAACATGTTTAGTTTTTATATAATTTCTTTGTTAATTATTGTGAGCACCCTTGCATGTTTTATGGAAGCCAAGAGAGGTAGTAAATAGGCATCTTGTCTGATATTGATATATCATTACTCTCGGATTCATGATAATTTCTAATGAACCAGGCTGGGCTTCACATCTAGATAGCTAAGTATATTAATAATATAGAGTTTCATCGTACATCGCTTTCAACATTGACTCCGTAAACAACATTTATGGTTATAATATAAATCGTATTAATAATGAAATTTACAATCCACGGCAACAGTGCGCGGTCGCTAAAATAGGTCGAGGAAAATCGGGAGTGAGACTAAAACAATGCGAAGCGAACACGAGAACCGTAAATTATTTCGCCCGTTACGCGAAACACCCGAAAGTTACAACGAAACGCGGCAGACGTCCGAAAAAAATACCGCCTCACTAAATAAAAAAATTCATACGGCAAATTTTTATTATTACAACATTTTATTTATCATCTAAATCGGCGTTTACGACGGCGAACAATGCCGGGCTCCGTACCAAACAAAAGTGGGACGCAAATAAAGAAAACAATAAAATTAGAATACATAAACACATAAAACGGCGTCGGAACGTTCGCGCTGCGGCGGCGCATGCGCGCACTACCGCACATTACGCCAAATAAATTAAAATCAGCGAGCTCCACGACTCGCAGACATGTCAATTTTTTAATTACTGGTGTAGCTAGCACCGGCAAACGTATTCAGCCTATGCATCCATCTCAATACCTACTAACATGTCGAAACTGTAAATTTAATAAAGTCAAAAAAGTTCAAATTCTCATAACCTGACTAGGCCAAGACGTTTTCCCATGATAAAGGTAGGGCTTCCTTTCTGTCTACTGTCCAAATACTCAGACTTTGATCAATTTTAAGATGGCGTTAAATCTCGTGCTGTCTTAAGTCAAAGTGACTGTGTCACCACGAGACACCACGAGACTTAAAATTGAGTAGTGTTTGAGTATATATCGCCATAAGTCTGTTTCGGTCGTCCATACGTACCATTAAGACGTACCATTCTCGTAACTATTTCTGTCGGCAAGCAGTCTATAAATAGCTATGTTCCGGTTTAAGGGGTAACACCATCTTAGTCCTCAGGGGATACAAAATCGTCTATGGCTTTACTTGTTTGAAGTTCCCTAAGGCTTTATTTGTTCAAACAGCAGCACATTTATCATTAATATAATAAAAAGTTAATAAACAAAGAAGTTGCTATAGATTTCTTAAAGTATATACATTTGTGGCGTGTACAAAACGAATGTACTCGTAGTTCAATGCGGCGTAAACAAATTGATTACAACATTAATTAAGATCTTTAATGGTTTATCGATCCAGGAATTAACACTTAATCAAGGATATGGTGGGTCATGCGTTTAAAATTTAACTTAACACCGTTAATCGTGATAAACTTAAGAACAAATCGGAAAAAATGTAACGCGTAAATCTAAAAAAAAATCCAGGACTTGAATGCAAATGCAGTGCCAACATTTGGCTCTGTCCCCGTCACTTAACTTCAACAAAAATTCGTGTCTATAACCGAACGATACAGTAATGGTGACAATTGGTTGTTAATTTAATTGCTAATCGATGAGTGTTGTCCACTTTTATACCGAAACTGTCACAAACTGTTTGCTGTCACGAAAGCATTGTGATACATCGATTATTAGGCACGGAAAGTTAAACGTTGAATTGTCACAAAATACCTCTCCAGGAATGACTATAAAATTGATTTCGAAAGACCTGAGTCCCGAACATGTAGCAGCGGCGGCAGCGACGACTTAGCGTCAGTTGATCTGCATCCACTTGTGACTTTCCTGGTGGTGCTAGTATCGCGAAGAACTTAACGAGTAAATCACAACAATCGTGGACTCCACGAACTGTGAAATGTATACGATGTACGTACGTACTACGTAGGTATCTCACAAATTATATCGGTGTTTTAATATAGATACTAAATCTTTCTGCCGAAATGTTTGTAATTGTAACATGTAACCATCGTAGCAGTGCTTTGTGCCATTCCTTGGGGGAGGGTTATGTTCTGCAGTGGACTTGTGAAGGACTGTAATAATGATGATGATGATGACGATGAGTGTTCGTAAGACGAGTGCTATTATTAAACAAGGCTTGCAGACTGCATGACGAAGAATTTATTACCCATTATTATTAATTTATTATTTTAGTTATTTTTATCTATTCAAGGCCAGTATTTGACTATGATTGATTGTTTAGTAAATCTGTACAAGTTAACCTAACCGTTTTTACAAAATGGAATTGTGGTTAAAAAAATGTCATACAGCTACAGCGTATATATATATATATATATATATATATATATATATATATATATATATATATATATATATATATATATCATAAGCGACACGAGTTTAACAAGTATATTATAGTAAGATAATTCACCACTTAAACGACTGGTGACGAATTTGGCCTTTTGAGTAAATATAATTTTGGTTTTTAAGATAAGAGGATAGCTTCAGGTTAGTGCATTCAGTATCCTATAGTGCTTATTCTCAACCCTTTTCTCCTTCATTTTTTATACAAGTAAGCTTGCAAAACGAGCACAGATCATCTGCGGGTTCAGCCGAGTTGCCTTTCTACAAACTTTAACTGTACTGTATCTTACGGTGAATGAAGACATCGTGAATATCAAAAAATATTACGAAGATAGTGAAGTTTGCCAACACGCATTGGGGCATGGAACAGGGCAGTGGCAGTGCAGCGGTAATTTACCTGTTCTAAAATGCTATTAGAAATGAGAGAAAGCCCAGCGGTGGGAATGAGTGTATATAGGCTGAAGCATTACTTACTTTTTACTTTACTATTTAGGTTTATTATGTTTAAAACAGTTGATTACAAGAACAAAGTGTCCGTTGTTTCTACTCTGTACGTTTGCTACTACACCCGACAAGCCACAATACAAGTATAGGAGGTTTAATGAATGGCACCAGAGCGGTACGCTGTCAGCGACCTACTTAAGTTGTAGCCCTTTCCGATTTTGACTAAATGATATACAAGCAAGCGGCGCGGCGGGCCGCTCTCATTCAATGTAAATCTTGCCATTCGTGGGCAGCTTAAGGACCACCGCGAACAGAGCGGCTGCAATAACACACCGCAATTCCTGTGTCGCAATAAAAGGAATAAAGCTGAGCAACAATACTAATCGCATACAAACAGTTGCCACGTGTGTGGACACCCTAATCCATTACATACTAAATGTAGTAAAGCAGTTATTGTAGAAGCAACATGTGAACACAACCTTCACTAAATTGGACTTTATAATACACGTCCTAAGGTCTTATTAGATATGAAATATGCAAAGATTTGCACGAGATTGGATATTGTGCTATATATCGTTGACTTAAAGCTGTGTTTAGGAAAGACGCATAAACACATCTCAAGTACCATTGTCGTTCCCGAGTGTACAATCACGAAAAAAAAAACACGTAACATAATTTAATTTTATTCTATGACCGTGGGGGAGAAAAACGAAAATGGTGCTTTATTGTAAGCAAAATCTGTTGACAGAGCTCAGATAGTGAGACTCTATTTTACAAACTACGCTACACGCCAGTACCTTTAGAAGTATTAAAGTAACCGTAACGATACTGTTAAAAAAAGTGATCTACGAGTATTTAATGATTTCTTATATTTACGCGAACACTACCTACACATTGACTAAAACTACTTTTACGGATTTTATCGCGTTTTATTTACTTTGACGTCGAGACGTCAGTCACTTCAGTCCCCCGTGACCATGGGTTCTGGAAATCATCCGAAACGTCGGGTATTAAAAATAAAATAAATAAAACGCTATAAAATCCGTAAAAGTAGTTTTAATCAGTACGAGTATTTTTTTAATATTCGATTTGTTAATACATAGTTGGAAAACGTTTTCGGTTAGTGTAAATAAAGTAAATCCCTTTGATCTTGAAAACAACAACACACATATCTGGCGTTAATTTTGACATTTAGAAGATTTTCGTCTCGTAGTTTCGTAGATAAAAATCTTGAAACAATTTTTTAAATTACTGCTCATTGTAGCAAGTGAAATAGTCACCAAAATTTGCTAGTAAAATATTGACGCCAAAAACTTTTTCACCCAAGTGTACCGAAGCAGTAACTGCGTACACTTGTATCAGATAAAATTATTCAAATGATACGATCTATTGTGTTTCAGAAACAATGATAAATAATATTATTAATACATATGTATAGTAAATATTTATGTAAGTGGGCTCTTGATAGCGTACCGAGGGGCTGCGAACCGTTTTAAATTCTATACTAAATTACAATATATATTTAAACATTTAATACATACATGCATAAAATGAAATATAAAAATTATTACACATTTAAAGGCATTAAGTGGAAATATACTTACATCGAGCGTAATGTTTCAGGGCTATACGTTGAAGGTAAATCTACAATTTACGACATTGGCAGAAAGGAAACATAATGCAGAATGGAAGAAATACGAGAAACAGAATATTTCGAGAACATGCGACTAACCTCTCCATAACATCACAGAAATATTAGATTAGCCAGCTAGGCTGCAAAACACTTGTGTACAAGTGTGAGTTTACTGTTTGAAAAAAAATTTACATAATGGAATGGAAACATTGATGTAGACAAATAGCTTATGCGGTCATTTAATATTAATTCTGTAGTATGGTGATTCTGTAGATGGTTCGAAGTTTTGACAGGCAGGTTCTTAACAAATGGCTCTTCGGCGCGGTACAAGGTGAAAACAAATTTTGAAATGCAAATCCTCGCTCGTCGCCATAGGTATATATGTGACATCGCCAAGATGTTTTCGCCGCGATCTATTTTTGAAAGATGTTATCAACCTCTTAAATATTGACGACTTTCCGGTATAATATTTCGATCGATCGAAAATCGATAGGATTATGGAATTACCTACGACTTTTGATGATAATGTATTTCTAAGAATTGAAAACGCGTGCTATATGATTTAATAAATAAGTATACGCGAATACATTGAATAAAACAAATTTTTAAGCTGTAAGTGCTCGAAACGTCGAGAATTTACAAAGTTAAAATTAAACGTGAAAAAACCCGTTAAATTTTGTTTTATTCAACGCGACTAATCTTTTAGATTTCTATTATATAGAAGAGGAGGTAAGCGAGCGTACGACTGGTACAATCCACCTGTAGGTGATTGATCACCGCTAGTGTTGCCAGGTGTCCCGATTTGCGCGGGACGTCCCGATTTTCAGGGGTCTGCGGACGCGTCCCGATTCGTACCTGATCGGGACCCTAAATGTCCCGATAAATCGAAAAAATATATTAAAACATAATCAACGAAAAATATAATTTTAATAAAATATAAATAATTTACATAAATACTCTATTCTTCTGAAGTGCGTCAATTACACTTAAAGTACAATTTTATTTTAAAATTTCCGCTAGTCCAGCAAGACTGATTACTTGTTATGTAAGATTAAATACATATTTAATTTAGATAATATGATACTATACATGCACTAGTAGTTTAAAACGCAATAAATTAAATCCTGATTTAAAAACACCTTGTTTTTTTTGTTTGTCTCTCTGCTATCTGCAATCCTATTTCCCGATTTTTTTGACCTCATGTACCAATTTATAAAAAAAATCAGGCAACACTAACCACCGCTACCCATCAATAACCGATGTGTTGTAAAATGGTACCAGCACAGTGCATAACTATTATGTATATAAAATGTCAAATATAAAATGTTTAAATAATGATACTCGTGGCTTTTGCTATATCTATAGCTTACTGCTGGAAACGCATCTTCCACTAAGTTTCCACTTAATTGATAAAAAAAGGCCTAACGCTTAAGTCCTCAGTTTGTATCTTTATCACAATAAAGTGTTAAATATAACCAAAAACGTCTTAAAAACGACTGAGTGTTTTTTTAAACCAATCACTAACAAAAAATTGAGATAGTACCTTTTACGTTTTCTTTGGGGAAGGCTAGGGGGGGGGGGGGGCACATTCATTGGTGGAGTCTGTAATGATAATAATCTTTACGCGCGGTTATACTTTCTTCAATATTATTAATATTAATAAATACCTATTAACGTTCAAATGTAAATTTTTACCATGCATTTATTTTAATGTTATTTTTTGTTTCTAAAATTTTAAGTAATTTTAAAGAAAAGAATTAATTTTATTGTATAAATTTCTCCAAATTGTACGAGTATTACGCAATACTCCTTTTTTACCTTCCCGCTAAGAAAATTGAAAATTTTCAAAAATAGGGAAGTTATTGGTTTCAACCCGATTTTCGAAAATCTAGTTTTCATCAGATCACGACGTTAGGAAAGGAAGCTATTCCGACTAATTTCACGCGAACGTCCGTACGGATGTATGTATCTATGTGCGTGTGTGTAAAAGTATGTAACTTGATCGATTGAAATGCGGTTTGCGGTGTTCTAAAAATCTCAATGTGAAATAGGTTTGGTGATAATGTGAACTAATTCGGACGAGTAGATTTAAGAAATCTCAAAAATAAAAATGTTGTAAAACTGTTTGTTTGGAATAACCTTTAAATGGCTTTACCGATCGATTTCAAAAACTAATCAGCTCTTAACCTCAAAAAATGACGTCAAATTCCGTTTGCGAAATTTAATAATCGGTTCATTTGTTCGTGAGATATCGAAGGAAAAAGAATTTGAAAAAAAAATGTTTTTTTTTTTAACATATCTTCGAGATTTCGCAACATAATTTGGTGAAATTTGGAGCGCTTTGCATTTGAAATTAGCGGCAAGTTCCGGGTATGGTCTGTAGGGTCAACCAATTTTTTTACTTACTATAAGGCAGTGCTTACCAACAACCTGCAGCTGATAAGAGCTGGTGGTAAGAGGTGACGAAGCCCTAGACGGTAAGTCGAACTGCTATAACGTAAACACATCTTATTTACTCATGCCTTGAAGAACCCAAGGTTATAATCGGAAGGAAAAACGGACTTTACGTTAGTCGCTGCCTTTATTAATGCGAAAACTGCGTCAACAGATTATAGATATAGGCTATAAAAAGAAATTATGATTTATGTGTAAAATGAAAGATGTAACTAGTAATTACTTTTGTTTATATTTTTGAGTTAAATTTTTAGACACGATTTGAGGTTAACTCAGATTTTTGGGCCGGAAGTCACGTCAGTAACGTTCAGTCAAATCTATTTTTATAGAATATGGGTGGCAAACGAGCACACAGTTCACCTGATGGTTACATTTATCTCCGATTAAGAATCAAAATGCAGATGCGTTGTCACCACTAAGGACTAAGATAGAATGCCACGTTTCCATTAAAAAGTTTCTCAGGTTCTCTCTATACTTACCTACCCAATACATCAGCTAGGCTTCAGTTTTACGCTGGTATTCTGTGAGACCGTTGTCCTTCCACGGTCGAGTCGACCCATTCGTGGTATAACCACGATGGGACTGCAGATCACGTGTCCCTTTTTTTTTATAGAAGAGGGGGCAAACGAGCATGTGGCTCACCTGATGTTAAGTGACTACCGCCGCCCATGATCAACTGCAACACCAGGGGAATTGCAGATGCGTTGCCGGCCCTTTAGAAAGGAGTAAGCTCTTTTCTTGAAGGTCCCCAGGTCGTATCGGTCCGGAAAAATCGCCGGTGGTAAATTATTCCACAGAGAGGTTGTACGCGGAAGAAAACTCCTTTTGAAACGTACAGTGGTGGACCGCCAAGCATCCAGATGGTGTGGATGGTATCGGGACGTTTGCCGCGTAGTGCGTTCACGAAATTTGGCGGCTGGGATTAATCCGAACAATTCCTCAGAGCACTCTCCATGGTATATGCGAAAGAAAATGCAAAGGGATGACACATCTCTTCGCAGTGCCAGAGAATCGAGCCGATCGGAAAGCACTCGGTCGTCGACGACTCGAGCCGCTCTGCGCTGGATGTGGTCAAGTGGAAGGAGCTGGTACTGGGGAGCCCCAGCCCAGAGATGGGAACAGTATTCCATGTGCGGCCGAACCTGCGCCTTGTAAAGTTGCAGGCGGTGTGCCGGCATGAAATACTGCCCCGCTCTGCTGAGCACGCCAAGCTTTTTAGAGGCCAATTTGGCCTTCCCTTCCAAGTGACCACGAAACTGCACGTCACTCGATATGTCGACGCCGAGGATTCCGATACTGGCTGAGGCAACAAGGGGAGTGCCTTGAAACTGAGGGGATACGACAAAGGGGTTCTTTTTAGCGGTTAACGCGCAAACTTGTGTCTTCTGGGGGTTAAACTGGACTAGATTTAGTCGCCCCCAATCCGAGACTCTGTCCAGCAGAGACTCGACTTCAGACACAAGTTTGTCCCGGCACTCGGAGACGTTTTCCCGAGAAATATTGGCTCGGCCGGTGTAAAGAGCATCACCAGTGCTGTCATCTGCATAGCAATGAATGTCACGGATCTGCAACATATCATTGATATGCAGAAGAAACAGCGTTGGCGATAGCACGCAGCCCTGTGGAACACCAGCATTAATAGGCTTGCAATCGGAGCTTGCACCGTCTACAACGACCTTGATGCTCCGATCTGCAAGAAAACTGGTGATCCAATCGCACAATTTCTCGGGAAGCCCATAGGAAGGGAACTTCGAAAGAAGCGCTTTGTGCCAAACCCGATCGAAGGCCTTCGCAATGTCCAAACTAACGGCCAATGCCTCCCCCTTGGACTCTACTGCCTCCGCCCATCTGTGAGTTAGGTAGACCAGAAGATCACCAGCTGACCTACCACGGCGAAAACCGTATTGGCGGTCACTAATCAGCTGGTGATCCTCAAGATACCTCATGAGCTGGCAGTTTACAATGGACTCCATTGTTTTGGAGAACAAGGAGGTGATGGCGATAGGCCGGTAGTTGGACGGGTCTGAGCGGTCGCCTTTTTTAGGGATCGGGTGGACGAAAGCCGTCTTCCATGATTTTGGGACTACGCCTAGGGAGTAAGAGTACCGGAAAAGACGCGCTAAAACGGGTGCCAACTCTGGAGCACACGTCCTCAGCACAATTGGGGGGATTCCGTCAGGCCCACTCGACTTGTGGATGTCCAGGGAGAGGAGTGCTTTGCGAACCGAGCGCTGAGTGAACTGCACTTCCGGCATGGAGCACTCACACCGCGGGATGGTCGGCGGCGTACTCCCCCCATCATCGAGAGTCGAGTTAGACGCAAAGAAAGAGCCTAGAAGATCGGCTTTCTCCTTTGCGGTGTGGGCCAGTGAGTCGTCCTCCCTGTGCAGAGATGGAAGAGATGGCTGACAGAAATTCCCCTGGACAGCCTTGGCGAGAGACCAGAATGCACGGGTTCCAGAAGGAAGACGAACTAGTTTCTCGCCAATTCTGCCTATGTGCTCTGACTTTGCCTTGGCAATGACTCTTTTGAAGGACCTAGAGGCGGAATTATACTTCTTTTTTAGAGCGCTGGTGTTTACATCCCTGGACGCTGATGCGTCAGCCCAGGCTTGGTAGCACTCCTGCTTATAGCATGATGCTATTTTACAGGAGCGACCAAACCATGGCTGAGATTTGCCTCCAATGGGCACCACAGAGGAAGGAATAAAAAGTTCCATACCCTGAAGTACCACATCAGCGACAGAATCCGCAACAACGTTGGGATCGTCCGGCGAGAAGCAAACCCGCCCCCAAGGGTAGGATGCAAAGAAAGACCGCATCCCATCCCAATCGGCTGACCTATAGTGCCAAACACGGCGGCAGCCTGCAGAATGCAACCGCGATTTCAACGTGAGTGGCACCACACTCCGGGCAAGACAATGGTCCGAGGAGCCTAAAGGGGGGTCGACGGGAATCTGATATCCGTCCGGGTGAGAGGTCAGCAGAAGGTCCAACAGGGAAGGTGCATGATCCTCCACATCTGGAATCCGCGTAGGCGAAGTAACCAGTTGTGTCAGACCATATGCCAAGGCAAAATCATGAACAGATCTCCCCGCATGATCGGTTAAATGTGAACCGAGCCATTCGGCGTGATGGGCGTTAAATTCGCCGAGGATCCGCCGCTATGGGACCTATAGAGGCACCCGTAGATGCGCGGATGGTCGTCGCTGTCTACGCGTAGCCAAAGGATGGACAGGTCCGAACCTTCAAGTCTGCCGAGGCGTCGAGAACAGATGTCCTCTCTGACGTAAACGCAAACTCCAGCCCGAGGCACAAAGGAGTGTTCCAGTTTGTACCCCGGGTAGGAGACATACGAGACATCAGCCGGAGAGGACACCTGCGTCTCGGTCAGAAAGAGCAGAGCCGGCCTCGCCGTCTCGAGATGGTAGTGGAAGGCGTTTAGGTTGGAGTGAAGTCCCCTGATATTGCAGAAATTCACGGACAGCGTGGCAGGGGTCGCCTTGGTCTTGTTGCTCCGTTTGCCCCGAGCAGTTTTAGTCTCGAGCGGAATTTTGCCCCCCCCCCCCCCAGAATACGTGGAGCAGCCTGAGCACCCACGCTCAGAAGTGGAGAAACATGGTCGTGGATGCTCAGCGAGGGATTCTCCAGGGGTGCTGGTACCCTCCTGGGGTAGTCTATCTTTGAATTCCGCTACCATGTTGATGGGGGGGGGGGATTTGGGCCTCCGGCCACCTGCACTCACCAGACGAAACGCGGAAGCAGAGCTTCCACTTCACGCCGGTATTCTGTGAGGTCGTGGTACCACCCCGGTTTGAGCCGGCCCATACGTGCGACAGCAAAGCTGCCGCGTGGCTCTACCACTGTTAAAAAACTGCCCTCTCCCTCTTAATAAACTGCCTACATATAAATCACAATTATGTTATTCCAAACATGAGTTCAAGAAGCAGTCAACAAGTGCTTATGAGAGTTTACATGTAGTGTTCTCAAAGATCTCGAACGTAGCTGCATCTCGAGATGAAAGCCAGTTTACATTACTAATTTGCGAGGATAGCGGAATGGGATGGCTGCGGCCTTAGTAAATATTCTGCAACCGCCTTTCACCAAATTACCGAATAATATAAGCGGACGGGAACATTTAGAGTGGTCGCATTAATCAAGCATTAGAAACAGAGAATTCCGGATACGAATTATAGCTAATCCTTACAAATTAAATGGAATGTACGAGACTGCAATGCCAGTGAAATACCAGTGGGGAAAGAACTAATTACACAAAACGTTCACAATTTATGTATAATGCTATTATTAAATGTTTTTTGTAGTTATCAAACAAAACAAAAATTTGTTGGAGTTATAAGCTGAGAATTAACATAGAGCTTAAAAGGAGGGAAAGCCTAAATTTAAAGTTCGTGTACTGGTAGTTGGCAAGTTCATCACCCGTTTGAGACCTTAGGCTCTGTACTTAACAACTCGGCCGCTCATTGAGCGCGGTGAGGGTAGACAAATCTTAAAGTATTGCAGTACAGCTAGCGCATACATACCATGACTGCAGATATGTTATTCCTATTTTGAGATAAGCAAGTAAAACGTACAACGAAACTTATATACCGGTACAAAAAAAATTGTGGACATTATTGTAAAATCATCAAAATATCCTGCAAACCACAATGCCTTTGTCAGTCTGTTTAAAAAAAATCGCAAATTAAAAATTTACGAAACGTGATTTCAAACAGACCGCAAAAAAGACCTTTGTGTGCCAGTAAGACGACGTTTGACAGGACGTTATTAAATAAAACAACTTTTATTGATTTTTCGCGTTTAATTTTATTATTTTTTTAATTCCGGATGTTTCGGGTGCTTTGCAGCACCCATGATGATTGGCACCTGTGACCTTGATGCAATAGAACCAGAATCGTCAAAATCATTATGAACGTTATTGAGTGAGGCAGACAATATAAGTATGGACCGTCGAACCGGATTTGCTATAACTTTTCAACGAATTTGTATACAACCAGTGAATTATGAGAATTTCACCAAAAAACCTGTACATATAATGTGATACACAACTAGTGATTAAGGGCTCAAAGTTTAATAAATCACCCCACACGATTGATTCACAGGCGAATGTCATAATTGTGAATGTATCAAAGAAACCGCTTCGAAAGTGTACACCTTCCTGATGTAACTGTATTAGCAAGTGCAATGCTGTCATTGATTCTGTTTTCTCATATATTTGTTGTCATGGGAAACTTACGATATAATAAAAAATAACGTTATATAAATGAGACAGAACAATATTAAACGCTAAAAACTAAAGATCATTTCTGTCTGAAATGTGACCTTTGTGTGAGAGCTTGTATTAAATGAACTGAGCAAAATGATTTCTTGTAAAGGTCTTAATCTTGCTTCTCGACTCACTTCTCACGTTGTTAGAATTGACATACATTTTTATAACACAATGACCCCACAAGTTAGTTTTCAATCCTTAAAATAAACAAATAACTTCAGTTGTTACAAATAAGAAGCATTTAATAAGAATAAAAATCACACACAAGCATCCAACACCTTCCCTGTTCACCACCCACACTTCCCGCGAGCCCGGATGTACAACGTGAAAGAGAAAGAGAGAAGGTGTAATCTATGGGGAAGGCGCATGTTCAACAGTGGATTATAGGAATGATTAATTCATTGATAATAACTATATTTCACTAAATTGGTCCGCAAATATTTAGGAGACATCACGACTTACAAGATAACTTGTTGAATACATTTACGATGAACAAAATACGTTTATAGTTTGTAAGTATGCCATGGAACAGATCATCGCTGTATCCTAAGCTAATCTATCAAAACGCTGCATTTGTATATATTGTAAATTACAATGATCAGCGCAGTCGTCGACCTCGGTGTCTCAAGCGCCTAATAGTACGCAAACAGGCTCATCACGCGCGCACACACGCACTGCCAACAGTAGGCTCCGCGTATGTGTGCTGTATGACATAGTGCACGGACATCGCGGAAACGTGTGCGTAGGATTAGGGATGGGAGATGCCGTAATATGCTAAACCCCGTAGACGCGCATTAGCTCAATACCCATATTGTTTTCACACGTTTAAACAAATTTTTCCAAATTCAGTCGACTCTATACGTTTTTAAATTTAACACTATAATACATGTACCTAGTACTAAGTTTTCATACGACAATAAGATAAATTGTTATCGCCGTATACATCCCTTCATTTAATTAACAAACAATACAGAAACGTTCAGATAATATCTACGCTAATGAATGACAAGAAAACTTTTCATACAAGCAGCGAACAAAACTTTCTTAACTAAAATAAAATTACGAATAGTTGCATTCGCGTTGCGCTCAGTTCTCGGTGGACCGGAAAACATTTGAATTAAACTTAATATCGAATTTTCTTGTTGTATTTCTTTAATAATCAAGTTTCCTTTTACCGTTATATCATGTTACGCTTAAATACGCACTATGATGGTGGATTCGATAGCAACTAAATCTTTTCATCACAATCTGAAGTACAATTAACAAATTATTTAAAAAATGAATGATAGTTTTATGATACATTTTGTTAATCTGAAAGACTATCTAAAAGAATTTTCATTTGTAAACAGAGATAATATTCGATGTACGCAGAAACTGCGAGAAACAGGCGTTACACTGGAACATTCGTTTCGATTCCCAGAACGTTTGTCTCGAAACGACAATTATCGGAACAAGAGCTTAAAGATCGTGGTGGCAAAAAGACCAAACTCGGGTTCCATTAAACCGAAAGACCAAGATCAGTCGATTCAACTCACTAGCATTGGAGAATATAATATGCTCGAATACGCGATCACAAATGAAATCGACCTTCATAATGGATGCGGTCGTTTACTTTATCGCATAATCGACGACAATATTGGTAGGTACTAAATAGAGTAACGATTGTCCCTGGCTGCACCGGGGACCGCTGTCTCAAGTGTAAATTGTTGCGCATAAATAACAGTTAGATGAGGTGCTCGCGGCTTTTACGTACTTGTTTAAAAAAGCGAGAAATTTGACAAAGAAATTTAAAAATTTCTGCAATATTTGGTTATCGTATTGAATATTTGATATTAGCTCATTGGTTTAACAACACAGATAAAATTTTAATTGGTGACAGAACTACTTTCCTGCCTCGGAGTCCGTCTGAGTACCTAGGTACTACGTATGGCAAATAGTATCTAGTGCTTAGCCCTGTTTTGTTCCGATCTGAATGGTATAAAAAGCCCAGTAAAGAGGCCGCGATGAGTTCAATCTTAGTCCGCAGAGGTGACAATGGATCTGTAAATTTCTGTACATAAAGTTTGTTGAAGGTGTTTATAGATTACAGTAGCACTTCAGTTTTGTAAAAAAAACTTGATTAGTCAAAATTTCAAAATTCCTATTTTTTTAAAATACCAACCGTAAAATGTGATGCGACGCTATAAGCTGTCAAAATAAGCAATCCGCCCCGGCCTCGCACGGGTGATTTCTGGTTCTCGACAACAGCGCCACCTACCCGGGTCTAAATGTGAATATAACCATCTAGGGACCCAAAAATTTTATCAATGGGTGGTTTCGAAGACTATAACGGGCATAGGTAGAAACATTTTTGTGTTTCATGTCACGACAATTATATTATAAGATGAGGCGTTAGTGCTCACACACACATTTACAGGTTGGTTGATTATGTGCTTGTTGATACCCATTCTTGTGAAAATTAAATAAATCATAAAATATATCTTACAAAATATAAATTCTGGTAAAACATTAGAAACATATAGCTCGAAAATAGTTCTTGAGTAGCAGCCGCTTTCGGCGTACGTATAGCATATTAGATAAAAAATGATGATTTAATATGGTTCAGCCTTTACAAGAAATTGATAAACATGGATAAAAAACATAGAAACGCGTGGAATATATTATTTGCTCCTTCTGTTTTAAACTCGGTTAAAAATCCGCCGTTTCTTTCTACTAATCTACTAATTATTTACCGAGTGACATTATTTTATGAGAGCATTCTGTTTAAAGTGGAAAGCAGCGAACTGGTAACACGTTTATCATAGATGAAAAAGTGCTCACTGCATCAAGACACGGTTGCAATGATGCGTGGCCATCATTTCTATTAGCTGTTGTGGGCACAACACCATGAAAGTGTGGATGTGAGATGGAGTTGGATGAGATAAGTCGAATAAAAAAGGACAATACTACCAAATGTCGTGCGCGTATCATACATACATAACATGTAGGTAGGTATCATTAATTATAAGCTAAAAACATCACAACAATCTACGGTGAATTATCATGCAGACAGACCAACCACTATTCTACATTCAATCATTAGGTTTTTTCTTGAGTACATAATCATGTTTGTGTCGTGTTCAATAGACACAAACATGATTAAATTATAACCACTTCAGTAAGAAGTAAATGTTAATTAAATTAGAAGTTATAGATTAAAGCACATATTTCGGGATTTTACCCGCGTTCAAATCTACATTAAGAAGACTTTAAAAAAAATACAGCTTAAATCTGACACCGCTAAAGTTGATTTATAACAAAATAGATAGATTATGGGCCGGTCACATAACTTGTCAAACGAACAACGTAAGAAAACCTTAAAGAACTGACAAAGGATCCTAACGGCAGCTCAAAGAGCGTTGTAGCAGCATCGAGGGACCAGACATTAGATAGACTGATGACCTAGCTAGCGAGGTCCTAAAGTAAAAAAGTCCCAAGGACCTAAGGTCAAATTGTAGGATCTGTTCAAAAATAATGTTGTTAAACTGTTTTCTAAAAAGCGGTCAAGCGTGCAAAGTTTATCGCTTCTTTTATAGTTCTCAAATGTTCTCTACTGTTACTCTATATACTACTACCTATATACACTGTATCTGTATCTATATCTATATGCAAGTTGAATTCAGTTGGCTCTGGGCTGTGCTTCGTGGCATTTTTATAGGATTAGGGTAACAGACGGGCACACAGTCCACCTAATTACAAGTGGATGCTGTGACCCTTTGAGGTCTACATCTATCCTTGATTAAGAATCAAAATGCAGATGCGTTCTCACCTCTGATGACTAAGATGGAATGTCTCATTTCCGATAAAACGGATTTCCGGTGCTATATTAGTATGGTATTCTGTGAGAGCGTAGTACTTGCCCGATCGAGTCGTCCCATTCGTGCAACCATAATATAGCAGCATTATGGCTCTAGCACGTTAAAAATTCCTTAGAGGAGGCCTATGTTCAGCATTAACTAATGTAGGGCTGCAATTATGATGACGATGATGAGCATTTGTTACTATACATGTATACGAACAAACGCTCATGAACCACATGGATCTTCAAAGAAGTATAACGGTATCCTATATTTCATAGGTGTTACAAAAGATTCCTATACACTGAGAAAGACTACAAAGTAAGTTCCTTTTCCTTCATTTTTTTAGTCTGAGGCGGTAGATTCCCTTACGCCAGCACCACAGGGTGTGGAATTGGGTTTTTGTATTCTTTGATGCCGTGTGACGGGATTGAAAGATGGCTGTATTAGAACAAACAAGTAATAAATACTTAAAAGGGTTCCGTGGTACGTAATGTCGGAATAAACACAACTAGTAATTGCACTTATTGTTAGCGAATAACGGATTTTCCGTTATTTGTTGCAACGGAGATCGCCAGATCTATTACACAACGATTTGTGCTAGCCGAGGACCCAGAGGCGGAAATATCACTTGTAGTTAGCAAGGTTAAAAACCCGCTAATAGTGATTTTTAAATGAAATACTGTTTAGTAGCGGTGTAAGAATACGCCTACATCAGCTCGTGGGTGTCGTAAGCGGCGACACAGAGAAACCAGTCAGGAGACGGGCAGCAGCGTCCCCCTAATACCGACTAAAAATAAAAAAACTACGGTTGCCACCGCGCTTACCATGCGTAGAAACTAGAAACCATAGCAAATATCTCCCCTATAAGTCAATCTATGGGGGAGATGATCAGCAGTGGACTTTAATAGGCTGTAATGGTATCGGTAAATGATTTTTTTTTTCTTTTTTTTTTTAGAAAATGTTACCCCCACATTGTCCCTACACTAGGATTTTCTCTTGTATTGTGGAGGCAGATTACGTACATAAATTGCACAAGAACAAACGTCTAGACCCGGAACTCGTTCCGGACGGGATCGTACCCGCGGCACTATGACTCATTGCTAAGCTACTACGCCACGGAGTTGTCAAATGGAATATATATATATATATAGATATATATATATATATATATATATATATATATATATATATATATATATATATATATATATATATATATATATATATATATAATGTATATACTTATAGAATATAAATTAATTGACATGCATTAGTCTCGCAAAAAGTCACAAATGGCTCGACCGATTTTGATGTAACTTTTTAGTGTGATTAAGTGGCTCTTTCGAACATCTTGAACACGGTACGACGCGATGTTGTCGAGATACAAAACTTACCGATGCTAATTCCGGGCGGATCGCTATTAAAACTATTTTAATCATTAAAATATATTTAATTACATAAACACATGCAAACTTCTAAAAAAGAAACAACTACAAAATATTTCTTTATATTTGTTTTTAATTTTTTTAAACAGCTTGTAAGCTTACTAGTTAAGACTAAAAATATTATAAGAGATTGATAATTATTGCTGAGAGTTTTTAAGTGTAATAAAAATTAAACAATAGAATACTTAAATCGTGACTACTGTTATTAAAAAGTAGGATATCTACTCTAATTCAGTCCATGGAGAATCATGTGCGGTCTCAAGAGAGACTATTGGAACCAACATGTTCATATGATTTTCAGTAAAATCATCTGCTCCTTCAACTTCCTTTGATTATATCTAACCCTTAATAATGTATTTTTTTAGTTTTGTTCATTAACCAGTTTCTTGGATTTTATTGTAAAAGAGCACTCATTGCCCAATAAAGAATACAGACTCAGTTCAGTAATAGTATTACATGGTGAACACAAACAAAGCCCTCGACAAGATCACAAGCAAACTGCATTTTCAGAACTTCGTTTTGATCTTAAATAAAGTATAAACTTAGGTTAGATTCTGGATTCCAAATCGGTAGAATATCCTATGATAGTGATAGTTATATAAAGAGCTAACAACAGGTAATAAATGTATATCACCTATTCTTAGCTCTAGTTTACCTACAGTAGGTACAATGCCATTATTGCGACATATAATTATAAAATTAGTTCATTTATAAGGCTTAAATATGTTATAGTTTATACCAAGAGAAACTACCGCGTGTCTCAACTTACAGAGTAGGAATGACAATAAAATTATCGAAGCAAGTAAAGTAATAAAAATATGAATCAAATTACAAGCGAAAATAAGCCTTGACATGTTTTGAATTCAACATCATTTTACTTGTTGTAAGTCGAAGTGAAATCGAGTTCACTACCCGTGATCAATTATTCAATTAAAAAATTTGTAATTAAGCATTAAACATTTTAATACAATTAATTTATACATCGAAAGTGTAACTATTAATTACCGAACGTGCATACTAAGTATTACAAATTTTTATTCGTGGTAGATTCATGCTGCATCTATTTTTTTTAATAAAGAATAAGCGTGACACACGATCATACAGTCCACCTGATGGTAAGTGGATGTTATACCCCATAGATATTTACATCGCATACAAACTTCTTAAAACATATGGTGTTTTTTGGGTTTGAGCGATGTAAGAGAATGAATGATGCATTAATAAAATAGATTTTTTTTTAAATTTAGGTCACAAGAATATTTGTTGAGTTATTTAAGCTTTACCAGTGGTTCGGAAAGAAGTAGCAGGAAACCCAGCGGAATTTTATTCTAATTAAAACCCATAATTTTTTTGATGACATTAGATGCATGATGCTCGCTTGGGTTATCTCGACTGGGGAAGAAGCACGCTATCATAGAACTAGCTTAATACGCTAAACGCATTAACATTATGCATCATAGTGTAGAGAACTAGATTTTTTTTACTGATAATGAAGCATTCCAACTCACTCTTTAGGAGTGAAAACGCATCTGAATTAGGATAGATTTGCCTGTGTGTCGCTTACCATACGTGGACTGTGAGCTTATTTGTCGCCTTTATTCTAAAAACAAAACACAAGCGAGGCTGACTTTTTAGTTCAATAGCAGGCGAACCGAGTTTTGAGCCGTTTATTTCCGGTTCGAAAAATTCTGAATGAACAGCTTTTTTACAAAATCTAACAAAGTTAGTATTCCCTGTAAAAGCCCCTGCAATTGACTTTTTCTCTCTATAAGTGCATTGATAGCAGTCGTGTCAGCTAAGGATGGGGTCTCGGCAGAGTGCTTCGTGGATAAAATCATAAAGAATCTTGATGTCTGAGAAATTGAAAACATTACGAGAACGTATTAAATGGCTGGAACAGCGCCGTGGACTCTTGTTTGGTAGCACTCTCCGAGATAAGAGGATGTTATGTACCCCTTACTCCACTTCTATTAATGTCACAATTGTTTGACAATAAACTCTTTATATCACCATATGGTGATTGGTTTAAGATATTTCATCGCCTCATTTCATGCTGTGGGTGTCTTCGAGTTCAGCCCATTATTTGCATTACTTACGTGTTCTTAAATTAAAAACGTTGTTTTGTTACTTAACCTAATAAATTTATTTAACCTATTAATAATGCATTACGTATGATATTGTAACTATATTAATATTACACAACACAAACACACATCTACCTTTTCAGGCATAGCAATATGGAAGAGAAGGAGCAGATATCTAAAGTGTTTTATCTTATAAGTAGGTATCCCATCGACGGCATTAGTAGCTTATTTAACTAATTTAATAAATTTACTAAACGTGTTTTCTTCATTTCTATTTAGAGACAGTCTGAAGCTATGCAGTACTAAGTAAGATAAAAACAGCAATGATCCTTTTATAATTTATTTCGAATCTTACGTTCCAAAAGTAGACACACAAGACACACATGCTAAATATAAGTTCATTACAATCGATGCGATTACTCGCGAAAATACTATAAAAGAAGCTAAAAACCTCGATTACATATACATCGAGTCCATTAGAAAATCAATACAAATGGTGCACCAGCACACAACGTCGAACGTATCACCAACAATTCGTCCGCCAAATGCAACTTAATGTTGGTATAATTTCACAATAAAAGACGTACTCGTACGCACGTGTACCGGCGTCACGCACTGCCGATCGCAAAATAATGTCCCGAAGTATTATGATTACAATAATTTATTATGAAAAATACGTTTAAAAAATACAAGAGACACTGGCCTTAATAATACTTAGTTGCATGTAAGTATTTATTCTGCATTGATAAAAACTAACTTATTAAAATGGCGGTGCACGGTGCGTGAACACGACTCATTGTTGCGCGACGCACACTGCCGAACAGCGAACTCCTCTACATACACTGCGCATGTAATTGTAATATTATAATAAATAATATGTCCTCCATCTTTACTTTGTTAAACTTGTCTTTTTTTTACGTGTTGAAGGAATTCTCAAATAAATATCGATTTTGTGTAAAAAAATAATATTTATTTCTATTAATAATGTAACTGGGAATTTAATACATTATTAATAAATATTTATTTAGAACACTTGATATTTAAATAAAAATTTTTGAACGTGTTTCCGCATCGATGCGGAAGCGCTTGAACTTATTTTAGTAAAAAAGCTCTTTTAAAACAGACAAGATTTTGCAAAGCAGATATAGATATTAATTGCACACAAATCCATAACATTAAAATAAAAAGCATACACCGACACTTGAACGACATCCGTTTACATGAGGAGCGTTCACAGTTTGGTCCACCATCGCGTCGGGCTTGTACAAAACTTCAGGCGCGATGCGATGGCCTTTTCACTCTTTTGAAAATTTAATTGTCGTAAGCAGCGATAATATTTTTTATCTGCCGTTCACGCGAGCCCCGAACCTCGGCAAAACGTTTAGGTAACTTTATATTAAACATATTAATTAATTCCTTTCCGATACACTACTTCCGACAGTAAACCATACATACGTTAGTTATCTAACTTGCATACTATGAAGTTGATTTTCCTGTGTTGTAACTGGGGTTAATTGTTGACCCTTTGCAACGTCTCTTGAAATTGTGCACAAGTCGCTTGATTGTCTAGGTTTTATTGGTTTGCTACGACAAATGAAAAATATTGTTTAATAGGATTTTAGCACTCATTCTACTGTGAAAATAAATTGAAAGGGACTTTCGTTCCACTGAACTTTCCGTTTACAGATTGCCATTATTTGTTTTTTGCCAATAATAATAACATAGTAATTCAATGACAATTCTTACATAGATATTTTATTTGTAAAACTATTTTAGTCTCTCGTCGACTTAAAATCAAGAAAAGATGAAACGCGTCGTACATAGCGAAAATTTATTGTATGTGCAATAAAATTCTAATAACTCCATAAAATCGAAAAGAGGTTCTTAATAAATTATTTTCAAACTATTTTTACGACAACTGACGAAGTAGTTATTTTTTATATTAATTGTGGCAAATGGCCCTTTGATCATTATTCTAATTTCAAGTTAAAGACAAATTGGAGTTATTTCACCTTAGACTCAACATACTAACATACACAAACTAAAAGACACACGTTATAAACATAGGCGCGAAGCTTCATACGTCACGTCGTCGTGTCGTTGTCGGCGTTTAGTTCGCAACGATTACGTATGCATATTTAAAATTATACGGCACTTATAATAAATACATTGCGATTCCATCTCGTCCGGGACCAATTAAAAGACCGGGCGTATTACAATGTTGGTTATCCTGGCTAGTGTGATGTAAAAATAACTGAGTGCATTCAACCGAGTGTCTGTCTGGTAACCGAAGTGCCAAAAGTGTTGTTACGTTTCTTATATGTATATGTATGTATGTATATATATATATATATATATATATATATATATATATATATATATATATATATATATATATATATATATATATATATATGAAATTGGCCCCACTGACGGGAAATTTGAACCATGAACTGGACGCACTTATCGGGCACGAAAACATCGTCAGGTTCTGTAAGTCGCAGCGACTGAAGTGGGCGGGTCACCTTGAAAGAATGCCGGACACAAGGGCCGTAAAAATAATGACAAAGTGGACGTCGCAACCAAGAGGCAGGCCTAAAAAGCGTTGTAGTGACTGTGTGGAAGAGGATCTCAGGAAGATGGGAAAGTTTACCAGCTGGAAGAAGGTAGCCAGGCAGCGTGACAACTGGAGGAAGATTGTGGAGGAGGCCAAGACCCACAAAGGGTTGTAGCACCAACGGAAGTAAGTAAGACGGAAAATTTGAGAAGTGGTAGGCTAGCGTGGTATGGAGATATTATGCGAAGGGAAATAAACTATGTAACAGGAAGAATTTTGGCTACGAATGGAGATGGATATAAGAGTAGCTAGAGAGCCTAAAACAATATAGATGGACAGAGTTAGGGATGATATGCGTAAGAAAGCAGTTAATGAAGAGATGACGGAAGATAGAGGAGAAGCGAAAAACGTGCCATGCCGACCCAAATTATCTTACGATAGGACAAGAAAAAGATTTTCCGCATCACATATCTGTATATACACATCAATGTCATTTGCATTTCACTTCATTTACCATTTCATTACTATTTTATACGTGGTAGAGCCACGCTGCACTTATATAATGGTTTTAGCACTTTTGTTTAGGTTTTAGGACTTAGATGGAATGCCTCGTTTCCAGTGAAAATGGGTATCCGGATCTGTACACTCACCATACGATACACAGCAGTATTAAGCTGCTATTTTACGCTGGTATTCTGTGAGAGCGTGGCCCTCCCGCTGTCGAGCCGACCTATTCGTGCTACAACCATATTATAACTGCAGCGTGTGTCTAACCACGTATGAACACCACATTTAGTAATTATTTAGTATTGTTTAGGTTATTAGTTATAATATTGAATATTATATTAATTAATAAAAACCATAGTGTAGCTTAACTAACATTAATTTAAACCGTCTTTTGTTTATATGTAATAGTATTAAAGTACCTGAAGTTCATTCATTTATAATATAATGGTTGACTGGGAGAGAATGCTCTATGGCAATTAAGTCCGCCATATGTACTACTTTGTGCACGAAAGTGTAAATAAATAAATAATATCTGTGCATTAACTAAGTAGAATTTTTAATCACAGAACAAAAAAAAACATTTCAATAATAATAAACTAAAGATTCTTTTTTTTAACTAGGCAGAAGTTTTAATATCGTGAGGCAATCCATATTAGTTCACAAAGGTGACCTCATATGCCTTTATAAGTTTGTTGCAGGTGTACATGGACTGCGATAGCTACTTACCATCAGGTGGTCTGTTTTGTCCCTTTAATTTTATAAAAAGAAATAATTTGTTAGATTCACGTTCGGGTGGAGCAAGAGCGTCTCAGTTCGCAAGTGTCTTAGTAGAGGGAGCGTCGACGCAAAAAAAAATTATGTTCAACTTATTTTCTTGCAGCCGCATATTTCATAGCACGGATGAAATGATTAACTTAGAGTGCGGCTTTTGAAAGTGCTCCGCTCTAAAGCCAAAACAAAATAAAATGTCGTTTTATATCGTCTTCGAGGCAAGAAAAAAGATATACTGCTTTTAGAAGAAACTGTTGACCTAGACAACGAGTTATAAATTCAGAATTTAAAGATGTGAATTTAGTAGTTTCACTTTATACGTCTATATCGTACTAAAGATGGTCGTTACAAGCCAGAGTGACATTCGCAGTTTAACCAGAACATAGTTTTTGTTAAGATCAGACAGCACCTGTTACGTGGTAGAGCCACGCCATGCTGCAGCTGTATAAGTTGTATAGGTAGTTGTCGGCTCGATCGGGGAAGGATCACGTAAAATAGCAGCTTAACGCTGCTGTGTTTCGTATGGTGGGCGTAGAGAACCAGAAACCCTTTTTACTGGAAACGAAGCATTCTAAATAATAGAGTGCATTCCATCTTAGCCCTCACGGATGACGACGCATCTACATTTTGATCCGTAATCGAGGCAAGCGCAAAGTAGCCAGCCTGTATTCGGATGCATTTAGGAGAGTGTGCGCAGGAATTGCATAATTTAATTCCTCCTTCACCCCTCCACCATCGGACACCCAGACGTTCGGCAAGTATCCACCCTTTCATTGTTGAATTGTAAAAGAAGAATTGTTGTGTAGAAGATGTCCATGGACCACACCAACCACTTACCATCAGGTGGACTGTGTGCTCGTCTGCCACCATTATCATATGAAATACCTGCTTGCTTTGTCATTCGTAATGATTACAGCAAATGTTCGTCATGAGTGGAATAATGTGCCAGCATCTGGCTTTTCATCCGATATCAATGTGGACGATTTCAAGGCAAGAGTGATCTTCGGCTTCATTACCACTTACTATCATGTGGAATAGTAGTTTAACACTAGTTCGTAATAGTTTAATAAATATCAGTTCATAGTTGCTCACAATGTATATATCAGGCTTTGGGCTAACTGTGATGTGGGCTAAGATTGGCCGCTCTATAATTACGGTGTCGCTAGTGGCGGTTGCTCACAGTGTATGTATCAGGCTTTGGGCTTACTGAACCGTGGTCTAAAATTGGCCACTCTATAATGACGGTGTCCCTAGTAGCGTATTCTTATTCGTAAAAGTAGTGTTCGTTGCATCACTATTGTGTATATAAAATTACCAAAAGAAAACAATTTTATTACTACGAAACTTATGGCGGTGGCGGCCCACGGTTTAGTTAGCCCAAAGCCTGATACATACATTTTAAGCGGCTTTTACCAAGGACACCGAAATTATATGAGCGTGTCATTAATGTAGAAACTGAACTTATATTTTACTGATATCTATATTTAACTCCAATAATTAGTAAACACAATAAAATAAAATAAACTCATGTATTGGTGTATTCAATGACGACAGTCAAGCTTTCACATTTCTACGACATTCAAAATCGCACAACACTGTCCGCTTACAGCTATTATATCTGCACAACATAGCCGGCTTTAGTTCACACAATAAATAATATAGAGCCACTCTTCGCTGCAAAACTTGAATATAAATTGGTTAATTAATGTTAAACGCTACGAATATTAACCATATACAGCGAAACTCACCGCACTAACCTTTAGAGATATATGTACACTGAACTACGAGTAGATGTTAAATTAAAATAATATATGTAAGTCTAAGACCCCCTACACCGATCCAGTGCGATGACAGGGATGTATTTTATAAAAACACTTTTTTTTGCTTGAGGCTACAACTGCGTAAAGGTTGAACATCATTTAGAAAAATCACAGCCAATGTATTTTTTTTAATTCTAAGTCCGTCAATATTGCCGTGTATTTAGCCTATGTTGGCCCAAAAACTATCTCAATGCAAAAAATTATAAAAAGCCGAGATAGTAAGACAAAGCAACGATCATTTCTGCGATCATAATATAAGCCTCTCTACTAGGCATTTTGCTTGCTATCTCGAACTGTGTAAATCAAAAGTAAAACAACAAAGAGCTAGCGAACAGAACATAATCGTAAATTAAATCTTCTACATACTTGTAGTAATAAAACAAATACAATTATTAAAATTAACTTATATCTTTTTACATCTTATAATGCAATAGCAAACTTCAGCAGACGCTGTCCTGCCAATGTACTGATTTTCATGGCAATCTGTCGAACAGTACAGAAGTTGATGTACTGCGCCATTTCTCGGTGTGTTACAACAAAGTTCAAATAAAGGCTTTCATGGTAATCGGTCAAACGGTGTTGAAATCTATTAACTTCAAACAGTTCTATGAAAATCCATTTTAATATTTATGGATGAAACTATTCGACATACGCCGGTTTCACCTGGGTTGAATCTAAGTATAATACGACGTCATTTAGTTTTAAAATTAACACTTATAAGTTTTGGAAACTAGAACTGCTCTCTATCTGTTCGAGAATTTTTATCACAATCGGTTCATCCATTCCTAATTTTAGCCGAAATATTTTACAATGAATATTCAATGGCATGCAAATAACTCCCTGAGCTAAATTAAGGTCGTTGAAAAGTGAAACCTTTTGACTAATTTCATTTCTCGACGTGTGAAGTTAGAATTACGTTCGTGAATTTTATTTTATCTACTTCTGATCAGTTTATCGGATGAAAAAATAGAAAAGTTATTCAAAAATTTAAAAAAATAATCGAATATAATGGTCACGGTATCTTACAGTCACCGCTGTGGACAAATTTCGTGGCCAAAAGTTTCTAATACTTTTTTTCGGTAAAAATAATAACAAATACGTCCTTATTTTCCAGTTATATTTTCCAGTTATATGCTAGGGTCGAATATGAATGACAGGGTGAGAAATTGCGTGATAAGAGATAAATGTGGTATGCAAGATGATGTTGTGACCAGGATTAAGAAAGGAATGCTTCGGTGGTTTGGTCATGTGGAAAGAATGAATGAGGAAAGAGTGACAAAGCAAATTTATATGGCAGATGTGAACGGCCGAGTCGGGAAGGGACGCCCTAGGAAAAAGTTTATCGACCAAATTGGCGATATTTTGAAAATGGGCCACGTTAGAAGTACCTTTAACCGACGAGCATGTATGCGTAGATATATGGATGTAAAAGAGGCGAAAGAGGTAAAGAGGTATATCAGGATCGTGCCAAATGGAAGTCCGTAGTCTCTGCCTACCCCTCTGGGTGACAGGCGTGAGTGTTTATGTATGTTATGTATGTATTTTCCAGTCCTGGGTTTAACATGTTTAGCGATCGCGCTTAAGACCACTACACCATCGAGACAGGTAAGCAATTGCTTGGCTGTCTCGATGGTGTAGCTTGTCACCCGCGAGGACTAAGATGAAATGCCTCGTAACCAGTAAAAGGGTCTCCGGTTCTCTACACTCACCATACGAAACACAGCAGCGTTAAGCTGCTATTTTATACTGGTATTCTGTGCGTATACGTGGTCCTTCCCCAGTCGAGCCGACCCATTCGTGATACGTTACTACAAATATAGCTGCAGCATGGTTCTACCGCGTATAAATATAAATATTATTATTTTACAGATGTATATTTAATGTTTCTAAATAAATTGTTATTGTTGTACGTTAATATTTTTTAATGTTTGCATAAAAGGATCACGAGCAAATGTATTGTTTTAGATATGCGAACGTTGATGAAACAATAAAATTAAATACACAGCGCTCCGGCCAGCGCTGAACCTTACATTTAAATTATGGACATAATCCAGTAGATATAAACTCGGATACAATTTTTTTTCCTTAGTATTGGATTCGTACGGTCGTACTTTTGCCAGTGTCTAGTAATAAAGTGACAACAAAAACTTCTTCAAAATAAATTTATGCGTCACGTTGTTTTTATGCGTCACAATTTTTGGTAGATTTTGACGGCAGCTTGAGCCAAAAGACAGTGGATGACGATTGTATCTCAAGCCACCTAAGTAGACATGATTTTAGCTTAATAATTACCACCATCAAACTACTCGTTTCGTCTTTTCCTCTAATAGTTCACATGCGGAGATATTTAATACACATAATCGCACCACTTTTACGTATTCAAATCCACTTCATACTATTATTTAAACAATAATACAGGAGAAGCAATCACCTGGCCACCAAGTTCCCGCCGCAATTCCGGGACATACTTTATCATTGTAACATTTTGATAAGGCCTGCAATGCACGAAATGTTCCGTACGTAAAACAGCTACAGTTTCATTATTCACATATCAAAAATAAACGAAATCCAAAACACTGTCGAGACTTGATATACCTACCTCAAAAACCAACACTGTGGTCAAGGAAAACTGCTCGTAGGTGTGAGTAATACAGGTATTTTATTGTAAAGGGTTAAGTGCTGCAGGCGATCTTATTTTTATATGTTAGCATACAACACTGCGTGGTAGCTTGTGCGACAACGTGTCACGGTGCATTTACATTCAGCATTGTACTCCGAGATGTATGCGACAACCAACGCAGCTGCAACTTAATACGTCATTAACGCTCAACTTCCCGAAGTTAAATTATTTAAAAAAAACTATATGTTTTAACAACTTCTTCCAATTTATTTTACGCCATACAGGATATTAAACGGACCAATGATAGTGTTTGAAACGGACCCTATTCTGAAAACTGGACGACGTATTCCATTTAATACTTATTACAATATGTGCAACGTAAAAACCACGCTTTATTAGATATTCTATACAAAGCTGTTTCTTTATAATAATTGCTATAAAATAGCGAGGGTTTCGCGTTTATAGTATCGAAAGAAGTATCCATGATCCATTTAAAGGCTACATTAATATTGATGAGTTTTACCTTTTATATTAATCCCAGAATTCCTGCAACTTAATGCGCATGAAAAGAAATAATATTAAAATAAACTTCTTTCATATAAAAAAATGTAACTATGAAAACGAATAAAAAGTCTGTTATTCCCCGACTAGTCTGCGGTCCATGTAATCTATGATGTATTCTCAGAGGCGTCGACGATCGCACAATGTAAAATCCGCTTTATTTGTCCGCCGACTGACACAATGCTCTCAATGAGTCACAATAGCAAATTAAGTATTATTTTAAATTGACGTAATTGAAAAATATGCAGTCGCTCGCACGCAGCGCTCTTATAAATTGATTCATGTATAATATTACCAAAGAGTAAACAGAGTGAGAGGCGTCATCGTTTCTATGCTGTGCTTAATACCTACGTTACAACGTATTATTGATGTAACTGTTAAAAATAAAATTCTTTGTTATTGGGGGACGAGGCTGCTCGCGTTAATAGGAAATACTTGACATCTGACTCCCTACACGTGTCCCCTGGGTAGTGCTAAACGAGCAATACCAATTTCGGTAGTAAGTTTTAGCCGCTGGCTTTTTGGTTACCACCCAATGCAAAGTCTTGTCGCCAAATGACGCTGTCATCATCTTACAAGCCTCGAACACCGGCGCAAAGCAGCTAGCCTTTCGGCCTTCTACAGGATGCATTTCGGAGAGTGTGCGCAGGAATTGCATAATTTAATTCCTCCCTCTCCCTTCCACCATTGGACAACCAGACATTCGGCCAGTTTCCACCCTTTCGTTGTTGACTTACCACGCATTCAAACCAAACGGTTTGCTACGTTCGTCATGCGTACAGCAAAGGAGTGGAATAAGTTGCCAGCATCTGTCTTTCCATCCGATTACAATGTGGGTGTCTTCAAGGCAAGAGTGCATAAGTTTTTGTTAAGTCAGTGCACTTTACCATCTTAAGCTACATCACCACTTACCATCAGGTGGGTTTGTAGCTAAGTGCTGGCTTAGAATAGTTAAAAAAAGGTAAGGGAAATATAGTCTGCAAAGATGCTGGCCCAACCACTTTTTACCTTTCGAGAGGGTAGGTAACTAATTGAGCGGTAGTGTGGTTTGAAAAATGATTTACAAAAAATTACTTATATCAATAGGTTTTTTAGTAGGTATACATAGATTGTCTGATGTTTTTCTTTACTTTCCACCACGTACTCAATTTGCATAAAGCATTGCCATAAAAATTATGTTGGGAATATTTTAATGGATTTGCGACAAAAACCTACCACCTACCGAGATACGAGTACGTACCTTTCTTATACGTCTCTTTTCATATCAATTCGTCTGCTTTACCTTAAACTAGAGTATCCAAACTAAGTGACAAATAACGCAAGTAATGACGTGTACACAACGTTTTCTTATGGTACAGGCTGGGACATGGCCCGGATAGCTCGCGTCGTTTGAAATAACGGCGAGTGCTTAGCTCCTCCGCTATCGTTTCTATTCAAAAAAATACGTTACAGATGATTTGTATAAGATTTTTTACTTATGGTACTATATAGACAGCTGCCAATTTTTCGTACAGTTATAGATGTCGCTACTGTCACAGGGTCGTTTTATGGGTGAGAACGGTTATCACATCGACTGTTTAATCTTTGACGACAGCGAGGGCCAATGTACTGGGTACGGTCACGGCACCAAATAAAATGCTATTAACGTCAATGCTGCAAACGATGACACTGACGACACGTATCTTATTTTATTTAATTAATTATTTTCATTAATAAAACGGCTCCATGGCGCAATGGCTTAGTAAGTTATAGCGCTGAAGGCCGCAGGTTCGTATCCAAGGAACTGGTATTTATATGGCCTACAAATAACTATTTCGGGTCTGGATGGTTTGCCTTTGTGCAATTTGTGTACATGTTCCATCACGATACAGGAGAACACGATGTGGGATAACTATTAAGAAAAATAAAAGGAAAGAATTATTAAAGTCCTTTAGTCGCCAAGTATGACAGTTTACCTTCGCAGTGATTGCGACAAGCTTAACGTAAATAAGCCAACAAACGAGCATACGACTAAGTGTTCACTTTGATAGAGCTTTTAGGGCATACAAATTACAGCTTATAGAAGTACTTACAATCAGGTGGACTTCAAGCTCGTTTGTCACGTCGTTTTTGTGCGCAAAAAAAAAAGAAACTCGCCGTGCGTAAGCATATCCTTAAAAATTTTCGTTTCTCAGACACGCAAGTTTTCCCACGACGCGACGTTTGCTTATATGAAATCGACTTCGATTAGAAATAGCATACATTATAACATTAGAAATAGAATAGTTTATATTAGAACACCCAGAGGTCTATCTACGGGAATGGTACAGATGTAACCTAGAACTTACAGAAGTCGATAATTAATGTGAAACAACGTTTGCGCTCTGGATTAGAAAGCAAAACACAAACTCAATAATAGTCTTAGTAATTTTTTTTAAACATACAGTCAAAAATATTAAACACTTAATCTCTGACAAGAATCGCCGCGACGCCATTTTCAACGGAGACTAGCTATCTACGCAGCACAGTATTATAGAGCACGAGAGTGTGCATCCACAGGGCACTCCCTTTTTCCCAAAGACCTATATTCTTTACGCTTTTTGCTCACTCTCATAGTTTGATGGAACGGCAATCCGTCATGACCGAAAGTAGACCCCAATAACTGATTTTGTTCCGACCCGGAACTCGAATCCGAGACCTCATCATCAGCAACTTTGTTTACGACCACCACCAGACCAACGAGGCAGTCAAGAAATTTAAATTACAGCTTACCAATAAGCCAATTTCGATTTGGTTGCACGGATGGAAAATAAAAACACACTGCCATAATAATATGTGATATTTATTTACCCTTGCCGATATCGAACCCCGAACCCAGCGGAGCGGAGACGAAGTACTATAATTACGCGCGATATAAGCCTTTCGGGAGTTATTAACATTTGGGAGCCAGAAAAAAATAATAATATTGATAATAATTATGTGAATGTATATCACTGAGATATCCCGCCGTTGCGGCGGGTTTCACTCACTGACAAATTATAAAATTATGTGGGACGTACCCTCTACCCATTTATGAACTGCTAGTACAATTAAATTTTAACTTTTAGACTTTGAGCTTAAGTAATTCCACCTTCCAACTATAGGGCAGGTCGATGTTCATCAGTGGACATTCACGGCCCGATGATGTTGATGATGATGGTAATGATGATTGTGATGACGAATTTTTTTATTGTTCAGGTACTGTTTACCATCGTTTAACATGTCATAATGTCCATATTGCTAAACCGATATATTTTGAACCGGACCTACAATCTAGTAAATTGTTTTCAGGGTACTGTATATCAGGGTAACAAGGGAGCACACAGCCACCTGATGGCAAGTGGATTCTGTGTCCGATATACTTCTACATCTATCTTCGATTATGAATCAAAATGCAGATGCGTTGTTACCCCCGAGAACTAAGATGGAATGATTCGTTTCCAGTAAAAAGGTTCTCCGGTCCCCTACGGCCACCATACTAAACACAGCAGCATTGAGCTGCCATTTTACGCTGGTATTCTGCGAGTGTTGTGTGGTGGAAAAATTGCAGACAACGCCGGATGGCGACGCATGTAATTTTTATTTATAACTCGTAATAACGCGATGACTAACGAACACGAATTAAAGCTGTATTATTTTACGTACGATGCGCACGCCGGCAATTATTGACCATTCTAAATGACGGTATAAAAATACACATTACAATTCTAATTCGAGAGCGGGCCGAATCCCGCCGAATTATAATATATTTCATCGGCGCACGGTTATTTATTATAGTCAAAAATTAAAGCTGTGGAGCAGACCAGCGCGATCCTCAATTTACCTTTAGCCGAACAAAACGAACGACTCGACTCGCGATTTAGTTCCGATTTAAGGATGGTTTTACAACGCGAAAAAGTCTAAAGGAACGCAATACTGACACACATTTTTGACCTTTACAGACCTGTTCGGACTCGAAAGAAGTTAATAAGGCGTTTTCGGATTGCGGTCGCTGCGATTTCGTTTGCCCTTCTTACGCGACATTTGACTTTTGCACCCGCGCGTCGGGGCACGGTTTCCGAACGAAATTAAATCAATATCGTTTTAAATAAACTTGTGATGTTCATGGCGGAAAAGCTTTTTTTTTCAAGCCAGTCCCCACAATTTGACAACACGATGTATTTGTAGTACTTGACGCTTTTATCAGTGAATAAATAAACTCTTATTAAAGATGGAAAAATCCATCGGCTAAGATCCGCATTATAAAATAAAACGATGTCTCTTACCTTATCTTTGGAGAGTACCTCCTACCCTCCTTCAATTGCTTGGCACAATCCCCGTCACCACTAATCCCAACATCCCAACACCACTACACTAGGAAAGACACGCTACCATCGATAATTAATAATAATTATCAATAATTATCATCGATGAGAAGTTAAGCCTGATTCTTTTAATTATCTTAAACAAACCCTTTTCAAGAGGTCTTTATTTAAGCGTTCGATTTGATACTACATTTTGAAGGTTTCGATTAAAAAATCATTATGAAACTGCAATTGATTTCATAATGATTTTTTAATCGATTTACATATTATTTACTTAAAGACGGGATGCTCTTAAGTAAATAATATGTAAATAATAAGTTAACGTGTATCTTGTAATACATTTAACAAGAGCGTGGGTTTATCCAGCGATATCATAATAGAGAAAAGACAATCGCTGGATTACATTAAGTAAATGTGTTTACAGTTGCTTAACTATTTTTACGATCTAGGAATTTTTTATCAATAACAAAAACTTTGAAATTGAAGGAAGGAAGTAAGTTATGCTTGTGTGTTAATATTATACGATTGTTTTAATTAAAGGCTTGTATATGTTTGATGGACACTTTAGAATTAAAATTAATCATTTATTTATTATTAAGATCAGAGGTACACCTTGTTATCGGTTTAACTGCGCAAACTAAAGTGCTGTTATTTTGCGCGCTTACTTGCACTTGTTATATTATCTGTCGAAAGCACAAGCAATACCATCAGGTTTGCAGTGCTATATTCACAGTACATCGGTATCGTGAGTTACGGTATAGGAATGTCAATGTCAAAAACATGTAATAATAGAAAACTGCACTCTTTTTTAAGTAGGTATACCCACGTTATTTAGAAAAATTCACTTTAAAAAAAGTGAAAGCTGACTTCAAAAAATTCTCATCACACTGATATCCAATATACAAGTATACGAAAGAAAATACAGTAAACAATAATATTAATACACAGTACTTACAATATCGACGCAGATAAAGGTGTCTTATGCTATACGCTATAAATTGTGTTAACAATACTGAAGACAAAAAAATTAAATTTATGCGAAATAAAATGTAAATCTATAAAGGCTTCTATTATACGTAGTATGTACGAAATATATACATAGTATATATTGGTAAATTTACAATTTGTGGATTTTGTTTAAATAAAAAAAAGAATAAAATAATTTCACATTCATGAAACGAGATAATTCTAACACCTATCGGAAACCAGGCCTTTTTTCTCTATTGGTATTTGAATAAGTTAACGAACGTGTGCATCATAGTTTGGATAAGTAAACAGAGAGTATAGAGATAGAAAGAGTAGTCTCATGCATGCAAATGGAAATATGTGGCTTGATTGTACCTGGAATTCCATTGAGAGTGCATCAGCCCAACGAATCGGCTTATCAGCAATGGGTATGCAGAAAACCACAGCACCGCTCGAGTCGAGCCCTTCAGATTTTGTTGTCTTAATGGAATAATTGATCAATTTGATCGGTTTAGATTGTAAAAATGTGAATCGATACATATGGACGACTTACATTCAAGCATTATTTTAATACGTTTAATGAAGTGTATTGTTATAGCGCGTGAGAAATAAAAATCTATTAAGCACTGCCGAACACAAAACTTTCTTGTCGTATTTCTTTACATAAGATGAACAAGCTCGCTAAAATATTAACAACATAATACAATCGCATAGAGTACATTCAATCGTGTACTCAACTCCGACTGACGCTCCAGAATTATATTAGTTAACTGCATATTGTTAAGGAGACGACATCACAATGTAACATATCGTCGGTGAATGAACTGGGCGGCGAGAGTGAACAGGCACGTCTTCTTCTTGTTTTCACAGTTTTTGCACAGTTGGATGAGAGTCTCTTATGTTGTAGGAAAAATAAGCCTTAAACGTCACGTTTGTCAGATAGAGGACGGACGACGGTAGACGACCGTAGTCTGATCTGGCCTTCAACGCTGTGCCGGAAGCCGTAAAACCTGTCTGGAGAATCCAATAATTGTATCTTACGTGCCCCTATGGAGAAAATGATACCAGCGTAGACGTTGACTACGTCTTATATACGCAATTAACTTATTTGAGACGCGTGGGCAAGCTGGCAAGTGAAACTGAGTAAGATATGGGTCTTCTGTATATTACCGCGTCTCTCACTACTTTTATTTGAAATTAGAAATTACCTGTACGCGATACGCTATAAAACTCAAATTATAATGGCTTACAGTGCGTCAAATGGGTGTTGAGCCTCTACAGCGTGCGAGGCTGTTATTGTGTGACAAAAGACGCGATATGTGTAAACAAAGTGTTACGGCTGCCCCTGAATGCCCTTTGGAAAACGTCACTCAAAGCAATAACGATGTTTATGTTATGGAAACAATTACATGTCCCAGAGAAGTAAAACGTTTGATAAAACTGTTGGAGTTTTTTTACTTCTTTGCAACATATATATTTTTTAAATATATTGATATATACAGTACTGCCTTTTTTCCTACTTGAGCGGACAGTAACAATCCATTGGGATTAAGTAAGATTAAACTGTGTATTCTGACAAAAGCCCTTACTGGACGCTGTTGTATAAAAAAATAAACAACTCTAGGATGTGCCGATTCTGTTCCATAACGGAAGAAGCACCTCTGAACATTCTTACTGATTGGACGCTTAATGTGCAATCGTAACACTCTGAAAAACTACGTACTTAGTCCAGAAGAAACGAAATTGCTCATAGCTAAGCAACTCTTCATTCATTGAAGATAATAGGGCTTAGCAGTGAACTATAGCCATGGTAGCGATCATAACAGATCTTACAGGTCGTACTGATACCGGTCTTTCTGAACCAGCATAGCTGCTTGCACAATTTAAAAAAAATAACCCGATATTTCATTTTTGTTTTCTTTGAAATTATATTTAAGTTACAACGAACTTACAACCCACCCGATGGTACGTGGCTATTGCAGCTCAAGGACCCCTCTTACCGACTTAAAAACATAAACCTACAGATTCGTTGACACCTAAGAGAACTAAGATGGAATGCTCACAGCATTGCAATAATTTTGTTTTCATTTTCAAATTTCGGACAAAATCTGTGTCATTTGCAATTGTTTCACATACAAACATACCTTAGTTAAAATTTAACATCAGTTTGCGGGTCGTATTGAACGAGCCATGCTTTATTAAATATAAGGACTGCATAAGGACTTTAATTTCTTATTCCAAACACTATCTGTAAAGTGGGACCTACACAACAAACCAGATACGTACTCCATGATATTAAAGTTATATTTCTATAAAAATTATACTGTAAATATACCGTTCTTACAGTTTAGTAACTGTAAGAACAGTATATTTATATATAATATAATAAGTAAAGTTGACTACTAAGTCAATTTTAGTAAGATAAAACAAAATATGATGGGAAAAACCATAAACCTAAGCTTCCTAAGCTTCCTTACCTAAGCTTCTGTCATCTCTCTAAAGATTTTTATTTTTTGTGATATCTTAAATTATGAATTTTCGTTCAATTCATCCATTACGTCTTGTAAAAAAGTTCTATAAAGATAGTGTTTATGAAAAATTTAAGTCAAAGCACCTCATGTTGTGTCTGCAGTATGCTTTAAGGTCTTATTGAAAACACAAGACGATCATGTAACGTCTGGGAGATCTGAATGAGATTACGATTCACGACGAACATTATTCAGTATTTGATACTTCAGAGGGCGAAATCGCTATCACATGTACGCGTGTATCACGTGTTGTTTTATACTTTTGTTCAAGATACGTAACTGGTATGCTTTTTCTGGACTCTAGGCCAGTGTTAGAATAGTCAAAAAAGATACACATATATGTACTATCTGTCCCGTCATACTTTAAACAAAACTCACAGGTGGGATATTTGTTATAATTGACACGCTTGGTAACCAAAGTTATTGATAGTTTTTTTTTTAATTTATCACCTCTTACGACACCCACGGGATGATGTAGGTTAGTGCTTACGGTGAGTTAAACCGCCACTATACGGCAAAGAGCTCTCTCGGCTACCTATACACATAAGTATTACATATATAATAGGTATGAAAATATAAAATATATATTGCTTTTTCGGGCGCATTTCAATCGCTTATTTTTCAACATCAGTTGTTCTACCGAGACTAAACTGCATTTTAAACACGTTTCGTCGCTTTAAATTCTTGTTTATGTTACAATATATGCCATTGCAATTTCATTCTACAGGTACCAACCACGGCGTGGCACTTTATTTAGTTTCATTGCTCAAAACTAAATAATGTTATGAATACAAAATACCAGATTTCGATGCGACCGTCTTGGACCCCCATTTTTCCCTTGTTTGCACGAACCGCTTTGTTTTTATAGTCCACGACTGATCGCCGAGTATTTGCTTTTCTCCATTCTCTAAAATAAATTTCATGGTACGGGACTGTTTGGGTGGTATCGTTTGTGGGTTCTTTAAATTGTTTATAACTACTCGAATTTTATATTTTAAAGCGGGCTATTTTAATACGTGTATTTGATGCAAATTTAGTCATTAAGTAATTTTATGCATAATTTTATCACAGATACAGTTGACTTAGGGCCGTGATTTTAAGGGATGTAAAATGATGATGAAGTTATTTTATGTAATAATATTTATTGGTACTTTTCTAATGAATCTAGGCCATGTTTAGGAACCTCACCGCGAATCGTAAGTAAATATCATATAATTATTCCGTACGTGTGTGTCACGGAACTACTACTGGAAGGTTATACCAATTTTGATGAATGGTTGGAATTCACAATTATATATATATATATATATATATATATATATATATATATATATATATATATATATATATATATATATATATATATAATAGCGGGAAGTCGATGGATGGCTCAGGTGGCTCCGGACCATGCTGTGTGGCATCCCCGGGGGAGGCCTTACCCGGCAGCGGACTGGTAAAGGTTCATAAGGTTAAATTGTACCTGTTAGGAGAAAAATAGTGTAATTGATGAGCTTCTTGTCGCTTCTTTTGTAGCGAGGGTAGAGCTTATGACTTTCGAAAAGTGCTTTGTAACAGCCAAATTTGAATAAAAATATTTGACTTTGATTTTACCATTTAATAATCGTCATCATCATTGCAACTCGTCACGAGTCTACTGCAGAACATAGGCCAAGGTCAAGGAATGGCGGTTCTGAGTAACCTACATCCATCGGCTTTCTCCAGCTGCCACTCGAGAGCCTTTCTTCCCCATCGGGTATCGGTTCTTCGAGCTAATATAAACGGCCATGCCACTAACACACCACATATATTTCCTGTAAAACTGAGCCAAATGTATCGACAATTATGCGTGAACGTCTTTTCTTATAGTGTATTAATAAATTAAAAACCATACTTTACATTGTGTAACAATATAAGAGAAATACTTGCGGTATCTTACGCGGACATAAAAACGCGCTTTTAATATGTTTAGAAACGTCGGAAATATTTTATATGAACGTGTAAATATAGCCAGAGACATCGTGTCGGTGGATTTTTTAGTTTCCAACTAAGCAAACAGACGGACAGTTCAAACACAAGATGTTATTGTGAACAGATTTTTCGTTTCGTCCTCCGTTCTATTGTGATCGCGATGCGCCCGCGCTTCATTGCGGGACAACCTAAAAACAAATTAATTGTAAAAGTAGTAAGTTACACTTTCGCAGTGACTGCGTCTTTTAGTGATATTGAGTAAACTTCACATTTTTAATTTTGGTGTTATACTCTTTACATCATCACCTCGGATAGGTTCATATTAAAATATGCACAGAAGCACGGTTATTACCTAAACACTATTGTCTTGGGAATGGTGCTGTAAGAATAAAAATAACGGAAAATGGTTTTAATAGCTCTAAGTCTTAGTACCTAACTGTTTAATATATTCTACAGGATTGTATTGTATGTTTTAAAATAATTATAATCATATATAAAATAGTAATCATTAGGGTTTCTGCATTATTTGGCAACAGGTTAAAATTGCGTGAAGATTTTGCGTTTCAATTAAAAAAATTAATACGTCTCCACAAAAAGTTTAGCTGCCTCATTATTACTGAATTGTATGCATAGATACAACGACTCTGTACTAATCATCGTTTTCTATTAAAATGAACATTTAACGGACTAAAAGCCTTATTTTGATAGTGCTTAATGCGACAGTTGCTTGCGTTGCGCGGCCGCGTCCATTTGCTACAATGATAGATATTAAGGCATAATTTACTTTTTCAACAAAAGCCGTTAACATAGAATTAGGCTCAATTTACAACGACGTCATTGCAGCGGCGGACGTTCCTTATATTCGTACGTCGAATTAAATATAAGTTGATTAAAAAAAAAACAGTAAAAGCAGAGACGTATTTGGTAACAGACTAAATATTAAAATTTGTCTACATTGTGCCTTGGGTTGGGGTAATTTAATATTTGAAAGAAAAAAACTAGATTCAACATATTATCATAGGTTTATTCTCGAGAGACCATAAAGTTACTCGAGTTGCATTAGTGTCCAGAATATTCCATATAATGTTAATAATAAATAATCTTACCGTTTACTTTGGACGGTATTATATTTGAGAGGTTATATTACACCGCCATATTACAATCGCAGTGAGCAGTTTTTATTAGGCATGTAGAGGGTAACCCCAATAAATAAGATATAACATAAGGCCCTATATCGACTACCCCCGGCCGTGAGTCATTCGGCGATATACGGTGCGCTGACTCTTCAATAATTCTTCACAGTAGATATATCTTACTATGTATTTTTATATATACGTAGTAGAGTCACGCTTCAGCTATATTATGGTTGTAGCACGACCGGGTCGTCTCGACTGTGATCCTCCCACGTTCTCATAGAATACCAGCGTCAAATAGCAGCGGTAATGCTGCCGTTTTCCGTATGCTGATGGTGAGTGTAGAGAGCTGGACACCTTTTTTACTGGAAACGATTTTATAACAACGCATCTGCATCTTGATTCTTCCACTGGCCACGGCAGCCACTTAAGTACCATCAGATGGACTGCGGGCTCGTTTGTCACCCTTATTGTATAAAAAAACCTAGAGGATATATTTTTGTAATGGTATACTGCAAGTAGCAAAACCTGAAAAAAATGAGCGAGTGTTGTATTAGCATCATTTGCGTGAACCCTGTCAATCAATTATATTTAAAAAAAAAACACTAAAATGTATTTGTCATACCAATACCCCGTCAAAATATTAAATACACTAATGTGTAGTTTAAACATGGTAAGGCCACACTGCAGGTATATTATGGTACCAACAGAAATAGGAGGGCTCATCCGAGGAAGGACCACGTTCTCATGTAATACCAGTGAAAAATAGCAGCTTAATAATCGCTTAGACTGTATGCTTGTTTGTCACCCTGTTGTATAAAAAAAAATCTTTCCACAGTCTCACAACGGGTCATGCGATAAGCTCCTCTTTGATACACTTTGTACTCCCACAAATGTACGTTATTACTAGGTTATATGTTATTATAAAATGTAATACAAACTAGTATACAAAATTATTTTAAATGTCAAAAAAATAAGTGTAAACTTAAAATGTATCTACGTGATGAATTGCATTCGAATTTCGAAGGCATTCGGCACAAGCCGGGTCCGGGTGTCGGCTGTCGGCACAGCACAGCGCACGGGCACGCACCCCATCTGTATAATGCGCGGAAACGGGACAGCAACAACGTCAGAAGAGCACCGCAGCTAACATTAGGTCGAATAAAAAGAAAAGTTATTATATTTTTTATCGGGGAGGGCCGCCACCCTCGCCGCCAACGGGGTTTATTTTTATTTTATTCCCAAAGTTTATTTTCCATTTGTTTTAACTTCTATATTCGCGACTCGAGGGCTGAAAGTTGGTCGGCGGGGCGCACGCACGTACTCAATGACTCACTAATGCGTACCGCATCATTATATTTTTATATTTAAACTTTGCCCTGGAACAACATTTAAATGAGAAAAGTTGGCCGAGTATTATTATATTCGCGGCGGCGCGGCGGCTTCCGATGCTGCGATATTAAACTCTCCGCGGCACGGCTTTGTTTCAATTTCATTTACTTCAGTGGATATAGTTGCGTACTGTACTCGTCAGAGTAGTCTGTGCCCCGGAAGTTTACCCGCTCACCGCTAATCCTGGCATTGTCCGAAAATTTACAGATTTACGAGACACCTGTGATAGAACTCTTCCGTCACAGGTGTTTTGTAAATATCTTGTAAATATCATGGCTGCAAAAATCAAATTGAAAATTGTTAAAAAATATTTTGAAATAAATTACATTAACAGCCAATTTAATGTAATAAATTATTTAATCATAAAATTAAACCACCTTACATTGACTTCACATTAAACGTAAATTACATTTTCACGAGTCAATAAAATGTCCATACACCATTTTAAACTAAACAATTTGATAGCGTAAACTTAACACCGCACGGAAGCACGTGTGGCAGCGGTCCACACCGCGGCGATAAAGCCTAAGCTAACGCGACTTAAAGACATTCACGCCCTATGTACAAGCCGAAGCTCTTAATCTCTCCTTATGGCATAGCGGTCACTAAACGTAAGCAAATTAGGTGCCAAGTACTCGATGGCCACCAAGCGTGAACCCTCAGGGCGCGCTCCCGCACACTATTGGGTTTTCTCGTTAACTCCCGACTAAGGTAGTCTATTTGCCCCCAAAAATAAAGTAGTCCACGGAGATTTTTAACAAGCAAACCCGAAAGAAACACAACGAACAAAGGGAACAACCGTTGAGCACGCCACGTATTGACTTTCCATCAATACTGACTTGAGCGTAGGTAACAATAAGGGTAGGTAAAATGCGTCTAATTGTTGTAAAAACATTCGAGGCCCGAACACAGTACGATTTAAAAGTGATATTCTCAAACCATAAAGCAGTTTCACATGCCCATGAGAAATATTTATCTTAATATAATAAGTAAACCTAAAGGCTAGCCGGTCGGACCGCCGGAACCCCGCCCAAGCTTTCTTGACACTTGGAGCATGCTACACCTTTATGAGTAATCGATTCTTTGTTTATTTTAGATGCATAAATACATGTAATGACCCAACTTTTCCCTGTTGTTGATTTCCTAGAAGTGTTACATGAAATTGTTTTCGGTTAACACCGTTGATGGAAACACTTCTATAGCATTATTTGTTTAAAGATGGAGCCACTTACCATCAGTTGAGTTTTAGCTTTGCTTTCTGCTTCAGTTATATAAAATTATAAAAAGTAGAGCTCTATTATTTAATTACTAGTGGTAAATTAGAAGGGCATAGCATTTTTAACAATTTCGTAAAAAATATTATACGTATTTATACATAACTAGCGTTTGACCCCAGCTTCGCACGGGTGATGTTCTGGATCTCGACTATACAGACACCTACCGGGTTCAAATGTGAATTTAAATCATATGTAGGGCCCCATTGAAATACACACAAAAGGTGTCATCAAAATCGGTTAAGCCGTTTTTGAGTTTTAGCAAGACTAGTAGAGCAATTTGATTTTTATAAATAAAGATTTGATAAAATTGTTTCAATAAAAATGGCAATTAGTAGATACCACTGTCGGTCACAACGAAATTCTCCCTATATACAAAAACAACATACGATATAACGCAGCGAGTCTTATGTTATACAGTTGTAATGAAATTTTACACAACCAAGTGTTCGGCATATAAAAAATTAACAAAATTAGAAAATAATTTGCTCGCGGCAAGTACCAAAGAGGCGCGGTCAATGTTTTGTCTGTTTCAATTAGGTACAATGCATAGTAGTAGACGTGGCGTGGCCTCCCTTCACACCGCGCCTCTGTTGCCCTTTGTTTGAGGATGCATTTAAATAGTAGGCCGTAGGTTCGATGCGTCCGGTTTTCAAAAACAAATACGCTATCCAATACCAATATTTGGGCTAAAGTAATAATTTATGAGTGCTGTCCTTTTTAGGAGTCCGTTTTTGTCACAACTCCATGATCTTATGCACGGTTTTCGTCGGGCATGAAATTAGTGAGACGTATGACGGATGATCAGTTAAAAGGGCGCTATGTAATACAAAGTAGGACACGATTTATTCAAAAAGGGACGAAGGAATTGCTAACGGTCGACAACCTTGTGAATGAGTACTAAATAATATTATACGTGTTATAAAATTGCATTTGTATTAATTAATACCACGACTTCAAGGACCAAGCGCTAATATTTGTGCAAAAAACCGGCCAAGAGCGTGTTGGTTTCCGAAGTTATTGACATTATCAAAAAATGATTTTAATAAACCCTTATTCATTTTTAAATACCTTTCCAACAATATATCACACGTTATGGTTGAAATTAAAAAAAAAATCACTTCCCACTTTACATATAGGGGGCTACCCTAATAAAACATTTTTTTCCAATTTTTGTTTTATCACTTTGTCGGCGTGATTGATACACATATTGGTACCAAATTTCAGCTTTCTAGTGCTAACGGTCACAGAGATTAAGCGAGGACGGATAGACGGACAGACAGACATGGCGAAACTATAAGGGTTCCTAGTTGACTACGGAACCCTAAAAATGATTTCAATGACAAAGCTGTTTGGTTTAGGTTTCGATGTTTAGGCAAGTACTCAAGGTTTGGCTTTCTGCAATGAAACCTATCTTCAGTTACTTTATATTAGTTAAGGGTGGAAAACAAGAACACAGCAAGCAATTACTTGGTGCTCGTCCAAAAATGATAATACGTATCGTGTAAACCTTGGAAGGAATTTAACTGTTACCCACAGAACACGGAATAAGACATTTCTGTTTTCTATGGTGTTACCTATAAAGAGTACCTACCATACATGTACTATTAAATTACATAATCGACTCTACGCCAAAATTCGTTAGAATCCATCCAGCTTTTCAAGCATGATTCCTAAAACAATCAAATATACTTAGCCCTTTTTAATATTGGTAACATTAGTATTACCAGTTCACCAGGTCGTACTTTCATTTATGTACATAGTTTAAATAATAAATTTATGAGTTTACCTCCGTTCTATATATACAAATACAAATTTGCGTACATTGCACTTACAGACTTATAGAAATATTTAAAATTTCTCTTTATTATGGTTCAGCATAGCTTAACGGGGGCTGCTTTTCGGGGCTGGTTTGCTTGGGTTTGTTCTACTGATGAGCACCAAAGTTTTACAACCAGTTTTTTCATCATATCATCTCAATTTTTATCGGCCGGTTGACATTTTTCATTTTTATTATACGAACCAAATACAACAATGTACGTTACATTGTTGTATTTCAATCGTTAAAAAACGCATCCAAGACTTAATGAAAACTGTGGAGTTCGTTTCAATCTCTATTTTTTTAACGGTCAAAGACTTACGGTAGTAGATAAATAAAGTAGGTTAGACAAACGAAAGTTCAATTTCATAAGTCGAAGATTGATATTTTATTTATTTTATGGAACATCATAAATATTTCAAAAGACCTTTGCAACGATAAGGAAAGTCGAAAGATATTCTGCATTACTGATTTGCATACGGGGCCACTGCGTAAAATATATTGGTACATATTTACACGTGATAATTATAGTACTTTCTTAAAGTTAGAAAATTCCTTATTGCATTCAAACAAAAAAAAATTTGGTACAAAGTCGAACTTAATGCCGAAAAGGCATTCTCGGCCAGCTAACCTTTAGTAGTGTAGTGTGTGTATAGCTTAGTAAAATATATACAATCTAGTATAGGAAATTCTAAACTCGCGGCTCAACTTTCTGATATGCTGGCATGCATTCAGTTATTCTGAGAACATAAAACGCTGTTGAGGTGCAATCCAGGCTTGTCAGATTACAAAACCGCGGCTCTGATCCACCAACGATGGGCACTAATAACAATGTGTTCCAGAACATTTTTCGGTAACAGCAGAGAGTTGTCCGCCGCGTTCCATCAAATTACTGCCTTCACATGTTGCAAATAAAATTTCATAAAATCCGGGCGGGCGGGGATCGAACCCGGGTTGCTCGCAACCTACGCGAGCGCTTAGCTCCTGAGCTTCCACGGCTCTCATATATATTAGTAAATTTGTTAGCTAAATTTCACAATTCGCAAAAATAAAAATGATTTCACATGCGCAATTCGAAACTTTTTAACGAATGTTCTTATAACAAACCGAAAAATGTTATGTCTGCGGAAAATTTAATGTTGTCCGTGCGCGTGCAGTTTGACTTTGACCGCATCGTGTAAACGGCAGTGTGAGGTGGGATGAGGGTGTGTCTACACTTTCGCTGGCTTTTGTTTTTTATAATTTAGCAAAAGTTTGACCACATAGTCCTTAGTTTTGAGGACATGTAGCTTAGTACGTATTTATTATTTATTAGCTTTAATTTTACATTATTTGTTGTGCAATTTTATTAAAGTTTATGCTTTAATTCGGGTCTATTTTTTTTTTATTTATTCTTAACAATATTTTACCATTGCATTTTAAAAACATGATAACAAAAAAGAGGATACCTGCAGCTTCTTTCGCCATTTTGAAACGGTAGTTGATAAAAAAACGTGTTGAAGATCAACAAAATAAAATTAGTTACTTACGTCGAAGTCAAAATAATAAAGTGGTAAAATATATGGCATTTTGTCAGTTGATTGCAGGTGGGCTAAAAAACATTGGAAACCCCAACATCAAAAAAAAAGGTAAAAATACAATATATTGCTTTCATTCATTTTAAGGTTCATTCAATGTATGTCCACGAAAAATGAAAAGTGTTCTAAAAACTGACCTCAATTACCCAAAAATACTATTTATATTATTTTAAGGTACGTTTCCCGCAACACGCTAACACATACGCCCGGAGCGTAAATGCAGAAGTACACTACAATCTACAACTTTATCTGCGGTTCAGATAACTCGCGCAATAGAGGTGATATAAAATTATAAAGCGTTAAAAGTAGATAAAAATCCTCTGCAGTTTATCAGACGAATAAATTAAATTTAACAAAACTAAAGTCTGTGGTCCATGAAATTAATACTAACAAAATCATAATATAGTCTAGTTAGAGCGCTTACAATTAATTTTTGAAAGACACAGGCTCTGTGCACACCGTGCTCTGTAACCTGTGGTTGGGTTGTTTTTTTTTTGTTTTGAGAGTTGGACGTGTCGACTTAAATGGAGCCATCGCAACCCACAACAGACTTCGGCGACAGATTAATCGGACGCAAAGCACCCGATTATACCCGGATGAACTTACGGCCGTCTAATTACGTGACGGTTATACGCAAGCCGGATGAAAGGAACTCTCGGACTTGGGATCTATTGAAACCGCTGACTGATCGCTGTATAAAAAGGGAATTAAATGCGCTTTGAAAAATATCTAAATAATTAGTCAAAAACGTTTGACATGCTACGGAAAATGAAAATGATTTATCAAATTAAAATTGAAAATAAAAGTTGTTAACATAATTTGTAGACGTCTTTAGGTGATAAATATTAATTAACGATGTAAAGAAATTGATAAGTTTATACATAAGTAATGATTAAGCCAATAACGAAATATTTGAGAAAATAAAAAAATATTAAAAGAGAGGATAATACAATTATGGCGCTTGAGTTAAATGATAAAATTAATGTTAAAAATTATAAAAAAATAACATTTTGAAATTCTTTTTATAACTGTTAACATTACAAAAGGGATAAAAAATATATGGAAACCTTTGTACAAAAAGGTTTCCATATATTTTTTATCCCTTTTGTAATGTTAACAGTTATAAAAAGAATTTCAAAATGTTATATATATATAGGTATAACATTAATAATGCGTTTATACGTGAATTGAATGATAAAATTTCGTTAAAATTAGTAGAGGAATAACAAATATTTGGAAACATTTTTTCTATAATATTAGCTGACTCGCTTACTACACCATGCACTAACATCATATAAACAAAACTTCTTATGTCATAATTAAAAAGTAAACTCACATAACGTCTCGTAAATATAAATCAAAAATATTAAATGTTCATGTTTAAGGCTCGACCTGGATGGAGGGGATGGTCGGTGTGGACAGTTGATAAAAATGTCCGAAAGCGAGTTCCAAACCAAACTTTATGGCTGAAGGTGGTATGCTTCTCTTCTGCCCAAGAGACCGTCTGGCTAGTTAGTTTTAAGACATAATAATTGAATAAGAAACCTTAATTACATTAACTGCAAAAGTACTTTACCCAGTCGCTTTTGTTCGCACACCCACACCTCTTACACTATTATGTGTAATAATTTACTTGGCATATTTTTAATGGCAAACCATTCGCATTGAAATAGACAATTGATATATTGTTGTGCGACAGCCGGCCGGTGGCTCTTCACCGGACGGCGCGGCGTGCCAGAGAATTAGATATTTTTGTTAATGTTTTATCATACATTTGATTCTTAAACCAGGTATTGTAAAACAAAAGATATGCACGAAAGATCGCCACGATATAAATGTCGAAAATAATAAAATTATATTTTTTAGTGTTTTTTTTTGTTTTTTTTTGTGTGTTGCCACTGGCAAGCGGGTTGCCAACCCGCTTGCCAGTGGCAACTATAGCAAATATTCTCCCTATGAGGCAATCTATGGGGGAGGCTGCAAATATGGATATTTATTTCATCGATTTGGAAAAATTTAATTTCGTTAGTAATTTTTTTTTATTTCGAAATGTGGTTGCTCTGTGCGGTGAAAAAATGGTAAAACAAACTATTCAAGAATCCACTTTTTGTCGTTTATTTAAAATGTATGCTACATAACATAATATGAATAGAATGGAAAGCGAACAGACATTGGTACCATGAAGTATGCTCTATAATGTACTCAAACAAAGACGGTAGAATGGCACCTTATCGGGGTATAGCTAACCTAAGCAGACTAGCCCACACAAGCAGCACCTGTTAACAAGTATGACGTATAATTGCAAGTGCCTTTGACACTCAGTTTAAAAAAAAACTATCAGGTCGACTATAAAACAAGTGACGAAGCCGTTGCGCTCCCGTTCCTAGAAACTCACGCGGTGCGCTTAGCGCGATTCCACGCTTTGCTGATTGTAAAACAATAAAGCAACATGCAAACAAAATACAATATAACAATTTATGTAAACAATGGTAAGATTAACGTGCACACACATATACTCCGTTCGTGTGTATGTGTGTGTGTGTGTGTGTGTGAGTGTGCAGAGCGAATCGAATCGTCCAGCCTTATTAAAGTCAATAATTGAGGACAAACAGTAATACCGACGAAATAACTTAAAGAGGAAACGAGTAGTTACATTTCACGATGTCGGGGGCACCGCAAGCGGGCCGGCACGGCACCTGCGTCTTATTGCACATGTATAGGAGGTAGTAATATCGAAAATCTAGTTATACTCTTACATTAAGGGACGGGACTATAATGGAATATCTCTATAGCCCGAATATATACTAACTCCTCATCTAAAGTAGAGCCCTGCCACCGAATAAATAAGTGCGCAGTAAATTGTTTCGCCGCGTATTTCCTCGAAATATTTTGTTTAATTTCTCAGAATCAAGTTCTCACTGACTTACTTTTCTCAAGATGTTTTCCTTCACAACCGGGTACGTGGTAAACCAACAATTAAAATTGTAATCACGAATTTCAGTTATACCTACCGTCGGGGATCAAACCCGGGTTGCTCGCGTTCTAGTACTATGAAATTACAGAGAGCAATCACGGCTCTTCGTAATTTGTATTGCATACTTTATAAAATAACTGTGCAGGGCCTGCATGTTCATGTCCAATCTATGTATACATCATTCCTTTGGGATTGAGAAAAAGGTCCTTGTTTTTTTAATAGGATGATGCTGACAAACGAGACATAGTCCACCTGATGGTAAGTGGTTGCTGCGGCTCATAGACATCTACATCAATCCTCGATCACGAATTAAAATACAGATGCGTTGTCACCCGTGAGGACTAAGATGGAATGCCTCGTTTCCAGTAAAAAGGGTCTCCGGTTCTCTACACTCACCATACGGAACACAGCAGCGTTAAGCTACTATTTTACGCTAGTATTCAGTGAGAGCGTGATCCTTCCCCGGTCGGGCCGACCTATCCGTGATACAACTATACTACTAATGTAACAGCAGTATGGCTATGCCACGTAAGAGTAAACGTTTAAAAAAAGAAAATTAATATAATTAATGTGAACACTACATAACAGGCTCCAGATATCTTATCTAGGTAATATTTAGACAATTTATTATTTCAATTGTTTTCATTATACTGCGCTCTACTTAAGGCTGACAGTGTTTTTGTCTAATTAACTCTTATATTAAACTAAATTGGTTTAAATTGAATTAAAGTAGACAATGCAAGATATCTGAGGTTCGCGTTTCGTGACTCGTTTGAGAGAAGCACTTATTTAGTTGACATTAGTTACCAGCCCTCTCCTTCAAACCTAGGCACTGTAGTACTGGCAATACCACTTGGTGCCAGAGGTAGGCGTACTAACTAGGTAGTACCAACCCAAGAGGACTTCTGGACCACAAAAGAACCGAATTGTTTCAAGAAAAATTGACGTTTCGAGCAAAATCGTTGTTACAAAAATAAACCTGCTCAAGGTAACAATGATTAGAATCATGTCTAATCAGCAATCTATAGGCTATAAAGCAATGAGGCAATAATGGCCGTTGAATAAATTGATGGGACTTTTGGCGGGAAAGTAATACAGGAGCAGCAGTTCGCTGTGGTTAGCCAGCGAACTGCTGCTCCAGTATTACTTTTTAATTCAGGAGTTCTTAACCATTTAGTGATGAAGGGCCATCAACTTTCGGACATACTGTAATTATGGTAAAGTTTATTTTTAAGTAGATTTTATCAATATCATACACACAAAAATAAATAAGTGGCGTTATTGTACGACTATTAATTTAATATACTACTACGCTTTGTTCTATAAGTATTTTATGATGCAAATAAGTGCTGATATTAAGAAACGATAATTTAAATAATGGTATCAAATTGATGTTAATTGTTTATTAAATGTCTGTATGATTGCCGTGTACTCATTTCATATTGCGTCGGATGAGACAACTGTTGAATACGCCAGATGAATCTTGTGGTTTCCAACAGATCGCAGTATAACTATATCCTTTAAGTCACGCGTGGTACACCCGGGGAGCAGCGCGAAATGTGCAAGATGTCTGGCATTGCGGCCGTCAATCCTGCCAAGCGTGACGTTTAATACAAATCCTTCTAAAACTGTGATAGGGTCCATGAGACGCTCATCTTGTGGGGGCCTCACTGCTTTAATAAAGTACTATTAGTAGAAACCGTGATAGAGGGAAAATGAATAAATTATAAGCAGCATGCCAATGACACTTTAAAATAATAAAAAATTACTGTCACCAACCCCTCAGCCAAGCGCGGAAACTATGGCAAAAAGGTTTATGTTCAACAATGTGTTTTCAATTAACTGTGATGCATGAACGAAAAAATTAAAATATAAAAGTACCATTTAACATATATATATATATATATATATATATATATATATATATATATATATATATATATATAAGGGAAATACCACCGACTGCCTGACACATCGCGATATCTTTACAACTACACATCCGACTAACTTGAAATTTAGTATACTTACTCATTTTGCAATGTAGACGCTCACTATAAGAACGGATTTTACGATAGTCCCATAACAAATCTTGATATTTTATATCTACGTTAATTAACGTCTATTATCGTGCTCCCAGCGAAGCCAGAGGGAATCAGTAAGAAAGCTAGTAACTCTTAAAGCTTAGCGCTATAATAACTCTGCTATATAACACTGTCATGAGGTCACATTAAATTGTTACACTAAATTGTTATTAATAATAACGTAAAAACAAAAGACTATTTATAATATAGGGCTGTATCTACTTATGTGGTTAAATAAATATTTTCTTTCTTTATTTTCTAAGAGTAAACCAATCGCTTAGTTAAGGCCCAACCCACCTCGCAAAAGTATACCTTTACCATATACGTGTACCTTTACCATATTATACGTATTAAATATACAAGGCAAAATAGTATTGCATTATGAAAATTACATTGACGTGTTCAAGGCGGCGAATAGGTACTGAAAATATTTATCGAGCATCAGAAATATATGCTGATTGCTGAGTGATAAGTTTGCAACGTAGACCTTGACAAACTTGAACGTTAAGCAGGGTATTTTCATTGATTTATTTTTTATTTGTTGCTAAATATTTATGCGGAGTGTGCGGAAAACTCTACCGGAAACCATATAAATAATTTCTGTTCACAACATACATGATATTACGATTCACAAATGGATTAATGCATACGGAGAATTTTAACTGAAACAATAAATTACTTAAAATAAACATTTTTTAAATCCAAGAATCATAAGTCAAAATAGCCGACTCTTGAGCTTCCATGGCTGTAAACAAACGAGATGATAAACCCTGGTCGCTCCTATTCATTAATAATAAAATTTACGTGCTCCCCATTAATCTCACTCAATAAATAGCTTGTGCAGTCATATTCGTAAAACGCCATATTAAAAGCTGTTGAATGATACTTGTCGCTTTCTGAGATGCTGCTCATCTCCTCCACACGCTGCCTCACTAAAGCTTTGATCTTAAACCTATATAAAACAGAATGACGCTAAATATAACCGACGTTCAAAGTGCATTCCACGACTACGTAGCAATCAAAATAGAGGACAATGAGAACAAACAATATGAAAGAAGCCATTTTTTATTTCATAGTCTCACGTGCTTACTATTTATACCACGCACGTCGTACCGCGAACTCAATAAAAATATAATACACAATATTAAAGAATCGGAACGTTCTACATTTTGTTTTATTATTGCCTCACTCATTTAACTGTTATAATTAATTCCGTTCGTAATAAACAAGGCGAAATTAATATATTCGTATAGGCCGTTAAGTTTTATGTTTTCTGTTAGAAGTGCTAACAAAACAATAGAACTATCTACTGCGGAACGCCGCCACGGATCCGTGTACTGCTGGATGAGCCGCCGCACAATGACTACCATCTACAGGTACGAAAGATAGGTATCAAAACAGTGTTATCTCACTTATCTAAACACAATGTTTAAGCGAAGGTTTGCCGTTTTATTCATATCATAACATAAACATATAACCTAAAAAAATCACGCCTGTCACCCAAAGGGGTAGGCAGAGACTACAGACTTCAATTTGGCACGATTCTGACACACCCCCTCTGTCGCCTCTTCCACACTCAAATACCTACGCATACAAGCTCGTTGTTTAAGGTTACGTATACCGCATACTGGTCTGGTAGAGATTCTTACTATTTAAAGACAAAATCATTCAGTTTTATTAGCTGTATAAACACAGCAGTAACCGGCAACTTTTTCTATCTTTTCTTAGGGAGACTACTAGTTGTGCTATTAACATTACAAATACATACATTAATGGGAATATATTAAGCAGTCCATTGAAACTTAAAACGTTTGTGAACGAAAGTGAACGAAGCATGCACGATTTGCTACTAAAAAGGTTCCACTCACCACTGTATCTAAGTTATTTTAGAATTTTTAATTTCATGTATTGATTAAGGTTTTACCTTGATAAATTAGTTAGGAAACTGGCCTGGGACCACGCTTTGAGACATTCTTTAAAAGGATTGACATTTTTGAAGGCTCTAATGATAATGAAAAATGTTCTACTTGTAAGAAGTTACAGAAAATATATAATTAAATATCAAGACACATCCAAATAGAGCTACTCCGTGCCGTACCGCTCTGTAATAACTTTGATCCGACGGCAGATAGCGGGCACATTACAACGCAACTGTTGTACTCGCACATGAATAATAAAATAAGATTAGACATACTCGTAATCCATTCCTCATTTTTTTAACTATCATACAAATAATAAAGCTTCGCATCGAGCCGACGATTTCCGTACAAACTCGAGGCGAGATTAATTTGAACGTTATACAAAACTGTTTTGTACACCTGTCGACTTAATAGCCTACGGTACAAAGGAGTATACAACTTGGCGCCACACGATAAGAGCCGTTGTTGCGTGCAGGATACCTCAATCAGATAGCGAAATACTGATACTATCATAAATACTGTAATGTCAGTCATTTTAGATTTACCGACCGCAAAATAATTTCGCTGTACATGGAAAAGTTTGTAAGTTTCACAGATAAGCGGCATGTGGCAGAGATAACGTTAAAGCTCAATGTATATTATTTAAGTTGATCTTGTCGTGTGTTGAAAATGAAGCGGTAGGTAAGACAAGGGTATAGGGTAAGCCTGGTGAGGGAATGTCTGCTGGACTTCAAGTCACAGTCAATATAAAATAATTAATACTTACCCCGGCCTTCCGTTGGTTCGTTCCGTTATAACATCGGCTCAGTATTAATACGTACCTGAAAAATAAAACACGTGATTTAGAAACAAGAAAACCATAGTTTTAATGGTTTCCCCGTGATGTACGCTGCAATTAATGTCCATAACGTTTAAAATAACAGAAATTCGGAGTTTCATGAGTTTGAATCCTATTTAAGAGGATATCTTGAAAATGTTTAATTTATGTTGGGAATTAAAACGGGTACCGGATGACTGGTGCAAAGCAGTAATAGTACCAATATATAAAGGAAAAGGGTCACAGCGGGACTGCAAAAACTACCGCGGTATCAGCCTGCTTAGTATTGTGGGTAAACTGTATGCTAAGGTGTTAATTGAAAGAGTTATGAAAGAAACTGATGGAAAAATTTGGGATGTGCAAGCGGGTTTTAGAAAGGGAATGGGGTGTACAGATCAGGTCTTTTCCATGCGCATGATTGCGGAGAAGTTTTTGGCCAAAAACCAGAAAGTTTTTTGTGCATTCATGGACTTGGAAAAGGCTTATGACAGAGTGGACAGGAATGTGTTATGGCAAACACTGAACTCATATGGGTTGAGCGCTGGTTTGATACAGGCATTAAGGTCTCTTTATAGGGACTCTAGTGCTTGTGTCAGGATCAATGGGGTCTACTCGGACTGGTTTGGCATCCAAAAAGGTGTCAGACAGGGCTGTGTGGCTTCCCCTTGGCTGTTCAACCTATTTATGGACCGGTGTTTGCAAACTTTGAAAGATGAAGAATGTGGTTTAAGAATGGGCGAGTTAACCGTCAAATGCCTTTTGTATGCCGATGATCAAGTCATATTTGCGTCATCGGCGTCTGAATTGCAAATGATGGTTACATTAATGAACTGGGAATTAAAAGAAAGGGGTATGAAAGTGAACACATGTAAGACGAAAGTGATGGTTTTTGAAAGAGAAGAAAGCAAAACGGTATGTGAAATAAGAATAGAAGGAGAGTTAATTGAGCAAGTGGATGAGTTTGTGTATTTGGGATGTGTATTTAGCAGGGATGGTAGATATGATAGGGATATAGAACGACGAGTAAATGCAGGGAATAGAGTGAATGGGGCACTACACTCTATTATGGAGAACCAGAATGTGTCAAAACAGGCACGTATGGTGATTCATAATTCTGTGTTAGTCCCTACTTTAATGTATGGTAGTGAAAGCTGGGTGTGGCAGAAGAAGCACGAAAGTAGAATAAATGCTGTAGAAATGCGGTCTTTAAGGAATATGCTAGGGTTGAATCTGAATGACAGGGTGAGAAATTGCGTGATAAGGGATAAATGTGGTATGCAAGATGATGTTGTGACCAGGATTAAGAAAGGAATGCTTCGGTGGTTTGGTCATGTGGAAAGAATGAATGAGGAAAGAGTGACAAAGCAAATTTATATGGCAGATGTGAACGACCGAGTCGGGAAGGGACGCCCTAGGAAAAAGTTTATCGACCAAATTGGCGATATTTTGAAAATGGGCCACGTTAGAAGTACCCTTAACCGACGAGCATGTATGCGTAGATATATGGATGTGAAGGAGGCGAAAGAGGTGTGTCAGGATCGTGCCAAATGGAAGTCCGTAGTCTCTGCCTACCCCTCTGGGTGACAGGCGTGAGTGTTTATGTATGTATGTATTTATCTTGAAAATGAATCGAAGTTTTGGGGGCGTGGTTTATTCCTTTATCGGTGAAGCTAACGGACGACTGAGGGAGGGTCAAAATGAAAGTGTGAAAATGACTTCATAGTACACAAATTATGAGATAGCCATACCGAGCAAGCGCTCGGAAAAAAACTAAGTAAGCGCCAAACAAAATTTTTATTTATTTTAACAAAACTTCGTTATGGATTAAAAAACTGGTTTATGGGAACTTAGATATGATTATTTACTATGCCTTAAAAATAATTCCGTGAATTTATTCGTAAGAATATTGTAGTGTCATCGAAAAATGTAACTAATTAGAGCCTACTTTGCAATTTTTTTCTATCGAGAAAATTTCGTGATATCGTGTTTTCCTTTTATACAATCCAAGGTCATATAGTCAAAAATCATATACCAAAATTTTGGTTTGTAATCTATAAAACTTAAAAAAATATGTTAAATAGAAAAACCACCAAATTTTCGAGGTATCACCTGAAGTAAATATTTGCGATGAATAAAAAAAAACAACGCGGTATGTCATTTATTACATAAGAGCGAAGGCCAAAAATATTTTTAATGTCACCTAAAAATTACATATATTACATAAAACTTCTTTATTTTTATATAAAATAAGGATGCAACTTAAGCTTATTACTGCGTAAAATGTTAACGAATTAATAAAACAGATAAGAGGGTAACTTAATGTAGCGTATAAAAGTCCTTGCATGTTTTTTTTTTTTGGGAATTACAGTGTTGTAGATACACGAAAACTTAGATTATATCCAATACCGTATAACACGGCGTCTTGCATAGGAATAGGTTCGAACCCGGCTCATCCGATCGTAAACAGGTAGGTAGACTTTTTTAACAAACTACGCGGTTACTGACTTAAATATAGTTAGTTCCGTAAATTGACAGGTCAAAATTGACGACGACGAAGTAAGAAGTACTCAAAGCTTCTCTTTCTCTCTCTCTTCTTCACTACATGACAATAGAAAGAGACAGGTACAGAGATGATTGATACGTAAGTGATAGTACTTAAATATATGAAGGCGAAAATGATCAACACAGATTAACTTTTGTATACCTAGACATTTTGTTATCGATCTATCATCAGAATGGACTCCCAATCACTATTTGAAACAGTAACTCTTTTCATTGTAGTCAGAGTTGTTTACCGGAAAAACACACAGAGCTGTGCATTTATTACACAGATGTAGGTATCGTAAAAATCTAACAAACAAAGAATGGGTGTTATTTTTAGATCAAATTAACGCACGTTATGAGAGTACGCGCCGCTTCCAATCGTGAATCATTTCAGATTGGGTCCCCGGTGACAGCGGATAGGGTTACGAAAGGCAGCGATTCGTTTTGTGTAAAGCAAGCGGAACGAATAAGAAGATATGAACGTTCGTGATGAAAACAGATAATTCCATTATACCGAAATATACGCATCAATTTTAGAATAGTCGTCTGTCACAAACAATGCAAATTATTATATACCTAACAATATGTCATCAGTATTAAAGTCATTCGACATGTTTATTTTGAATGTAAAGGAGTAAATATTTAACTTACGCTTATCGTTAACACAAACAAGGCGACTTACGTAAACTGTAATCTACGACAACATAGCTATTCTAAAATAGGCAGTACTAAGAGGACGAAACACTTTTAACACGGAGGACATACATGACATTTAAGACAATACGCGGGAGGACTGAACCGGACTGGCTAAAAGCTCGCCCGGGTTGTTTCCATCGTCCTAAATATTGCAAATACCAAACATTGAGTGTTGTATTCCGGCTTGAAACCGAGCACTATGAACCAATGCAACAATAGCCTTCATTGGTGTAAGTTCGTTTCAGTCGCCTTTGAATTGCTTGCCTTATTGCTAGATGGAATAAGGCTTACTTTTAAAAATGCTTAAAGTTGATCTCTCTATCTCTTCTCTTTGTTCAATAAAACAATGGAAGGTGGGTATAGAGACAATTAATATAATTATAATCCGTGAAGCACTGCACCTTAGTCGTCAAGTATTTAAAAAAAAATTACAACAGGTATTATTTAAAAAAATATTTAACAGAGTATATACATTTTAATAACAAATCGCTCCGCTCATTAACCCGCTCGTATACCGCTGTATGGTAACTGGAGACTACATCATCGCAAAAAGTAATATTTTCCAGTGTTCATATTGAATTTTGTTGGTTTTTCTTATTAAAACCTCAGTTTCACTCCGACCCACATAGATTATACGGGTGGGGAAGGTACTAGGCGGAGCGATGTTAAGATATGCAAATATCAACTTTTACAACCAGTTTGATATACGGTCTATAATTAAATCGGTCGTTATATTGTTAAAACACGTCAATAAAAACAATACCGTCCGCCTATCGTTATATAATAATTTCATGGAATTTAAAAGTGTTTCACACTCTTGTTTTGAATAGATTGTAAAAAATTTAAGAGGTTTAAAAACAAAAGCCTTAGCTTTCATTGTTCAATAATACGAAATGAAAGGGAGTTTGAACGTTTTATGTTTTGTTTGTACCTTTTGTTGACACAATTTTAGAAACTTTATAATTTATTTAGAATGAATTTTCTGTTTTATACTGACAGATTTTACCAGTAAATGAATGTTATTTTAACTTCACGTAATTGATTAAAAAATTCGAGCCATGCTGCAGTTATATTAGTAGTATAGTTGTAGCACGAATGGATCGGCTCGACCGAGGAAGGACCACGCTCTCACAGAATACCAGCGTAAAGTAGACAGAGACAGAGCTTAAGGCTGCTGTGTTTCGTATGGTGAGTGTAGAGTATGCTAAAAAACCGGAGACCATTTTACCCGAAACAGGCACTAGATGGATGTATATGGATGGATAGATGTAGATGTCTATGGGCCACAGCAACCACTTACGATCAGGTGGACTGTGTGCTAGTTTTTCACACTATTCTATAAAAAAATGTTAATATGATAATAGTAATTTTATTTCCGAAAATCGCTACATATACTCAAAAAACAGATCAAAGATATAGATTAGATTATTATATAGACTAGCCGTGTAGTTGCCGCGTCAGATAATTTACCACTCCATATCGTCTCAAAGGTGACGTCTGAAAAAAGTCATGGGCAACAGTTCAGAAATACTGTTGTCGCCAACCGGTTCCACGTGGCAACTGTGGCAAATATCAAGTGCACTTCCAGTAATGGACTTTTAATCGCTGCTATGTTGATAAATGAATGATGATATCAAGATAGATATAGTTGTCAACTTCTTTTAAAAGTAACAAAGTAAAACTGATTGCAAGAAAAAGAGTACGGAGCGCAAGTAAAAGAGTACGGAGTTAAAAAAGAGTATCTATTAATTTTGAATTTACTTTTTATCAATACCTGGCACAATTAAACTTTACACCAGAGTAAATGTTAATGTTAAATACGGTGGGGATAGGATGCTCATAAGTGGACTTCGGATATGCTGTAACGGTCACGGTGAAGAAACAACCCACCAGCCGGTTTAGCCGCGGCATTAAACCCTCGACACTTACTTTTTACTTTAGTTCAGAACTCGTATCGTGTTTATATGTCATAAAAATTCTTTGCAACTATTTATGGGAAACTATTATATGTACTCGTAATTATAGACTCAATACTGGTAATACGTAACGGGAGCTTTTTTTTTCTTAAAAAAAATATACCCGCATAACCACAAGTACAAAGTACTATTAGCGTCATTAAATAAATGTAAAATTATACGTTTCAAACGCAATGGAAACGTGAACTTTAAGCCTTTAATTTTTGTTGTCATGCTAAATAACGCCACAATAATTCCACTGTGTTGCCGTAAAACGAGAAATTTTTAGAAAAACAATGGCGCATTTCCGGTGCATAGTTTAGAACAGGCATCACAATAGCCTTAAGTTACTGAATAAAATTATTGCAAATTCAATTTCTATGGAAAATTTTAAAAGCCACGTTCAACATTTTACAATACTGCGTATGGAGCACTAATATTGCATAAAGTTAAAGCCAAAACTACAGCGCACATACGTAACACAACTATGCAAAGACCACATTACTGAGAGGGTTTTAGGGCAAGGAAATGTCATCATGCTGCCCTAATCCCTATTGACGGATTTCACATATTCTTCACATCTTCTAATTTTTTTTCAGAGCACGTGGTAAAACGGCAATTAAAAATTTCAATCAACAATTTCATTGACATTGGTCGGCACAATTGGGGATTGAACTTGAGGTGATTGCGTTCTGTACAACTTACAATAAGCGCTTAGCTCCTACGCTCCCACAGCTCCGTAATCCATGATCCCATATTATAACGATATTCACCACTACACTATGAATAACGCTATGCTCAAATAGAGAGGACAAGCGTAAGCCCTAACCCGCTCATCGATCTGTGACATTGCACGCTACAGGTGGCTGTCACTGAGCCCACCGCATGCCCGTTCGCGACCGTTCAGTACTTTTATGTGTCCGATAGGTATTCCCGTTTTAGATCCCCTCTGTCGCCACTTACAACACCCACGGGACGATATGGTGCAGTGGATATTCTTACACCGACATTTGGGTGACGGTAGGTGTCTTAAGACGACAGAGACAAACTGGAAAAGGAGATTTGCTGAAGCATCATCCTGATAACAATTCAGAATTATGAAAAACTGCGTTTGACAACCCGCCTGCATATCGTAGCAACTAGGACAAAATCCTCTATGAAGCCTCAGTGCACTTTTATAGGCTACAATGGATGAATGGATGATAGATAATATCTTAAATCGATTTCGATATTTATCCGACTCAACTTATAATGAGTAAATCAAAAAAATTATCATGTAAACCCGGCAACACGTGTTGGTCAAGCCTCAGCTAACGCGAGCGTAGGCAAATTGATACAAGGCAAGTGCTTGTGCGTAAGTGTTTACGTGTTGGTCGAGTTACAAGTTTAAACGAGTGAACATACTGAATGGTCAACTAACATGTGTACACGAATTGCAGATTTCAGGCGAAAGCCTTTGATTTGTGTAGAAAAACCGGCACTGTTCCGAAGTGAGACGAGTCGTGGCGAACGAACTCGAGTGTTCACGCCAAACGAACCGTATACACGTTGGCGGACGCCTGCACTCGGCCAGCTAGGCGAGCGACTACAAGCAATGGCGAGGCTGGATAAATGGTCTGTTTATACGTTGGTACATGAACATGTATAGCCGGCTATTACACCGCCGAGCGACGTAAACCAATCCATCACCACAAATGTCGATCTATAAGTGTCGCTAGTGGCGACGAGAAATGCTAATGAAAAATGCTCCCCATAGATGGCAGTATAATAATCTCGTTTAATTTCGAAATACGAAACAGTCTTTACGTGGTAGAGCCATGCTACAGTTATATTATAGTTGTAGCCAGAATGGGTCGGCTCGACCGGAGAAGAACCACGTTCTCACAGCATACCAACGTGAAATAGCAGATCAATGCTGCTGTGCTTCATATTGTGAGTGTAAAGAACCGAAGACACTTTTAACTGTAAATGAAGCATTTCGTCTTAGTCCACAGAGGTGACAACGTATCTGTATTTTGATTCTTAATCGAGGACAGATGTTGGTGTCTATGGACCGCAGCACCCACTTACCATCAGGTGGACTGTGTGCTCGTTTGACACCCTATTCTATAAAAAAATGACACATACCTAAGTATCAACGGGAATTAAGAATAACATTAAAAACTATTCCCTATGATGTTAGTGTATGGCACTATGTTTGGGCTTGATTTTAGTGTTATTGATTATTGAATCCCAAGCAGATAGTAGCACCCAGGCATCTTCTCTATTTAAATTAGATTTTCTTTAATTTTTTTAAATTTCAATATCTTCATCATCCATCCACCAGTGTTCCATTGCGAAGATTTGTGGTCTATTAAATGAGTCTGTATCATCTTAGACATATTGACATACTGCAGACATTCAAAACATATCGTAGTGTGTTTTTTTTTCAAAGATATTTAAATATAAACAAGCGATAGTCGCGACAAAGCGGTTGAAAACGTAATCTATTACTAAGTCGCTTTAACTACTGTGATATAAGGTCAAGAGAGGTCATATTTCTGAGCAATAACTTTGGCTAAAAGAAAATAATTTTCTAAGAAAATATACCGAATGCGCTGTAGTTTGTTTTCATTATTTTAATACGTGATTTTGCTATTTAAATTTTAAACCTAGAAGTCCTCGGGGTTGCCAACGCATCTGAATTTTAATTCTTATTCGAGATTAGACATAGATGTATATCAGCCACATTATCCACCCACTATCGGGGGAGGACATAGTACTCGCTTGTCACCCCTATTCTTTGAAAAATGTATGTTCACCGATTTCTCGAGAACAGCTATTATTTTTTTACTATAGTTATAATTCAAGATGATTAAGTTAAAGTAAATTAAAGGAAAACTACGTCCCTAAAGGGTGGCAAAATAGGAATTTTATATTTTAAAGTACCCACCTAGTTAAACGATATTTTAGTTGTTACTTTGAACTTGTGATATTGCTAAGACTACTTCAAATATCTAATTAAAGTTTCAATAAAGAGTAGAAGCATCATTTAAAAAAAACACGTAACAGCTTCTGAAGTCGGCATTCTACTCAATTCGATACATTTGGTCTTAGCTTCTTCGACTTCAAAAACATTTTTTTTAATTTTGTGGATTCGGCTCCAATTTTTGATAAAAGTTTAATTGTTTTATTTTCTATACACGCCGATGCTACCAAAAGCGAAACGGCATCACGGCGACTGTTCAATACTTTCAAGTATGTATTCCAAACGCAGGTCATAAATTGTTTTCGTTGGAACATTAAAGTTAATTCTACATATTTTTTGTTTGTAATTTAACGCTCGGCTGCTACTATCGAGCATTTGAACGACTTCATACGCGAGTCGGAGCACGGAATAAACGATAGTTCAAGAATTCAGAGGTCGATCTGACGTCACACATGACCCATTGAGCGACAAAGAAATCTTCGCAACGGTCACGCAACCTTACGCATCGCTGCGCCCCGTGACATCGCCCGCGCATAATTACAAACTGCTAATTACGTCTGTGCGGCGTACATGCCCGCGTCCACCATTACGACGTCGGTGTCACCGCTCGGACCTGCTCGATCGACGTTTAATTACTTTAATTTTATGTCATTTAATAAGCACGCATGGCTGCGTATTTTTCTATTGTGGGTGCTCGCTGGCCGCGGATGACTCGCTTTGTTGGATAATTCGCTAGTTATACCTATATCATTGATAGTTGGCAGTAACTTTGAACCGTTACTGGTAAAACTGGGCGGCTTTTAAATAAAAGATAATTAAGGAACTTAGTCTTTTTATAGTATAAATGTGACAAACGAGCACACAGTCCATCTGATGGTAAGTGGATGCTGTGGCTCCATGCCGTACATCTATATCGTGCCACAAGAGGCCACTATGGGAAACTAACCAGGAGATGCACAGCAGCGTCTTTCTAACAAAATCTAATAATTAAATATGCGGTTGGCGAGTGGTTAAGAAATTAACAAAAACTTTCTCAGAAACGAATCGAAACGAAAAATAATAAACGGTAGTTTAAAAACAACACAATACTCTTTGTAAGTTCATTATAATTAGAAAGTTATGTATATACAATATGTAACAAAAACCCTGTGGTTCCCGTTAAGTGTGTCATCAGAATCAGTATCCAAGTATATAGAAATAATTTTTTTCTTCAAAAAAAACACATTTAAGAAAAATTATTTTAATGAAAATTATTTTTTTAAATGTGTTTTTTTTTATAATAATTATTTCTATATGCTTGGATACTGATTCTGATAACGCAGTTAACGGGAACCACAGGGTTTTTGATACATGTTGTATACATGAAACGACAGTAGCCTAATGGCAGAGCGCGGACCGCGAACTCAAAAAGGTCGTGGGTTCGAATCAGCCATTCGACGACTGGCGTGAACCACTCGTAACACAAGCAATTCAAGCTTATCACGAGTGGTTACGGGAAATATTAGTAATGTTTATAGCATTATTAATATTCTTTTCAAAAATTTAAAAAAAAAGTTAATAATTATATTGACGCTAGTATTGCACATTATTTAGTTTTATTAATTTTATTGCGTTTAATTTCAATTTTCTTTTCAATATTCGAGTTTTAAAAATATTTTTTTATAAGATAGGGTGCCAAACGAGCACACTGTCCACCTGATGGTAAGTGGTTGCTGCGGCCCGTAGACACCTGCATCTATCCTCGATCACGAATCTAAATGCAGATGCGTTGTCACCCGTGAGGACTAAGATGGAATGCCTCGTTTCCAGTAAAAAGGGTCTCCGGTTCTCTACACTCACTATACGAAACACAACAGCATTAAGCTACTGTTTCACGCTGGTATTCTGTGCGAGCGTGGTCCTTCCCCGGTCGAGCCGACCCATTCGTGCTACAAGTTTACTTCTAATATAACTGCAGCATGGGTCTACCACTTATAAAATAATATAATAATATAAAATAATAATATTATGTTTTATAATCATACCTACGTTAAAAAGTGCTATAAAATAATATTACAGCCCGGCGCTTTCCTCATTAAGAGGGTTATCGCCTGTTCTACTGCATTGTCCTAAAATAAGTATGTAAAACAAAACGAACTTGAAAGTACGAGGTGTCGTAGGAGGTTTTTTTTTAATAGTTCAAAAAATAAAGTGGCGCTCGCTTGTAAAACATTCTGACAAACCTGCAATTTTATTAAAGATTTTATTTTATTAAACTTAACTAGCAAAACTTATTAAAAAAAAATGTAAACTACTCGGACAACGAGCACGAATGGAAATAAGTTCTTTCCACACCAGCGATTGACTGGCGCAATGTAATTAGTTTTTACACAAACATAACATAATTCCATACGATTATTGTTTATGTAAAATGGATAATGATTTCTTATATTTACGCGAACACTACACATTAATTAAAACTACTATTACGGGTTTCATCGCGTTTAATTTTTAATTATATTTAATTCCCGATATTTCGGGTGCTTTCCAGTACCCATGGTCACGGGGGACTGAGATGACTGACGTCCCGATGTCATTGTTAAACTCGGAGTACCTTCAGCTTTTTAATTATTGTTTATTGCGGACCATATTCCAAAAAAAAATTACAGGATCAAACAATGGCTTTAGACATTCTTTACAGGTTCTTCTTCAGAGCCGAAGATGATTGATTGACGTAGGTATCTATGAACCACAGTATCCACTTACCATCAGGTAAACATTGTGCTCGGCTATCACCCTGCATATATACTACAAAAACTGTTATTTTGTTCGACGCACTCCATTTATTTCCCATACATCCTTTTATCATTTTATTCTATAACTTACCAAAAGATGGTGAAAAATAAATTGCTGTGTTAATGGGAACCCTATTAAAGGTGACGGCCAATGCATCTACCGAGTGTGGTCATTACGACATATTATCGCTACAGGAATATATCCAGCAGTGGACTGTCTGTCTTCCTTGTTCAGGTTTCAGCCCAAAGTTCAGGTACAAGGAAATCTCAACATTCAACTACTTAAGGCGCAGTGTTCCAGTGACGCATAAATTTACAGCTAAGTAAGATAAATACTAGAGCTTAAAACATCTTACACATATACGACCTAAAACCAAGTAATATTTGTATGCTTCTACATTCATACAAAATAACTTCTTAATTAACATAAAAATTTAAGGAATTGCTCCAGTAGAGATATCGCAGAACATCAAATTTCCTTTATCGATATACACCGAGCAAGGACTGCAAGCTTTTATTGGGACCGCCACGCGTTCAGGTGTAATGAACAGGCTTTTTTCGTCAAATGCGACTTTATCGGGGCGATAATGTGTAGGCGCGTGTACGTAATCGGAGGCTGAACACGTGTCCCGGTGCCACCCGAACGGTTAACCCTTGCCGAGATAATCGCTGTCGGACAGGGGCACTTTAGACACCAACGTAACGCTTACGATATGACCCACCGACACGAGATCTACTTTAATGGGAGAAACATCTTTCAGATATATTTACTATTTTTTTTCTAACGAGTACTAAAATATGTCTTAAGGAGTAAATGTTACTAGAGTGGCAGACAAATAATTTTTGTACCGAATGTGTATGGTAAAATTAGCAATTCCACGCAGAATCAAAAAGAAAGTAACACAGACTACTTAATTAGCATTTAGAAATTATATTAATCAAGATAATAATTAAAATTCTAGAAAACCGCCCTTCTATCATCTAAGCCGGCCATCAGTAATAACTTGGCATGAGAGAGAAACATTGAGAAGTTAAGAAGTATATCAACTCATATTATAGTTAATATCGTTATAACTTGTCCTTTATTTATTTAAATCTTTATTACCCTTAATAAAAATATTACAAAGGATGGATTCGATCCTCAATGAGTTGAGTAGTAGAGTATATCTGTAACCGTAGAGAGAGAGTTTGCAGCAAATCAAAAACATTTTTGTTTTACATTGTTAGTATCTATGTACTTAAAAATATTTTTATTGCGTTTTTTTCTAATCACAGGGAAAAGCTCCGATACTTATTCTGTCATCTATTTAAGTCCAAAACAAATAATTACGAAATAAAAAGCCTTGTGTACATATCTAACACAATAACCAGTATTTTTTATAATACACTAGCATTCTCAGTGTTGCCAAATTCTGGTGAAATTTTATGGTTCATAGCACCTTTTTTTAAATATCCACATGATAAAAATATCGAGTAGACTAGTAGTCTAGATATTTTTAGCATGTAGATATTTAAAAAAGCGCTAATACACCATAGAATTGCAATCAATCATAGCCCCAAATGCCCTGAAACGGCAACACTGAGCAATCTGCCCCGATTTCTCACGGGTGATATCCGGATTCTACAACAGCGCCACCTACCGAGTCCAACTATGCCTGCAGTCCAAGCAATACGTTGACAGTTTTACTGTAATATGATGCATATACGTGATGATAAATGACAGCGCATAAAATACGAACAAACAAATATTAATTTTATATATTAGATAATACACCTAAAATATTACGAATTAGTTACGGCAAAAAATTCATACATGAGAAAATGTCGTGCCAACTAAAAGGGCCTCTAAGCCGGGCACCATTTAATTCACCTCACAGTGCCTCACAGGCTTCTAAGGGCTCTGCGGACCTGGACCCGGACGGAGCGGAAATGCGATGAGATCGCCAACAGATGTTCACGTGACAGTATAGATAACTCGCTCCCAGTCGCTTTCAACCACTGACCTCTATATACACACACAAGTACTGTGTATATATAGAGGTCAGTGCTTTCAACCCATTGACATATGTATATTACTGAAATCACTGTTTCAATCTCTGTCCTTAGACATTAAAGAAGTTGAAATATTTGATTTCAATATCTTTTGACGCATGGAATTTATTATAATGGGTGTTTAATAAATATAATTATTTAAAAAAAATCCGAAACTACAATAGCCGAATGACAGGATGCGGATTGCAAACTTAAAAGGACGTGGGTTCAAATTTGCCATTCGATTACAATCGTAAACCAACCAACCAACCTCCTAATACAAGTATTTTAAGCTTACCAGGAGTGTTAACCGTTTGCTCGTTTGTGACCCTATCCTATAAAAAAAGTGTTTAAAGGAAATTTTAGTAACGGTAATAGTATTGCCGGTATTTAAAAAAAATGTAGACACTGTTTTCTTTTAATTAGTTTTTTTCGACATTCGTTTCCCGCAAAATAAAAAATAAAAAAAGTAAATTTATATCAAAAGTTCACTGTTGAACCTAAAGGTGACAGGCGAATTGGTGTCCGCAGTTTTTCATTTACTTCATTTACTGTACTTTATTTACTGCATTAGAAAAATAATGCTGCCCGTGTTCAGATCAGTTTCCCTATGTGGCTTCTTAGGACACCCACAGGATGATATGGGGCACTTCATGGTGGTGGGCCGATCCCTATTAGTTACAGTGAAACCATTATTACGTGACTAAACCTTGTCAACTAAGACATGTGAACTTCCAATCACGATATGTATGCAGTGCGGCAGATTTATTAGACCGGAGACATTAGACGCAGGAGTTGCGATTCTAGGTGCTTGCCCAGGCACGGAATGAAACACCGTTAACAACCTGAATCCGATCTGCTAGTGAGAATGTCTTAACAGAAAAAACCCATTAATAAATTTTTAGCCCGACCCGTGATTCGAACCGGAGACGTCATGATCAACAACAGCGTTTACGATCACCAACGCAGTAAACGGTAAGTAGTATTAGACAACTCTCACTTAATTTACGAAAAGCCCCAGATATGCACAAGTCAATTATAGAACAATGCGTATGCGTTTACGTTTATTTCAAGCACTCAATTATTCTTTATTGATCAATTACAGGGCATAAAAGTAAGTTGCACGGATAACAGCACGGCTCTGCGACTAGTTCGAGGCACTTTTCACATTTCAAACTATGTCGGGATAGACTTTAACGCTTTTGCAATTTATGTTCTTTTTTGATTTATGAAAAAATTATTAAAAAGCAAATCAGATGGGCAGCAGCGTCCTTTTTTTCATAAAATAAGGATGACAACCGAGCACCCAGTCCACCTGATGGTAAATGGATGCTGTGGCCCATAGACATCTACATTTATCCTTAAAATTATCGATTAAAAATCAAAACGCAAATGCGTTGTCACCCGTGAGGACTAAGATGAAATTCTTGTTTCCAGTACAAAGGATCTCCACTTCTCTACACTCACCATACGAAGCACAGCAACATTGACGTGCCAGTGTAAAGCTGGATTTGCCACGTGCTCGCCGGTTAAGGGAAACATCGTGGAAAATCTACTTGTTTGAGAAATAAAATAGACGTGAACGATAGCATGTGCCCAGAGGTGGGATGTTATAGGCTGTGACGTCAATACTTGCGAGCTCACACAACGCTCTGGAGAAATAAATAACGAGAAATATCGTTCGTGCTGATCTATTCGAGTTTGGTATTCCATGATAAACTCCAAAATTTTTATGCCCAAATATTACAGAATAGATGTCCATGCGTGCTCTGGCTACAAATGGGTCCGTGTTTTTTATTTTTGTCATTAAAACACCTGTTATTTTATTCCACCTTTAAAAAAATTACGAAAAAAAGGATACCTGTGCACTTCATTCGCCGTTTTCTCTCCGGTCATTTGAACCTCATTTTAAACGGTAGTAGATAGAATAAAATGACAATTTACGAGCGAAATTTTAATTTTAGTTGAAAGAATAAAGGTATTTCGTATTTATTAAATTTTCTTTTAAATTTAAAAAATAATACATAAGTTTCTTATACTTAATATGTATGGAAGTGAATGCTGGGCCGTCAAGAAGAAGGATGAAAATAGACTGCATGCGAATGAAATGAGAATGTTACGATGGATGTGTGGTGTGACAAGGATGGATAAGATAAGGAATGAGTATATAAGAGGAAGCCTGAAAGTAGCGCCAGTGGTAGAAAAGGTGAGAGGAAGCAGATTGGCATGGTTTGGGCATGTGATGCGGAGGAATGAAAGTCATGTCACAATACGAGTGTTGAATATGAATGTGGAGGGACACACGGGCAGAGGAAGGCCGAATAAAAGATGGATCGATTGTGTGAAGAGTGATATGAGAATGAAAGGAGTAAGTATGGAAATGACGGCTGATAGAGAGGAATGGAACAAGAAGGTTTACTGCGCCGACCCCAGATAATGGGAAATGGTTTAGAGAATGATGATGATGATTTCTTATACTTAATATAATGAATACTTAACCATTTTAAAATACAAATTATTACAATATTCCTTTCAAATTACATTACATCATGACATGAAGATGTAGTAATTCTAGATTTGCCAGTTCGGAAGACCAAAATATCGGGGCTAATAATTGTTTAATATATATATATATATATATATATATATATATATATATATATATATATATATATATATATATATATATATATATATGAATGTTTAGCGATTTAGCCGAATATTCGGTAAAAATGCCGAATATGCCGAATACCTAATATAAAAGGAATATTCGGCCCATCTCTAGAATCTAGTAGAGTCCAATGCCAAATACATGCGGCAATCTAAATATTAAGTATACTTGAATTAGTTTTATTTAAAGTACTTTTTGTAACCTCCCCTAAAATAAATATATTTATTTCTCCTGACAACAACCCAAAATCCTGATTTGAGAACCCTTTTGCTATAAAAGGGGTAGGCAGTGCCCAAAGTGTCTACGCCAACTTAGTTGCATCCTCCATCCGTGGCGCGCATTACTGCCGTTCGGCTGGATATAGACAGGGCCGTTAGGTTAGATTACTGACTCCTAGGTAGGTTCACCATGTCCAATAAGGACAACGATAAGGGGGAGCCACCACCTAGAACCAGGAAACCACCAGACAGAACAAGCATTTTGGATCGACCGATAGCATACCGGGACATCTTTTATCCGGAAAGGACTCGAGTAGTGTCTTCCTACTCGCAGATCCCTACCAGGAAACCCCTGTCTCCAGGAAAAGGACCCGCACCGAGGACCGCGCTCTCGCCCATCGTACCTGAAGGTACGACTGGGCTAGAACCGGTCCCCCAACAACAGCGGGCTAAGAAGTCGTGGAGAAGGCACACTCCACCCGAGACTGCAGCATCACTTCAGGAGAAGAGGCAATGCTTCGGATCCTCTATTTCCTCGGATTACTCGACATCCACCTAAGTCGCCATCGCCGAATAAACCCACCCCCCCTAGATCAGAGGAACATCACTCCAGCATGGAAGCTGTCGATCTAGAGCAGGGAGGAGAAGGGTCGTACGGGTGGAGTGCTACTACCTATGCGACCTTAGCCCCCAACACATCGGTTGGACACTCGCCGTCCATGTCTCCTAAGAAGACAACCGAAAATCCGTCCGGGCGTCCGCAGGATGATGGCCAACGGCCATCTACTAGCTACGCCCACATGGTAGCTGCGCCAGCAGTACCGCGACCACAACCGGCGGCAGCGACTTCTGACAAGCCTGCCGACCAGGAGGAGAAAACTAGATACCCGCCCATAGTGGCTGAATGCCTCCCGGATTGGACGAGGCATTTCAAGGAGCTCAACAGAATGTTGGGCCACCCATTGAATGCCCGTCCATTCGGGAGGGGAGTACGCTTTACACCTCAGAGTGCCACTGAATTTCGGACTGTTCAACGTTATATGGTTGAACTTTCCTACACCCCGGATGAAGACAAGCCCACCAAAGTGGGCATCCGAGGCCTACCAATGGGCACAGATACCAGTACCATAGAGGAGGCCATAAAGGCAAAGGGCTTTCCGGTCAAATACGTGAAAGCGGTCCCGCCACGAAGGAGCAGATCAGGATGTGTCTACTTTGCCCAGTTTGACCACCTGAGCTTGGAGCAGCTCAAAAAATTATACGAAGTTGACGAACTACTCTTCATGAGAGGAGTAGTTATTGAGGCCTGGCAAAGGAAAGCAGGACCGGCACAATGCCACCGCTGCCAGGCCTTTGGACACGCCTCAGCTAACTGCTTCAGGCCGGTGAAGTGCGTACGCTGCGCCGGGGAGCATATAGCGAGCCTTTGCCCTCGGGGTAGGGAAGAGGAACCCACACGTGCCAATGGTGGCAAGAACCATACAGCCAATGACCGTCGCTGTCCAGTCCTGAGGAGGACTGCACGGAGGCAGGGGATTACCTTACCGGGGCTACTCCCGGAGGACCCGAAAAGGATCCCCCAGAGTCGCCCAAAAGCCGTAACCATCCAGAAAGACGGGTGGGCTACTATCACGGGGAAGGGCAGACAACCAGCCCCCCCCCCCCCCACCCGTACCACACAAGGAAACGGTGGAACCCGTAGAGGTAAGGGCAACCACCGGGGCGACTCTGCAGCCTCCCGCCAACCCTGCCACAGAACGGCAACCCTCAAAAAAGAGGAGGCGGGAGAGAAGCAGGAAGAAGTCGCAGCCTCCTCGGGCTGTTACCTCTACCCCGACACCAGGACCAACAGCCTCTCAGGCGCAGGTTACACAGGAGATCACCAAAAAGGGCGTAGGTAGAGTGCAGGAGAGGGCTCCACCCGAAAAGAGAGCCCGACCTACACACAGAGCGCGCTCCACCCAAAAGCAAGAAGACCAACGCCCGAGACCAGCACCAACGCCTTCATATAGGAGACCACCGACTGCCGGCCTCGAAACAGCTGATGCAATCCAGCGCTTAGTTGGTATTGCCATCGATGTCGGCACCCAAGTCCTGGCCGATATTAGAGCCGGGACGGACCCAGTTACAGCGATCATGAAGGCGCTGGCAAACCTCCTCGCCAGGCATTACGGAGGTGAGTAACCTGCGCCTCATGTACTGGAACCCGGACGGAATACAGCAGAAGCTGCCTGAACTCCGCACAGTCGCCCAGCAACAGGACATACATATTATATTGCTGGGCGAAACTAAATTAAATCCAAAGACGCGCATAAAGCTGCCGAACTTCCATATTTACAGAAGGGACGAGGTCACTTCTGTAAAGGGGCCGCCTACAGAGGGACGGCGGTTCTAGTGAGGAGGGACATCGTCCATCAAGAGCTGGAACTACCATCCTACCAGACAATGCGCTCAATCGGCATAAGAATGGGGGTGGCGGGCGAGGAACTAAGGATATATGCAGCATACCGCCCGCCAGGGACTCCATTCTGCTCCTCAGACATCCGGACGGTGATGGAAGGCGATACACCTATAATCATCGCCGGGGACCTGAACGCTAAACACCCGGCGTGGGGGTCCAGAGTGATCACCCCGCCGGGTCTTGAACTATACAAAGACGCAGAAAAGAACCTGTACGACGTTTTAGGTCCCGAGGAGCCAACACACGTTCCTACCGACCCACGGAGGCATCCGGATGTATTAGACATCGTGCTCACTAGGAACGTCAACTATCCGATAGTGGTAGAAGTGCTGTACGACCTCCCTTCACAGCACCTCCCGTTACTGATAACCCTTGGCCTAAAGGCAGTGACTACGCCGCCTAGAGCTTTTAAAACCCGTGTCGACTGGAGGCTCTACTGTCAACACCTTCAGCAGAGACCTCCAGCACACCAACCTATAAGCACAGCGGACGACGTAGAGGCCGCTGCTACTAGAATCACCAACAAAAACAAAAGAGCGCTGAGAAAGCTCTGGGCGCGTACTCGCTGTCCCAGACTTAAGACACAGCTGAACACCTTATCGGAGGAACTGTCGGTTGCAGTCCAGGCCTTCAGAGGAGAGGCCTGGGATCGGCGCATCCTGAAGGCGGATGAGCATGATGCGTCGCTCTATAAACTGAACCGGCAGTTGACCAAAACCAAACCTCCCGTTTGCCCGCTGACTAACAATGCGGGCAAACGTTGCTACGATGCCAAGGGCAGAGCGGATATCCTAGTCGAGCACTTCGAGGAGCAATTTATGCCGAACACAGCAAGTGCGGAGTTCATGGAGCTTCATGCCTGGAAGGAAAGTCGCGTACAGGAGTTCCTGTCGTCGCCCGCGCCGCCTCTTGCAGGAGATTGGTTCATCTCCCCCGCCGAATTGCGGAGAACAGTAACCTGCCTGCAACCGAGGAAGGCGCCGGGGCACGATGGGATTACCAACGCTGCACTCCGACAGCTGCCCAATAGAGTCCTAGTAGAGCTTGGTCGACTCTACAATGGGATATTGCGGACATCCCACTTCCCGGAGGACTGGAAAAAAGGCAAAGTCATCGTCTTGCCGAAACCCGGGAAGGACAGGCGTAGAGCTGCCAGCTACAGGCCGATCACGCTATTACCACATATAGCTAAACTGTTTGAAAGATTGCTGCTAAGACGTCTCCGTCCGTGCATCCAACTTCGGGCGGAGCAGCACGGATTCAGGAGGGGTCACTCCACAGTTACACAACTGACTAGAGTGCTGCACCCGCTTGCGGCAGAGTACAATCGTGGCCGCATATCGTTGGGCGTCTTTCTCGATATCGAGAAGGCGTTCGACCGGGTGTGGCACATAGTAAAATAAGTCCAAGTAGTAGATTTCCTGCCACTCATTTTCATCATATAATTATAAATTTTCGCTAAGAATAACCCAACGAAATACTTTTTTCTCACAATAATAGTCAAAACATAAGTATTTGCCGGCAATTTGCTCATTACTAGATGATGTAATAACAGGTTTGGTGTGGCGGGGGAGCGAGGAGCAGGGTCCGGCGCTAATCCCGCGAGCTTTCCAGTAACAAGTTTCGACATAAATTGGTTTGGTCCCGAGGTGATCCTGCCGAATAATGTTCTGCCGAATATTCGGTTCGGTAAAAAGTTTACCGAACATGCGGCCGAATGTTAGTATTCGGTAAAATCCACGTTCGGTCCATCACTACTAGATTTCACCAATTTGTATCTTTAGTAGTATTCCGAAAATATTTAAAATTCAAACTATTTACTTCAAAGTGCTGACTAATTACTAACTCAGCTGTTATTAAAATCAAAGGAAGCTATTTGTCTGGAGATTTAAATCTTGTCGGGACTCTGGAGATCATTTGAAATGTTAGGAGAATCCAGACGAATCCAGACCATCTGGCAACCCTAATAAAGTAATACGGTTGTTGCAACTCACTGCCAGCTGTATAAGGATGCTTAAGGTCGCTTTTTGAGCTATAGAGATTACTCTGTACTTGCGGAAACTTGTAGGCAATAAAAGTGCCAAGTAAGCACACAGTCCACCTGATGGTAAGTTAATGCTGTAGCCCATAGGCATCTATATCCATCCCCGAGTAAGTATCTAAATGCGTTCTCACCCCTGAGGACGAAGATGCCTCGTTTCTAGTACAAAGGATCTCCAGTTCACTACACTCGCCATACGAAACACAGCAGCACTGAGGTGCCAGCGTAAATTTGGTATTCTGTAAGAACCTTCCCCGGCCGAGCCGATTCGTGGTACAACTGTAGCGGCAGCAAGGTTCTAGCACGTATATTTATACTTGTGAAGGGCTGTGCTGGTGATTATAATTTTAAATTTCACTTTAAAAATTTTATTATGTTTAAAAATTATGTTCAATTATGTCGAGGTTTCGGATGAAAAATAAATTATATAAATAATTATGTTTCTTCTGCATCATTTAATAAAAGCAACCTTGGCAAATGGACACGAAATGTCAATGTAGTGGCCAAGAGCTAGTCAATTACTGATAAGTGTCACTTGTCCTGCTCACAGTGAATCATATATAGCATATGCATATGATTTATCACTAGTAAGCAACTCCGAAAAGGTGACATGACGCATTCTACAAGTTGACGAACTATCTTTTTAAAAGTGTTTCATAATGTATTTTAATTGATGAGCTATTGCAGCTCCAGACTTCGCATACTTTGATACTGATTGTAGTCTGGTGTAAAAGGGTTGGCTCTACCTTCATCTTTCGGAAGCCTCTCGTCTCCCTCTTCCACCATCAGACAACCAGACGCTCAACCAGTCTTCCTTTCGTTATCTAGTTACCACACATTCGAACCAAACGGTTTGCTACATCGTTCACCATGCGTATTGCATAGAAGTGAAATAAATTGCTAGCATCTGTCTTTCAATCCGATAAAAATACGAGGGTTTCGATCGTAGTTAAGCGCCGGCTTAGAATAGTAAATAAAATCTACCGGAAACAAAAACTTGTTCACGGATTTTTTAGAGTCGACTCTGACGACACCCATGGGACGAAATGGGACAATTAATTGTTTTTCGCTGCAAGCATACGAAGACAAAAATAATAATAAACTAACTAAAATAATAATAATAAATGTGTTTTTCACTACTAGGGATCCGCCCCAGCTTCTTCTTCTTGATTTCTGGATCTATAAAACAGCGCCACCTAGCGGGTACGTCCAGGGACGCACTCAAACGCACACAAAAAAAATCATCAAAATCGTTCGAGCCGTTTTCGAGTTTTAGCCATAATGGACAGCAATTTATTTTTATATATAGAGAAGATAAGATTATAAGTAATAATTATTGAAAATCACTCCTTTGTTTAATTTACCCTGGTTTGGAAAATACATCTGTCGTAGCAAGATTTTATACGTGGTAAAGACACGTTGCAGCGATATTATGGTTGTAGAACGAATGGGTTCGCTCGAACAGGGAAGGACCACGCTCTCACAGAATACCAGCGTAAAATAGCAGCTTAATGCTGCTGTGTTTCGTATGGTGAGTGTACAGATCTGGAGACCTTTTTTTACTGAAAACGAGGGTTTCCATCTTAGTCCTCAGGGGTGTCGAAGCATTTGCATTTTGATTCTTAGTCGAGGATAAATGAAGATGTCTATGGGCTACAGCATCCAATTACCATCAGGTGGACTGTGTGCTCGGTTGTCACCTTTATTCTATAAAAAAATGTATATTGTAACTGAAAATTACAAATATGTAATAATTGAGTATGTAATAATTTAAAAATTAATTATTGATGTCATTAATCCGGCTTATCGAATAACTTCGCGTTTTATCGACACGCGCCGATGCATCCGAAATCAGAGAAAATTGATAATTAAAAATTGAATGACGTTGTAAATAATTATCTGGGAGCTCGAAGGTCCAATACAGCCTCTTTACGAATGTCAGGAGCATTCCCTCCGGTATTTAATTTTAAATCATTCCGATAAATTTGTACAATCAGGCAATAACGAATTAAATTAAAAAGTTCGGCGACCGTCGGTCGACGGACGCCGTTCACATTTCAAAATGTTAATTTCATAAACTTAAAAAAAAGTTAAAACGCCCGCTACACTCCGGTTAATAATAATATTCATAAGGAATATTTTATTTATAATACTGAGCCACTGAGCGTACTGGAGCTGTGCGAAGCGACGGACGGACCGACAGCGCTTATCGACGTGGCGAAATATATGTGGATATAAACATTGTAAGTAATTAAAGGAGGCGTCTCAAATAATAAATAATACTTTATATGAAGGTAAGTTCCGCAGAATAAAATTTACGTTTCTTTTTTTCAGTGGCACATAGACATCCACACCTATTAAGAATTAAAATGTAGATGCGTTGTCATACCTGAGGACTAAAATGGAATGCCTTGTTTCCAGTAAAAAGGGTCCCCGGTTCTCTACACTCACCATATATGAAACACAGTAGCATTAAGCTGCCATTTTACGCTGGTATCCTGTGAGCGCGTGTTCCTTCTCCGTACGAGCTGACCCACTCGTGCTGCAACCATAACATAACTGCAATATTACTCCACCACGTGTAGCTAACGCTTAAATTTTCTATAAAAATCACGGCGACCAGTCGTTACGGAGACTACCCAGCTCAGAATGATAGTGCACAAGTGTGTACGAGCAAGCACAGGTACACTATCCATTCCACCGGCCGCAGAGAGTTCAAGCATGAGGATCAGGCTACCACTGAAAATTTATTTACGGAAAATCTAATAACTAATTTTGGCCCGCCTCAAGAACACTTGATCAGCTATCACAGCTACGACAAGTGCACAGCAAGGCAGGCATAGTCATGTTATTATATACATGATTACAGAAATAGTAGCATAATGCCACTGTGTTTTGCGTTTTAGTGAGTAGAGAGAAGGTGTTAAAATATTTTTACTTATTCCACAGTAGTAAAATTCATTCAGTTTTAGTTTCATACTTAATCGATGTAGATGTCTATGCTTCTTATCATTTTACCAAGGTGGTTTCTGTGCTTATTTATTACTTTAAATTGTATAAAAAAACTAAATACGTAAGCGAGCTTCTATTCTATTCTGCAAGCCGCTGAAGAAGATTAGTTAGTTCTTACCATCCGTCAAGTGTCATATTCCTATAAAAGGTGCAGGAGTGTACAGCACACACTATCTACTCACAATCTAATATCTGTACTCATTGACATCCAGCTTTTATTACATATTCAAATTAAAGTGAAGTTACAACCTTTATCCGTCCCACAGGTGAACACATAGTCCAAATAAATACACTACTTAATCATATACAAGTTTCCGCACGATGTTTTCCTTCATCGCCGAGCACGTGGTAAATCAGAATTTTAATTTTAAATTTTCAATTTAAAAAACCGCCGACGACGACGACAGCAACCCGCGGACCTCTAAAACGTTCCGACTTGATCTGTCGAGACATTGCAATATAAATATCAGCCGATGTTCCAACACTCATAATCGACTTTAAGTTATCGGTTGGAATGTAGCGACGATGCCTTTTACGCGTTAAAGTATCATGGTGAATTTAAAAAAAAAACGCAAGTATTACCCGCGAATTCAAACTAATATTTTTTTCGTTTTATTATACCTATACTATATACTACAACTTCTTATTTACAGAAATTATTTGCATTTTAAATACAAAACTTATTTTAAGTTGTAGAGCCACGCTTTCACAGAATATCAGCGTCAAATAACAGTTCAGTGCTGCTGTGTTTCGTATGGCATAAATGGCCAATCATAGCCAAAACTAAACAACTTCAAATCTTTAGATATAGGTGCTACTTCCATTGTATTACAATGCTAGTATTCCGATTCGCAAAAAGCTAGGCACGGCAGGGCCCTGCCCATCCGCACTAGAAAGCACGTTGTTAAGGCGCTACCCTGACCAAAACCTGGCAAAAGTGCGTTTTTCAAAAACTATTATCTCATTAGTTATGAGAAATAAGCTACATCTAAAAGCACATTATTAATGTTCGATATCCTATCATCACATTCCACGTTCTAATTTGTTTTTATGTGTTATGAATACATTTAAAATCTACTTTTAAAAAATGACTAAAATTATTGATTACATGCATGATTGTTGCTAAAAGAAATGCTCTAATCATTTGAGAATTACGCTAATGGATAGATAATTTAAAAATCTATATTCTACACGTTTCATTTAATTTCTTAAGTTCGCTTATCTCTTTTAATTGAAATAATTCCAAATATTCGGGCGTATTTTTCCGTGATATATTGTAGCGAGAGCGCGTGGATTGTATGGGACCGAACGCTCAAGGTCTCTCGCTAGGGGAACCGTCTTAAACACCACCACTCGGCTTCATCCATAAATAATTAAGCGCCAATATTTTAATAGCGACAAATTACTTTCGCCACGGACGGACAATTAGCTGTGATTATGGGCGATACTGTACAAAGTTTTCCATTTATTAGGATGATTTCTGTTTTAAATAGATGTTATTATTTACTAATTTCCAAAAAGAGATAAGTTATTCCAATTTCGTTTTTTTTTCTCATAAATAATTTTCTACTAGACTCGGTCGTATTTTCAGTCGATTCTTTTTCATCGACTTGTAATTTCGATGGCTTGGATATCAGAAATTATAGTGATTAATAAATATATAAAAAATAGTTTTCATTAAAGAAAGCTCTTGTATGATGACAAAATAAATGCGCGACGACTATACTCAATGAAAAAACAAGTTGCAGTATGTGATGTTGTCACAAATATAAATTAAGTATGTACGATTTTAAATAATTCCAAATAATAATTTGCAAGACGACTTTGAGACCTTTCCTTGCGGTAAATGATATGTTGTCATAAAACAAAATTATGTATCTTTATATGTTATAAATATTATATACTATTGTAAAACTTCTTCTGATTTAGCACTAATACACAAGCTACAAAGTACAACGTTTCGCTATATCGCAAAACGGGTGGAGGAGGCTGGAGGTGGGTCTGCGGGAGGAGAATGTTTGACAACAAAATTCAGGCGGTTCATTGACTTATAATATTTGGCTGTATGCGGTAAGCGTCTTTAGATTTTCTTGTATTAAGAAAATTTAAGAAGTTTCTATTTATACATAATATCTTTCTTCACTTGATTCTTCATGCTTTAAATATTATTAATATCACAAAATATTTACAGTCAAGGTTTCTTTTTTATAATTTGTTATTGTTAAAACTTATGTTTACGTAAATGCTAAATAGATTTTATTTCGTTATTGCGTTTTGATATCACAGTTAACCCGGGCTACTTTCAGAATCAAAATTATTAACTTTTGGTCCAATCTACACAGGATACTAATATCTATATTAAATTACAAGGATCAACTAAGACTTTATTTAAGACACAAGAGACTCAAGAGTACCTAATTAAGACTTTATAGGTATTTTTTAAATAATTTAATGTCAAGGAATTTTTTTGGTTTCTGTATAAGGTTCCTATTATTAATATCCCCAATAACCAATCGGAACGGTAGTCACATGGCGGATTCGGATCCAGGATCTTTTGTTCAGCAGTTTTTATCCTTAATCATTACGCTGTTGTCACTTTAGTAAGTTGCTACTGTCTGTGTATTTCAGAGAACGAAACTTCTATCGTTTCAGAAGGGGTAATGGAGCAGAAAACTCCCCGCCACGCTTCTGTGTGAGTTTCGAACATTGCCTACATATTGTCGACTTTTTATTTCTTATTTTTATGTTTTCCAGTTCCCTCAGAACGTTTTCCTTTATCGCCGATATTGCAATTATCTATTTTACAGGGATCGAATATGTTTTAGCTACGCGCGTCCATCTTCTATCTTGTATGTATCGTAAATCGAAATATCAATGATTTTTACAAAATGTAACTTAAACAAAATGTAAAAAATACTTTGAAGTATGTTTTTACTTTTTGTTCTAATAAAAGAAATTTCCATAGTTAGATATGCTTGTATCGTCGGTGCTAAGGCAGTGTATTGAAAAGTTAAAGCTCAGACTTCGTATGCTACTAAACTATGCGAAATAAGTTTAACACTTTTTTTTTGTCTTTTCTGTTTAGTAATGTAATAAATTTACTAGTTGTGCGACTGTGTAACACTGGTGGAAATAGTTACACAATGGAATGGTAATTAATCAACAATTGCGATAATTTTTTCATTATGATATATTTTGTAAGTTAAAAATAGAATAACATATTGAAATAAGAAGTCTTCGGCTCAACGTGAAAGTGATGTCAACTAAGATTCATACAACAAGTACACAATTGAGTGTTTCGATGGTCTAGTGGTAGTAGTAGTGTGACTGCTGATCATGAGATCCCAGGTTCGGACAAAAAATCAAGGTCGGGACGAAAATATCAGTTATTGAGTTTTTCGGCTAAGAAATTCTCAGTAGCTGCCCGGATTCAGGAAGTTGGTGGTGTCTCACCCCCGTGGCTAGGAAAGCACGTAAAGCCATTGGTCCTGCACCTGATTTTTCCCCGGTTGTGTCGGTTTACCGTTGTTTAGGGAATAGAGAGTGCACCTGTGCTTGCGCATACACTCGGGCACTATAATCCTGTCCTGCGCCGATGGCTAGTCTACGTTGAGGCTGGCCGCCGTGGCCTAAATTCGGTCTGGAGGACACTATTACACTATTGCACATATTAATTATAATCGTTTTATTTATTTTTTATAATCCGAGTACCGAAATACAAAAAAGGATATATTTATAATCTTCCTATGTTTTAACATATTATTTTTTAAAATATCTTCCTGTTTTCTTAAAAATCCTTATAACTCCCGTTCCATACAGTCTTCTACCAAACGAAAACTTCATCTCGCCTCCAACACTAGCGCGTAAAGCGCACACAAAACATGGTGTTCGATACTAATGATAAAAGAACTACCGTTTATTTGTAATCATTATCTCTTTATTTTCTTTAAAGTAAAAGTCGTGAGGCGGCGGCCATTGTATTTGTTGTTTAACGTAATGTATTAGATCTTGTAACGGCGCTTAGAAATAGATCACAAAGGAGTTTGCTTACGTTGCCGAGTAAAACTAATGTAGTTCACACGGCTGCCACTGCGCCGGCCCGATGGACCGACAGACTAAACAAGGCGGGATCTCTTCCACGGTCACGAATTATCAATTGAACAGTTGATTCTAAAACACCATATAACTCTTAGCAATGTCCAAAGTTCATATATAATTTGACATTAACTTTATTTTTATGTTTTTTTTTTCTTTCTTTTTATGTATGTATGTATGGTATATATTGTTAACGTGTTTTTATATCCTACTAGCTGGTAAATTTGTATATTGTTTAATTAGGAATTATAAAACATTAAAATTCATTGATATATAAATAACTTTCAAATAAATTTGGCAATATATACGGCAGCGCATAAATTACGGACATAGAAATATTACTTTCTATATATTAGATTCAGGGTTTTATCAGCCGTTATACCCATAATAGGCCAGGAAACAATTACACCTTTAAAGGTTGAAAATCAGGCGAAGAAGTTGTCAACGTAACTATTGAGACGTCATTCTAACTTTTTCCTTGGACTAATGATATTACTAATCGACAGAAAAGGTTCAATACCCTTAACCCTTTAATAAAAAGAAAAAACGCCTTCAAAAAAAAGAAAAGATTAAAAAAAATTCTACAGCTACACTATGTCTTAGCACCGTCTTCAAGTTAAATAGATTTTTATTTCTTTTGTAGCAGACTTCAACTTTTTATTAATAGTTAAATTTTTCATAGAATAATAAACATTACAATCTATTGACAAAATAAAAATATTTTAGTTAAAAAATTGTCTTTTCAACGGTGTCCATCGCTTTAACAAGTCCCTGCTACACGGTAGCGACTTGTGAGGAAACAAGAACGACGCGACAGCAAGAAAAAATCGGAAAATGGGAAAATCCAAAAGTGCACGTCTCATGAGCGCTTTCATTTTGTTCATGAAAAAATCATTTAATTGTAATGAAAAGAAAAGTATCTTTTAAACGTCTATGAGTCTGATAACAACCAGCAAAAGGGATCATCCTGAGCATAAATGGAAACTTCTGAATACGTACGTATATTTTTCTGAAACGTGAAGTCAAACAAGTGCTCAAACTAACTGACAGCCGTACTAATATTTTTAACTACATTTTTTTTAAATATAATTAAACTAATGAATAAAAAATACGCTGACTTTATAACTTATATCTAGTTTTCAAAACATCCCTTTTTTATCGTATTAGTGTCTAAATTGAGACGTATACTAACAATTGTATATTGCAAAATCACTCCCAGCACTCACGCGATTGCGCGTTGTGAGGTGTGCAAAGAAACTTACAAGTAGACTACTCAATATTCATCTTCCAACAGTTACAACTTTACCACGTAAAATAAGTATATGCACATAAGTAAAAAGTCTAATTGCTAAATGTTATTATGATCTCAACATAATTATTTATCATAGTTACTTAGTAATATGTCTCGTTTTCGTTGAATGAATGGCGCTGAATTTACTTAAAATGCTACAAAATGCTACGTTGTCAGAAAAATTTGGGTATGCTGTCCATGACTGTCTCAGAAATAAGAAGACTTCGTGTCCGACACTGGTTATACGTATATAGGTTGTTAGTTTCCTTTTTTACTGATTTTCGCTTCTGGAAACATTGTTTGTTCGCGCGTCTCCGACACTGTACCCAAGTACACTACGGACAGCTACGCATAAGCACTCTTCGCACACGTTTAGGTGAGAATGAGCTACTTCAGCCGTGTTTGTTTGTAGTTCGTACACTTTTGTATCCATAATATTACATTCTGCGCTGCGTTCAAAAGTGCACTTCTCGATAAAGAAATCTCAAAAAAATCAATGTTTTGTTATTATTTCGTAACTAATAATATTTCATAAATTAATTTTAATTTGGATTATCCAAAGGATATAAATTTTTGGTAAAATAGCAAAATATTTTTTTTTGTTATAGTCATTCAAACCGAAAAGTAAGTAACTAATAACTTAATCTTTATCAAAATGGTAGAGCCACGCTGCAGCCATATATAGCTATATGGTTGTAGCTTGAATAGGTCGGCTCGACCGGGAACGGACAAAGTTCCCACTGAATACCAGCGTAAAATAGCAGATATTTTTTCCTGGAAACGAGTGATTACGTCTTAGTGACATCTGCGTTTTAGCATCTGCATCGCGATTCCTAATCGAGGATAAATGTAGATAGATGTCTATGGGCCCACAGTGTCCTCTTAGCATCAAGTATCGGGTGGCCTGCGTGCTCGTTTGTCACCATTATACTAAAGAAATAGCACATACACGAGGTTACCGTTACAGGCTATCAGAAGTCCATTACTGAACATAGGCCTCCTCAATGGGAGAGATTTGACCATAATCTTCACCCTCGGCAGGCGGGTTGGTGACCTCAGTTGTATTTTTTTAAGTCAGCCTCATCTCCCGCTTCCCCCCCCCCCCCTGATGATCTAAGTAGTCTATACCTACGACACCCACGGGACGATATGGTGCAGTGGATATTCTTACACCGCCACTGCTTCGTCCTCTACATATACCTACAATCATATCATTAAATAATTTAAAATTCCAGTATATATTGCAGGCTTTAAGCGCAAAGCGCGTAGGTATGGTCTACTAGCGCTTAAAAATCAAAAATCCAAAGTTTTGTCGCATGAAATCGTATGTAAAAATCATATTGAACATATACTAAATGATATAAAAAGCACATTTTCAGAGAGATAAATGATTGTTGAACTTATTTAATTTTATCAATGATGGATACGATTAAAGGAGAGGACATCGCGTCCCGGTGCTCGCGGGTTTGCGAAAATCACAGTCGGTGCTTTCTAAGCGTTTTTACTATAGTAGTCTCTATTTTCTGGATGTTAGCGCTTTTAGTCTATACGACTCTTACAGCTTCATCTGACTCAGGGCTCGCGGCCTGAAAACTAATTAAAAAAGGGAAAGGCAATGAGGTTTACTGTTACCAATCATTATGTCGCCTTTTTAGGCGTTTTTTAAGCTATCTAACCGCAGTCCGAGGGGGTGAGTGCGGACCCCCGTCTCTGACTGCTCAGCTCGTATCGGTCGATGACGTTATATATTATAGTAGTGTAAAAGCGCAATGACTAAGTAATCAAAAGTCGTTACCTTTATCAATGTGGTTTAAGATTTCAATAAAGTAAAGTAAAAGTAAAGTTACAGCCTATATACGTCCCACTGCTGGGCACAGGCGTCCCCTCATTTCTGAGAGGGTTTTAGGGCAAGGAAGTGTCCGCCGCGCTGCCCCAATACAATACGTGTTAGCGAACTTCAAATGTCTTCGAAATATTTTTTCCTTATTCCTCAGACATGCAGGTTTCCTCACGATGTTTTCCTTCACCGCCGAGCACGTGGTAAATCAGCACTTAAAATTGCAATTAACAATTTCATTGGTGCCGGCGGGGCTCGAACCCGGGTCGGGTTACTCGCGTTCTGTTATATTTACGGCGAGCGTTAACCATCTGAGCGACCACGGCATAAGATTTAATTGCATAAATTGATATACTACAAATATGTATATATTTAAAATGGCAACACAAGATGGCGTGGTGTACGTATTCCATTACGAGCGAACTATCTAATTGCAAATATAAACATTTAAGTGTAGACTAACAGGAAGCAAGGCGAAACTTGTTTTGGCCATACAAATGCACACGCACGGGCCCCAACGCAAAATTAACTGATTATTTATTCAACAATAACCAGTTTTAATTTAAATAAAGATGTGTATTAAATGCAGGCATGTATTTCGAAATTAAGTATGTCGAAGTATTTAATTTCTAAATTATTTTATGTTGAGAACGCAAGTTTTTGTGTGTATGTACACACCCAAAACGCCTGGATTATTAAAGTAATTGCGAGCGACAGATTCTTTTTCACCGCCATTCTACGATCCATAGACAATTATACTATGCGCTATCTCTCGTATAATATAATCCCATTGATCCGCTGGAGTCTGATGACGTCTCCATAATTAAACGCGGTATCAATTTTTGAACACTAACAGAAATCCGCATTTTTGCAAAAAATAATAATAATTGGGGTGTACTTGTTGTAGTATATTGTGGGTGGTAAATATTTTGTGTTGGTACGGTACCCTCCTAGATGTAACAACATACAGCGCAGAATGTTTACGGATAGCAATATGACATCATAGGTCGTTGGTCAGTAGCAGAAAACGTCTCCTGCATATTACGGATAAGCTAAGTTGACTTTATACAATCGCTGAAGCCAAAAGGAAACTATATAATATGCCATATGATATTATTATATTATGCCATTCATTTTTACACTCCTATCCTAGACCCCCCCCCAAAACCGGAGAATCGATGGGTGCAGATAGCTCATTACCGTAGTTTGCTGCTTTGTGGCATTTCCTAAGGGAGACCTATGCTCAACAGTCGGCTTGTGGTGATGTAATGATGATGGTTTTTTACCGAATTTTCCAGGACCGAAGTTTTGCTCAAACCAGTAGTAAAATTATAAATAACTTTCAATAAGTATATTCGCGTAATCTATATAGAATAACAATAATTTTATTCTATTCTACTCAGTTTTTGTTAGGGTGGAAGATATTAAAACGGAAACAAATGTAAAATCTATTTCCCCACCACGTCATCGATTGCAATTAGCCATTTCAATATCGCGGCACGGGACGAGCGTGTTTTACAATATTTTTAATCAACTCAAACCTGATTACGGGCTAATGCGATTGACGCTTTTGTTTTGGATATGCGTTAATTGAATTTAAATTATAAAACGTTATATGTATTCTGTTATCATAATTATAAGTTTAATCTTCATTGCAATGCAATTTGCTACTGTCGCATATAATTAAATTTAGAGCTGATTTTTCAAACATCGTGTATAATTAAATTCGAAGGGTAAAAAGCAACGTAAACAAATTAAAAATTACAGTTGCATGAATAAAATAGTTAATTTGTTTAACTTTTACATTCAGTCGGGTAATAATTTATTTGATGGAAAACTTGATCTGACAATTGAAAAATCAGCTCTAAATTAAAAAAAAACTTAAGTGAATAAACATGCAGGTATTTCCAAATAAATACCTATATAACATTCTATTGGTTAACATTTCAAGGCGGAAAAAGAATGGTCTAGATTAGATTAAACAATAAGGTTTATCTAACGTTTACTCATTGATAATCTTAATACCGAGGTAATATCGCCGCCATATTACCTAAACGGACGCGTTGTTAATGCCAAAACAAACATATGATTAATTAATTTACCATTTATTATATTCATTTGTTTGAAACAATGTACCTATATTAAGATATATTTCATTAAATGATAAAATAATTTGATATTTTTATGAAATATAATTGAATATTCGCGTTCCCTTCAATAAAGTGATAAGTTCCTAGGTCCCTTGACAACTTTTATAAAATACATCTTGAAGAACTACAGACCGATTTCCCTTCTGCACCGCGTCTACGTGCTGTTTTCGAAAGTGATTACGAATTGTTACTCACGCAGACTCGACGACTTCCAGCTTCCTGAACAAGCCGGTTTTGGAAAAGACTACAGTACCATAGACCACATACATACCCTGCGGCAGATTGTACAGAAGACCGAAGAGTACAATCTGCCACCTTGCCTGGCGTATGTGGACTGTGAGAAAGCATTCTGTCGTAATTTTGGCGATGCTACAGTCGCTTCAGCGGTGCCAAGTTGACTGTCGGTATATCAAAGTGCCAAAGTGTTTGTACAGTAGGGCTACGATGGCTATTCGAGTACAGAACCAGAGTTCGAAGCCTATCCCACTGCAGAGTGGTTTTAAGACAGGGTGACGTCATGTCCCCGAAACTTTTCACCGCTGCATTGGAAGGCGTTTTCAAGCCACTGGACTGGAAAGGATACGGTATTAACATCAATAGCGAGTACATCACTCACCATCGTTTTGCCGACGATATAGTCTTTATAGCAGAATCGCTGGAGGACCTAAGCACTATGCTCAATGACCTAAATAGTGTCTCCCAACTCAAAAATAGGTCTTAAGATGAACATTGACAAAACAAGGATCATGTTTAATGTCCATGTCACACCTATGCCGGTAGTTGTTGGGAGCACTAAGCTCGAAGTTGTTGACGAGTACGTTTACTTGCGACAAATAGTCCGAATAGGTAAGTCCAAGTTCGACCGAGTGGTCATTAGACGGATTCAACTCGGCTGGGCAGCGTTCGGGAAATTACGACACATCCTCTCGTCAGTTATACCTTAAAACCTGAAAACTAGATTGTACAACCAGTGCGTGTTGCCAGTGACGACTTACAGATCTGAGACGTAGTCCTTCACTGCTGGCCGTGTGAGGACGCTCAAGGCTCAGCGAGCTATGGAGAGGGCTATGCTCGGGGTTTCTCTGCGTGATAAATTTAGAAATGAGGATATCCGCAGTAAAACCAGAGTTTCCGACATAGCCCAACGGATTAGTCAGCTGAAGTTGGGGAAAAAAGTTCTCGAGTGGCAGCCTCGTACCGGTAGGCGCAGTGTACCCCACTAGATGGAGTGACGACCTGTTAAGACATGCAGGAAGTCGATGGATGCAGGTGACTCAGGACCGTGCTTTGTGGCATTACTTGGGGGAGGCCTGTGTTCAGCAGTAGTCTTGTGAAGGGCTGTAATGATGATGGTGGTGATGATGAAAATAAAAGTAATTTGAGAAGTTCAAACTCAAAACAAGCATCAAACAATTTTACCGCCAATTTTGAGGTGTCTGTTATCATTGTCTATGCCGTAGCCGTGGAATCACTCGAACTTGCCTTTGATCAAATCCTATCCACAGTAGTCAAAAGGTCTGTCTCTAAAATAGCTTTGCGTATTACGTGCATTGCTCGAATACGTGTATCTATCAAAAGAGGAATTCGCAAAATAATATGGTGTATACAGCGGCAAAGGCCTCCCCTTACAATAGGCGCGTGCGAAATATGCATATACTATCGTGCACTTTTGTTTCGATGCAAATGTGTGAACTGTACGAGTATTTCGAACTTTCTAGAGCGAGTAGTTAGGCAGTAGTTGTTTGAGAGTGTAGGTACCCTCATTGCGGTATTGTATGGTATTAGGAAAACGCTCGCTTTGTGGAATGTTTTCGCACAGTAACGTTTGAGGATAATCCACAGACGATGTCTGTTTAATGTGTGTTAATTATGAATTTAACAAAAGATAAACTTTTCGATTAAAAAGAAAGGAAAAAACCTTAATTTTTGTGAAGGCAACAATGTAACATTGTTGTGTAATAAACTACCATATTGTGTACCAATAAGGCTTACAACCTTCCATGAGTCAATTTTGCTCTTTAGTAAATTATTCGTATTAATTTATAGGAAATTCTTATTCTACCTCAAGATGACAGGGGAATGGGAGGGGCCGTTTAAAGTTAAGTGGAAATATTATTATCATCACAATTTATAACAACTCTACATAGGCATATACTCCTTGTAGCACTAAAAAACTATATAAACTACTTAAGAAAATATGTATTGAACTGTGTCAAGGATGATACACGTAAGGAATCAGTGAGTGAGGAGATGTTGGCTTATAAAGAAAATGAGGGGAGAAGGCATGCCATGCCGACCCAGTGGAGTAGCTATGTAATCAAGGGCATCCGGGGCAAAAATGAAATTGGGGCACTATTTAAACTAAACTAAATACTTCAAAGTTGCAAAACTACTTAATGATCAGCTTCTTATCGCCCAATGCAGGGCATAAAGCAAAGCTACTTTCTACTAAGTTATGTTATGTGTAACGCAGATAAATTTTATAGAATAAAATACATTCTCATTCATAGATGTGAAAGTTTGTTTGCTTATTACGATTTCTAAATGATGATTTTGGATGAAATTTAGCACACAAATATAGCTCGACCTGGATAAAACATAGAATACTTTTATCCCGATAAGAGTATCTCATGGGATAATTTTTAATGTTGATAGATGTTTAGTCACAGGCGAAAGCTAGTAAAAAATAGGGGCCCATTGATCACTGCCCCGCCTAGTCTTACGGTAGCTACGCAACTGTGTTAACCCCAAATAACTTGAGATAAGGACGTGACGAAGAATTATTGTTAAATTTCTGTTAAAATTTTGATAAGTCTACTAGAAGACCTTTTTTAAAAACCTTTCCGTCATCGCTCAATCGCTATCACTACGAGGCTCATATGAGATATTTAAACGTAAAAAAATATAAAGTATGACATATGATGGCAGTAAATATATTGAATATGTATATGAAAAATATGTGTGCCACAAAACACATTCGAATTATTTCACCCCTTGACCACAGAAAGTTATAAGTGTATAAAGAACATTATATGGCTGTTGACACACGAGCGGTCACGAGAATCGACGTGCAAACAAAAACTTAGCCTTAATTCAAATGAAATGGCACTTTCATGTTTTATCTATGTTGTTTTAAATTAAAAACTATAAAGGTGATAAGCGGTGTGTGCTCGGCTTAATTACGCCAGAATGGCCGATGTTTGTATTAGACAAATTAAGAAAGGCCGCTGCGATAACACCGCTATATCTGTTTAATGTTGTGTAACATTGACTGAGGAATATTTTTAATCTTTTACACACTTTTTGTAACGCCGCGAAAACCTTATGATTATTGTGGGTGACCGAATTATTTTAAGAAAGAAATTTCACAACTATCTTTGATTTTAACGCCCAAAGAGATTGCTGATACAGAACTTTTTAATTTAATCGAAATTAAAATTATACACATATTCATCATCAATAGGAGTATAAAGAAGTGTCAAAACGAACTCCCATTGCATATTGAAATGAATGTAATATTTTTAGACATACTTCAAAACGTAGGCTATGATGATTACTTGATATTTAAAAAAAGGGAATTAGTTTTAATTTCTTCTTTGATCGCGATCGATTTTAAGATATTGCATAGCTTTTATCGCGGGCATTGAATGCGGCGACCGTATCAAGAAATTCCGTAAGAAAAAAAACCAAAGACCCCAAAACCTAACATCGTCTAACGTCGTTTAAGTTCGGCAGACTTTGGCACGGTGTATTATGTAGTTGCATGTATTGTAAGATAATAAAAATATTTTAAACAATAATATAGTTTATTGCAAGAAGCATATTCTTTGGATTTATATGAGTCGTCGTCATGCTAACAACTTTCGTGAATTACGAGTATTTAATAAACACAGACTTTATAGAAAATTATCGTTTGTCGGAAGAACTCGTTAATTACCATAAACCTATAGTTTCAATGATAAAAATTCCTAAATAACCCACATGTATTGTAAGATAATAAAAATAACAATATTGACTTCTCATTTATTCAATAAAAGAATAAAAAATGTTTTCTTATCGGTCACCATGCTCAAAAAGTGTAACTTGAATTAATATCATAGAAAAAACCTGAATTAATATGAAAGAAAAAAACAAAGAAAAAGAAATACTGCATAAATAAAATAAATAAATAATTATAATTGCATAAGTTGATACAAAATGCTATGCAATAGCTTTACCGCGGCAGTCCCCGAGTGCCACACGTATTTTTTTATTTATAATTGGTTTTACGTCCATGGAATTTAACGACTAAACAGATACCTGATGTAGATTTTTTAATTAAGTACATAATCATCATAGGTAGAGGTATCAAAACTCCCATTGCAAAACAAACAGAACGAAATAATTTTGCGTCATACTTCAAACGTTAGCTTTATTAAATCCGGCCACATATGTATGGAATTCTGTTTCGGGATTCCGTTTCGGAATTCCGATTCGGGATTCTGAACGCAGCAAGTTCATATAAAATCAATGATCCGTCACACACCTACGGTAGTTTTCCGTAGGGAATTTTGTCGGCAAAATGGGATTCCGTGTTTGGCCAACCCGATCGTTCCGTTTCGAAATTCCGAAATTGAATTCCGTACATATGTGGCCGGCCTTAGTTTTGATATACAAAAATGGAATCAGTTTTAGTTCCTTCTTTGATCGTTTTAATTTTATATAATAATTTATTTTAATGATGGAAAAAAAAATTATATATGTTCTTTTTATGTCATAGTTCATGGTATGGAAAATGTATACGAAAAGCTTTTTCGTTTAAGCGAAAAACCAATGAACAACCAATAAAGTTATTTTTAATTCTTAAATATGATTTCTCGTTTTCCTTTTTTTCAACGGTACCCCCGTATTTATCCCACTAAGATTTCCTGCTGTATTGTGAGAAGCCAGTTTACACACAAATTGCTTTAGGACACACATTCAGATCCCGAACATTTATTTGTAGGCCATACAAACACGTGTTCTGAACGGGATTCAAACCCGCGAACTTCACCGCTGCAATTCAATGCTAAGCACTGCGGACTTTTGACTCAGATCAGGATTTTCTTAATTACGAGGAATTTATAATAGTATATGAACATCATCACCGTCATCACCGTTACACCCCATTACAAGTCCACTACTAAACATAGACCTTTCATTAAAGCACGGTCTCGAACCACATTCATCCATTAACTTCCTGAACTTCTTCCCAGGTCGTCTATCTATACATATGAATAAAATTGAACTGTCTGTATATTTAGTTCAGGGGATTACTTGCATGTTATTAAGACATAAACAGCCACTTTCAAAGTCTGTCTGTTTGCCCTGGTGAATACTCGGGATGGCTAAACTGATTGTAATTGAAACTTTACTTGACGAGCAGATGGAAAGAAATGTCAGGAATGCTGTCAGTACTAGATTAAACAAACTACAAATCCTACAAAATAAAATCATAAAAATGCTATTCAACTACAATTTCCGAAAGTCAACTTTAAAATTTTCCGAGACGAATCTGATGAATATTAAACAATTGTACATTTATAACACCCGTATCTTTATTCGCAAATCCATGAACAAGAAGGTCCGCACGGATCTGCAATTCACTAAGCGAAAAAAAGTTGAGCGTATTGCACTCGACTTAAGCTTCATCGTTGTACCCACACAATTTAATGCGAAGGTGCGCGCGCGCCTTTTTACGAGTAATAAGATACCCTCGGAAATAAAAATTGTAGACGCGTTCAATGTATTCAAAAAGCGGCTAGCAAATCGTATAATAACAAACATAGGTCTATCTGAGTGCGTTTGACTGGTTTGTTCCTGGTCTTAGTATTGTGATGCTATACCAGAATTTAACTTTCCTTTGTTTGTATAGATTTTTCCCGTCGATAGCTGTTTTTGATGTTGTTTATTTTTCAACAATATAGGTACGACAACGAATTTTGTTATTTAGATTTACTTTTATTTATGTTCTCATGTAAGTGGCGTATAAAATGTCTTTAAACCTAAACCTACTATATTTTATCCGAAAAACTGAAAGGTAAAAAAAACTGAAAAGTAGAAAAACTAAAAGGTAGAAAAAAGCGAACAAATGTTAAAATAGTTTTTGACCATCTTAAATTTAACCTTTTTATTTAAATAACACTACATTAATAGATCGTATCCACGCGAAGCCGTGGCCGTGTCGTTAGTATAGATAAATTACGTCCGGTTCAGTACCTAACCGAAATGAAAATTAGTAAAAGATCGATTCAAACAGTGTATGCAGTTAAAACACCCTTAAAAATACAAACACAAAACAATACGGCCATGCTCCATTTAACAAGACGATCTCTTTCATCTGTAACGAACCAACAATGCATGTACTCCGTAAAAAGCACAAGATTATGGCTTAAAGCTGTAACATATCAGTACACTATAAACTTACACTGCAAGTAACATTCTGTACACGTCCCACAGTTGACCTCATCTCCATCCCTCCTCCATCCCACGATTTTAGGGCAAATAAGTGTCCACCGCTCAATGTTTACTATCGGACTTTACATAGTAGCGAATTTTTTTGTCTTTATATTGGTTTGTATGTTTTCATTCATATTTAACATCCAAGTACACTGCTTAATATGCCTCTCACATAGATTAGGTACCTTGTGAGTGCAATATATGCCATAGTTGCCACGCTCAACAGACGAATTGACAAATGTAATTTTTATTATTTTGTGTTGCGCCTTAAACGATGCACAAGGGTTAATTTGTGTTAGTGTAGGGTACTCCCCACTTCGGAGAGGGAGAGGGAAAAGACGGCAGTTATCCCAATCTATAGGCGGAAAGCTGGGCGCTGGAGAAGAGCATAATATAATACTCTCCTCCACCTCCCATAATTGAGGCTTACTGAGGCTTCCCATTATTGATGACGGACACGGGGATTATCCGTCGTTTCTTATGTAGGGCCTCGAGATGGCGCGTTGTTTGTACGCCCCCCACAGAGGAGGTCATCGAGTCGGACAGTGGAAGGGCTGTCGCCTTCGGGGCTAGTGGTAGTGTGCGAAAGCGTTCCCGTAGCCCTGACTAATGGTGAAGAGATGAACAGTGAGGTTTTGGCCGGTAGGAGTCCAGCATAACCTGTCTGACGCCTATGCGACAGACGGGTATCTATGAGGACTTCCCCACTTAAAAAGGGTATTCTCCACGGCAATGAAGGTACATAGGTTTCATACGTGGTAGAGCCATGCTGCAGTTATATTAGTAGTATAGTTGTAGCACGAATGGGTCGGCTCGACCGGGGAAGGACCACGCTCTCACAGAATACCAGCGTGAAATAGTAGCTTAATGCTGCTGTATTTCGTATGGCGAGTGTAGAGAACCGGAGACCCTTTTTACTGGAAACGAGGCATTCCATCTTAGTCCTCACGGGTGACAACGCATCTGCATTTTGATTCGTAATCGAGGATAGATGTAGATGTCTATGGGCCACAGCAACCACTTACCATCAGATGGACTGTGTGCTCGTTTGTCACCCTATCCTATAAATAAAAAAAAATAGGTATATGAATGTAGTGGACTTTTTTTCAGTTTCCATACATTTCCAAACGTCTGAATATTATGAAATTAATTTAAAAAAAAATAAAAAATAATGATAAAAAACCGATAATAATACAACAACTCACAACAAGTTCTCACTAGAATAATCACAGCTTATGATCAGAGGCTGTTGTTTTAGTTTTTTATGTTTTATTTTATTTTATATAGTGTGCTTGTTTATGAGTCAGGGGGTTTTCATGCTGGTCTACCTTTCCGGTGATCCTGTTATGGAATACGGGTACGCGACCCCGGCTCCCCGAGCTACTGTTATTCTCATACCTTTCCTGCCGAGATAACAGTATCCTTACACCTACGCTCCTACCCCCAACCTTTTTTTTCCTTTTTCCAAAATGGTAGCTTCCTCTACCAACAATAGCATACCCAAAGAGGGTTGGTGTCAGGCAGGCGGCCGACTGTAAAACTTTTGCCAAATCCCATGCAGTAAACTTATGAATATTACGAGTTGTGGGATATATGACAGGGCTAGGGCGTACCCCGCAGGCGACGCGCAGGAGCAGCACCCGGCTCCTGTGGGAAGTGGGCAAGGGTTGTCGCAACTTACGGAGCGGGTGCGACGTAAGAGGCGAGCCCGTAGAGAAAAGAATGTCAGAGTGAGGTTTGCAAGCTGGAATATAGGTACGATGACTGGAAGAGGAAGAGAGTTAGCAGATGTTTTGAAACGACGAAGAGTGAATGTTGCCTGTTTGCAGGAAACAAAATGGAAGGGCAATAAAGCAAGAGAGATTGGGGAAGGATACAAGTTTTATTACTGTGGAAGTGACGGGAAGCGAAATGGAGTAGGAGTTGTGTTAGATAGTGGAATGAAAGAACGAGTGACAGATGTGAAAAGAGTAAATGACAGAATGATAGTTGTTAAATTAATGATTGAAAACAAAGTAGTGAATGTTGTAAGTGTGTATGCTCCGCAAACAGGCTGTGAAGAGAGTGTGAAAGAGAAGTTTTGGGAGGAATTTGATTGTATGATGATGGGAATACCTGAGAGTGTGGATGTTTATATGGGAGGAGATTTTAATGGACATGTAGGGAGAGTGAATGACGGGTATGAAAGAGTACACGGTGGATGGGGGTACGGAGTACGCAACCGTGAGGGGGAAGTTCTTCTGCAAGCAGCATGTGCTTTCGACCTGGCTGTAGTAAACACGTGGTTCCAAAAACGAGATCAGCATCTTGTTACTTATAAAAGTGGCCACCACGCGACACAGATCGACTATCTTCTGTTAAGACGGAACCAAATCAAGAGTGTAAAAAACTGCAAAGTGCTTCCAGGTGAAGACTTAGTATCCCAGCACCGAATTCTGCTGGCTGACATCTGCTTAACTGTTCGCCTCAACAAACATAAGGATCGTCCCCCACCCAAAATAAAGTGGCATTTGTTGCATAAGGAGGAGTATGCAAGTGAATTTAGAGAGCTAGTTGTAAACAAGATGATAGAGATGGGTGATATGGAAGGAATGAGTGTGAATGAGTGCTGGAAGGAAATGGCTGATTGTATCCGAAGTGTGGCAAGGAAGGTGTTAGGAGAAACAAAAGGGAAGCGTATGATAGATAAGGATGGGTGGTGGTGGAGTGAAAGTATTAGAGAAGTTTTGAGAGAAAAGAAAAATGCCTTTAAAGAATGGCAGAGCGTAGAAGACCAGAATGAATCCATAAAAGAAAGTAAGAGAGAGGCGTATAAAGAATGTAAGAAGAGAGCGAAGAAGGAAGTTGCTATTTGTAGGGCAGAGGCGCAAGATAAATTATATCGGTCCCTTGAAAGCCCCGAAGGTCAAAAACGACTTTTTCAAATTGCAAGAGCGAGAGAAAGGAATGGAAGAGATGTTTCACATGTAAAATGTATAAAAGATGATTCTGGAAGGATTTTGACTGACGATGAAAGTATAAAGAAGCGATGGAAGGAGTATTTTGAGAAATTGATGAATGAGGAGAATGAATGGAATGGTATGCTTGAAAACCCACCAGTGAATATGGGCTTAGTGAGAGAAATTAGTGTGGAAGAAGTAAAAATGGCTGTTAGGAATATGAAGAATGGGAAGGCAGTCGGCCCAGATGGAATACCAGTAGAAGTGTGGAAGTTGCTGAGTGCGGATGGATGGAAGTGGTTGAGTTTATTTTTCGGTAAATTGTTGCAGGAAGAACAAATACCTGAGGAATGGTGCAGTAGTATACTGGTCCCCATTTTTAAAAACAAAGGAGACGTTCAAAACTGCAGCAGTTACCGGGGAATAAAACTCATGTCACATACTATGAAAGTCTGGGAAAGAATAATAGAGAGAAGAATGAGAGAAGAGTGTGAGATAACACAAAAACAGTTCGGATTCATGCCCGGTCGAGGTACGACAGATGCCATTTTCGCATTACGCCAATTGTGCGAAAAGTACAAGCGCGTGCATAAAAATCTGCACATGGTTTTTGTCGACCTTGAAAAGGCGTACGATCGGGTTCCCCGTGAGGTTTTGTGGTGGGCGTTAAAGATGAAAGGTATGCCTGGGAAGTATGTGAGGTTAGTCCGTGCTATGTACAGAGCATCCCGTACATGTGTACGATCTGCCGCGGGAACTACGGGCAGTATCGATGTGGCGGTAGGGCTGCACCAAGGGTCGGCATTGAGCCCTTATCTCTTCCTACTGATTATGGACGCTTTGACGTCGGACCTGCAGGATGAGGCACCCTGGTGCATGCTCTTTGCCGATGACATCGTGCTTGTCGGGGAAGAAGGCATCGAGGTACAGAGCAGACTGACGGGGTGGCAACAGAGGCTGGAAAGTTTTTTTTTTTTTTTTTTTTTTTATAGAAGAGGGGGCAAACGAGCATGCGGCTCACCTGATGTTAAGTGACTACCGCCGCCCATGATCAACCGCAACACCAGGAGAATTGCGGGTGCGTTGCCGGCCCTTTAGAAAGGAGTAAGCTCTTTTCTTGAAGGTCCCCAGGTCGTATCGGTCCGGAAAAATCGCCGGTGATAAACTATTCCACAGAGAGGTTGTACGTGGAAGAAAGCTCCTTGTGAAACGTACAGTGGTGGACCGCCAAGCATCCAGATGGTGTGGATGGTATCGGGACGTTTGCCGTGTCGTGCGTTCACGAAATTTGGCGGCTGGGATTAATCCGAACAATTCCTCAGAGCACTCCCCGTGATAGATGCGATAAAATACGCAAAGAGATGCAACATCTCTTCGCAACGCCAGTGAATCGAGCCGATCGGAAAGCACTCGGTCGTCGACGATTCGAGCCGCTCTGCGCTGGATGCGGTCAAGTGGAAGGAGCTGGTACTGGGGAGCCCCAGCCCAGAGATGGGAACAGTATTCCATGTGCGGTCGAACCTGCGCCTTGTAAAGTTGCAGGCGGTGTGCCGGCATGAAATACTGCCCCGCTCTGCTGAGCACGCCAAGCTTTTTAGAGGCCAATTTGGCCTTCCCTTCCAAGTGACCACGAAACTGCACGTCACTCGATATGTCGACGCCGAGGATTCCGATACTGGCTGAGGCAACAAGGGGAGTGCCTTGAAACTGAGGGGATACGACAAAGGGGTTCTTTTTAGCAGTTAACGCGCAAACTTGTGTCTTCTGGGGGTTAAACTGGACTAGATTTAGTCGTCCCCAATCCGAGACTCTGTTCAGCAAAGACTCGACTTCAGACACAAGTTTGTCCCGGCACTCGGAGACGTTTTTCCGAGAAATATTGGCTCGGCCGGTGTAAAGAGCATCACCAGTGCTGTCATCTGCATAGCAATGAATGTTACGGGTATGCAACATATCATTGATATGCAGAAGAAACAGCGTTGGCGATAGCACGCAGCCCTGTGGAACACCAGCATTAATAGGCTTGCAATCGGAGCTTGCACCGTCTACAACGACCTTGATGCTCCGATCTGCAAGAAAGCTGGTGATCCAATCGCACAATTTCTCGGGAAGCCCATAGGAAGGGAGCTTCGAAAGAAGCGCTTTGTGCCAAACCCGATCGAAGGCCTTCGCAATGTCCAAACTAACGGCCAATGAACTCTACTGCCTCCCCCTTGAACTCTACTGCCTCCGCCCATCTGTGAGTGAGGTAGACCAGAAGATCACCAGCTGACCGACCACGGCGAAAACCGTATTGGCGGTCACTAATCAGCTGGTGATCCTCAAGGTACCTCATGAGCTGGCAGTTTACAATGGACTCCATTGTTTTGGAGAACAAGGAGGTGATGGCGATTGGCCGGTAGTTGGACGGGTCTGAGCGGTCGCCTTTTTTAGGGATCGGGTGGACGAAAGCAGTCTTCCATGATTTTGGGACTACGCCTAGGGAGTAGGAGTACCGGAAAAGACGCGTTAAAACCGGTGCCAACTCTGGAGCACACGTCCTCAGCACAATTGGGGGGATTCCGTCAGGCCCACTCGACTTGTGGATGTCCAGGGAGAGGAGTGCTTTGCGAACCGAGCGCTGTGTGAACTGCACTTCCGGCATGGAGCACTCACACCGCGGGATGGTCGGCGGCGTACTCCCCCCGTCATCGAGAGTCGAGTTAGACGCAAAGAAGGAGCCTAGAAGATCGGCTTTCTCCTTTGCAGTATGGGCCAGTGAGTCGTCCTCCCTGTGCAGAGATGGAAGAGATGGCTGACAGAAATTCCCCTGGACAGCCTTGGCGAGAGACCAGAATGCACGGGTTCCAGAAGGAAGGCGAACTAGTCTCTCGCCAATTCTGCCTATGTGCTCTGACTTTGCCTTGGCAATGACTCTTTTGAAGGACCTAGAGGCGGAATTATACTTCTTTTTTAGAGCGCTGGTGTTTACATCCCGGGACGCTGATGCATCAACCCAGGCTTGGTAGCACTCCTGCTTATAGCATGATGCTATTTTACAGGAGCGACCAAACCATGGCTGAGATTTGCCTCCAATGGGCACCACAGAGGAAGGAATAAAAAGTTCCATACCCTGAAGTACCACATCAGTAACAGAATCCGCAACAACGTTGGGATCATCCGGCGAGAAGCAAACCCGCCCCCAAGGGTAGGATGCAAAGAAAGACCGCATCCCATCCCAATCGGCTGACCTATAGTGCCAAACACGGCGGCAGCCTGCAGAATGCAACCGCGATTTCAGCGTGAGTGGCACAACACTCCGGACCAGACAATGGTCCGAGGAGCCTAAAGGGGCGTCGACGGAAATCTGATATCCGTCCGGGTGAGAGGTCAGCAGAAGGTCCAACAGGGAAGGTGCATGATCCTCCACATCTGGAATCCGCGTAGGCGAAGTAACCAGTTGTGTCAGACCATATGCCAAGGCAAAATCATGAACAGATCTCCCCGCATGATCGGTTAAACGTGAACCGAGCCATTCGGCGTGATGGGCGTTAAAGTCGCCGAGGATCACGATCTCTGCAGAGGGGATCTGCTGTAGCAACGAATCTGCAGCCATTTGGACGTGGTCGAAGAGTCGGTCTGTTTCGGCATTACCGCTGTGGGACCTATAGAGGCACCCGTAGACGCGCGGATGGTCGTCGCTGTCTACGCGTAGCCAAAGGATGGACAGGTCCGAACCTTCAAGTCTGCCGAGGCGTCGAGAACAGATGTCCTCTCTGACGTAAACGCAAACTCCAGCCCGAGGCACAAAGGAGTGTTCCAGTTTGTACCCCGGGTAGGAGAGATACGAAACATCAGCCGGAGAGGACACCTGCGTCTCGGTCAGAAAGAGCAGAGCCGGCCTCGCCGTCTCGAGATGGTAGTGGACGGCGTTTAGGTTAGAGTGAAGTCCCCTGATATTGCAGAAATTCACGGACAGCGTGGCAGGGGTCGCCTTGGTCTTGTTGCTCCGTTTGCCCCGAGCAGTTGTAGTCTTGAGCGGAATTTCGCCCCCCCCAGAATACGCGGGGCAGCCTGAGCACCCACGCTCAGAAGTGGAGAAACATGGTCGTGGATGCTCAGCGAGGGATTCACCAGGGGTGCTGGTACCCTCCTGGGGTAGTCTATCTTTATTTAATTCCGCTACCATGTTGATGGGGGGGGGGGGGATTTGGGCCTCCGACCACCTGCACTCACCGACGAAACGCGGAAGCAGAACTTCCACTTCACGCCGGTATTCTGTGAGGTCGTGGTACCACCCCGGTTTGAGCCGGCCCATACGTGCAACAGCAAAGCTGCCGCATGGCTCTACCACTGTTAAAGATGTTGGCTTGAAGATCAGCAGATCCAAAACCGAATATCTGTGCTGTGATTTCGGCGGTCTTTCCAGTCCTGTACCCATGTCGTTGGATGGCGCTATACTGCCTACCTGCTCAGATTTCAAGTACCTCGGTTCCCTCATTCAAGGCGACGGCGGAATAGATAGAGCTGTGCAGCATAGGATTAACGCAGGGTGGATGAAATGGCGACAGGTCACAGCCACAACGTGCGATCCCCGAATGCCAATAAGGCTGAAGGGGAAAATTTACAAATCGATCATCCGACCTGTCGTCATGTATGGAAGTGAATGCTGGGCCGTCAAGAAGAAGGATGAAAATAGACTGCATGCGAATGAAATGAGAATGTTACGATGGATGTGTGGTGTGACAAGGATGGATAAGATAAGGAATGAGTATATAAGAGGAAGCCTGAAAGTAGCGCCAGTGGTAGAAAAGGTGAGAGGAAGCAGATTGGCATGGTTTGGGCATGTGATGCGGAGGAATGAAAGTCATGTCACAATACGAGTGTTGAATATGAATGTGGAGGGACACACGGGCAGAGGAAGGCCGAATAAAAGATGGATCGATTGTGTGAAGAGTGATATGAGAATGAAAGGAGTAAGTATGGAAATGACGGCTGATAGAGAGGAATGGAACAAGAAGGTTTACTGCGCCGACCCCAGATAATGGGAAATGGTTTAGAGAATGATGAGTGTGCTTGTTTATGATGTTATTGAGTGAGGGATTTTTGCGAACAACGCTTTATAGTTGAAGTTTTCACACGTTTTTTTAAAATATAACCTCCGTGGTAGTTTTATTACAAACAAGCTACAAGCTGCGAGTCATATTATCTTAGTTCTCAGAGGTGAAAACTCATTTATGACCTTATTTGTTTGAATCTTATAGCAGAAGTTAATGAGCCAGTTATCAGTTGAATTGTTAGATTGTTTGTCATTCTAATCGTAAAAGGAATGTTGATTTTCAGATTTGACTGTAACGGGGCATTTAATATTATTCTTCAGGATAACAACGTATCAACATTTTGATTCTTAATCGATATAATAGGATGTCTTTACCTATGCTATCCATGTATTAAAAACTATTAATTTTTAAAAAATCTAAAAAAGATTAAAATATACAAAACTCTTTCTCAACTCAACACAAAAATCTTTTTTCCGAAACTAAAATAAAACGGTCACGAAAGTAAAACATGTGCTCACGGCCTTAAACTTACAAAGTTATGTATAACTTAAAAAGTTATGTATTATTTTGTCAATAAAAGAAAAGTTCACGGCCTTTTAAAGTTCACTCGATACGCAATAAAGTAGCCCGGTAAATCTCAAGTGTTCCGATGTCTTGCGTAACATACGAAGTGGGCGAAGCACTTCGCCGAAGCGCGTGCATACTGCATGAAACGTTAACCGCTGATGACACTTCGTACGATTTAAATTTCGCATCCCGTAAAACGGGCCGCCGCGGTTCATTCATTCGGGTCTGTATTCAAATAAATAAATGTTCACTCAGCCGGAAATTTTCGACATGCGACTCTAACTAAATGTTGGCGAATCAACGGTGCAACTGTGTTGGTACAAAAAAAGCGTTTTCAGCGTTCAGTCAAATGAATTTCAAACTATTTACAAAAGAAAAAAGAAGGCGTTCAAAAATTTCAACGTACTACAGAAAGAATTACGTCCCGTAAATGTTGTTAGATAAATACCAACGAAAATAGCCCTTTTTATAGGCTTCTTTTAGTACTACTCTGTTGCTGGAGTCCGTTTCTATACATCGCCTAGTCTGTAGCATCTAACGTCCTAGATGATAAACCCATACTCTCATATCTGACCCCATAACTTGGATAACTATACTCCGTCCTTTATGACAAGTTATGAACAAGTAACATTTCAAAAGGGCGTAGGTCATTTTTGACTTTATTTGGGTAGTAATTGTTATTCCTGTTGACTACAAACAGCCAACATGATAGGAAGTGGTGATGCGGTCATAGATGGTGACGCTCACTGATTTAGCTTCACAACAGCCTATTCACTCTTGCCTTAAAGACACCCCCGTTATAATCGGATGGAAACACCGATGCAGGCAAATTATTCCACTCCTTGCTTTTGCTTGCTGAATGACGAAACTTACCCTTTGGTTCGAAAGCGTGTTAAGTCGACAACAAAGGGGTGAGCCGAGCGTTTGATGGACCAATGATAGAATGGAGAGGGAGGAACTAAGACATGTTCGTCAACTATTGTGATGTCTACTACAAAAAGAAATCTTTAGTGATCCTACACATGATATCCAATATTATTTGATGAGAAAGTACAATGATTTCGATAAATGTAATATAGATTCTCTATAGTGATAGTCTAAGTTTCTTAAAAAAGAAAATATTCCTATACTGCACTCAAACTGAAAATACAACCTATATATACATATATATATATATATATATATATATATATATATATATATATATATATATATATATATATATAAATTATAAAATATTAAGCATCTTTACCATATTAGAATCTTACCTGTATTGCATAGAATAGTGTATTTATTTAAATCATATTTTATAATGTCATTTGTGTCAATGTGTTCATTTCATTAGTAATGTAAGTTAAATAGGAACATATGTAGTATAATTCTGTTAGTAACTTTATGTTTTTAAAAAAAGTAACTTTGTGTTTCGTTGTTAAGCCTCAATAAATAAATATAAAAATAAATGTTCGGTTGTAACCAGCGGCCGCAACACGGCCACCCCTAGCAAAGTTAACCGCACGTAAATGGTACACGTAAATATTTACACACAGGAGTAGTAGCCGCCAAAAATGTTTGCACGCATAACCAAACAGCTGAAAATCCTTTGACCGATTGCGACTCATACCGTTCAATTAATTACGCGTAGTTTATATCCGTACTTGTCAGACAACCTATTTGATCATAATGTCACTGTGTCTATGAGTGCCATCTGTCAGCTACAATCAATTTTTTGTATAATTTCTTTCATCAGGAATACAACAGAATTAACTCCTATTCCGAGCATTCGAACACCTGCTTATGATGTTAGTAGAAAATGTTTTCATTTAAAAATATTAAACTCTACAAAACACGAAAGAGCACGCACCGATCACCATAGGATACCAATGGACCATCATAGGAATCGCCACAATGTTATTAAATAGTATTCTCATCGATCCTTGATACGAGTATTAATTTTCAACTCAATCGGTTGTCTACAAGTGAAAATTACTCGCGAAACTAATAAATGCGTGTTAAAAAAGGGGTCTGGTAACGCGGCAAGCAATTTACAAACTATTTACATAGTATTTAAAACGTAAAATAGTAGACTTAAGAAATAAATACCAATATAATCTAGTGATAGCTGAGAAAAAATTGTAAAATCATCTTAAAGTGGTACGTCTAATATAATCAAAATGGCGGGAAACCATATCGGAGTCCGCCATTACACTGACGAAGCGTGACGATTATTGTGAATTTTCTAAACTTAGAAGTGTTCTATAACACCAGCGTTTTACAGCTTGATAATAAATAATAAATGAAAATTAATTCCACAGTTCGAATTAATTTCTAAAATAATTTCTGTACATTTGTCTTTAATATTTTCTCATTTACATGTCCTTATTAATTTATTAAGCAATCTATGTCAGCAAGACAAATACGAATTAAAATATTAACTTTACTCTGATAAAAGATGAGTAAAGTTAAAGTTGAGCCTACATACGTCCCACGGCTAGGCACATGCCTATGTGAAACGTCTGCACGCACTGGGCGTGTTAGTGGTTTTTACAACTTTACATGTCTTAGAAATGCTTTTTTTATTCTGTGACATGCCAGTTTGCTCAAGAAGTTTTTCTTTCGCCGAACACGTGGTAAATCAGCACTTAAAAATGCCATTAACAATTTAATTAGTGAAAGTGGGGATCGAACCTGGGTTGCTTACGTACTGTGTAATTTACAACGGGCGCACATATCCCCTAAGCCGCCACGGCTTTCCTGAGCTTCCAAGGATCTTAAAAATATATATTTACGGTCGTTACTATATTTTATTGAGAGTATGTAAGCAAAGATAATCAATACGAAAAAAAATATTATTTAAAAAATAAAAAACTATTCGAAAAGAATATTGATTCGAGTGTTTTTTTTATTGATAATGTTTTTCACAGTCACAAATAAATAATAAACATTCAAAGAGCTATTTTTATTTACCAAAATTAAAGAAAAAAAAGCAATCAGAAGAGTTGACAAATGATATTGATTTTTTTTTTAAATAAACCAATGATTCAATCTCGAATGAAATGCGGTCCTTAAAGTTCAAAAGTTACACGTGAACTACTGTGGCATACTTGTTTCTGTCCTTTTAATACTAACAATATTTATGCGTATATTATAGCAAGAAGCTTGTGGAAATTTCTCTTTAAGTGACCGTAAACTATCTTCGCAAGTAAATAAAATTCTTTCCGCCCGGCAATTGTGTTACCAGTGTCACTCTGGAAGAAAAAGTTTGCTGACGGGATTCACTTTGCAAATACAAATGCAAAAATGCAAAAAGTTTTCCGTTATTATTACATCTTACAACCTTAAATAAATACGATATTAATAGATACAGGATAGGTATGTCCGTGTTGTGGACGAAAGTGTGCGGAGCTATTTATTATAATGAAATTTTGAACAGGAATAAAAGGCATGACGGCTCCATAATTTTTCTTTTCACGCTCCCCCTTAATAAAGGTGTTATCCAGGGTCAATACTTGGTCCCACATTATTCGCAATTTACACGGCCAACGTTACTAAAGCTACAATTCACTCGAAAATTCACTTATATGCAGATAACAGCCAAGTATACGTTCACACAACGCCAATTGATGAGGAGGTTGCTGTTGCTATTTCCAATTTAAACAAAGATCTTGATTCTATTGCGGAGTGGTCTTTGAAACATGGCCTGGTACTTAATCCCTTAAAGAGTGTCACCATTACCCTTGGAACAAATCACCAGGTAAAAACGATTAATGAACAGAAGTCTCTTGTTGATATCTTTGACACCGTCATACCTTACGAGGGTTGTGTTCGCAATTTAGGTCTCCTCATGGATGAGAATTTAAAATTTGAGCAACATGTTCAGACTAAAATCGGTAAATGCTATGGTTCGTTAAAAACTTTGTATAAAATTCGCTCATTTCTAAAACGTGACATAAGACTGCTGCTCTGTAACAGTTTAGTGCTATGCCACCTTCATTATTGTGATATTGTTTATGGTCCATGCTTATTTAAAAAAACTGTGAAGAATGTGCAGAGAGTGCAGAACGCATGTATGCATTTTTGTTTTAATATACCGAAAAGGGATAGGATTTCACCTTATTTAGTCAGTAATGGCATTTTAAATATGTGCAATAGTACTAAATTAAAATATGCATGCTTTCTGCACACTTTGCATCACGCAAAGTCTCCAAGATATCTGTATGATAAAATAGCCGTTTAAAAAAAAGTTTGCTTTCAGTCAGAGAAAATAGTCATCGGCTTCCACTACCCAGGATTAGCCTCGCTGGAGCCAGGGGGTGTTTTAAATTTGCCGCTGCTAAAATTTGGAACGATTTGCCACCACCAGTCCGATCTACCCTATTTCCGTCTACCTTCCGACAAAGATGCCGCAAGTGGCTTATTCAAAGACAGTCCCTGGCTCTATGTGGCTTTGATACCCCCTCAAATTAGACAACTTTTTTTTTGTATTTAGAAAGTGTAATTTATTAATTGTTTTATTTTTATTTTTACTTTTTTATTGTTGATACGTGTGTTTCATCAATTGCCTAAGACCCTGTATGAATTATGCGCAAAGGCTGTGGCAGAATAGCAGGAGTAATGGGTTTCCCGTTACAACTGAGTCACAGACCGTTTTGTCACAACTAAAAAGTTATTATTATCTCTCTATTTAAATTTTAACATTGTATTTTTGTGTGGCAAATAAATACTTTTTATTTTATTTTGTTTACTTATTTTATAATGCAGTGGCTAAGCATTTGGTCGTAGGTTCGACACCCGCATCGAACAAGTTTGTATGGCTTGCAAATAGTTGTCCCGTGTCTGTATGTGTGTCCGTGCGCAATTAATGTATGTAAACCGCTTCCATGATACAGAATCACAATCAATGTTATCAGTTAGGGACATAAAAATAAATCTATAAACTGTAATAATATGTAGATTATCTGTGCTAAGTTTCATCGAAATCGGACAATCGGTTAAAGGAGATATGGTAGCAAAAAAAAAAAAAAACTAATAATATGTGTAATAAATTAGGGCAAAAAGACGTCAGTGCGACACGTGTTGGTGACACATTGAAAACAAAACAACACAAGCAAACACTGAACGTAAGGGCAACACCACTACGATTCCGACTAGTGTTACACAATTACACTGTTAACTTTAAAAGGGCTGATTAACTGAGTTAATTTATTGAATTGTAATTATCACAGATAAAACAGACATTATCAAATTATTGTGCCTATTTCTTTCTTCACTAATTCATAGGTTTCTTTCGTTCGGATTTGTTTTATATCGCCATGCTTAGGTTGTCAGTCTGGTTATTTTGTTTTATGTGAGGCAGTTATAACGCCATCTATTGGAAGCCATGGGATCTAGAATTTTCCATAGTCCTAGGAAGTTATGACACCCCCGTAACAAAACGAACAGAGTGATAGACATACGTTCAACACAGCCAAATTGTTTCCTACATTGAAATAACTCGCACACCCAGTCAAACAAATGCGCGTAAAAAGATTGTTAAACAAAATTATCGGCTGTCCAATACAAATTACTTTCTCAAACAGCGTGAATTTTAATACTCTGTACTATATATTTTTAATTTCACGCACGAATAAATATTAATTGCGCAGTTGCAAGAAAAAAAGAAACATGAGGCGATATTAAATGTGATTAAAATTCCCGCGATAAGTGCGAAGTTGTATTTTATATATAATTTACGGCCGTTATTAAACGTTAGTAAACCGAGATGTTTTACGAGATAATTCAGTTTTGCTATTTCCCGCTCACAAACACACGCGCGCACACATCGATGTTATTTCGAGACTAGTAAACACAAAAAAGGCTGTGTGTTTTTCGTCCAAACTCTTTTATTTATTATAGATGAGATTTTTGTTATCAGCGCACTCGTAAAATAATTTTACAACTCATCTAACGTATTTCTTTCCCAACGGAAGACGTCTGTTGTGTAGAATATAATGGATTAATTTACAACTGAATTACGTCGGTCTTGCAACAAACTACGGACATATTCATAAATTGAGACTATGAACCCAAGTCTCTCCCGATAGTATAAAATACATTATCCCGGCAGCGTCTTTATTATAATATATATTTGGATTTGGACAAAGTTTTGAAACAATAGATTTTAGAATTGAAATATAATGTACTTACGTACCACTTCTTTACATTTTAGTCGAGATTTCATATACTTAGATCATTCACCGAGCAAGGCAAGGGTGTACACTTTAATGTATAGATATTAATTAGACTAATAGCAATGAAATTGTAATGTTTTCTAATGAAGTGAAGAAATGCCGTTTCCTCCAGTGATAGTGATACACTACACTATCACTGGTTTCCTCTAACTTTATGACTAAAGCACACTAAAGTATTTTTTTACCTTTTTACATAATTGAGAGAGAGACCAAAGAGAACACATATATTTTTATACGTGGTAGAGCCATGCTGCGGCTATATACGGTTGTAGCACAAATGGGTCGGCTAGATCCGAGAGGGATCACGCTCTCACAGAATACCAGAGTAAAATAGCAGCTTAATACTTCCGAGTTTCGTATGGTGAGTGTAAAGAACTGGAGACCCTTTTTACTGGAAACGAGGCATTCCACCTAAGTTCTCAGGGGTGACAACGCAACGCATCTTCATTTTGATTCTTAATCGACGATAAACGTAGATGCCTATGGGCTACCGCATCCCTTTACCATCAGGCGGACTGTGTGCTCGTTTGTCATCCTATACTGTAAAAAGAAGATAAACATAGATGTCTATGGACCACAGCATCCACTTACCATCAGGTTGACTGTGTGCTCGTTTGTAACCCTTTATTCTATAAAAAACACAGCCCATCTAGTAGACAAAATTAATGCTATGACCTATAGACAGCAATGTCTACATTCAATTAAGAATCAAAATACAGATGCGTTGTCAACTGTGCGATCAATAATGAGACGCCTAATCACAGATTACGATTATGAGTTACGTTACTAGTCTAATTTAAAAAGGACATCCAGTTTTCGTTACTCACCAAACAACTCCATCACAAAGTTTACCAATTCTCTATATGAATATATTATAATAGTAGAGATAATTTTACGATGCCTACGCGAAATAAGATACTTTTAAGCCATATATACACATTTCGCGCGGTACGGTGTGAAGATTTCAGCACCGCGAAGTGACCCACACCGCGCTTAATGTGTGGAGAACCTTACGTCACTACACGTTAAATAACTCAACATTTACCTTTGTAAAGAGGCATAAAGGCTTTATCGTGACTAAAAATGTGCTGTACTAAGTGTATTATTCACACGAAGGAATATAATACTTGTTCATAAACAAAGCAACAGTTACACTCTCACTCAATACCACAATGCGTAATTAAGATATTATGATACGACATTTTATCGAAAGCGACCAAGGAATAAGTAAGCAATGGTTACCAGAAAATTTAACTCCATTTCTCAAAAACACTTGTTTTTGTCCTCAACACATACTCATAAACGCCAACAAATATTTTGCACCCTACCGAAGACCCTACAAACGTGCATAGAGCTCTTTCGTCTCAGTTTTCACAAGTGTCTTCAATTTATTACACTGTTCCAAGCGAATACTTCAATTATGCAACGTATCCCTGAGCCTGGCGGCAGTGACGTCACCAAGCTGGCTCACATGAGCTTACTCACAAAAGGCTTCGAAAACGAGGCGGAATTGAACGCTGATTCACAACCATTACAAATATCATTAACCTTATCTTTACGAGCAATGAACGACGATTGTTTCCAATATTTGAGTCTTTACGTTTGGGTGATAAAAGCCAATATAGCTGAGGACATGGAAGCGACCGTATTCCGTTCGACACAACGTTCGTTTCCGAGAGTCAGTAAAGCAACTTTTTTTGGCTTAGAGCAGAGCTTAGTGCGATTTACAAATAATTAGAAATACAGCGGCCAACGTCTTGATAGTTCGATTTTATTTCTATGTTTTTATAGCTCTGCGCTCATATTAAAAAATTACCTCTTTCCTTTATTTATGTGGAAATGTTATCGCTTCAGACGTTGTAATATATTACACTAATTTAATTTTACCAGTACCCCACGGTGTTATGAAAATTAATTTAAAAATAGCGTCATCTTAAACCGTTATAAGATTTTTAAAAAATCAGCATAAAACTACCAGCAGTATATTTTTATCGAATAAGGGTGACAAACGAGCGTACAGTTTACCCGATTAAGAATCAAAATGCAGATGCGTTGCCACCCCTGAGGATCAAGATGGAATGTCTCGTTTCCATTAAAATGAGTGTCCGATTCAACACTTATACGAAACACAGGAGTATTGAACTGCTATTTTACGCTGATATTGTTCTGTATGACCGCGGTCCCGTTATATATATATATATATATATATATATATATATATATATATATATATATATATATATATATATATATATATATATATATATGTTTTATATACTTAGATGTTTATTATTAGTTTTAAATTGAATTTACCATCAAGTACAAAATACGTGTCCTGGAATGTATCGGCAGCAAGCCCAATGGGACATTTATTAATGTCCGTGGATTACAATAGCCGCTTCATCATCACGTGGACAGTAAGTTCGTTTATCACTTTAGTAGGTATTATTAAAAAAAAAACAATATTTGTTTAATACATTATTTGAACTTGACGATAGAAAACTCTTGCTACTTGCAAGAGTTATATACAACACGTAATATAATTAACACACTTTGAGAAAGTAGTTTGTTCAGAATCGTTTACTGAATCGATTCCTATCATTTTAAATATAGGTAATTTTTCATCCCAAAAATAGTTTAAACTACGTAAATTACAGTCACACTAAATCTATACAGTCAAAACAAACTGAAATGGACCGTAACTTAAGGCAATACGACTTTTAAGAGTGCAGTTTTACTTGTATTATTACTAATTCTGTCATTCAATAAAAATAAAGAAAAATGAACTTTATTTCAAGCATATTAAAGTCTTTGCGTTCGTGGATTTGTACTGTGACCACAACATTCTTTCGGAATTAGTTAACTAATTTGATAAATATTCAGTGCATAAAATGTCTAACTAAAAATTCAATGTATGTATTATGATTATAACATAATATACTAATTGGGGTGTCTGAGGGTGTGCGTTAATTACGTTACATATTGTATATATAGGTACATATATCTCATTTATTTTCTAGCATTTTATGTAAAAACGTATAACGTTCCCATTGAATGTATTACGGACCCTGTGGAGTCGAGTAACTGGAACTCTCGACTGTTTCTCTATTAATATATTATTATTTAACTTCCGTCAAACCTAATATTTTTATGTAATAAGTATATGTAGGTATGTTTAATAAACACATTCATGAGGAATTTAAATGATCATCACAAAGTAACAAAATTTAGACCTGTTTTTCTATGAGAAAAATCTAAAGAAATAGTTTTTTTTTAAATTAGAAATAACGGTGACTAACCAGTACCCAGTCTACCTAAATGCAAGTGGAAAATACAGCCTATAAAGTCCACTGCTCGGCAAGGAAAGGCCGACACTCTCACAAGCAGCTTAATGCTGCAATGTTTTGTAAATTAGGTATGGAGAACGGAACTTTTTTAACTTTCGCAGCGCATCTGCATTTTGATTCCTAATCGAGGATAGGTATATATTTAGAGCATTCTGTCATCATCGGATGGACTGTGTGCTCGTTTGTCACAGTTACACTATAAGAAATAACATCCTTTATTTAATTATTATACAGTGCACACGTGAAAGGAACCCTAGCAACCATATGGTAAAATTATACAAAGTACATAATTTGCAGAACTTAAAAAAGTTCGAAGGAAAGTTCCATGTTAAAAGGGCAAACGAAAAGGTTACCACGTTTACAACTACTTGGTGACAAAAACAATCGTTACGTCATATCGTTAAAAATTAATTCAATAAGCTTCAACTACTTTATAAAATGGATTTATGAAATTATTCAACTTGCAAGTTTGCAAAATTATATATCCTACCTAAGTATGAACATAACCGAATTCTAAGCTTCACGCACGAATTGGCATAGTTAAAATTTATATGAATACCAAGTGCAAAAAGCTGAAATTTATGTCAAAATATTTTTTTTCAAGAATACATTAAAATAAATAAATTATAAATCCCAAATTGTTTACTTTAATACCGTCAAAATCAACGGACAAATTATGTCGTTTGTTGTTAATACTCTCAATGTCCTCTGAGACATGAATATGATGTATATTATTACTCTAACTTGACTCCCATTAGATGGGGTAACGGCTTGGTAAGAGATGCAGGAAGTCAGTGGATGCAGGTGGCTCAGGACCGTGTTTTGTGGCATTACTTGGGCCTCCCTATGTTCAGCAGTGGACTGGTGAAGGACTGTGATGATGATGATATTACTCTAAGGCTAATAGGTCTACAACTTAATAGTCTGTGGTCAAAGCCGCCAAAGAATTTTAAAATGTTGTTAACTTGACAACTAACTACTACTTGACACTAACCACTACTTGACATGGGCCTCTCCCAGGACGCGCCACTTAGCTCGATCTTCAGCTACACGCATCCAGTTTCTGCCAGCCACCTTGCGCAGATCGTCGCTCCATCTGGTCAGGGGGCGTCCCACACTACGTTTGCCTACACGCGGTCTCCACTCCATAACATGTCTACTCCACCGGTTGTCACCTCTGCGTCAGACATGACCAGTCCATTGCCACTTCAGTTTACAAACAGGGAAACCTATGTCAGTAACCTTGGTTCTCCGACGGATTTCTTCCTTTCGAATTTTATCTACCAGAGAAACTCCGAGCATAGCTCTTTCCATTGCTCGCTGAGTGACTTTGAGTTTTTGGAGCAGCCGTATCGTCTACTTTATAATTTTATGTTTTAATAATATTAAAAAAAGCTAGCGCAGTCCACCAGATAGTGAATGACGTATGCAGCTAATAAACACAACAAGCCATACTTTTATAAGTAAGAGAGTAAATTAAAAATTAAGTATAGCGTATCGCTTTGCCCGTACGACAATCAGTTGAAAACACAGAGCTCAACGAATCACTTGTGCCTCAATTATTCACCCTCCGTAGATTCGATTCCTCCAACTAGTACCTGCATAATATATGGAATTCGTATAACAGTTACTTATGATTATTGTTCCGGGTCTGGATGTTTGTCCCTGTGCAATTTATGTATGAAAACTGCCTTTACGATATGGGACAAAATCCCAGTGTGTGGGAACGGGTTTTTAAAAATAAATCCGACATTTCTTTGTTTTGAACCTGAACTACATAAATACGTACCATTTGTTGATCCTTACGAAAGTTATATGTTTGTTAATTTAATATTATATATTGCAAATGGCGATTGCATTCCGAATGAAAAATCATTCTTATCAAGTGCATGTGCACGTGACGCTCATTTCAATTAACGCGCGTAATTAAAAATAGTAAGTAAAAAAATATAGCATTAGCTACGAGATTAATTTATGTCGATTGATAAGGATATTAACTGAGGCAGTGTTCTATTAATTCTACAGACTTAACGTGGCGATAACGCATACCTAACGTGTACAGCTTAACATAACCTAGCTAACTTCAAAAGTAACTCATGAAGTATTGTTTGTAAAAGATGATGTTTTGTTCACTGTAGGAACAAACCTTACTCTGCAATTAGACGTCATATTCACAGTAAGAATTAATAACGCATCACACGATCATTTCACGTTGGATAGGTAAGCAGCTAGGCAACGCGTGTCGAAACATTATTTATATCAATGTTGGTCATTTAAAAAGAAAAATTTAGGTGACGCTTTATTAAGGGGAAATATAACCTCAAATGGCTTAGCAAGATCCTCCGTTATGCCGAAAGTATTGCAGCATTAATTTTGAAATAAATATATGATAAAGTTGAGGATTAATGTTAAGGACTATGTTAGACGAAAACACGATTCCGTAAAATTTTCTTGATAGATAAAAATCCAAAGTTACCTCCAAACTGAACAATAAACCGCTGTTATTCATAAAATACTTTAAATAAGATCATGAAACTTTGCATACTAACTGAACTAACTATAAAGCAGTGCTTATGTTATTTACTTTTTTTAAAATACCATTATTTTTACTGTAAAAAGAAATTACCTAAACTATCGGCATCTTGAAGCTTGATTCCTGTCGCCCCGTTAGCCGTTAGTATCGCTTAGGCTTTTGAAGGGAGAAGTTGTGTCGCTTACGATCAGTATACACATTACGCAACAGGACGACGTAAAATCAAAATGGGAAATAACCGTAATAAAAATAAGAAGCGACGCGGTGGGCGTTAAGAAACAGGCATAAAAATGATAAACCTAATGAAATAAGTATCTAACGACCTATCTACTTACAGTATTAGTGATTACAAACATGTCGGTACATAGCATACGACGCGCGGGGAAGTGGGGGCGAAATTAGAATTTGAACTGACTTACTATATCCCCTTAAGTACGAAAATCCTGTTGAGAAAATTGCATTCAATATTCTTAAAAGAGGTGTATTGTAAATGTTGCAGTTATTGTTATAGTTTTTTTTTGTTTGTACCGATAGCTTTGAAACTGGGTCTGAAGCCCAAAAGGCAGCAAATTTTACACATAAATCTAGTTACTTTCTCGACTGATGATTTTTGTTCATGTTAATATTGGCATTTTTACATATTCTTCCCTCCCCTTCCCCCTAAGGGGGTCTAAACGAGCATGCGGTTCCACAGCGCCAATAAAATTCTGCAGCGCCAAAGGAGTGCCAGCCTTCTAGAAAGCCCTTTTTTAAAAGTCCTGATGGCTGAAAACGCACAGGCTATAGTAAATTCCACAACGTGTGTTGCGTGGCAGAAAATTGCCGAGGAAACACACGATGGGGGACTACCAATAATCGAGATGTTGGGGGTGGAATTTAGAGCTCTGGCGTCGTGTGTACGATGATTACATAAATAATTAACAAACATTACATTAAAATATATATCTGCTGATCACTACAGCACCGTAAAACAAATATACCACTAACTAATATAGCCCCTTGGGTGGTGGGGAAACAAACCAGGAAATGGGTAACAGCGTGTTCGTACTAATAATTTAAAAAAAAAACAAAAGTGTTAAGCCGTCTGACAAGCGCGGCAACTGACAAGGACGGCTTGGTTAAAGATTCTCTTCTTAAGGCCAACATCCGGAGCTTTTCAGTATTTTTTTTATAGGAGAGGGTGCAAACGAGCATACGGCTCACCTGGTGGTAAGTGATTACCGCCGCTCATGAACAACTGCAACACCAGGGGAATTGCAGATGCGTTGCCGGCCTTTTAGAAAGGAGTAGCTCTTTTCTAGATGGTCCCTAAGATGTATTGGTCCAGAAAAGTCGCCGGTGGTGAACAATTCCACAGAGAAGTTGTACGAGGAAGAAAACTCCTAGTAAAACGTAGAGAGAGTAGTGGACCGCCAAGCGTCCAGATGGTGATGATGGTATCGGGAAACGAGGTAGTCTATGGGGAGGCATATATTCAGCAGTGGATTAGGTGTTATTTACAACTCATTTTTAATTGAGATCGATTAAAAATTAAGTGATATGAGAAAAGTAATTGAATAACTAACTAGAACAGACATCCAATTCATTAAGTGTTCGTAACACGCACCAATTGAACGCACCTGTGTGCTTATCTACGTAGAGTTTAATTAAATTTAATCTAACATATTTTTTTAAATTTCAAAAATCGAACCCAAAAAAAATCATTTCAAATAGGGCGATAAAATGCCACTCAACGAACACGGAGTGAGCGCTATATTAACGCCCTCGATGAAAAGTGCCAACATGAAAGTACTCAATAGTGCAAACATTATAACTTATCTATGGCGATTGCATTGCTAATTGTACTGAAACAATATCCTTTTGTTACAAAGACCTAGTTTTGGTCGCAAAATACTAAATTATAGCTGCAACACACCGCGAACAATGGACGCCCGAGTTTCAAACGGTTCATATTTTCTTTCTTTTATACCATACCAAGTATTTTATTCTACGTGTGCTGGAATGGAAATGCGAAAGTATGATCGATTCTCGCGATGACCGATAACGATTTTAGCAGCGGCATGTTTAAGGAACATTTGTAAAAAATTTCGCCACCGTAATAATAACCCGTCAAAATTGACGACATTTAAAAAAAAACTAAACTTTGTCACGTAGTTAACTGCAATACTGCAGCTATATTATGGTTGTCGCACGAATGGGTAGGCTCGACCGGGGCAGGAACAATCTTTCACAGAATACCAGAATAAAATATCTTAATACTGTTGTCTTTCCAATGGTGAGCTTAGAGAACCGGAAACCCTTGTTACTGGAAATGAGACATTCCATCTTATTCCTCAAATGTGACTATGTGAATGTACGGTGAAGAACTTACTTTAGAAATTATGCATAAAGTAAGGTCTAGTTAAGTAGAATAAGCAACACTAGAATTAGATGGTCCCCAACCAGAAACATTTTACTTTAAGAGACGTTACAGACGAGTGAGCTATACTTGAAGTAACGACAACCGATGGGGAAGAAAGGTGCTCAAATAGCAGCCTCGTATCGGCAACCCAAGTGTAGGACGGTCCCTTATCTACTAGACGGAAGAACGACCCGATGATGCATGCAAATCGATAGATGCAGGTGGCTCAGAAGTCAGAACTATGCTTTGTAGGATTTCAATGATGATGGCGAGGACTGCCCAACGTTTAAGTGTCCACTAACAACTAGGGTTGGCAAATTTTTATACCAAAAATAGTACGCAGGTGCATATATATATATATCATCATCACCATCATCATTATTACAGCCCTTTACAAGTCCACTGCTGAACATAGGCCTCCCCCAAGGTATGCCACAAAGCACGGTATATATATATATATATATATATATATATATATATATATATATATATATATATATATATATATATACTCATAATTCGTATGTACTTATAATTCGTATGTTTCAAATTAATATTTTATTTAAATAACTGGATCACGGGGTGGACCTTGGCTGCTGTAAAGTCGAATCGTCGGAAATATAAAATAAGTCAATATACGCTATAAAATCCGTAAAAACTTGTTTTACTTAAATGTGTTGTGTTCGTGTAAATATAACAAATCATTAATGTTTTTTTTTTATTTAAAATTAATAAATTTTTGCTGCCTGAGCCTACATATTGCAACAGCCTCTATCAGCATTTACTTAAAATAGTAGTTTCGCCTAGTTTATTATATTATATTAGAATTATCGTGTTTCAGTTCCTAATATTATAGCCGTAGAATATTTTAGTTTAGATCTAGAGTAACGGTTGGCAACCCTACTACGGCTATGATATCACCTGGTCATTTAATAGGTCCGGTAGCGCCGGCAGTTCGCAAGTTGCCACCGCAAATAGGCCAGGCCATCATCCAATCACCATTAACCTCATGTTGCTTCATAATAAAGAACATTCAAAATATAACATAACTAAACATTTTCACGTATTATGTAAACATATATCGAACATTGGTAGGAACTTATATTTTTTATAATTTAAATAAACACTTAATATATTATAATATTTTCTCAAGCAAACAGCGACGATTTGGCAAGTATCTTTTTCTTAGTTTTAGTTTTTAAATTACATGTGTACCTTGTAAATTAATAACAGAGTACAGAAAATGCAAATTGTTTTAAGTAAAATATGTGTTTTTTTAAATTATTGAATTACTAAACTTAACTATAGTCTAATAGTATAACACCTCATAAAAAAATAATGTTTTTGTTCGTATTTTACGCACTACCATACCGTTGATCAGATCGCTTTAAAACTGTCAACTTATTGCTTGCACTTGCGCGTATAAAGGCAAAGTACAATTAACTTGCAGTGGATGGCGCGCGTATCGTACTTGATTTTTTTCAAGGTTATTTTAAATTATTTAATTTTAATAAATGTATTATCATTTCTAATTAAACAATAAGACTTCTAAATTTAAAACGATATTTCCACAACTACATGTATTTCCTTTACGCGTCGGGTAGGACCAGTTAGTCTATAATATACTTGTCAGGCAGACGTTGTTCTGCCCTTTTCGACGACCCTTTGTCATGTCCTATTAAAAAAAATCCTTAAATTCACAAAAAATAATTATGGTTAACGCATGGGCAAAAAAACTATCCTATCTCCCAAGTTGGACCCAACTGCACACGGTGTGCAAATTTGATTTTTAAGAGCCCATCGCGGACAAACAACTTTATTTATAATATATATTAAGGAGATAAAAAATTATTTTTTTATATTAATTAACAATAATTAAAACGCTGAAGGTACATCGTATTTAACAATGACATTGGGACGTCAGTCATCTCAGTCCGCCGTGACCATGGGTGATGAAAGCACCCGAAACGTCGGGAATTAAAAATAAAAATAATTAAAAGTAAAAATAAACGCGATAAAATCCGTAAAAGTAGTTTTAATCAATGTGTAGTGTTCGCGTAAATATAAGAAATCATTATATAAAAAATCTAATTTTTTTGTGTGATTGAGAGATCCAGAGACCTACTCTGGATGGTTTAGATTTATAATTGGACCCGGTATGGTGGCGCTGTTACTGCTTTTTGCTCTTCACAGAGCGAATGCGGTATCCATCGGGAAAACGACTTTTTTACACCTAATTGTTCATGCAAGATTATTTGTATTTGACTCATGCCAATGTCTAAAGTTGCCTGAATTTCGCGGTATGTCACATGTCAATCTTCCTCAATCAGCTTACGCACAGCATAAACGTTTTCTTGGGTGACTGCAGTTTTTGGACGACCTTGACGGGGATCATCACTGAGCTTGACACGTCCACGTTGAAATTCAGCAAACCAGCGATAAATTGTGGTTTTGGATGGGGCTTCATCACCAAATGCAGAAATCATCCGGTCAACACACTGTTTTTGTGTTAAACCACGTCGAAAGTCATAATAAATCATCGCTCTTGAATTTTCTCGAGTCAATTACATTTTCTCAACGACTAAACAAGTTTGACAAAACCTTGTGACAAGACCGAGAATCTGTTTTTAAATAAATAAATGGTATTCGATTTTTAAAACCAAGGAGTTTTCAATTAAAAAGATTTTAATATGACAAGAACAGTGGAAATATTCCATTCACGATACTTTTAGTGCAGCCTAACCTACATGTATAACTCGTCACCTGTTGTCAATATTAAAGTTGGCAAGAGTCCAAAAATTATTTATATAGGCTTTGTTGGTGTTGATATTTCCAGTACGTGCCTTGTTGAACGTCGTAACGCGACTGCAGACCATGAGGTCCCGGGCCCGAATACCGTGTCGGGTCAAAATCAGTTATTGCGTTTTTTGCCCAGAAATTCTCATTAGCAAACCGGAATCAGGAGTTTGGCGGTGTTTCATTCACCCCCGTGCCTCGTGCTCTCTCCGGTCGTGTCGGATTACCGTCCCGTCGGACTAAGATAGTGAGGGAGTAGAGAGTGCACCTGTGCTTGCGCATACACTCGGGCACTAGATATAATCCTGTCCTGCGCCGATGGCTAGTCTCCGTTGAGGCTGGCCGCCGTGACCGAAAATCGGTCAGGAGGGTGTTATTATTATAAACTTCATTATCTTAGCTTTTTTAAAAAAATCATAACCTTTCATAATTCAAAGAGCGCTCCGTGGCGCGGTGTCCTGGCAACTTCACGCTCCCCCCACACAGCATGAACAGTAGATAACTTATGGGAAGAGAATTGTAATTAGATTTAAAAAAATATATATAAACCGATTCTAATTATCATCGAATCTGATAAAAATTTATACTGGGAACTCTGTTATCAGTTCACGTTGCAAAAGTTTGCAAAATCTATGAACTGTAGCAATTACATCATCATCATCTTATCATCATCGCCACTATTATTACAGACTTTCAGAAGTCCATTGCCGAACGTAGGCGAATGCCGAATGCCACGAAGTAAGCGATTTCCTTGTGTTGAAAAATAAAACGATATTCATAAAATATAGGTAATCGAAATGATTCGGTTGAAAGATTTAAGATGAAGCCCTCATTTTTTTAAGTCGGTTAAAACATAACAACTATACGAATGTTTATTACGAAACTTTTTTAGGTATATACTGTTATGTTTGCATTATAATATTGTCAATTTATAATAATTCAAGCTTTAAAATTGAAAATTTTGCAAGTTTTTACTAATTTGCTTTTCCTTGTCGATTACGTAGTGGTATTTAATAATAAATAACTAAACAGTTATTTAGTTTTGAGATACTTAACTATATTAATATTATTTTTTGATAACATAACACTGTTCTCAGATTTTTGATATAATTAACGATTTTTTTTAAATGGCAGTGACTCAACGATAGTCAAAGTGTTCACAGGTAGTGTTACCAATTTATAAAATAATCACTAACCCTCAAGAAGACGGCCCATATATGACGGCACTGATACCTAGTACAGACCTACTTGTTTAACATGGTTCAAACTAATCGACCCGTACCACCCTTCTTGACACAAAATATCGGTACTTCAATTAATCGATCTCCGGTCCTACTTTAATTTTTTTTTTAAATTTATTTAAGAAATTGATGGTTACAAAGATAGATAGTTTCAGTGTAAACATAAACTCATTAGAGTTTTTCTGTACACCATTGCCGTCGACATTAAAGTTAAAAAGTACGTAAATAAGTTACAGTCTATATAAGTCCCACTGCTGGGCACAGGCCTCCCCGCATTTCTGAGAGGGTTTTAGGGCAAGGAAGTGCCCGCCGCGCTGTCCCAATGCGTGTTGGCGAACTTCACATGTCTTCGATATATTTTTTTCTTATTCCTCAGACATGCAGGTTTCCTCGCGATGTTTTCCTTCACCGCCGAGCACGTGGTAAATCAGCACTTAAAATTTCAATTAACAATTTCATTGGTGCCGGCGGGGATCGACCCCGGGTTACTCGCGCTCTGTTATATTTGCAGCGAGCGTTAACCATCCGAGCTACCACGGCTCAGCTGTCGACATTATGTACACATTGTTCTAATTAACACATTACAATACAATACATTACCGAAGTTACATTAATATTATTATCAAATAAAATTAGGTGCATTAAACTACAAACTATTTGTGGTCACATAAATATAAAATGGTTCTAGGCGATAAGCGTAAAATCTCATAGTGAACTTATTACATTCTGTGAATAATCGTGTCGTGATACATCGTTTTTAATTTTAAAATGGGATTCGTTAAATTCCTTCCTCCGTAATGTAGGAAGGCCTTTATATTAATTTTTTAAATTAAAAATAATTAGCGAAATCCAATGTGACCCGGTTCAAGTCGATCCTCGCGTTGACTAAACTAACTGTGGCCTATCTTCCTACCGGCACGAATCAGAATAGCAAATATCTCACGCAGTGTTGCCACTTTCATGTAATTAAATAACCGAATGTCTCTGTCCGTATCGTAAGGATATAAATGTAAAGCGGGAGTAAGACAGCGGTAGAACAGGGAGTGGCATAAAAATGTTATCTATTTAGTTTAAATACCGCAACGTTAAAATAAACGCAGTGGCCATTAAACGGCGCTCGGCGTGCTTACAATGATTTAAGGTGTCATTTTATTTCGCGTATCCCTATGTAATGTTTATAATATATAACGCTTTAACTTATTCTAGCCGGCCATTACCGTTCTTTATTTGTGCTGAATATTAACATAATAATAAAATATTACAATACTGAATTTTAGACTACACATTATCTAACTTTCTTTCAAATATCATTTCCTGTGTTGCAAATTAATTGCAATTTAAATCGAATAAATCAGTTTCTTTTAATTTGATGATCTGTGGTCATTAACAATTATATAAATTATAATAATTTTTATGTCTAAATGTAAAAGTGTGCTCTCACGATAATTACCGTTTCATTAATTACTTTTGATTTTAATATAAAATTACTCAATGATTTAGTTGTAAATAATGTTAAAAAAGCAGTATTTTCTTAATCCCACATTAACTAAAAAAATAATATAAAAGGAAGAGGGATCTGAAATCGATTAATTGAACTTTGACTTTTTGTATCAAGAAGGGTCGCGCAGGGTTGGATGCTTTAATATTTTAGGAATTTACTTTTTTTCACATTGAACTTTTTTCTAGAATCGATTTTCTGAACATCGATTTTTTATAGATACGTTTGTTTAGACTTCGTTTGGAATAGATTTAAAATGTAGTTAAGGAAGAATCGCCATCTATAATTTAAAAATCATTAATGCAAATACAAATGTATTTAATGGCAACACTAGCAGACGGGAAAAAGCGAAGGTTAATGAGTGCAAAACGAATTAAGTCTCCGCTCTCTGGGTTCGCGTCGCCTGATCTCGACGCAACTCAGATTCACGCAAAACCAGATGTTTACCTCGGATGCGGTGATGCGCGGACTCACAGCGAGAGAATATATTTTCTGGTTTCAAATTTCTACACTCTCCCTATATATAATATGCGCTTCACAAATTCTAAATTATAAAACAAAGTAAGGGGTAATGTATATATTATTAGACGTTTTAATCAAAAAGCGTTTTGTTTGTAGCTACAGCGAGAGGGAAGTGTGGTGTTGGGAAGGGCAAACTTTATATTTTGAACAAAACAATGTACGAGTCGGCGGTACGTACACAGTAATTTTCATATTAGACGCGGAGTGCGGCCCCCAAAATAAATTAATTAGGAAGACGATACAGGCTGGATAAAACCAGTTTGCTAGCTCGGCGGGGGGGGGGTGGGGCGCGGGCGGATGGCGCAACGGCGGGAAAAGTTTGACGGGAAGCGGGAGCGAGCGCAACTTACCCGTTCCTCTTCGCGGATCATCTCGGCGATGCCGGGGCGGATGTCCACGTCGTCTCCGTGCAGCGGCATTGCGGGTGTCGGCGTGTCGGGCGGCGGCAGGTCCGCGGCGGGGCTTTCGCGTGGGCTCGGGCCCTCCGCGGAGCGCCGCCGCGACTTCGCCGGCGACTCCGGCTCGCGGCTCACCGGCCGTTTCCCGCCGCGCGGATCCCCGCCCGGTCTCAACACTGCGTGGTCCCCGCTCACGTCCGTCAGCCCGCGAATCTTCAGCATCTCGGCCACCTTCAGCAGGGCGCTGATCTGGTCCTGCGACACGTTGATCTCGCCGCGGTACATGAAGTCGACCACCGCTCTCAGGTCGCAGTATTTTATGTCGCGCATGATTATGATCGGATGTCGGCACGGATTTTCCATGAACAGGGTCTGGAAGTAGGGGCTGCATGCGGAGAGCACCACCTTGTGTGCTTTCAGACTTTGACCCTCGCAGGCGAGCGTGACGTCGACGAACGACTCCGTCTGCAGGAGTTGGTCGAAACAGTTGGCTAGGTTGCTTTGATAGTTGTTCCAGCGGAGGCAGAACTGCTGGGGCGAGCCGTCAGCGGCTTCGCGGGCGTCCATCGCCGCGGATTCCTCCTCGGCGGGCATCGCTTTAGCGGCGGCGTGCTCGCATCTGCAACAAACGCGGACGATGTGAATATGCGCGACACGTGCTACGCGGGCGGCGACTCGCGAGGCACTGAGCGAGGCGGCGGCGAGCGGGCGCGGGGCGGTGGCGGGGCGGCGGGCTGCGGGCGGCGGCGGGAGGGGGCGGGCCTCGGCGGCGGCGAATGGCGCCGCGCGCCGCCTCCGCTGCCACGCCCGCCGCCTGCCACCCGCCGCCCGCAGCCCGCCGCCCGCGGCGCGCGCGCACCGCCCGCCACGCGCTGCCACGCGATGCCACGCGATACCACACTCGCCCTACACCATCCACCAACGCATGATACCACATCACTACTACTGTAAAGTATACGTATTCTCCAAAACTATCACTAACACATCAAATTTAACTTTTTTAAAGAAAGTATTAAAAAGTGTTACTATAATATTAAGGAATTTATGGAGGATTAAGCCCCTGGTATTGAGGTGATCGCTCCAAGCTATCGAATAGGCTTTGGGTAGTTAATTTTGTAACATAATATGAATTAGGTACCTATTTATATACCTAGGTACATACCTAATATTATTGTAAATTTATCTTTTCTTTAATGTCACGGTGGTCACATTATTAAACATATCTAATAATGATTTTCAATAAGTATCCTTATAATTGTAGTCTATATTATCTAATACGTAGGTATATATTATATAAAAAATAATATTTGTTTGTTCATACTTTATGCGCTGCTATACTGTTCACCTGATTGCGCTAAAACTTCAATTCAAGTTATTGCTTACACTTTACGCGAAGGTAGGCATAGTCGGACCCGGTAGGTGACGCTGTTGTAGAATCCAGATATCACCCGTGCTAAGCCGGGGTATATCACTAATATTGAATAAAAAATAAAAAAGTTTCCATTTCTAAGTATTTCTATCCAGTACAAAATATAGTTGTCACATTTATTCGATATCTGATATTAATTACAAGGAATGAATGCCATAATTTCATCAATTACGACGGTGTAATGGCCGGTGTATACTATGTTAGTCTTAAGAAGAGTGATTTAGTCGAGTACATTAGTAGAAACATTTAAACGGTATCTTTTAACAATATAGGTATCTACTCTACTACCTATCGGTTTATTAAGATTTTTGCCTTTCTACTAAAACTAATTAAAATCGCTTTTGTTTCAGATGACACTAAAACGAGTGCAATTAATTTACCTTTCTATAAAGCAAATTCACTTAGACAATGTAAGTAATTCGACTATTAAAGATGTATCAGAGTTTGTTTAATGCTATCAGGTACGTACAAATGAAAACTGTTTTAGAATAGATAAAGCGACAATAATCGAAGACAAACAGTAACTATACATTTATAGGATTTAGACTGCAAGAGAATGAGATGGAATACTGTTCACAGTATTATTATCTCAGTTTCCTTTTATGAAGGTTTCACTTCAATAGCATGTTTTTTATAGGATAGGGTGACAAACGAGCACACAGTCCACCTGATGGTAAGTGGTTGCTGCTTCCCATAGACATCTACATTACGCTGTTATTTCACGCTGGTATTCTGTGAGAGCGTGGTCCTTCCCCGGTCGAGCCGACCCATTCGTGCTACAACTATACTACTAATATAACTGCAGCATGACTCTACCACGTATAAAATGTAAACTACACACATGTTTTTTTTTTACAAAATAAAGGTGACAAGCGAGGACACGGTTCACCTGATGAAGGCTCGATTGAAAATCAAAATGAAAATGCGTTGTCACACCTGAGGAGTAAGATGTAACGCCCCGTTTCCAATAAAAAAGATGTCCGTTTCTCTAAATTCACCATCCTAAACACAGCAACATTAATGCTATTTTACGCTGACATTCTGTGAAAACGTGGTCACTTACCCGGTCGAGCTGATTAATTCGTGCCACAACCACAATATAGCAGAACCACTTATAAAATATCTAGGGGAAGGGAGGGCAAGAAGGATCCATTAAGGTTGAATAATAAAAATACGTTCTATAATCAGGCAACATGTAATGAAAATTAAAAAAAAGCAAGCTCTGATAAATAATACTTGAAAATAAAATTAAACGTAACATGAAATTCAACATTTTCAGTTTCATTTAATTTTTTTTAAAAAGTCTCTGAAGTATCCGTTTTGCCCTATTAGGGTAGGCAAAACGGATATACTTCGAGGGCAAAACGGTTATATCCCTTAGCATTCGGAAACTAATCGCTACAAGAATCACAAAAATAGGAACCATGTCCCGAATATGATGAACAACTCTCATGCGTCCATTCGCGACATTGAGAACATTCAATCCAGTCTTCTATGGGGGGGCTCGTATACAACTCGTTACATACAGTACAATAATATTGTTTCTCTTCATTTCTTTTACCTCGTTTTATCTTTTCGGCAATTTTTTTCTTTAATTTCGAACAGTCTTTTTTCTTGCTGATAGTTGACTTCTTTAGTCCAGATACAGAAGCTCCAAGGTTTATTTTAAAACTGGTTTTTTTAAATTTATCTTCTTGTATGGTTTTTATAGGAGTGCTGGTTAATATTTCTGATTTTTGTAGTTTTCTACCTCTACTTAGTTTTTTAAACTGTTGCTGGGGCAATGGATGAATTTCTTTGAGTATTTCAACACTGGATGCAGTAAAACAATGAATGGCTTGTGGTACAGCTAATGTACAAACGGATGTGTGTGGTGCTGTCAACGTAGATTGTGTCTTTTCTGGAGTCTTCGAAACAAACGTTGTTGGGTCCGGAGGAATGATCTCGTGAGTGTGTACGTGTGCCAAAATGGGTGGTGTCGTCACAGCTGGTGGAGTAATTTCATCTCGTGGTATAGTGGACAGAATGGGTGGTGTTTCTGAACCATGTGGTATGGCGAACGTATCTGTTGTCATAGGTGAAACAGTAGCTTCTAATTGAAAAAGTGTTGGAACCCCGTGGTCTTCGCCTGCAGAGTGTGAAGTTGATGCCTCGTAGACTGTAGAAGGTGCGAATAGCGCTTCATCTATCACATTTCTATCGTATGGATAAATGCCAGCTGCTCTAAATCCGCTCATGGCGTTTTGTGGAGTTGCTACTTTTAAGTAAGCAGGTGTAACCAGACGTACAACTTCGTACTGTGAAATAACTCGCCCTGGATAATGCTTTTGGAACTTATTCAACTCAATTTCAAAGGCCACCTTAAATGGTGCATAGACAGCAACATCAAGTGGCTGTAACTTATGGGATGTGTGTGGAGGAATGGACAAAAATATTACATTATGATCTCTGGCATATTCTAAAGCAGGGTAATATTTATGAGATTCATGATTATCCAGAATTAACAAAGCCTTACATTCACTCGTAGGGCGCACATAAGTCACAAAAGCTATTAGCCATTGTAAGAAAATTGCTCCGCTTACCCATCCACTATCTGATATGGTGCCTTCACTACCAGGACATGCCCCATCTAGTAGACGTGGCTGAAACCTTTTTCTTTTAAAAATAAAGAATGGGGGAGGTGCGAAACACCCTGTTGCGCTACAGCAGCAGATGACTGTCGTCAAAGTACCTCTCTCTAAGCTGCTCACCATGCCGACCTGCTTCTTACCAAGTACTGAAAGTACTTTTGGTGGTTTTGTAGACGAGGTCCTCACACCTGTCTCATCCATGTTAAATATCATATTAGGAGTGATATGATTCTCTTCAATAATGGTCTCCAACAAATCATAAAAACGTGTCACAGCTGGTTTGTTAAAAGCTGATAATCTAGCTACCGACGTCGGCTCTGGGCTTCTTAAAACAATATCGGAATGACGTTTCAGAAAATTTTTAAACCACTGGTTACCGGCAATATTATTCTTGAATGGCGTTTGTATGTTTTGTCGCTTAGCGTACTCACCAGCTAATTCCATAAATTCATTTCTAGACAGACCGTAAAACAGTGCATCTAAATCCTTTAAATGGTTTTCTAAACTTTTTTCCTATTCTTCATTAAATACGGGCTTAAACCTGCCGAGACGTTTTTTACTACTATTCGATTTTACATGACGTTGCAACGTGGTATACGGTATTCCATATTTTTGAGATGCACTTTTTATTGAAGATTTCGTTGCCTCTGTAATTGCTTTTTTCATTGTTTCTTCCGACCAAGAGGCCCTAGTAGTCTTCCGTATGTAGTTGTTAACCATCTGCAAGTAACAATAACACAAATTACATTTAATATTGAATAAAAATAAACTCAACTCATTCGTATTTAAGGTAGGGCAAAACGGATCTCGATCCCTTTTGCCCGTTCCGTCTTGCCCTACACTCTTTTATTATTATAACCTAAACTTTGTTCCGGTCACAGTTATTACTTCTTATTAAAATTATCATTATAATAACATAAGATGAATACCTTACAGCATCGACAGATTAATTTGTAATAAAAGCTTAACAGAATGTGATAAAATGATGCCACGACTTACCTTATTTTTTTAATTTCGCGTAACAAAAACAATAACACAGCACTACTTCCACATACATACCACGCGGCACAGGGCGAGTGACTAAATCGGCGCACAGCAAGCGAGACTTCCTTATGATGCACTATTTCTCTCTCTGTTTAGCATTATTATTCGTAAAGAGAAAGTATCCGTTTTGCCTGCCGTAACCTTCTTGCCCTCCCTTCCCCTACCACTTATAAAATATACTCACCCATATTTAAGTGGTATATTCATACTGTGGCTGTATGTTAAAACGGAGTATCTACTTACATCAGAATGTGTGTCCGTTGGTCACCCTAATTCTATACAAAAGCCTCCGCAAACTATCAATCTACTCAAACGTTATCCACCATCGGGCACAGCAGCAGCTAATTTGCATATTATTTAACCATCTACTGCATCTCCCTGGTGTTGCAGTTGTTCATGGGCCGCGGTAGTCACTTACCATCAGGTGAGGTACCTACACGCCCGTTTGCCCCCACTCCTATAAAAAAATTTCACACAACCAAAATACATACAGCATTGCGAAGTTAAAGAAGCCTCAGGAAACACGTTACTGCCGAAATAAGTTTACAATTAGTGTATGATGATAGACAGAAAGTCTTAACCTCCGTTTTAACCGACTTCAAAAAATGGAGGGGTACTCAATTCGACTGTAGGTACTTTTAAGTTTTTTTTACAGAAATAAATGTTGATGAGTGATAAGTTATAAAGTAGGTAAAAAACATTAAAGTTGAAGTTACAGCCTATATATAGGTACGTCCCACTGCTGGGCACAGGCCTCCTCTCACTTCTGAGAGGGTTTTAGGACAAGGAAATGTTCGCCGCGCTGCCCCAATGCGTGTTAGCGAACTTCACATGTCTTAGAAATATTTTTTTCTTATTTCTCAGACATGCAGGTTTCCTCACGATGTTTTCCTTCACCGCCGAGCACGTGGTAAATCAGCACTTAAAATTGCAATTAACAATTTCATTGGCGCCGGCGGGGATCGAACCAGGGTTGAAATTTACTCGGTGTAACGCTAGCCATCTGAGCTACCACGGGAAAAACATTAAGTTAGAATTTTTAATAGTAACTTTATATTGTTTCATAAACTAAATAACATTTGATTCTACTCTCATAAAAAGAGTGCCATATATGTAAATAAATAACTGTAACTTATAACTTAGTTCTACATTCAGCATGATAAATTAAAACTAACATTCTGAAATTTCCTTATATTCGTAAGTTAATTTCTTTTGTTCTGTTAAAACAACCATAATGTTACACTAACATTTACTCCTATATCGTGTAGGTGGTTTACTTACGTTAATTGCACAAGGACATATATCCAGACCAAAAACATTTGTGGGCCATACGAATACCTGTTCCGTTTTTTTTTAATGCGAAATGAGGCGGCAAAAGAGCATACGGCTCACCTTATGGTAAGTGATTACCGCCACCCATGAACAATTATTAAAAAGAAGTAGGTAGGTTCTTTTGCTGAAGATCCCTAACTCGTATCGCTCCAGAAAAATCTCTGGTGGTAGTCGATTCCACAAGGAAGTTGTGCGAGGAAGACAGCATCTTTTAAATCTCACAGTAGACCGCCAGTCATCCATATGGTATGGATGGTATCGTGAGCTCTATCGCGATGTGCGATGGTGAAGTTCTGCGGCTGGAATTACTCCGAACAATTCCTCAGAGCACTCCACGTAGTAAATGCGATCGGAAAAAGCTCGGTCGCCGACGATTCGAACAGCTCTGCGCTGGATGAGATCAAATGGAAGGAGCTGGCACTGGGGAGCCCCGGCCCAGATATGGGAACAGTATTCCATGTGCGGTCGAAGCTGCGCCTTGTAAAGTTGCAGGCAGTGTGCTGTAATACTGTCCCGCTCTGCTGGGCACGCCAAGCTTTATAGAGACCAATTCAACCTTCTCTTCCAAGTGACCACGAAACTGCACGTCACTCGATATGTCGGCGCCGAGGATTCCGATACTGGCTAATTCAACAAGGGAAGTGCCTCGAAACTAAGAAGATAAAACGGAGGGGCTTTTTTAACGATGAACGCGCAAACTTGTGTTTTTGGGGATTGAACTGAATTAGATTTGATCGGTCCCAGTCCGAGACTTTGTTCAACAATGTCACGACTTCAGAGACAAGTTTTTGCGCTACTCGACGACGTCTTCCTGAGAAATATTTACACGGCCGGTGTATAATCCATCATAGTGCTGTCGTCTGCATAGCAATTAATGTTACCAGCTTGCAAAATATCATTGATATGTAGAAGAAACAGCGTGGGTGGTAGCACGTAGCCTTGTGGCACACCACTGTTAGTAGGGTTGTATCCGTCTACTACGACCTTGATGCTCCGATCTGCAAGAAAACTGGTGATGCAATTGCACAATTTCCAGGGAAGCTCATTGGAAGGAATGGTTTGTGCCAAACCCGATCGAAGGCCCTCGCTATGTCCAAACTAACGGCCAACGCCTCTCCCTCGGACTCTACTCCCTCCGGCCATCTATGAGTTAGGTAACCCAGAAGATCACCAGCTGTGCGACCCCGACGAAAACCGTACTGGCGGTCACTAATCAGCTGATTACCCTCACGGTACTTCATGAGCTGGTAGTTTACAATGGATTCCACTATTTTGGAGAACAAGGATGTGATAGTGATAGGCCTGTAGTTTGACGGGTCGCCTTTTTGAGGGGTGCACTGAAACTGTCTTTCATGATTTCGGGACTACGCCTGGGGAAACCGGACCGACATTGTGCTGCTACCAGAAAAGACGCGTTTAAACCGGTGCCAACTCCGGAGCACACATCTTCAGCACCATAGGAGGGACGCCATTCGGCCTACTCGACTCGTTGAAGTCCAGGGAGAGAAGTGCTCTGCGCACCGAGCGCTAGGTAAACAGCATATCTGGCACGGATCACTCACATCGCGGGATGGTCGGCGGTGTGTTACTTCGTCATTAAGGGTCGAGTTGGACGTAAAGAGAGAGCCTAGAAGATCGACTTTAACCTTTGCGGCATGGGCCAGTGAGTCGTCCTCCCTGTGCAGAGATGGGAGAGATGGTTAACAGAAGTTCCCTGGGACAGTCTTGACTAGAGACGACAATGCACATGTTGACGGAGGAAGTCGAACTAGTTTCTCGCCAATTCTGCCGATGTGCTCCGACTTTGCCTTCGCAATGACACTTTTGGAGGAGCTGTTCCGTGCGGGATTCGAACCTGCGTCCCGCAGCGCCGCAACTGATTAGGTTATCTACTAAGGCATTACGCAACAGAGTCGTATGATCTTACCGATCGATCCGAATTCGTTCGACATATTATGTAGTTACTTTAAAGTTAGCTTTTAAATTGATAATGGCTCAAAAAATTAAAAAAATTAAACAACTAGTCCCTCAACTATTTCAGTCGCCTAATAGTAGTGCCTATACTGCTGGGTTCAGGTCTGAAGGGTATAAGAAGTCAGTATTATTAAAGGTTGTGAGGCATTCCATCTTAGTCCTCAGAATTGACAAGGTAATAGCTTTCTTTGTTCGCAGTTGCCTTCAGGGTTTCATGGGCTGCAATAACCACTTACCATTAGGTGAACTGTAGATCGTTTATCACTTCAGTTTAAAAAAACCAGTCCATCAAATACAACCAGCACTGCTGAACATAACACATTCGTTTACACAAAAATAATTTCCGCGATGATTTCGCCCAAGAGACCCGGGGTAGAAATAAAATAAAATATACTAGAATAATAATTTTGTTATACAATTTAGATAACAGAAATAATAATGTCCTCCAGAACGAATTTCGGTCACGGCGGCCAGCCTTAACAAAGGCTAGCCATCGGCGCAGGACAGGATCATAGTGCCCAAGTGTATGCGCAAGCACAGGTGCACTCTCTATTCCTTCACTCTCATAATCCAATGGGACGGTAAACCGACACGACCGGAGAGAGATCAGGCGCAGGACCAACGGCTTTACGTGCTTTCAGAGGCACGGGGTGAGACACCGCCAACTTCCTGAGTCCAGGCAGCTACTGAGAATTTCTTGACGGAAACAGTCAATAATTGATTTTTGGCCCGACCCGGGTTTCTAACCCAGGACCTCATGATCAGCAGTCGGGCTACTACAACCGCTAGAACAACGAGGCGGTCTTATATAATATAAGAGGCATATCAAGTTATTGAAAGTCATTTATGCTTTTACCACATTTACGGAAAAATCCGACTTGTTCATATTCATCTCATCACAAGTCCACTGCTGGACGTACGAATGCCACATAGCACGGTCCTGAGCCACCCGCATCAACCGACATCCTGCATGTCTTATCAATTCGTCATATAAAAGGGAGCCGCCCTACACATCGCTTACGTACGTCAAGAGACTGGCACTTGAGAACCTTTATTATTGCTCCGTTGGGCTGTATCGGTCACTCATTTTCTTCTATTATTCCACTATTCTCATTACGAAGTCCATCATACACTTCCTCTTCGATCATAGCCCTCCCCATAGCTCGTTGAGCAACCGTAAGCATCCTCATATAAAATGTCATCACTGGCAACACACACATCCTGTGTCGTAATCTCTCTGACGCTGCCCAGCCGAGTTGGATCCGTCGATTGATCGGGCAATTTTGTTATCACTTAGTCGGATAATTTCTCTTAAGTAAATTATAAATACATTGGTCAACAACTTCGAGCACAATAATGCCAACACTACCGACATAAATGTGACATGGACATTATACATGACATTTGTTTTAAGAAATAAATAAAGTAAATAAAAAATAACACATTATGAAAAGTGAGAAGCAAAAGGACTATGCTCGATATAAATTTTTTATAGTTTTTTTTTTATTTTAGACTAGAAGTCGATACATAATTTGTAACAATACTGACTTGTTCGTAGTCGCATATCGGTTTAATTCTATGACTACTTACGCCCATTGTTTCTAGATGGATCTATTCCTAACCTATTTGTACATACGTATTACTATTTTACGTATTATTATTATTTAGACGTGGTAGAGCCACGCTGCAGCCACGTAATGGTTGTAGCACGAATAGGTCGGCTCGACAGCGGGAGGACCACGCTCTCACAGGATATCAGCGCAAAATAGCAGCTTAATGCTGCTGTGTTTGCTATAGTGAGTTTAAAGAGATCGACCCCTTTTTACTAGGAATGAGGCATTCGATCTTCGTCCTCAGGGGTAACAATGCATTTGTATTTTGATACTTAATCGAGGATAGATGTGGACGTCTATGGACCACAGGGGTTGGATTTAGAATCGTTTGGCAGGAATTTGGGGGAGTTAGGTGTTTTATTTGGTAGAGGTTTGGTCCCCGATTATAATAATACCACTCCCATTAAAAGGTAATGCACCGTTCTTGAGAAAAATCAAAAAGAAAATCCCATAGAACTAACCTCAAAATCATAACTTTGGCAGGAATTTGGGGGAGTAAGGTGTTTTATTTGGTAGAGGTTTGGTCTCCGATTATAATAATACCACTCACATTAAAAGGTAATGCACCGTTATCGAAAAAATAAATAAAAACTATTATAACCTTAATACGTAAAGTATGAAAGTATGGAACGTAGATTACTGACCATATACTAGAGAGTATGAAAAGTGATACATTTTTTATTATTAACCGAATTTACGGCTCTGGGTTCTAGACTTTCTGAGAAAAAATTATACGATATTATTGTGAAAGATAGATAGCATACAGAATTTTGTGTCTGTGGCGGGAGCAAAGGCAACTTGACTATAGATATCTGATCTGATCGAATCTGTACTACAATTAAATTAGCACGCCCCGAATCCAGGTAGACTTGTCTGCCCTACTCCTAAAGTGTTTTTGTAAAGCCGTAGGTGCGGAGGAAGAGCAGCCTCCGCCCGTCGTAGCAAATCGCAGGCACCTGTGCGAGCCTTAGTATGGTTATTATTGTATTATATATTATGTTTATAATTTAAATTAATTATAAAAGCTAATATTTTGGTGTTTTGTTGAGTGCAAGAGCGAGCGAAGCGAGCGGGACTTAGGGCACCCCGACTCGGACAGGTTAGGTTAGAAGGGGGTGGCGGGGTCGAGTGAGCGAGCGAAAAGACCCCGCCATTCACTTCGTGGTTATTTGTTTGTAGACCACTCAGAAGTAGGAGCCCCGCGAAGCGGGGCTCCGTGGACCGTCCTTCCCTCGACTACGCTACGTGGTGCTTCCCTCCTCCAACTCTCTCCCTCCATTAATCAGGATTATAGTCAAAAATATATCAAAAACATAAGCTCAAAATTAGATTTTTAAAAATTTATTAAAAAGATAAGCATGTCCGGCAGGATGTGGAAGTGTGGGGCGACACTACAACACCCCCGCCTCCCTCTCCACCACCTCCCATTCCCTGAATTCATTTTAAATTATGATTTTGAGGTTAGTTATATGGGATTTTCTTTTTGATTTTTCTCAAGAACGGTGCATTACCTTTTAATGGGAGTGGTATTATTATAATCGGGGACCAAACCTCTACCTTACTCCCCCAAATTCCTGCCAAACGATTCTAAATTTCAACCGACCACAGTACCCACTGACCATTAAATGGCCTGTGGGTTCGTTTGTCACACTACTGTCAGAACGAGTAAATATAGAGAGACTAATAAGTTAGAGTATGTAACTAAACTAACTTCTTGTGGAGGTAAAACTTTCGAGCATATAGTGACAAACCTCGTCGCCGGCTACGTCCCAGTTCTTTGATATTCCATCTCTTGAAAAGTTATTTCTTTAATTTGTTAAGTAAATTAATGAAGACTAATGAAAGCGGGCTGTCGCGTCTCAAAGGAATTTTGTCCTCGTATGTGAAATGTTTGCGTATACATTTAAAGCAGGGGTGCTCAGATTTATAGCACCGATGGTTTGTAACAAAATATTTGAGCCATAAAGAATCGATTGTAGCTAGCTCTAGCCCTATTTCTAGTACCTAGATACCTAGATTGTAGGACTCTTTCTCCCTAAGGATTCTTCTGGATGAGTACCATTGTTTTACTCATTTCTGCGTTTAAATTACAGCGCGTGTACTGCTGTGGGGTATTCCGTCGTACTGCTCAGAGGTGACTACACATCTTTAGGTAGTCTTCCTCGTTTTAAATTCACTGCAGGTGTCTACTTGCACACCTGCAACCATTTAACATCAGGTGGACTGCCACTTCAGTTTAGTAAGAAAACCTAGTAGATGCTTATAGTTACGAAACAAAACATTTTTGAAATACGCTTATCATCCTTGCCCTTTATTAGAAGATTATTTATTTCCACATGATGATTGAATTTCTTAACAACAACAAAGTAACATCAACTCTTAATGCTTAATAACTACTTACGTATAAAATCACACTTTCGGCGAACAAAGTTTTACCCAAGTATTAATATCGCTGTGTAATCGACCGGTCCCGATATACGATTATTTTGTTCGAGGAATAGTGTACTCAATACGTTTTCGCGTACAAGTTTAATAATTCTAGCAATCGACCTTGAATTATTACGACCAACCGTTTGAGAACCCCGGATCGAAAGAAATTCTCTTTAGATATATTAAAGATGTATAAATGGGAAGAGGAAAATGAGACATTTCGTAATTATTTCGTATAATATTAACGCGCAATATAAATTTGTAAAATTATATTAATTCGAGTAGTTCTCTTAATTCGTAATGTTAATCAGATATTAACATTATGAATCTTTCATACTAAAATATACTAATAAATTATTACGTTCAACTTTTTTATAGGTTAAGGGTGACACATGAGCACACAGTTCACCTGATGGTAAATGGATGCTGTGGTCCACAAACATCTATATCTATCCTAGGATGAGGAATCAAAATGTAGGTGCGTTGTCAGCCCTTAGGACTAAGATTTAATGTCTCGTTTACAGTAAAAAGGTAAACCATGGGAAACGCAGCAGCATTGTGCTGCTATTTTACGCTGTGAGAGCGTGATTTTTCCCCGGCCGAGGGACACATTCGCGCTACAACACAATGTAGATAGCAGCATGGCTCTACCACGTAAAAATAACTTATAAAATTATGTTAAAACGTTATCGGTCACCATTTAAATTATATCGATGACTGCAACTTCAAAGAATAAAATAATTTAACATCTTGAAATCGGGTTAAGACAATATATGAAAGATTTTTATAAGGTCTTCCAAGTCTCACAGAATACTATAGTAAAATAGCAGCTTACTGCTGCTGTGCTTCGTATGGTGAGTGTAGAGAACCGGAGACCATTTTTACTGGAAACGAGGCAGTATCTCCTCACGGCTGACAACGTATCCGCATTTTGAACCTTAACCGAGGATAAATGTAAATGCTATAGTCTACATACATACAAGATGGCCTACATACATACAAGATACTGCTTTAACTTTTTATTAAAATAAATTTCTACCCTTTTTAGTAGGTAATTAAAGGAATATCACAATCACAAACCACCAGTCCAGTTCACCGGACAGATTTATTTTATAATTCCTAATGTATTTCTCTTATAGTCTTTAAAGATTTTTTTCACCATTTATTCATTTATATTACCAAAATTATAATAATGAACCTAACTAAAATAATAATTAAAATTATAATATTTACGGTTAATACTAATTATATACAATACAAAAAAATTATATTGTATATAATTAGTATTAATCGTAAATATTATAATTTTGATTATTATTTTAGTTAAGTCTTTAAAGTACTCATACGAAGGTATACTTAATCTACTCCCGTATTATAAAAAATAACAATAAACTATCAAATAAATATCGATGTACTTGAATTATCGTAATAAAATTTAGATACGGAAGATTATAGTGTAGATAGACTAATTTTTCTGCATTTTCAGGCAGTCTTACTCATTTTCTTATCATTGACTATCCCGGCCGAATACTTTTGTCTAATATTCGGCTATTCTGCCAGGAAGCACGCAGAATATTTGGTGTTCAGCGGGTGATCGAATATGATGTTCATTGCATTTCTACATACATTTAACATAGACTTACTCTTTATTTTTCAATAAAATGCTACACTACCCTTATACGAGCACACAGTTATAATAATTAAATAAACGTTTGATAATAATAACTCTTACAGTGGAATCCCGCTCGCAATATGAGCCATTCCGCGGAACAATCTCAACAGTTAATCGAGCTAAGTGAGCCACTCCTACAAAGGCTGAACGGAACGCGGTCCGATGCCACAACACTCGGAATCAGAAAAAAAAAAACAAACTCAATTCCGAGAATATATTGCTATCGGCCTTTGCTTTTTCACTTGAATGCGATACACAGTTGTTGAAAATTGACTTACTGTCGTTTAATAAGTCTTTCAATTGTGTTTCAGATGTTTCTAAAAATAACGTAACGTAAACATCCCACTGCTAAGTACCTAGGACCTTATTTTTATAACTGTAAGGGTGACAAACGTGCAAACGGTACCCCTGTTAGTAAGAGAATGTTGTGGCCTACATGTATCCTCGATGGGAGATCAAAATGTTGATTCATTGTAATACGTGCGTTCTAATATGGAGTGCCTCATAACCTCATTACCAGTGAAAGAGGTCTGGGCTGATTATTGCATAAATAATGGAAGAAAGTTTTGTTGATAGCTTGAATTTGAATTTAATTTTTATTTATCAGCGATTAAAAAAATGTTTGTAGGTAGCTTCTCTGAGTAAACGACACAAATATGACTCTGAAAATTAAAAAAAAAAAACATAAGTGTGCCATTTGCTTAAAAGGCACTATTATATAGGTACAGTTTCTATGAAAGAACTGTATACGTATGTACACGTATACGACTGGTGTTCGCAGAGGGCTGGTTCTTTTCTCTCCAAAATGCTAAGTAAAGCCAGTTCGCAGTTGTTGGCAATAGGTGTACCACAGGGATCAGTTGATGTTTTTACTAGGACTAGGTAGGTGCAGGACTGTTGGATATTTTTAGACTAATTCAAAAAATGAGGAGGTTTACAACTCGACTGAATGTTATTTTTGCATGTTATACATTATCTTCGTTTGGAAAATTGGTCTTACGTGGGTTCTTGACAAGGATTTCTTCACGTAAATCATACAAAGTCTCGCGAAATTAACGAGATTGCAGTAAAAATCATCTAATATATTTTAGGGTCAAGAATTTATTTCTCGAAAAAACAGTAACAATTTTATACTAAATTTGAGCATGCCGGCGATACATATAAATAAAAATAATGATGTAAACTAATTTGTTGGTTTGTACTTACAAAGTGAGTATTAGTAACTAGAGAAAACAAGATAGTATATTATATTATAGTCTGTTTTTTACCTCTGAGACTAAACTGACAACGCAATTGCACTTTGATTTTTAATTGAGGATAAATGGATTACCATCAAGTGGAGTGTGTGCTCATTTGTCACCCAATGCTATAAAAAATGATAAATGATAAATCCATATAATTTTTTCATTTTCTCAAAGTATTTCATATACTGCTCAAGATTTCCTTAGTAATTAGTAAGATTTTTTACACATATATAGTGTCATTACATTCTCATTCTTCTTATGACTAGACCGCGCTAATAGAATTTTGCCTTAATCTACATTTTTTAATATTTGCAATTTTATCCAGATTTTTCTTAACATCCGGTTTCGTGATAAATTAAACTAACAAAAATAACAACATTATTTTATTATTATATAATATTAATAATATTTAACATATTATATTTATTAATTAAACTAACAGAAATAACGACTTTATTTTTTTATTTTAGGACCCAAAGCCCTAAAATAAAAAAATAAAGTCGTTATTTCTGGTACTTTCCTATAATGCACGACTTTTTGTCTATATATGGGTTCATTTTTTTTTCAGTTTTTGACCAGTAGACGTAGTCGACCTTGAAATATTATGCAGAGCGACGCATAGTTTCGTGATACTCAAATATTACATCGCAATTATGACACACGTGCTGGTAGTGGAATAGCTTACTGCATAAGATGACACATATTATGTTTGGATTACTGTAAAATCGTTCTATTTTCGCTCAAACATTGATGTTTGAACAGAAAACTTTAAAGGTCGTGGGTTCGATTCGACTACTACTTACACCACGATTGTGAAAATTATTAATGACGTTATTAGTACACTTTTTTGTTAAAAAATTTCTAAAAGCGTATGATTACGCTTACGTTACGCTACTAAAAATCGATAATTTCCTGATTTATTGATTATCGATACATTGAAATGTAATGGAACTAATAAATTAAATGAAATGGAAACTTTATATTCCTATTTAAGAGAATAAGATACAAAAATAAGATGTTCTTCGAACGTCGTGTCATTTTTAATGTGCTTCAATCCCTGTCTATATTTCTTGTTCTAAGAACCGATTCTTCAATCGAAAAAGTTATTCATAGTATAAAATATAACTTGAACAAATTAAAAATGACAGTTGTATGAACAAAATAGTTTGACTTTTATATTCAGCCAGGTTATAAAATTTTTCTGATGTATAACTGTTAACCGACGACTGAAAAATCTACCAAATGACAGATCAATATTTTTAATATAACTTATGATTTCACTGACTGGAGGATTCATTTTCGGTCTAGGAGTTCATCTGATTCTATTAATTAATCAGGTACACTATGTTATGTTTTTTACCATATAGTACTATAATACACAATATAATGGCTGTCAACCTTATTTTGTACGAGGGTCAGTGTCGCTGGGAGCACACATACAAGCAATTACGTCGTATTATCTACTACTACAAACCCGATTCGCTGTATTGACAGACTGAGCGAATTTACACAACATTTTAGACTTTTGATTAATGTTTTGACACATGAATATTTCTTTATTTTTGTTTCTAACGTTTACAGTAAACAGTTTCGCCTTACTGGTTGTAGGATATGTCTCCTTTATTTAAATTCCATTTCCCGCTGTTCTTTTGAAACGTAAATATTGCACAATTTGCCATTTTTAAATAATTTGCTTGACGCTTGACACGAAAATTGAAAGCGATTGATTGTGTTGACATTTACAGGTGTGAATTGGCATTTTAGTGGCTACACGAGCTCCGCCCACTCCCCCGTTCTATTACACGTATGTATGTATAACCTACTGTTAGATTGTTAGACGGCTGATCGTTATCATCATCATCATTACAGCCCTTAACAAGTAAAGACACGGTCCTCAACTACCTCCATACATGAACATTCCGCAAGTCTTACCAAGGCGTCATTTCATTTAGTGGGATGGTCGCTCTACCCTCTGCTGACCGGTACGAAGGTGCCACTCGAGAACCGTTCTTCCCCACCGGTTGTCGGCTCTCTGGCTCATTGTCGGTTTACTTTACTGATCCTTTGGGCTATGTCGTTTATTTTGACTTTATTCAGTTATTTCCATCCATTACAGCCTAGCCTATAAAAGTCAACTGCTAAACATAGGCCTCCCTCATAGATATTTGCCATAGTTGTAATGTTACTGTTGATTTAATAAGTTCACCTCTCAGTGGGCCATGTGCTCCTGGTAGATTATCTTCTATACATCCATCCATTACAACCTATTAAAGTCCACTGCTGAACAGAGGCCTCCCCCATAGATTGTCTCGTAGAGGAGGATATTTGCCATAGTTGCAAGGTTACTATTGATTTAATAAGTTCACCTCTCAGTGGGCCATGTGCTCCTGGTAGATTATCTTATATACATCCATCCATTACTAGATCTATTAAAAAGTCTACTGCGGAACATAGGCCTTTGTTATCTGAAAAGTGTTGCCACTCAACTCTTGTTTCTGTTTCCTTTGTCTCTTACACCATCATTATTTAGTCCAAACATTTTATTTTAGGTAATACATATTTCTTTATACGAACAAAGACTGAGTCTAAAATTATTATGAATTTGACTCAAACTCTAATAGAAGTTTCAGAAAATGTACTTATAAATGACCTTATCATTTTATGGTACACACAATGCTGTGTTAGTCCGACATTGATGTAGCTGTGAAAGTTGAGTGTGGCAGAAGAACTATGAAAGTACAATTAATGCTGTACAAATGCACTCATTATTATGTATGTTAGGGCTGAATCCGAACGACATGGTGAGAAATTGTGTGATAAGACAAAAGGGTGGTTTGCAAGACGATGTTGTGACTAGGATTAAGATAGGAATGCTTCGGTGGTTTGGGCACGTAGAAGTATGAGAAAAGTGTGACAAAGACAAATTTATATTGCAGAAGTGAGTGGCAGTCACCTAAGGCGGCCAAAGATGTAATTATACCAAATTGACCCTTGACCGACGATTATGTGTGCGTAAATATAACTGTAAGAAGCGAAAGAATTGTCAGGATTGTGCTAAATGGAAGTCCGTAGTCTTTGCCTAACCCTACTCAATGTGACAGGCGTAATTTATGATGATAAAAATTATTAGTTATATCTGCATCTTAAAATAAAAAACATCTGTTTAGTCTTTTTTATGTCATCACCTTCTTAAGTCGTTACTTACAGTTTCTTTTTATAGTATAGAGTGTCAAACGAGCTATTGGCCTGATAGTACGTGGATGCTGTGGTCAACAGATATTTTAATAATCCCCAATTATGAATCAAAATGCAGATGCAAAAGTGTGTCCAGTTCTCTACACTCACCATAGGTATAGAATACCAAGGTAAAATAGCAGCTTAGTGCTGCTATTTTACCTTGGTATTCTATAAAAACGTGGTCCTTTCCCGGTCGAGCCGAACTATTAGTGCTACAACCATAATATAGCTGCAGCGTGGTTCCAACACGTATGTACTAAAGCTTTTGTCGTGCATTCAATTAAAAAAGCTGAAGGTACTCCGGGTTCAACAATGACATCGGGACGTCAGTCATCTCAGTCCCCCGTGACCATGGGTGCTGGAAAGCGCCCGAAACGTCGGGAATTAAAAATAAAAAGTAAAAATAAACGCGATAAAATCCGTAAAAGTAGTTTTAATCAAACTTTATTGTTTTATATTTAAATCGCATTTTACTTGCTCATTGTAGCGTTAGGTACCTATACTCAACAAATTTTTAAGGAAAACAAAAGTTACACCCTTTCTTCGTATGACGGAAGAGACAAAGCGCGCTTAGAAGAACGGCTCGTGTCTATGATACCATAAAGTTGTTCCGAGAACCCAGTTGTCAGTGTTTGAATAGGAACGTATAAAATATACAAAAGTGGCCCTCGGCGGACGAAAACAAATATTGAGAAACAACAACGTATGTGGCGATCGACTACCGAATGCGCTACACTCGATCGGTAAAATTACGGTATTTTAAATGCTTCAAATTGTCTATGGTTTCATTAATTCACGATTTAAAAAATAAACTACCTACATACACTCTTTGTTACTGCCACTGCTAAACCTAGGTCTCTCCCCATAGGTTGCTCCATATATTGTTAATAGCATTGGGTGACAAACCTGCACACAGTCCACCTGATGGTAAGTAGATGCCATGATACCCACATTTATCCTCAACTAAGGATCAAAACGCAAATACGTTGTCACCCCTGAGGACTGAGATGGAATGCCTCCATTCCAGTAAAAACGGTCTCCGGTTCTCTACACTTACCATACGGAACACAGCAGCACAACGTTGCTATTTTAAGCTGGTATTCCGTGAGAACGTGGTCTTATCTCGGTCGAGTCGACCCATTCTTGCTACAACTACTACAACGTGGTTCCACCACGTAAAATAAGGATATTTACCGTAGATGCCATTTGGGCAGGCAATGGCAAAATCGGGAACCACAATTTTTTATTTCTTAGTTACTATTAGGCCATATCCTGGTTTATTTCCCTCTGTGGTCTCTTATAACACACACGGGACGATATGGGGTAGTGAATATTCATTCATATACACTTTTAACTTATTTTTCGACTTACAGCATGTTCACGGTAAATGAAAGTGCATGGCGTCGTTAGTGCATAGATAATCCATTGATATAAACAAAAAGTTTTGTTTTAATTATTATCAATTAAAGTAATTATAAACTAAAGTTTAAATAGTAATACAAAACCTTTTAGGTTTTGATATTAGATTTATAAAAATTACAGTTCCACAAGGCAAACCTTAATATGTTAGAGATCAGTGCTATACTGTCTGTAATAGACAATAAAGTGTAAGTATGTATTCAATTTTTTTCACGTAAAAATACGAAAAATTTATTATTACTTTAGCTGAACCCAGCAGACGATTCTTAATTGCGATAGAACAGGAAATAAAAATTAACAGTTAAAATATACCTACCACAAGTATTTTAATAGTTTGGGCTTGTACGAATATAGAAAAAAAAAATAGGTCATATGAACGTTCGGCAGCTTCGGTCTGGACCACGGGCCGCGTGTCACGTACGGTATTATGATTAAAAGCTGTAGCAAACCGTATGTATTCGGTACTGAGCAACGGGTGCGCCATCTAGTACCAAGTAACGAAACACATTGAAACATTTGCTTATTCGGTAAATTTAAAAAAGTACGTGACAAAGTACAAAGAGCGATGTATAATTTGGAAAATAAAATAGAAAGAAAGTATAATTTGGAAACTCGTCGTCCAAGTTTTTTTTAACTGTTTATTAAAGAGTACCCGGTTGACCGAGCTTTGCTCGGTATTTTTCGCTCGGTTTTTTTTAATTCGTGTGTTTTGGAAATTACATTTAGATACAAATTACATACTGATGAAATACGAATAAGATGAAATACGAATAATATTTTAGCGACATAATATAAAAAACTGAAATGATTATTTGAATAAAAAATCATGAGTGCAATTTGTTTAATTTAAATTTTCGTGTTTTTTTTAAATACTAAAAAAAGGGCTCGAAAAAATAGATTTTCTCAAAAAAGAAAGGAACATGAAAAAAAAGTTAAAGAAAGTCGGGAGGTCGGTCTGGGCTCGAACCGGGGTTTAACGATTCAGTGACCGACCATTATACCAATTAAGCTATTTACAATCACTACCAATCCGTCAAAATTTACCTTCTTATTCTAACGATATTGTAGCAGTTTTTCATTGCCTAAAAACACGAACAAAAAGATATTTTCTAAAAACAAATCCTAGCTAGATCGATTTGTTATCCCCGAATCTCTCTGGACACTAAATTTTACGAAAATCGTTGGAGCCGTTTCCGAGATCCCGATTATATATATATATATATATATATATATATATATATATATATATATATATATATATATACACAAGAATTGCTCGTTTAATGGTATAATATATTCGTGTGTGTAGACAAAGTTTTAGATTGGACCAGAAACAAGGTTAGAAAGTATTTTTTACAAATTAGAAATAAGTATGTTTTCTACAAGTTATGAACGTTGCGACGCCGCGACGTCATACTGTACGCGTACGCAACAACAGAAAGTAACGAGTACTAATTGTTATAGTAAGGAATAACGCTTTTTTTCGTTATTTTACACCTATAATTATGATAACATATAGTCTCGTTGGTCTAGTTGTCGTAACCATGATGGTCCTGGGTTCGATTCTCGGGTCAGGCTAAAATTAGTTATTAGTTTTCCGCCAAGAATTTCTCAGAAGCCGCCCGGAGTCAGGAAGTTGCGGTGTATCACCCCCGCGTCTCGGAAAGTACATAAAGCCGCAAGTCTTGCGCCTGATCTCCCCCCCAGCCTTGTCGGACTAGCGTTGCTAGTGCGTCCGGATAAAGCAGGACATAGTCAGGCTTTTGGGTTTGGGTAGCGTGTCCGGCCAAATTAGATTTGTTAGGCTTTTTAAATTTGATCATTTTGTTAACATTTTTCATATACTTTTACATACATAATATTGCAATTATTGAAATTAATACTGTAACGAATATTGAATGATTAAAAATAAAAAAGACTGATTTATTCAATTTTATTGTTATGAATTTAAGAAGATTTTATGGAAAATACCTAAATAAATAACTTGTTTTACTTAAAAAAAATTGTCATGTTATTTATACCAAGAGTAAAAATTGAGGTTGTCCGGCCACTTTACCAATATGACCGGCTATGCTCGCTAGTCTGTCTGACTTTTCGGTTTTAAGACCTGGCAACCCTACATCGTACTTTGAGATCTAACGGAATAGAAAGTGCACCTGTGCTTGCGCCTACACTTGGGCACTATAACAGAATTATATCCTGCGCAGAATGCAAGTCTTCGTCGAGACTGACCGCCGTAACCGAAATTCTGTCTGGAGGACATTATTATGGACCATGTATGTAACAGTTATATTTTTCAACCATTTTAAGGCAAGTACTTGCTTAGTATCCGATCTGAAGGGCCGTGGCGATGCAGCCGTAGATATTAAATTGCACTGACTTAAATCTATTCAAATCACATGTTATCCTAGTACGCGAATAGTTCTTATAAGTGGTCCTAGTACTCTTCTTCAACGCTAAGTGCCTTGAGAGTTAGTTAGACTTAGCCCTGCCGGTTGCGTGCGTAATCAAATCCGCGTCATTATAATTTAAAAAAATTTAATTTTTTTTATAGAATAAGGTTAACAAACGAGCACACTAACTACCTTATGGTAAGTGGGTAAATAAGTTAAAAAATAAAATGCAGATGAGTTGTCAACATTGAAGAATAAGATAGAATACCTCGCTTACAGTGAAAGGGTCACCGATTTTCTACACTCACCGTTGGTACGAAACGCAGAATCATTAAGCTGCTATTTTAAGCTGGTATTTTGTAAGAGCGTGGTGGTGACCCATTTGTGTTACGACCATGATAAAGCTGGAGCTTGTCTCTACCACGTGTTAAAGGGATACCAACGCAAAATATCATGAAAGTAAAAAAGGAAAGTTACAGCTTATATACGTCCCACTGCTGGGCACAGGCCTCCCCCTCATTACTGAGAGGGCTTAGAGCAAGGAAGTGTCCGCCGCGCTACTCCAATGCGTGTTGGCGAACTTCGCATGTCTTAGAAATAATTTTTTTTCTTATTCCTCAGCGCCGGGCACGTGGTAAATCAGCACTTAAAATTGAAATTAACAATTATATTGGTGCCGGCGGGGATCGAACCCGGGTTACTCGCGTTCTGTTATATTTACAGCGAGCGTAAGGCATCTGAGCTACCACGGCTTTATATGTATATCACGAAAGACACTGTTATATAAAAGCACCACTTGATATTCATCATCATCATCATCATTACAGCCTTTCACAAGTCCACTGCTGAACATAGGCTTCCCCCAAGTAATGCCACAAAGCACGGTCCTGAGCCACCTGCATCCATCGACTTCCTGCATGTCTTACCAGGTCGTCACTCCATCTAGTGGGGGGTCGCCCTACACTACGCCTACCGGTACGAGGCTGCCACTCGAGAACCTTTCTTCCCCATCGGTTATCGGTTCTTCGAGCTATATGGCCGGCCCATTGCCACTTCAGCTTACTAATCCGTTGGGCTATGTCGGTCACTCTGGTTTTACTGCGGATATTCTCATTTCTGAGTCTATCACGCAGAGAAACTCCGAGCATAGCCCTCTTCATAGCTCGCTGAGCGACCTTAAGCGTCCTCATACGGCCAGCAGTGAAGGACCACGTCTCAGATCCATAAGTCATCACTGGCAACACGCACTGGTTGTACAATCTAGTTTTTAGAGATTGAGGTATACCTGACGAAAAGATATGTCGTAATTTCCCGAACGCTGCCCAGCCGAGTTGATATTAAAATTAGATAATTAAGTTAGCATTTTTAAAATAAGAAAATCCTAAACGGGGAATTGTATGTCCTAAATGTTGCGGTTCTGCTTTTCGTATAAATCATTTGATTACAACCTAAATAATTTGATTAAGATGCGTGTAAAATAACTCCCTGCATGAATTACTGCTATAAACCCCAAGTCATTAAAAAAGCATACATGAAAATGATATTATTATCGTTCTATTCATCGAATAAATACGAAACTGCTACCACATATTTTAAAACAGACAAACTTAATGTCAAGCGTCAATTATATTTCGGTGTTGACACAACCAAATCGTGAACTCTTATCCAATCTCAAGACCAACTAGATATATCTCCACCCCAATTACGATAGCGCACGGGGCACATATGTGGTAATCATAAAAGCCTCCAAGCTCTAAATCAAACGCGTCGCATAAAATGCCCATCCGGTATTTTTTCATTATTTTACATCGCTCATAAAAGTATGTGACGACAAGAACTCCGAGCCGGGTCACGCGAGGTCCATCAAATTAAATTGTAGCGCATAAACTGTTTTAAATCTTAATCTGGACATAGTGCTGGGTACGACGCGAGTTATTAATTATGTTATAAAATAGTCATACCTAAATTAGCATGTTTATGGATGAGTGATGGTGGTGTGAAGGCGTCTGTTTAGCAACCGACAGTGCCATCTATTGGTTGGATATGTAATGTGGGCGTGGTGATTACTTAGTTGAATTATAGATGGCTTTGGTAACAATTAATGTTGAATTAAAAAATGAACAGTTTGCTAAACATTATCATAAAGCAACGGATATTACCCATTTTCCTTTGTTTGAATAATATTTAATAGATCAGTCATATACTTATTAAACAATAAATTCTTTTTCAATTTAACATGTAGGTAAGTAATAAATTGTATTGAATAGGAATAAAGGATATTATGTAAATATAGTTTTTATAATAGAACGTGAAGTAGATAAATGAAACAAAGAGACAAAAGTAAAATGAATTTATGTGGTCTTAATGCAACTAAAATCGGAAAACTTAAATAAAATAACATAACAATAAAAATATGTTTTAAAACAAAAAAATTTAAAAATAAAAATAAAATAATAATCTACAGATACGTATGTACTTCTGTTTTTAAAAACTTTTTATTTTTACGTTCGTGTTTTTGTATTCGAAACGCAATTACATATACTTAGTCATTGATTCTGGCGGAGTTCGAACCATGTTCGCGTACTTAATTTTAAGTCAAGCTTTTCCCTAATGCATATGGATGACTGGTGGTCCAATTGTGCGATTTAAAAGAAGATTTCATCTCCGCGTATCGCATATCGCCAGAGATTTTTCCGGGCCGATACGACTTAGGGACCTTCAAGAAAAGAGTCTACTCCTTTTCAAAGGCCGGTAACCTATCTGCAATTACCCTGGTGTTGCATTTGTTCATGGGCGGCGATAATTACTTACCATCAGGTGGACTGTGTGCTCGTTTGTCACCCGTATTCTATAAAAAAGTAGTTTTATAAACGTGTTAATGTTCGCGATATATGTGTCGATTTTTAATCCATTTTATTAATCTATTTTAATAAATATTTCATACTTAAACATGCCTTGGTTATACGTGACTTGAGAGCCGTGGTAGCTCAGATAGTTAGCTCTCGCTGTACATTGCACAGTACGCGAGCAAATCCCGCCGACACCAATGAAACTGTTAATTGCAATTTTAAGTGCTGATTTACTACGTGCTCGACGGTAAAGGAAAACATCGTGAGGAAACCTGCATGTCCGAGGAATAAGACAAAACATATATTTCAAAGACATGTGAAGTTCGCCAAGACGTATTGGGGCAACGCAGCACATCGGACACTTCCTTGCCATAAAACCCTCTCACAAATCTATACGTCGAAAATAGGAGATAAAGTTTTTCATTCAGACTCTTATGTCTCATTCCTAAGTCCAATGGTTAAATTCCAATGGTAAAAGGGTTAAAATAACTTTTAATGTAAAGTAAACTCTTCAAAGGATGCAAGAGAAATCGGAAAGATTCTTATGGGAGGCACAATGCGGATTTAGACCTGGAAGAGGATGCACGGATCAAATGTTTTCTCTCCGCATGATCACGGAGAAGCTTCTGAGTGTTAACCAGAGGATTTTCTGTGCTTTTGTGGATCTGGAGAAAGCATTTGATAAGGTTATAAGGAAGAAAATGTGGGAACTGTTGCCGGGATATGGTGTGGATGGTCGATTGCTAAGGGCTGTGCAGTCACTTTACTATGACTGTAAAGCCTGTGTGCGGGTAGGGCATGACCTGTCACCCATGTTTAGCGTCCAAGCGGGCGTAAAACAGGGTTGTGTCATGTCTTCCTGGCTGTTCATACTGTATCTCGACAGCTGTTTACAGAAGCTGAAAGATAGCTGTTTGGGTGTGAAATTGGGTGACATAAAAGTTAATTGTCTGCTGTATGCTGATGATGCAGTGCTTATTGCACCATCAGAAGCAGAACTGCAGGCATTAGTCACGTGTATGAAAGAGGAATGTGAAATTAAAGGTCTCCGTTTGAATGCTAATAAAACTAAGGTTCTGGTATTTGAAAAGGACGAAGAGAGAACGAAATGTGAAATATGGGTAAATCAGGAATGTCTAGAACAGGTAAATGAAATTGTATACTTGGGGAGTGCTTTCAGCCGGGATGGAAGATGTGATTTAGATGTGGATAGGCGTGTCGCTGCCGGAAACAAAGTCAATGGTGCCCTGAATGCATTAGTCAAAAGGCAAGGCGTGGTGAAGAGTGCACGCCTTGCAATACATAACGCAGTTTTGGTACCGACTTTGTTATATGGCAGCGAAACCTGGGTATGCCAGAAGAAGCATAAAAGCAAGTTGAATGCAGTGGAGATGCGATCTCTTCGTAAAATGTGTGGCGTTACCATAGCCGACCGAAAGCGAAACGAAGAGATTCGCAATATGGCAGGATTGAAAGATGACCTTATCACAAAAATTGATAGGGGCGTACTCCAATGGTTTGGACACGTTGAACGAATGAGTGAAGACCGAATGGTGAAGAAAATATATAGAGCGAAAGTAAATATTAAAAGGTGTCGAGGTAGACCGAGACTAACTTTCGAAGACCATGTGAGCAAATTGCTCGAAGAGGGGAGGGTCAAAAGTACTCGGATACCTAGACGTGCATGTATGAAGAAGTTAATGAACCTGAAAGAAGCGAAAGAGGTATGTAAGGATCGTGACACTTGGCGATCTGTTCTCTCTGGCTACCCCGTTAGGGAATGTGCGTGACGATAAGTAAGTAAGTAAGTAAGTAAACTCTTCAAAAAACCACAAATAATAAAATAATTTTCACTTAAAAGCTTCAGGAGTCAGAGCTTTAATACTTTTATTTACTAAGCGTTAGCTCCGACTTCAAAAGCTACGAGGAAATTATTTCATTCTTTTCTTCTTCACAGATATAAGAGAGGAATAGTTTAAGGAATATCCTTCATACTTTTAGTATATTTTCTAATATATGTTATTGAAATTTAGGCGATAAATGCACCTACCTTTGTTAAGAGCCTACAAGGTACCCAAACATAAGTTTTTCAATTCTGAGGGCGATCAGTACTTCCTGTATTGTTTGGAGCTTGTTCTAGATTACAGAGTCGTTAAGAAACTTTGATAGCGTCATTTAAGTTTGGTCTGTTTACGAACGTAATGGCGCGATGATAGCACCGCCACGTTTCTATTAAAAGGAATGAAATTATAGTGTTCGACGAAGCAAGTTCTTCAGGTCTTTGTCACTAAGCCCTGGCTAGAATATTTTTATTGCGACTTTAAAATATCGGTTATAATTTGTTTCTTTAGTTAAAAGAACGCAGAACAGGTCGCATTAATAAATTCAGCGATTTCATTTTTTTCTGCTTTTTAAAAACGTTAACTTTCCTAGGAGTTTCTTCTGTATCTTGGAAGCAGTTTACATACTTACATTTCACAAATACAAACATCCAGATCCGGAACAATAATTAATAGCCATACAAATTCTCGTATCGTGTGGGAATCAGTAAAAATACGCAGATCTAAATCAAAGTACAGTAGTACCTAACATATCCTCAAATTGAAACTTTTCAAGATGGTTATCCTACTCAAAGCGCACTCGCTTTATGAGGCTTAGAAGCGCAGACCCAGTCTGTTTGTTTTCGATTACACATGAATTTGGAACAATTCCCCGACCATCGCGCTACCCTTCGACCTACCCCGCCTAGTGGTGAATTCCTACTTACATTCGAAATTCTGAATTTCAGATAGATACATGCATTGGAAGTCCAATTACGCCTGCGGCCACACAAGATGAAATTGAAATAGCCCGGTGCGGTTGAAATGTTCTAAAATCGAAACGTCGTTCTTCTCGAATGCACCATCGGATACTGCGTATTTGCCTAGTATAGCGTAAACTAATTCGCGGTATAGTCTAATTATAATTTTTCATTTTTAAAAACTTTGAGGTAAATACCATCGTAACCACGGTGATAATCATCCGCATTTTTTTTCGAAGGTAACAAACGAAAAGAAAGTCCTGTATATTTGTTTGCCCATAAACATATCTATTCTGGATTTAAACTGTAAATGACTAATGATTATGAAAAAGGGTCTCAAGTTTTCATCAGTCACCATACAAAATATAACAGCAGAATTCAAAATAAAAGTCTTCCTCCATTTATGCTTATTTAATGTGTTTTTATAGAATAAAGCTGACAAACCATTCCACCTGATGGTAAGAGAATGCTGTGGCCCATAGACATCTACATTTATCCTCGATTAAGAATCAAATTGCAGATGCATTGTGCAACCCTGAGGATTAAGATGGAGTGCCTCGTTTCCAGTAAAAAAGGGTCACCGATTTTCTACACTCACCATACGAAACACTGCAGACTTAAGCTCCTATTTTATGGTATTCTGTGATAGTGAGGTTCTACCACCACTCGTACAACAACCATAACGTAGCTGCAGCTACCACGTCTTCTGAACGTCAAAATTTAAACCTATTAGCAAAAACAAGACTTTCTCAGAACGGGCAAGGAACTAGGGTTGTTTCTTTAAAGGTCATACTTATTACAATTTCATTTACTCTTATTACATCCTACTTCTGCACGGGATAAGTTGAACTGATCAGTTCAAACGGATTAAAAGGATTTCCCCACTCACTGGCTTCAAGTTTTAACTTTGATGAAGTTTTTTGTGTACTTTTGAGTGGGTGGTTTAGGTGGATGGTTTAGACTCACAATTAAACCCGCGGTAGGCTGTTGCTGAGATCGAAAAATATCCCGTGCGAAACCGGGGTGGATTGTTAGTAACTAAGAACTTATAAGTTGACATAATTTTTTTCGTTTGCCTGTTTTTATAATAATTTGAGCATGCTTTTGTTTGGTTTTGGAATCATATATACGTAGTCGCGCCATGCTGCAGTTATATTAGTAGTATAGTTGTAGCACGAATGGGTCGACTCGACCGGGGAAGGACCACGCTCTCACAAAATACCAACGTAAAATAATAATGCTGCTGTGTTATTGGAAATGAGGCATTCCATCCTAGTTCTCACGGGTGATAACGCATCTGCATTTAGATTCGTAATCGAGGATAGATGCAGGTGTCTATGGGCCACAGCAACCACTTACCATCAGGTGGAGAGTGTGCTCGTTTGTCACTCTATCCTATAAAAAATTGTGTTTTTTTGTTGTTTTGAGATTCTAAGGTATTTATTTCGCTACGGTACTATATTATATACTTAGGTATTGTGCACATATACTCGTATGCAATTAAACTCATTCATCCGCCGGTGCACCGCTAGCTGTTTCACACGGCCCGCCTCGCTCAGAACTCCAATATTTGCCGTACGTATTTATAAAGAGCTCTTCAGCTATACGCCTTGTATATTCTAAGTTTCGAGGAATGACTCGTATATTTGTATACGACCGTCATTGTCGCGGTGGAGTTCTTGTGAACAATGTCTGTTATGAAGGCGGTGAATAATTGGACGGTCGATCGTCATCTTTTACGCTATGAGCATAAATTGCTTGACCGCATGACTGCGTGGCCGGCGTACCAATCTACTTAGCTTACGGTCCTAGATTAGAATTCAAAATACACCCAAGTGAGTTATTACGCAATTCGAAAATGATTGGTTTTTCTGTTTCTATTTTTTTTTTTTTGGAAATTAATATATTAACTCTGGCCTCCAATACATTTATGAAATTGTAATGTACGTACACAAAAATAAAAGTAGTTTTGCGAAAATAAGTGATATTCATTCTGTAAATACTACGAACAGACCCAAGCTAGTAATACCAGTTACTCGACTCCACCGAGTCAGTAATTCGTTCTTGGGGCGATGTATACGCTTTTACAACAAAAACCCAGAAAATATACAAAATTCGTCATACACAAAGTTCAAAAACGTTATTAAACTAAGTTTGTATAAAAAGGGTTATTATAATATTAAGGAATTTATGGATGATAATAACCCCTGGGAAGGGTGATCGCTACCAAGCTATTTCTAATTCGTCTTGTGTTGTTATTATTGGAAAAAATAGTCCCGCTGGGTTTGTTGCTGGTTCTTCCCAGGACAGAGGTTTTATTTGCGAACCAGTGGTAAATAAAAAAAGTGACTTTCAATAAGTATTTTATAATCTACATTGAATAAAAAAGTTTCTGTTTCTCTTTCTGTTTCTATGGGATTGCCCTATTTATTTATTTATAAGTACAAACATATAACTATAATTTTTAGCGTCTGTATGTTATATTAAAATATCTAGCTTTTAAGTCTATATGCATGCCGTTAAGACATAAATAAACATTTTGAAAACGTATGTCCGTCTTCAAAATAGCTGAACCGATTGCAATGAAATTTCATGAATGGAATAGTTTATAATACCAGAAGGGATCTAGGTTACACTTTATCCCAAAAACAGGCACAAGATGAGATTTTATTGGAAAATATCTAACGTTGCAGCTATATTAATTGTATAATAGCACGAATGGGTCGGTGCGACCGGGAAAAGACCACACACGCGCAGAATACCAGCGTAAAATAGCAGCTTACTGCTGCTGTGTTTCGTATGGTGAGTGTAGAGATCCGAAGACCCTTTTTACTGGAAACGAGACGTTCCATTTTAGTCTTCACCTCAGGATAGAAGTAGATTTGATAGTTTATGGATAACAACAACCACTTAGCATCAGATGGTCCGTGCTGGCTTGTCAGCCTTATCATTATATCATTATGAAAATAATGTCCAAAATTAATAAAATAAATTGCCTTTAATTATCTTAAATCTAAATACCGCCATATTAATTGTTAAAGTTTTAAAATAATTTAGGTGAACTAAACTAGTAAAAAATTGGGCATTTAAAATAAAACAATGTTATCAATGTAATGTAACCGTAAAACAAAAGCACAGTAAAAAAGTATAACCAAAGAGTTTGAATACACTCTCTTATTACTCTTAACTTTCTTACCCTTACGAATGTGGGCGTGCGCAGCAAAATCATTTAAATAACGCATTACTAATCTACTACTACTAATTTAAAAGATAAAAAGGATATAATGTTTGAGTTTATTACTAACTAATTTTTCTACATCTTTTGCCTATATTACTGTCAGGTTAAATTTATAGAGAAGGTCTGAACCTTCTCTGTAAATTTGGCCGGTTATTGCAATGTAATACGAGGGACTTCCCCTGCCCCGTGGCCAGGGGTGCTGGAAAGCACCCGAAACGTCGGGAATTAAAAATCATTTAAACGTAATCCGTAAAAATAGTTTTAATAAATATGTAGTGTTCGCATAAATACAAGAAATCATTCTGTATAATATGTCATTAGTGTGGTAAAACATAAACTACTTTCAAATAAGTATTTTTGTAATGTATATTGAATAAAAATGATTCTATTCTATAAAAACATACCATTCGGGACCTCAACATAGTAGATACTATATTATATGAGTAGGGTTGATTACGAAAGATCACTATCGTGTGAAAATTTTAAGTGAAAAATACACGCTGCAGCTGTTATGTTTGCAGAACGACCAGATCAGCTTAACCGGAAAAGTATCACTCCCTCTCAGAATATTAACATAGATTAGTTAAAACAACTCATAATGTTGTTGTGTTTCGTATGATGAGTGACATAAACCGGAGATCCTTTTTACTGGTACCGGGTGGTAGTATTTTGATTCTTAATCAGTGATAGTAAGTTTAATTTGCCACAAGTTTAATGGACCACAGCGTTCACATAAAATTGAATGAACTATGTACTAGTTTGTCTGTCTGTAGAAAGTTGGATTTAGCCTAATATCCTCAGAGTGATCAACAACATTAAGAACGAAAACTTCGCGAGTAGTAATCTCATAGCAGTAGACACAGAGATAGTGTGTTTTTTTTTTTTTATAGAAGAGGGGGCAAACGAGCATGCGGCTCACCTGATGTTAAGTGACTACCGCCGCCCACGATCAACCGCAACACCAGGAGAATTGCGGGTGCGTTGCCGGCCCTTTAGAAAGAAGTAAGCTCTTTTCTTGAAGGTCCCCAGGTCGTATCGGTCCGGAAAAATCGCCGGTGGTAAACTATTCCACAGAGAGGTTGTACGTGGAAGAAAACTCCTTGTGAAACGTACAGTGGTGGACCGCCAAGCATCAAGATGGTGTGGATGGTATCGGGAAGTTTGCCGTGTAGTGCGTTCACGAAATTTGGCGGCTGGGATTAATCCGAACAATTCCTCAGAGCACTCCCCGTGATAGATGCGATAAAATACGCAAAGAGATGCAACATCTCTTCGCAGCGTCAGTGAATCGAGCTGATCGGAAAGCACTCGGTCGTCGACGATTCGAGCCGCTCTGCACTGGACGCGGTCAAGTGGAAGGAGCTGGTACTGGGGAGCCCCAGCCCAGAGATGGGAACAGTATTCCATGTGCGGCCGAACCTGCGCCTTGTAAAGTTGCAGGCGGTGTGCCGGCATGAAATACTGTCCCGCTCTGCTGAGCACGCCAAGCTTTTTAGAGGCCAATTTGGCCTTACCTTCCAAGTGACCACGAAACTGCACGTCACTCGATATGTCGACGCCGAGGATTCCGATACTGGCTGAGGCAACAAGGGGAGTGCCTTGAAACTGAGGGGATACGACAAAGGGGTTCTTTTTAGCGGTTAACGCGCAAACTTGTGTCTTCTGGGGGTTAAACTGGACTATATTTAGTCGTCCCCAATCCGAGACTCTGTTCAGCAAAGACTCGACTTCGGACACAAGTTTGTCCCGGCACTCGGAGACGTTTTCCCGAGAAATATTGGCTCGACCGGTGTAAAGAGCATCACCAGTGCTGTAATCCGCATAGCAATGAATGTTACGGGTGTGCAACATATCATTGATATGCAGAAGAAACAGCGTTGGCGATAGCACGCAGCCCTGTGGAACACCAGCATTAATAGGCTTGCAATCGGAGCTTGCACCGTCTACAACGACCTTGATGCTCCGATCTGCAAGAAAGCTGGTGGTCCAATCGCACAATTTCTCGGGAAGCCCATAGGAAGGGAGCTTCGAAAGAAGCGCTTTGTGCCAAACCCGATCGAAGGCCTTCGCAACGTCCAAACTAACGGCCAATGCCTCCCCCTTGAACTCTACTGCCTCCGCCCATCTGTGCGTGAGGTAGACCAGAAGATCACCAGCTGACCGACCACGGCGAAAACCGTATTGGCGGTCACTAATCAGCTGGTGATCCTCAAGGTACCTCATGAGCTGGCAGTTTACAATGGACTCCATTGTTTTGGAGAACAAGGAGGTGATGGCGATTGGCCGGTAGTTGGACGGGTCTGAGCGGTCGCCTTTTTTAGGGATCGGGTGGACAAAAGCCGTCTTCCATGATTTTGGGACTACGCCTAGGGAGTAGGAGTACCGGAAAAGACGCGTTAAAACCGGTGCCAACTCTGGAGCACACGTCCTCAGCACAATTGGGGGGATTCCGTCAGGCCTACTCGACTTGTGGATGTCCAGGGAGAGGAGTGCTTTGCGAACCGAGCGCTGTGTGAACTGCACTTCCGGCATGGAGCACTCACACCGCGGGATGGTCGGCGGCGTACTCCCCCCGTCATCGAGAGTCGAGTTAGATGCAAAGAAAGAGCCTAGAAGATCGGCTTTCTCCTTTGCAGTATGGGCCAGTGAGTCGTCCTCCCTGTGCAGAGATGGAAGAGATGGCTAACAGAAATTCCCCTGGACAGCCTTGGCGAGAGACCAGAATGCACGGGTTCCAGAAGGAAGGCGAACTAGTTTCTCGCCAATTCTGCCTATGTGCTCTGACTTTGCCTTATACCAGCGTGAAGTGGAAGCTCTGCTTCCGCGTTTCGTCTGGTGAGTGCAGGTGGCCGGAGGCCCAAATCCCCCCCCCCCATCAACATGGTAGCGGAATTAAATAATGATAGACTACCCCAGGAGGGTACCAGCACCCCTGGAGAATCCCTCGCTGAGCATCCACGACCATGTTTCTCCACTTCTGAGCGTGGGTGCTCAGGCTGCCCCGCGTATTCTGGGGGGGGCAAAATTCCGCTCAAGACTACAAGTACCTGAAGTACCACATCAGTAACAGAATCCGCAACAACGTTGGGATCATCCGGCGAGAAGCAAACCCGCCCCCAAGGGTAGGATGCAAAGAAAGACCGCATCCCATCCCAATCGGCTGACCTATAGTGCAAAACACGGCGGCAGCCTGCAGAATGCAACCGCGATTTCAGCGTGAGTGGCACAACACTCCGGACCAGACAATGGTCCGAGGAGCCTAAAGGGGCGTCGACGGAAATCTGATATCCGTCCGGGTGAGAGGTCAGCAGAAGGTCTAACAGGGAAGGTGCATGATCTTCCACATCTGGAATCCGCGTAGGCGAAGTAACCAGTTGTGTCAGACCATATGCCAAGGCAAAATCATGAACAGATCTCCCCGCATGATCGGTTAAACGTGAACCAAGCCATTCGGCGTGATGGGCGTTAAAGTCGCCGAGGATCACGATCTCTGCGGAGGGGATCTGCTGTAGCAACAAATCTGCAGCCATTTGGACGTGGTCGAAGAGTCGGTCTGTTTCGGCATTACCGCTATGGGACCTATAGAGGCACCCGTAGAACTACTCTGGGTTGGCTGCATTTATATTAAGGATATTTTCATTAGCACCTAGCGTAATCTTAGGCAATGGTGTAAGCGCAATCTTAATAGTGGTGGGCAGTTCGAATTCCGGATCGGTCCGAAATCATTCATTGGATTTTTCTGTAAAGAAATTGTGGTAGTTAGATGAAGTAAGTGTTTGCGGGGTTTCACCCCCGTGACTCGTAAAGCTCGTAAAGCTCGCGGTCGTGTCAGATTGCCGTACCATCGAACTACGAAAGAAATGATGCAGGTAGCGAGTTACTCACTTCGCGGGATATTCTTATAGTTCATATACAATAACGGGTGTTTTAGAGACCCATTTAATGCTTCTCTAAAACACACATTTTGTTAAATTGTATGTGTTGAATATCAACATTTGCTCCATTTAAATGTTCCCAATTTAAATGGAGCAATTATACCTATATGGTGTGTGTGTGACTGAGTTTGAAATCTTTAATGCAAACAAATAGAAGTCATTCAAATAGCTTCCTTGCAATATTGCTTCTTTCACTCAACGGGGCAACATTATGAAAGTTTTATTTACGTAAAAATCAATTAGGAAAACGAAGGAATATTTTTATAGAATAAGGGTGACAAACGAGCACACAGTTCACCTGATGGTAAGTGGATGCTGTGGCCCAGAGACGTCTACATTTATCCTCGATAAAGAATCAAAACGTGGATGCGTTGTCACCCCTGACAACTAAGACGGAATGCCTCGTTTCCAGTAAAAAACGTTCTCCGGATCTCTACACTCACCATACGAAACACTACAGTATTAAGCTGCTATTTTACGCTGGTGTTCTGTGAGAGCGAGGTCCTTCCCCGGTCGAGCCGACCCATTCGTGCTACAACCATAATATAGCAGCAGCGTGGCTCTACCATATACGAATACTAGTAACAAACGAGCACAGAGTTCACTTGATAGTAAGTGGTTTCTGTGACCCATAGACCTCCACTCCACATCTACCCCCAGTTAAGAATCAAAATGCAGATGCGCTGTCACCCACTAAGATGGAATATAATTTGCACATAGTTTGACAGCTTCTGTAGTCGGTGCTATGTCAAACTAAGAGTCAAAGCCCGAATTCAGAAGCTTTTTAATTATGCAGATTTATTATTTTAACCTTTTGGAGTCGATTATTATTTTTTGAAAAGTTTAACAATTTTTAAAGTTGTATTAAGGAGGTGCAAATAAGAAAACTGTTACAGAACAGTATCATAATTTCTTTAAAAGTGTTCGGAATATTTACTATTTTCTTCCCTTTACGACAAAGGTGCTTTATTTCCACTGCCTCACCCTTCGCATCAAGAGCAGACTGAATATATTTACTCAGCTATCAAACATACGGCTAAACGAACAGAGCGGGAGTTTGAGTACCATTGAGATACCGACGATATGGCGGAATAAAGAGCTATTATCGATATGATAACCTGAGTCTTATTGCTCCATGTGCTCCATAACTAATTATTAGCACGTATATATTTATTATTTATACAGGTACCTATTATATAGTGCCGTATATTGGCGACGTAAGAATATTCACTACCCAAAATCATCCCGTTGTTATCGAAAGAGGTGACAAGGGGAAAACGGGAGGCGGTCACTGGTCAGCAACATCATCCTGATAAGACTAAAAATAATAAAGAAACTATGATTGCTAACGCAGGTTAACAACGTAACGTAGTTTTTTATAGAGATGGGCCGAATATTTGTTTTATATTCGGTATTCGGCATATTCGGTAGCTTTACCGAATATTCGTATTCGGCCGAATATTCGGCTAAATCACCGAACATTCATTTTCCTAGTGTCCACTGTATTGAAATGCACGAATTGAGTAATGCGATGTCTTTTACTGTTGAAAGTATATTTTATTTATGGGTTAAATCTACTTACTCTAGAGAGCCTCAGAGGCATAAATCTATACATTTATTTTTTTGAGGCAATGTGGATTTATTTCCGATTGTAGCAAATAGAAACTTGATAAAATGTTTTTGAAATTAAACAAAGAAACATTACATTACATTAGTACATTTCACTTTATTTTGGTCGTCAGTTTCTCTAAAATAAGTCTAAATAGTAAATCTCCTGGCACTCGTTTTTATCATATAATTATAAATTTTCACTAAGAATAAAACAAGGAAATACTTTTTATCACAAAAATAGTCAAAACATAAGCATGTGCCTGCAATTTTCTTAGTATTAGATGATGCAATAACTGTCAGGTGTGGCGGCGAGCGAGATGTAGGGTCCAGCGCTAATCCCGCGCGCTTTACAGTAACAAGTTTCGACATAAATTGGTTTGGTGCCGAGGTTATCCTGCCGAATAATGTTCGGCCGAATATTCGGTTCGGTAAAAGTTTTACCGAACATTCGGCCGAATGTTCGTATTTGGTGAAATCTATATTCGGCCCGTCCATAGTATTTTATTGACAGCAGTGCCAAGCGCGGTAAATGATGATTGAATGTAATAGTGTTTTGTGATGATTTTTTTTTAAAACGCAAAGGGTATTTTTACATACAGCCTATACTAGTGTGTATTGTGTTCACAATATGTCAAGATATCGCATCGCATAGCTAAGTTCAGAAGACATTTAATAAAAAATTCGTTTCAATGCGCTAAACACAATAACTTGAACTTATCACATCGGAGCACTTATTCCATAGTTTGCCCTTATAGTTTATATTCACAGATATTTATTGAACTGGATCACATTAATTTTACGTATCACAATTATTTCATTGATTACATTATATGGAATTAGACAGCGGCAAATCTCTATCGATTCAACTCAATTTGACAATTAAATCAATCAATGAGTATTTTTACACAACACAACAATACTGAATAAAAATTATACTTAAATTAATAACAACAGATAAAGTTGGTAACAGTTGTTGAAAGGGAGAAGCTGTTCACTATGAAAGTTTAATATAACTTAATAAAATTTGCCAAGGGATCCCAAGACACCAGCATCAAAATATTTTAAGATAAGAACTGTATTTTCTTATAACTTAAAACTAACAAGAAAATTAAAATACTGAACGGTAAATACTTTGTATGTTATATTTTATACGTGGTAGAGCCATGATGAAGCTATATTAGAAGTATAGTTGTAGCACGAATGGATTGGCTCGACCGGGGAAGGACTACGCTCTCACAGAATACCAGCGTGAAATAGTAGCTTAATGCTGCTGTGTTTCGTATGGCGAGTGTAAAGAACGGGAGACCCTTTTTATTGGAAACGAGGCGTTCCATCTTAATCCTCACGGGTGACGACGCATGTGCATTTTGATTCATAATCGAGGATAGATGTAGATGTCTATGGACCACAGCAATCACTCACCATCAGGTGGACTGTGTGCTCAGTTGTCACCCTTATTCTATAAAAAAATTACACAAATATCAAATTTTTATGTGCGTCAATTCAATTTTAACATGAAATACACGACTTCGAAGACACGTGAGGTCTGCCAACGTGCAGGACAGTGCCCAATAACCCTCTTAGTAGTTACACGTAGCTTGCTTATATATATATATATATATATATATATATATATATATATATATATATATATATATATATCAAGAACATAGAACTGCACGAACCAATAGCGGACCAGAGGGAAGAAGCCATATGCAGGGGTTCCGTCTCTGCCAAGATATGAGCTCACACGGTCCTATACGTACAATAAAACTTGTTGCAGCCGCACTACGAGTACTCATTAGACTTAATCTAGTTGCGCAGCTGAATCGACGTCCTACAAAAATGTTCATTTTTTTTGCTGGAAATGGCGATCTGCCACATTAAATTACTTACGTTTATCCTCGACTAAGAATCAAATTGCAGATGCGTTGTCACCCCTGAGGAATAAGAAGGAATGCCTCGTTTTGAATTGCCTCGAAAGGGTCTCTGGAACTCTTCACTCACCACACAAAACATAGCAAGCAGTATTAAGCTACTGTTTTACGCTGGTAATCCGTGGGAGCATGGTCCTTCCCCGGTCGAGCCGAGCCATTCGTGCTACAATCATAATATAGCTGCAGCGTGGCTCTACCACGTGTATAATTCATAATATCTTTAGTTAATTAAATAACTTTACAATATTATTTTTAAATAAAAATACTAGTGGTGCTATTTATGTCACTAACGTTCGGTCCATTTTAATGTAATTGAATATTCAAGGACGTCATTATGGCGATGATTACAGGCGATGACATGTATTTTTTTTTTCTATAAAAAGAACACAATAACACCTTAGTCATAATTGTTCATCAACAATTAAAATTGATATAAATGACCTGTTAGCAGAAAACTAAGAGATTAATTAGAATATTCTATTATTAGGTCTTTACCCAAAGATTTAGATAGTTAGAGGCGCCTTCATCTTGAAAACTGTGGCATTATATACTGCGGCATTGTATACTACTTTCTCTGTCGCACAAATGAGCACTGATTTTTCGTTTTTTATGAAATAAGTTAACATATTATGTTTTTCTATATTTTTTTTTAATTTCTAATAAGAAACCAACCTACGCAATTGATACATCTTTGCCAACGCAGCGGCAGTTTGTTGAATCCCTTCTTGAAGAAATCAGCTAGACGAGAGGCAACAAATTCTTTTTAGGCACTTTGTACTGCCTGTTGGTTATTGAATTTTTTTCCCGCCAAAAAGTTATGTCAATTCTGGAAAACTGCAAAAGTTTGGTGAGTACGGCGGATGGCGGAGTGCTTCTGATTGCCTCTTCGTAGTATTTTATGCAATAGTCATTGTGAGCTTTTCTTTTAGAAATGTTGCATTTTTATGCAAAGGAAGTCTTCACAAACTTATCGTAGAACGTTGTTTATCACACTTACGTTATTTTTATAGATTAAGTGTGACAAGCGAGCACACAGGCCACCTCATTGTAAGTGGATGCTGTAGCCCATAGACATGCATTCTCGATTAAAAATCAAAATGAAGATTCGTTGTTACATTTGGGGACTATGATGGAATGCCTCGTGTTCAGCGAAAAGGGTTTCAAAGATTGAAATTTTTCATGAGTGTGATGTATACATCTCTAATTGACCACTAAACGATATAAATGTCTGATAAATAATGACAGTACACAATATAGAACTCGTTCTGAAAAAAAAAGACCAGTAGAATTTCGCAACCGTGTCGCAGTGAACGAACCACACATCACATATCCGAACAAAACAAAAACGAACGCCGCCTATTGTGACAAAGTTATAAAAGCTCGCACTGTTAAGCATGCTGTTTTACGTAATAAATTAAAGATACACGGTCAGATAATGTTTTATTGTGTACAAATGACTCACGTTACATAGTCAATGACACGTTTGAAGCGAACACACGGTGTTTTTAATTAAGTTAGCTCACAAAGTCGCGGGCCCCGGTGCTCCACGCGGTATTTAAATGTTATGCATTATTCATATAACTAATTCCAATGCTACGACCACTGATAATTAAGGAAATGGTTAGTATTAATCTAATTGAAACGAGCATTGCACGTGACTTTCCCTGCCACGAGTAGCAAAATTTTAAGCTTAAACTCAAATATATAAATAATTCATCATCATCATCATTACAGCCCTTCACAAGTCCACTGCTGAACATAGGCCTCCCCCAAGTAATGCCACAAAGCACGGTCCTGAGCCACCTGCATCCATCGACTTCCTGCATATCTTACCAGGTCGTCACTCCATCTAGTGGGGGGTCGCCCTACACTACGCCTACCGGTACGAGGCTGTCACTCGAGAACCTTTCTTCCCCATCGGTTATCGGTTCTTCGAGCTATATGGCCGGCCTATTGCCACTTCAGCTTACTAATCCGTATAAATATATATAAATAATTATGTACCGTTATTGCATTTTTTCAAAATACGAGTAAATATTATACGTGGTAGTGCTGTGTATATTTGTAGCATGAATGGATCGGCTCGACCGGAGAAGGACCACGCTCTTACAGAATACCAGCGTAAAATAGCACCGCAATGCTGCTGTGTTTCGTATGGTGAGTGTAGAGAACCGGAGACCCTTATTACTGGTAAGGAGGCATTTCATCTTAGTCCTCACGGGTGACATTGCATTTGCATTTTGATTAGTAATTGAAGATAGATGTAGATGTCTATGGGCCACAATCACTTATACCATCAGGTGGACTGTGTGCTCGTTTGTCAAACTTCTCCTATAAAAAATTAAAAAAGTTGTCTGAACAGCTACATTTAAATCTTCATACCTATTTGTTCATTCTTAAAGTCAGAATTTTTTCTTAATATTTATATGGAACCATTCTTATAATAGGTATAGCCTATTTAATAAAATATGAGTAAGTTTCCGAGAAATCAGTGAAAATATATAATAAACATGTCCAAGGGTTAAACAGTTATTAACTAAACCCGACTCCGTAAAAAAAGTTTACTGAAAACCGAAAAGTTTTATATCCAGCGTCACTCCTACAACTGAGACGATACTAACGACACCCCATATGCTAAAATTCATCAAGCCATATAGGCTAAAGAGACTGCCAGAGAAATAGACATAATACGTACATACATACAAACACGCGAAAAACTTTAACCTCTTTCTAGAGGGTAAAGTTAAAAGTAGGGTTAAAGTAGGGTAAAGTTTCTAGAGGGTAAAGTTTTAGAGTAGAGTTCTCCTCATAATATCTACCAATAACTTTAATAATTGAAAATATGCGATTGTATAGGTATAGACAAAAATAAAAGGCAGCTCGTACACTTTTTACTCGCCTGCAACCGGCACCAACATAAAATTACCCATTGCGCGGAGATCTACAAAATTTATAGACACGTCATTTGCAACGCTAAAGCGACGTATATAGAAATTGCACGATATTCTTTTTTCTGATACATGATTGATGATTTTTTTTCTTTCTGGTCATCATAAATATTTTCAAAACTGCGTGAAAATAAGGTGGCAATGAACGAGTTTGAAAAAACCTAACGAAATATAAGCGAATCGCGCTAGCGACCTTGAAAGGTCGGGAATACAGTCCAAACTCTCCGCTGCACGTACGAGGTGTGCAAAACTCAAAAGGGTTAAACGGTCCCAAAATACTATATAATAGCGTCACATACCTGCTCCAGAATTACCATCATTGAGCAAGTTTCAACTTCACACATCTGATAAGATGATAATATGTAAAATGAGAGTATTTTAAAATAATTATAGATATTTTAAAATTAAAGTATTAATGGAGCGACCCAACCGGGAAAGGACCACTATCTCGCATAATACCGGCATAAAATAGCTTCTGTGTTTCATATACTTAGTGCACGGAACTAGATTCCATTTTACACGAAACCAAGCACTCAATCAGTCTTTTAAAGTGATAACTGCTGCATCTGCATTTTGATTCTTAATCTATGATGTCTATAAAGCTCAATATCCATTTCCCCTTAGGTAGATCATGCTCGTCGTTACCCTTGTATTAAAAAACTTATTTTAAAATAAAACTGACGTGAATTGAAAAAATCAACTTACAGTCTACCTGATGGTTAGTATCTATAGCAGTTCATAAATACCTGCAGTCAACGTCAAACAAAAAAGGCTATTGAGGCGTCGATACCTTTAAGGACTAATACTTAATGCATACAGCCTATAATCCAACTGGCTCTTTTACCCCTCAGACCAGTACACAGCACTGCAAAGACTGCTATTTGACGACAGAAAGACGCCAAAAAGGTGGTAGGACTACCACCCATTATTTATATGACTATATATTTGTATCCGTATCTGTACATTTCGTAGCACTATTTCGGATGATATTTCATACTTCCCGAATTTTTGCAAGTGTCGATATGACACGCGGTTAATTGGAAAGGGCGACGTACATATCGCGGGACGTCATGTTCGACGAGTAAAAGTGTTTTGTCCGATTAAGTTTTTTTTTGGACATATCCGTGCAAGACATTAATTGGATACCAATGCGAGAGGTGAAGTGGTTCGACATTGCGCGGTTACCTTGATATTGACGGAGCTGACGTTAATTGGAGTTTAATGAACTTTCTGTCAAATTTAATGTCTGTCTGTATTTAAAAATTCCACTATCCAACCGAATTATGTAATTATTATTATATTAATATATATCAGATGCACAAGCTGATCTAAATACACTGAGTGAATGGTTACGGTACAATCTGCTCACTATAAATGTAACAAAAACTTCTTACATGGTTTTTACTGCGAAAAACAAAAACGTTTCTAAATTCGATCCCTTAACAATAACTAACCAAGAACTTAAAAAGTCAGAATCAGAAAAATATCTTAGTCTCGTTTCAGATTCTAAATTAACATGGCGGGCTCATTTATATTACCTGCAGTCAAAAATTACATTATTGACAGGAGCGTTGCGTAGATCTACACGTTGTATATACCTTATAAAGTTCGAAATATTATTTATAACTCACTAGCAAAGTCATTACTAGAATATTTTATAGAGATATGGGGTACTGCATCTGAAACTAATATAAAGGATCTTCAAATATCCCAGGATAAATTGTTAAAAGTTTTATTCCAACTTGACTACCGCTTTCCTACTAAAGAGCTCTAAACAAAAACAGATACTTTATCCATAAGTCAATTATACAAATACAAAACGTGCATACTAGTCAGAAAAATTCTCTTAGATTCCATACACACCCAAATTAGTTTTAAAATAAAATCACATAAACACTGTACACGAAACAAACATAAACTGCATTTACCAAAAGCTAGGGCTAAAACTTATGGTTCGAAAATTATTCAGTTTGAGGGAGCGCTATTGTACAATAGCCTACCGAATGAGGTATTGCATGAAAAATCGTTTTCAAAATTTAAAGATAAATCAAAAACAGCACTGTCAAACATCAATTTAAAGACAGTGCTTTTTTAATCCTAATTTCGATATATTTATGTAACTTTATTCATGTAAGTCACCGTATTTAAATGTATTATTTTTACCATTTATGTTATTTTTGAGTCTCACAAGTGAATATTTGTTCTTTTTTGAGATAATAAACTCTTTAAACCTAAACCTAATATAATACAGGTCGTCTATTGATCGGAAGGAAAAAGTTGTGTTAATTTGTTTTTGTAGATGTTTATAATAGAACAAGGGACAAATATTATAAGGATGCTGTGGTACATAGACATCTACATCTAGACTCGATTACGAATCAAAATGCAGATGCGTTGTCACTCCTGAGAACTGAGATGGAATGCCTCGTTTTCAGTACAAAGAGTACCCGGTTTTTTACTCTCGCTGTACGAAACACGGAAGCATTAAGCTGCTATTTTGAACTAGTATTCTGTGAAAGCGTTTCCTACTACAATCGAGCCGACCAATTCGCGCTACAACTATAAGATAGCTGCAAAAATGTTCTACCACGTAAGAATTTCGAAACATAGATCATCGACAGGCATTCAATTAGCGGTTACATTAAAATGTCTTATTTAAACGCACCTTTAACGAGCTCAACGCTCGCTCCACCCAGACTTAACAATTTCATTCCATAAAGCATTTTAAGGGAAAATCGATGGTATAATTCAATTACAGGGTGGCACGGGATGGCTACAGGAGCACCTCCTCTTTATTTCCGCTTGAAAAAGAAAACAATGTCGTTTCCTTGAGAGATGGTAAAAAGCGCCATAATCATGTTTCTACGACTCATTTGTTAAATGGGTTACGTCGTTACGTTTTAATTTGTGTTGCCAGATACCGCTCGTTAATAGAATCAGGTGTTACTTTGCGGAACTCCATTACGTTAAAGATTAATTTCTTAAGATCGGCTTAAAATATAATTATAATATCACTAGTATTACTTAGTTTAAAGAGCACCTTCTGTCCTTACTTAATTGCGTGCACTATTCCCGTAACCACTAACCCGAACACCACCACACTAGCGCAGATACATAACAGTGTGTGGTCGTTTACGGTGACGGTGATAGTGTACATAATTGAGGGAGGTGCTCATCAAACTAGATAATACAAATCATTTTCATTATTTACGCAGATTTTAACTTATTCATGTTTAACATCTTGGTGACATGGCGGGTGAAATATCAAAAAATAATATTGCTTCCAAGTATTTCTAAAACATTGTATAAAGAATGTACTGCCCGAACGCTAATTCCATACCTACCTATGTATGCGACAGAATCAAACATTCAATTTTTTTATCATTATTCAATAATTTTATCTTGTTTTTACTCGACGACTATTCGTTTTGTCACAACCAATAAAAAATGTGCAAACAGTGTTATTTGCCTTTTAAGAAGGAGTCTTTTGTGATTCGGGGTTGTGATTGTACAAGCCCATGGACCACCTATCACTTCTCCTATAATTTTTCGTCTAAGCTCATAATCAGATTAAGAGTTGTCCGGGAAACCCATGTGTGCTATTTTTTTGGTCGATGTGAAAGACTAATGTACCACATAAACTACCTGATGATACGCTGAGACCAAAGACCTTTTATCCTTGATTATGAATCAATATGTGATCAAACACTAAGACATAATGATTTTTTAAATTTACGCGAACACTACACATTGAATAAAACTATTATTTACGGATTTTATCCCGTTTAATTACTTACGTAAATAATAGTTTTATTCAAAACACTAAGACAGATTTTTTTATAGAATAAGGGACAAACGACCACACAGTATACCTAATTGTAAGTGGATTTTGTGGCCCAAAGGTAACTACAACTATCTTCGATTAATAACCAAAATGTGAATGACTCGTTTCCAGTAAAAAGGATCTCCGATTCTTACTCACCATATGAAACACCGCAGCATCAAGCTGCTATTCTACTCTGGTATTCTGAGATCACGCTCATCCTTCCCGGTCGAGCCAACCCATTCGTACTAGTGCCAAAATATAGATGGCTCTACCACGTAAAACCTTTTATCATAGTCGCCTCTCACGACACCCAAGGTACAAAACTGGATACCTAGTTTATATATACTTACGCTGATCCCTTACATGCATACATAATGATACTCTGATGTTCTACAAGGAAATTGCATTTATTTTCACATTAACTTTTCAAATTTAAGAAAGCTTCAAGTCTAGACTACGAAATTATTCTAGATATTTAAAATAAACGTTCTCTTCTACGTCGGGAAGAAAAGCGAAATGCAATTTTTGGACTGAGTGCACAATAAAAACATATTTCGCCTGGATTTGAATTATTTATTACAATAATTTGTGCAATATGATAGACAAAGTGGTAAGTAATAAACAAAAGATTTTTACTACTACTATATTATATTCTTATCTTTTTTCATTCGTTTAACTGGTATATTCCCATTACATAAAAGTTTTTTATTATAATTTCAAAAAAATATGTCCAATTGTTATGTTATGTTATGTAAAATTAATTCTATCTAAATTGATTATAAAATTTAATTGTTAAGGAAAATACCAATATATATTCTGTGTATAAAAATATCAATATTGTTTTATAAAAATTGAAATAACTAATGAATTTCCAAATAAATGTACTTCTGATATAACAATATCTCTATGGAACTTAAAATACTATTTACTTAATGAAGACTAAAAGGCTATTTTATTATATTTAATATAATAAGTATATTAAAGTATAAAGTAAGGCCTAGCACGATGACTTAAAATATCTTTGAAATATTTTTGTCGCAGACATGCAAGTTTTCTCACCATATTTACCTTCAGCACTTAAAACTGCAATGAATGATGTCAATAATGCAGGAGGATCGAACCCGAGTTTCTCGCATGCTATGAAACTGGTAGCGATCGCTTCCCCAATGATCCACCATGGCTCTTATTGTATAGTTATCATTAAATTCCCATTAAGAAATTACTGTCATGGATGCCATGTTTAAAAACCCCATATTTCAACATATGCCTTATTTTAAAGATCTTAAAGTCCAATTATACTCTTTTTAAAAGATATCTTACTTACTTACTTACTTACTTATCGTCACGCACAATCCCTAACGGGGTAGCCAGAGAGAACAGATCGCCAAGTGTCACGATCCTTACATACCTCTTTCGCTTCTTTCAGGTTCATTAACTTCTTCATACATGCACGTCTAGGTATCCGAGTACTCTTGACCCTCCCCTCTTCGAGCAATTTGCTCACATGGTCTTCGAAAGTTAGTCTCGGTCTACCTCGACACCTTTTAATATTTACTTTCGCTCTATATATTTTCTTCACCATTCGGTCTTCACTCATTCGTTCAACGTGCCCAAACCATTGGAGTACGCCCCTATCAATTTTTGTGATAAGGTCATCTTTCAATCCTGCCATTTTGCGAATCTCTTCGTTTCGCTTTCGGTCGGCTATGGTAACGCCACACATTTTACGAAGAGATCGCATCTCCACTGCATTCAACTTGCTTTTATGCTTCTTCTGGCATACCCAGGTTTCGCTGCCATATAACAAAGTCGGTACCAACACTGCGTTATGTATTGCAAGGCGTGCACTCTTCACCACGCCTTGCCTTTTGACTAATGCATTCAGGGCACCATTGACTTTGTTTCCGGCAGCGACACGCCTATCCACATCTAAATCACATCTTCCATCCCGGCTGAAAGCACTCCCCAAGTATACAATTTCATTTACCTGTTAAAAGATATCTCTGAAAGTATTTACAAGATAGAGCCAGGCTGAAACTGCGTTACGAGTATAGTCGCAACATGAGTGGGTCGACTCTGTCAGGGAAAGTTTATCCTTGCATTGAATATAAGCGTGAAATCACATCGGAAGTCATTTTTACGAAGCATTCCATCTTCATTCTGAGGGGTGAGAATGCAACTACACTGTAAAAGAAGGCGTTTATTGGCTATACAGTATCGTCTTACCATCCGGTGAACTGTTACTACAATAAAAAAATATCTCGACAATTAATTGCGCAATGAAAACCTGATTAAGCTTTAAAATCGATTCATGAGTAAGTAATAAAATTGAACATACGATTCGTCACAAGTGGAAAGTCTATAATTGCGATGACGGACCGAATCGTTTCCATACGAATCTAATACATAAAAATCAATATTTGTTCGTTTCATTGTTCCTATTCTTTCCGTTACTATACCATTCGTCCGATTATTTAGTAGGTAGTACCTAGGGCTCTTTTTCTATTCTAGAATTATGTCTAGATAGTTGCCACCCTTCTTCTTAGTTTTGATAAATTGCAGTGCTCGCAGAGCTGTTTTGGAGTCAGAAGGATATAGAGAGGCAGAAGCACTTCGTCCGCAAAGGTGACAACGCATATGTAGCCTTGTTCGTTTGAAATTGGCAGCATGCCATCGACGGTACTGGTCATTTACCACCAAGTGGAATGCTAGTGCATTCATCACTTCAGTTTTAAACAAAAATACTGTAACTACTAAATAATGCGTTAGTAAGAGAACAAAACAACATGGCGCCTAGAGAATCCGACTACACACAGAGTACAATTCCACTCGGGAAGCGCGTGACCACAGACCGCTTCATCTATGGACAAAATCACAAACGTTTACAGGCGTGAGGCGTGGGGCTCTTCGATTTCCTCTGTAATTTCACTCACCACACACCTGTATATGATTTAGCCAAGTGAAAGTAATTAAAGGCCATATGTTTGTATTAGTAATAAATATTCTTGAGGAAATTGGAGTTTTTAAACTTGTTTGTTTTTAACACATACAATTGATACGGTTACAACAAATGTGTACTTGTGATACAAAAATAATATTAAATCAGAATTAGTCGTAATACGAAAACCGTTATAGGCAACTAATTGGTTACAAGTTGTTAATTTTATAAGGTTTTACGTTAAACTAAATTTAAATAATGGGTAAGTAATATTAAAGAAAATAATCAATTATTAAATAATATAAATAAATAATTACATATTAAACAATTAAATGGAAATATGTTCAAAACAAAATTAAAGAAATTGTTAATTGAAAATGTTTTTTACAATCTCACTGAATTTTTTAATAAAATTAATGTTGGTAAGTAGTAAATTTTAAATTTATTTTCTTAATTGTTGCATATCCGAAAAGGGTAAACTGTTGAGCCTAAAACTATATGTTTTTGTACTAAGATCATACTGTACACAGTTATACAATAACTGTACCTTTACCTTTATCTTTAAACGGTTAGAAAAAATTATTTTTGCCTACTGTGACGACATTTTACAATACTGACAATACTCAACAATAGAAGGCATCAAGCCTTCTATTGTTGATCAATGACATGTTTCAAACTGGCCGCAAAAAGTGGCAAACAATTAATTATATACATTTGGCGTAGTAAAATTTTAGCACAGCACTATTAATATTATAATCATGCGAGTTAAGTTTTTTAAATTAATATTAATTAAGCTTCTTCTGCAGTTCCTGTTGCCACTGCTTGACTACAAGCTCAGCTGGTGGTAAGTGGTGATGAAGAACTAAATGGTAATCGCACTGTCTTAGCGTGACCAAAGCTTATTCACTCTCGCGTTGTAGAATCATAGATTGTAATCGGAGGGAAAGATAGGCGCCGGGAGATTGTTCCAATGTTTTCCTTTGTTGTACGCAATACCAAACACACAGCAAACTATTTGATTCGATTGGCATATCGGCAACTAGGTGGTGAATCCCCACAGACTGCGTGGTTGTTCTATAGTATAAAGGGTTAAGGCATGTAACATTCCTGATAACTGTATTTTTATACTGAAAATTACAGTCATCAGGAATTACATGCCTGAATACCTCCCTCCCCTTTACACTATCAGGCGGTCGGTGACAGTTGCAATCGCCTCGCACCTTTGACCTATGATTTACCGGTCTGTTCATTATTTATTTAGCGTAAACGTTATTAGTTAAACATTTATCAAAAATAATATTTTGCAATGTTGTCCGACTTTTCCGCAAGTGTCGTAACACGCGACCACTGGAAATCCGTTAGTAGCCTCTTACGAAAAATGTCAGTTGCGAGAACTTGTCGTCAACGTACAAATTTGTGTAATAACAAATCGCAAGACTATATTTCACCCCCTCAGACTTTGAATTTTCCAAAACCCTTCCTTAGTAGATTTTTAGATTTTCACACCGAAAAGGAGTATATACGTCAAGTTTCAAATTAATCGGGCATATCCTTTTGGAGACATGGTGATGAGTGAGTGGTATTTCGCTTATATATATATATATATATATATATATATATATATATATATATATATATATATATATATATATATATATATATATATTGATTAATGTAAAATATCAAGTTTACATTAAAAATTCCTAAAATTCTTTATTAATTATGAAAGAAGAGAATTCCCGAAAAGCTTCACAGTGTTCAACTTGTCATACGTCGAAAGTCAGTTTCGAGCAGTTTTTGCGGCGACATCACACGCCAGAGGTCGCCGTTAAGCTTTCGACAGACGATAACTGCAATGCCGCTGTGTACAAATGTTAATATTGCTGCTGCGGACCGCTCCAGTGGGACCTCGAGCCGGGGACCACGAATTGCGAAAGGGCGGATGTGGGAATCGGTTATATTTTTATAGAATAAGGTAAGGTTTACGTGGTAGGGCCATGCTACAGCTACATAACGGTTGTAGCACACGCTCTCACAGAATCCCAGCTTAAAATAGCAGCTTAATGTTTCTGTGTTTCGTATGGTAAGTGTAGAAAACCGGAGACCCTTACTGGAAACGAGGCGTTCCATCGTAGTCCTCAGGAGTTGCAACGCATCTGCATTTTGATTTTTAATCGAGGGTAAATATAGATGTCTATGGGCCACAGCATCCACTTACCATCAGGTAGACTGTGCTCTTGTTTGTCACCCCATTCTATTAAAAGGGAAAAGGCACATGACTGTTGACTTGATGGTAAGTGGACGCTGTGGCCTAGAGACATCCTCTCGATCGTGAATCAAAATATAGATGCTTTGTCACCCTAACCCAAGGGTAAGATGGATGTTTTTATATAAAAGGGAGCAAACTACCATACGGCTTACATGATGGTAAGTGACTACCGCCGCTCATAAGCAATTGAAATTCCAGGGATTGCAGGTGCATTGCCAGCCTTGTAAAAAAGAGTAAGCTATTTTCTTAAAGGTCCCTAAGTTTTATTAGTCCAGAAAAATCGCTGGTGGTAAAATGTAAGTCGTGTGAGGTCGAAAGCTTCTGGTATATCGCGCAGGGACCACTTATCAAACAGATGGACTTTATAGGAACGCCTTACGACACCTTTGCTACCAGTAAAACGGTTCTCCGGTTCTCTACCCTCATTAAGCAAAACACAGCAGTATTGAGCTGATATTTTAGGCTGATATTCTATGTGAGCGTTGTTCTTTAAACCATTCCTGCTGCAGTCACAATATAGCAGCGTGGCAATGTTTTTCCCAATCCGATTAAAGAAGCTATATATGGAAATAATTAAAACCAAATATTTCATAGTGCTGGGCGTGGGCTTTTCCTGTTACTAGAAGTATTCACCACAATCGCCACCCTTGCGATTGGCGATCGAGGCATCAGTATTGCGATTGCGTAACTGCCTGCGGGGTTATGTATCCCCTTTCAGTATTCACTGCCAGGAGTAATAGTGTTCTGTGCTAGTATTTTTTACTCTAATACCGCATCCAAAGTGCACACTCTCTGAACGCGGTCATTGCTCCATGTTCGCTCCGCCGTCTACTTTTGTTCTCTTTGTGACGGGTTCACGTTATTATTAAAAACAATAAATCGCTGAGGGCGCCACCTACCACTATTGCTTCGCTTTCACTTCGCAATACCACCCACCCCTCGCTCTCATCCCACCGAGACCGCGGTATAATTATCGGGGAAAAACATACCGCTTAACGCTTGAGTTTTAAGGACTGCGTTCCGATATAACTATTAAAATGGAAAAATTTTGTTTTTTTTCAACGTATTGACGTGACAACGGATCAGTGAACTCAAGTGGCAATAAAACGGCCGCATAAATTGAAGAATCGACAAGCGATGGGGATAGGGAAGTGAGGTTTTCGAGAGGGAGCCTATGACTGGCAAGAAAAGTGGGGTGCCCCAAATTGATGGTGTAACGCCCTGGTATGATACGCAGGAAGTCGATGGATGCAGATGGCTTAGGACTTTGTAGCATTCTTTAGGAGAGGTCTATCTTCAGCAGCAGACTTGTGAAGGGCTGTAATGATGACGATGACATTGTTCCTCAATTAAATGCGATAAGCATAAAAATTACTAAAGTATTCTTTGAAGTATGTATTTTATTATTTCTTACGGAAATATTAGTTGATAAAGTGTGAAATAAATCAGAAGTATGTGTTAATAACACTAATACTACATCTTATTTTATTTATCTATTTTCCTATATTTTTTAAAGGCAAAAATATAGGAAAATAGTAAAGTTAAAAATAAAATTAAATTAAAAGCAAAAAAGAAGACAGTATATTTTTTTTATTCTAATTTTACTTTCAAAAACGATAGCTAAAAATTAATAAATTAATACAATTTAAATTTTGAAACACCTACTTGTACTTATGGAACTGCCAGCTAGTATTATTACGGATTTTAATTGAATTAATTTCAAATAGCCTCAGAGAAAATGTCTCTCAGACAACCACCGCACCGAGGTTTTTCCAGTAGCGTTCTGTTTTGCCATTTTTATCGTTAAGCACTAAAACAGGAAACATTATAAACAACTTAAAAAGGATGTTCTAAATTTTTATGTACCTATATCTTTTAAATATGTTCAGCATAAACTTCTTTCTTTATGAATCGTTATTTTATTTAATAGATGATATAATTTTTTATACTTATATGTAACTCATTGAATTTATAATAAATAATTCCATTTATTTATTAATTATTTAGATGATATTGTACATGTTACTTTGACCTTTGATATTTGTAACTTTAAAAAATAAAAGGCGACGTCAAACACTAAAAAGAATAAAATAGTTTCCACACAATATATTTCGAAGTCGGAGCATTAATTTATCACTATTTTAAATCTTAACGCCGACTACTGAAGCTATTATATGAATATCATCTTTTCATTAAAAGTTTAATTTTATTTGTTCAACGTTTTTGCACGTTAATTTATCTTATGTTGTTCTTTAATCAACTTTAAAGTGTTTATGGTTTAAAGTAAAGATCTAAGATGTTTATTGTTATAGCATTGGAAGATGCGTGAAATTAAAAAATTGTAATTAAGTACGGTTTTGTTTTGTTGCCATCCACAAAAACTCGAGAGTCCGCGGCGCCGTGGCGCTATCTTTAATTATAGCAATGATTAAAACAATAGTTTGGTACTTAAACACATTTAACTTGTTCAGCAGTCGTATTCTACTCGGATTGTGTTTGTTATATTATATCTTAAAAGTTCGTTCAATTAAAATGGATACGATTCATTACGTTTTTTTAAATATAAGAAACATGACATACATGCCACAGTCTACCTGATGGTGGGTGCTGTGGCCGATGAATATCTACATCTATCCTCGATTGAGTATCAAAAAAAATTTAATGCATGTGAAGTTCGCCAACACGTATTGGGGTAGCGTAGCGTACAATTCCTTACCCTTCAACCCTCACAGAAATGAGGGGAGGCCTGTGCTCAGCAGTGGAACTTATATATGTTGTAGCTTTAACTAATTTGTCACCCTTGAGGACTAAGAAGGAATGCCTCGTTTACAATGAAAACCCGCTTCTCTACACTCATCATACTAAACACAGCAGTATTAATCTGCTATTTTACGCTTACATTATGCGAGAGCGTGGTCTTTCCCCGGTTGAACAAACCCATTCGTGCTACAACAATATAGCTGCAGGATGGCTCTACCACGTCGAAAGTTACCGATTTAACTAAGTTAGTGTACTTTTCCACCTACAGTTACACAAACACTTTCTATCATGGATATAGTAGTCAAGAATTGCCCAGCAATAGTTAAAAAAGAACGCTTTTGTAAACTGTATAACCTTTTGATGTAAGAAGTGAAGTTATATTTTAACCATGACGGCACGGAGGTGTTTATGTTTAGAGTGGGAGATAGTTTGTGTGTGCAAACGATTACCTCTGAAACGGTTTGACCGATTTAGATACGGTGTTTTCTAAAGGGTTTGTAATTCAGCGGCGATGGTTCGTAGGTAGGCTTTATGGTCTTAACTCGTCGGGGGGCGCTGCATTTAATAATATTCGTTCGTTATAACGAGTTTTAGCGTATTCTCCTCGAGATGGCTTTACCGATCTAGAGGCGGTTTTTTGTAAAGTTAAAAAGTCATTTTAAAGAAGATAGGGCAAGTTACATGACGCAATTTTACTAGGCCCTTGGAGATAGCTGTATATGCGCATTATATACTTGAGCTATTAATATGTTTGGCATCAAACGGCAGTGCAAGCACTGCTATGTTCCGATCTGAAGGGTATCCAATATACTAGTATATTTACTGGTTGAGGCATTCCCTCTCAGCCCCCAAAGGTGACATATGTAGCCTCCTTATGAACAAAGGAAACTTAAACAAAATAAATAAAAGTGTCACTTTTATCGTGGCTGAATGAACACGACTATAATAGCTGCAAAAAAACTATTGAATATAAATGCTTAATAATTAATTAAACAAATAGTTTTTAGCTCTTACAATCTTAATATCTTAAAATCAATCGAAAGTTCCACGCATTAACCACACTACTTCATATATTATACATATATTCTCCAACTCCATATATTATACGTGGTAGAGCCCCGCTGCAGTTATATTAGTAGTATAGTTGTAGCACGAATGGGTCGGCTCGACCGGGGAAGGACCACGCTCTCACAGAATACCAGCGTCAAATAGTAGCTTAATGCTGCTGTGTTTCGTATGGTGAGTGTAGAGAACTGGAGGCCCTTTTTACTGGAAACGAGGCATTCCATCTTAGTATTCACGGGTGACAACGCATCCTCATTTTGATTTGTAATCGAGAATCGATTTAGATGTCTATGGGCCGCAGCAACCACTTACCATCGGGTGGACTGTGTGCTCGTTTGTCACCCTATCCTATAAAAAATACACAAAGCACTTAAATATACAAAAACACATACAAAATCCCTCAACGAATGCAACATTTCTCATATTATTTAATAATTATTACAGTATATAAGTTCTTATAAAGTTCTTAGGTCTAATTGTTTATTTGAAGTTTGTTGCAGGGGTCCATTGACAGCAGTAGCCTTACACCATCAGGTAGGCTGTATGTTAATTTGTCACTTCCAATTTATAAAAAATAAATGGTTCATACTGAAATCAACACAATTCCATACTTCTGTTAATATACTTACGCAACAACCTATTCCACTTAAAATAAATTAATAATTTGATCCACCGACCCATTCGTACGAAGATATGCGAAAAATTTGCGCGAATAAGCGCCCTCTGCCGGGAGTCGGCCGTTGCTTAAAATATGCAATTAGTAATATTAACACTGGGGGATCACGGGATGAAAATGTTAATCAACTTAATTAAGTTAAACCAATCGTGGAAAAACAAAATTTGTCGCGGTAATGTATTATATTTAACGCCGTAAATATTCGGACTGTCTAGGGAAACGCGCCGCTAAAACGATCCGTTTAATCATATTAACTTTTTAAATTGCAATACATGAGTATTAAATACATACTCATTAGTACGCACATCCGATCTACTGCGTTGCATATTGCCGATTGAATGTAGGGAAGGCGCAACCATGTACGATGTAAAATTACTCAGCAACGTAAAATTACACAGTCAGTCACAGTCTAAATGTTAATAAGTCTCAATTTTTTTAATAAATTAATTGTCCGAGGCACTAAGTTCTTACATGGCACAGACTAAAATTGAGTCTGCGGACGTCTCTTCTAGTAAGTATTTTCTACATATTATTCATATATATTTAATATACCTGGAACTCTGAAATTATTATTCTTATAGAATAAGGGTGACAACCGAGCACACAGTTAACCTGATGGTAAGTGGATGCTGTGGCCCATAGACATCTACATTTATCCTCGACTAAGAATCAAACCGCAGATGCATTGTCACCCCTGAGGACTAAGATGGAATGCCTCGTTTCCAGTAAAAAAGGGTCTCCGGATCTCTACACTCCCCATACGACACATAGCAGCATTAAGCTGCTATTTTACGCGGATATTCTGTGAGAGCGTGGTCCTTCCCCGGTTGACCCAACCCATTCGTGCTACAACCATAGGTAATATAGCCGCAGCGTGGCTCTACCACGTATTAAAAAATTAATGATTGAAACATAAAATAATTTGCCGTTTGGAAGTCGGTAGGTACTAAGACACAAGAGTAAAATACCGATTTATGTAACTAAAGAAAAATATTTTAACATATAATGAAATTATTTTTTAATTTATTGGATTAGAATAGCATTTTTAATTATTTTACACTTTTAAAAGATGTAAGGAATATCACACTTTCAAGATAAAAACTAGAATGTCCTTACAATAAGTACATTGAAAATATTTAGCCCATATTTTTCTACCCATTAAACATGGAATTTTTTCGTTCAAAATTCTACGGAATTACTAAGGAAAGGATCATTAAAACCTCAAAAAAAGCATACGCGATGTCTTGGCAAACTTCTCACGCAACATCATTGCGTATGTTTTTTATACATAAAAGGTTGTTCACTATACATAAAAATGCATACTCAGAACCTCGTTGTTTTTTGAACTCGGTTAAAAAAGCAGAAATACATCCTTTCACCACTCAGGCCACCTCTGTCAGAGACGAGATAAACATTGGAGATACGTGTCGAGAAGCGAGATCACGTTTTAACAAACGTTTGGTGCACTTATGGGTTAGACAGAGCGCCGGTCTGCACTGTAGCTGGCAACTGGATATGTGATTGGATTGAATGGTCTAAGGTGAATAAGGATTCGGTTAAACGACGCATCTTAATAACACTGAACTACTACCGGCTAATGTTGATGATAATGGAAAACATCCATGAAAAAGAGTCGTATATAACCAGTTTATAATAATTTGTTTGACTGAATGGGATCTAATAACTCATTGGTAGATGCTTAATGTTACACTTAGCAGGTATAGGTCCGGTTTGTGTATACACAATATCCACGGCACGGTACAGTCGAGCGCGACCGTCCGATCTATGGTTTGCTAGTTACAATTTCCAATAAGTTTGAATACTTTGTAAATGTATTCAAACTAATTGGAAATTAGTGTGTACAATTTTCCCGGTAATTAACAGCCATCCAAGCCAACCAAGATCAGTGGTCACATACACGACTGATCACCGGGTCAGGTCAAAAACAGCTATTGGGTTTCTCAGCCCGCAGTCAGGAAGTTAGCGGCTTTACCGTGGCTCGGAAAGCACATATAGCCGTTGGTCTTGCATCTGATCTCTCTCTTGATATGATACATGACGAAACTTTAGTTGCTTGTTGTGCGCGTGCCCGAGAAGTTATCAAGAAAAAATATGCATGACATAGGCAACCTTAAACTTTGCCTCCCTATAACACCAAAACGAAGAGGAGGTCAGAGACAAAACACAAAGTCGTATACTATAACCAAAGTATTAAGAAAAGAAAAACGAACAAGCTTTGGCAATCATTAGGAACACTTCGAAAAATCAACTTAAAAAAACTAACCACCCTACACCATACTAAAATCGACTAAAATATTCACTACAATGTCGAATGTCAAAATGGCATCGATGAAGCAGCGACCTTTTGTCGCGTAATATATATATATATATATATATATATATATATATATATATATATATATATATATATATATATATATATACAAACATAATTAGTTCATACATACACAATATACCTATATTTAAATATATAACATACATGCATACATATATACAATGTTTAAAATATCTGTATGAATATATTAATAAATAAATATTTCAAGTAAAAAAGATAAAAATATAGGTATAGGTAATTTTATGCTAATGACGGAAACAATTTTATAAGACAATCAATGAAAATACCCACTTATTATAAAACGCTCGATTTTCATTATGGTTGTTTTTTTACAGATTAAAATAAAGAGAGAGAATAAAATCTTATTTCAACAATAACTACCGATCTTAAAGTGTACGAAACAAATAAAAATTGACCATATAGAAAGTGAATGCGACCAAATTTCGAAAATTGACTTGTTCGATTTGTCAAGGGACGGTCTCTCTGCGCTTTGAGCAAAAGCAATTACTTCGCAATCGCGTTCAACAAACAATGCTTATATTGTTTGGATACTACTTTCGTCTACTGATGAATTGTTAGAAAATATTTACTAAAAGAAAAGATTTTAATAAATACTAACATATGCAGGGTTATTTTTCAAGGAATAGCGAAATTTTAAACTTAAGTTCGAAATATATAAATAATGATATACGGTTATAGCCGTTTTTGAAAATACGATTAAATAAGGCTTCTACTTTTATTTGAAATTATCCCAAATTGAATTTGATTTAAGGGAAAAAACGTTGTTAAAATTAAAATAAAATGAATTTAAAAAATAAGAAACACAAAACGTTTGAGATTTTTTTTATTAATTTTTCTTCACCATTTGTCTTTATAAATTATTCTCTGAACCTTCTCGGAAAATTTGGCCGGTTGTTGTTCAATAACCCTGTATACACGGTATCTCTATATTTTTTAGAATAAGAGTAACAAGCGATCGCATAGTTCACCTAATGGTATGTGGAGTATAGTGTTGCTATGGCCGATAAACATCTACATCTATCCTCGATTAAGAATCAAATAGCAGATGCGTTATGACCTCCGAGTACTCCGGATCTCTATACTCACCATACGTCACACAGCATCGTCCTGATATTTCACACTGGTATTTGTGACTGCCATGGTAGCTTGGATGGTTAGTTCTCGCTGTAAATTTCAAAGTACGCGAGTGAACCGGGTTTGAACCACAATTGCACCAATTAAATTGTTATTTACACTTTTAAGTGCTGATTTACCACATGGAAAAGGCCAAAAAAATATTACACGAGGATGTGATGTTCGCCAACACTCTTTTAGGCAGCGCAGCGGATACTTCCTTGCCCTAAAATCCTCTCAGAAATGAGAGGTGGCCTATGCCCAGCACTGGGACGTATATAGACTGTATCTTATTTGTGAGAACTTGGCACTACCGCGGTAGAGTTTAAGTAATCGTGTTGCAGCCTGGCGCCATCACAGGAAAACCTGCACGTTATTTTTAAACTTCTTTTCTGTCTATTTCTACTGGGTAGGGAGGCACCCTCCTATACCTATTTCTGCTACCTTACTTTTCTATGTCTCTCTGAATCTGATCTCAATAGTATAGAGAACCAGTATAATCACAGGCTATGTGGTTTTCCATCTTAACCCTCAGGGTGACTACGAAACTGTAGCATTCCTTGTCTGTAGTTAGCTGCAGGAGTCCATTATCTGCAATGCACCCGCTTACGTGCAGCCAGGTGCGTTGTAAGTTAGTTTGTGACTTCCTGTTTTTAAAACTTCCATTTCGTGATATTGGGAATGCTTCTAACTTTTAAATTTTTTAAGTAGAAGACTTTTTTAGTTTGTAGTTTTACTATTCTGTCTAAGAAAACGCCTGGCTTCATTTCTCCCTCTAGAGGAATAAGCGAAATCGTAACCTACAGGTAACAACATTAATATTAGGGCAACCTACCAGCAAACAAACATTTAAGAGAAATGTTCGAGCTAATTGATGATGATTATGTTATTAGATTAATGAAATCTCTATTTTTTTGTCAGGATATATTTTAATCAGAATATTAGCAATACGTATTATACATATTAGGTTATCTCATATACAGCATGTAACATAATTAACGCACTTTGAGAAAGTAGTTTGTTCAGAATTGTTTACTGAATCGATTCCTATCATTTTAATATAGGTAATTTTTTATCCCAAAAATAATTAAAACTACGTAAATTACAGTCACACGAAATCTGTACAGTCAAAACAAACTAACTGAAATGGACCGTAACTTAAGGCAATAAGACTTTTAAGAGTGCAGTTTTATTTGTATTATTACTAAGTACCCGGTTGACCGAGCTTTACTCGGTATATTTCGCTCGGTTTTTTTTATTCGTGTGTTTTGGAAATTATACAGAATGGGTCTCACATATATGCAATAAATGAAACCACAAGTAATACTAGTCCGTAGAAGTGTAGAAAAATTAAATATTAAATTAAAACCCGTAAAATAAAAAAGTGAAATTTTCAAACAAAATAAATATTAAAATAAATTCAGTAAAAGTGAATACTCTTTTTAGACAACGTGCCTTGACCCCTTGGAAGAGTGACAACGTTGCACGCGGGTGGCACGCCGACAAAAAACACCGCTGTCGATATGTCGCAATACCAATAGTTTGCACTGTGTGGCAACGTCGCTTTTTAATGTTCAAGGATTCATTCAAGTTCATTGAATTATTGACTTAGTGACCCAATTCTATAGAGTGTTCAAATTTGCTTAAAATTAAAACTCTACTTTTTGACCAAATTACCGGACCGATTACGTTTATTTTTTGTGTATCGTCAGCAAAGGCGATAACAAGTATATGGTTTCATTTATTGCATATATGTGGGACCCATTCTGTATTTAGATACAAATTACAAACTGATGAAATACGAATAATATTTTTTGATCTTAGCGACATAATAGAAAAAACTGAACTGGTTATTTGAATAAAAAATCAAATGCAATTAGTTTAATTCGTGTTTTTAAAAAATACTAAAAAAGGGGCTCGAAAAAATAGATTTTCTCAAAAAAGAAAGGAACTTGAAAAAAAAATTTAAAAAAGTCGGTCGGTCTGGGCTCGAACCGGGGTTTTACGATTCAGTGACCGCCCATTGTATCAATTAAGCTATTTATAATAATTAACAATCTGTCAAAATTTACGTTCTTATTCTAACGATATTGTAGCAGTTTTTCATTGACAAAAACGAACAATTAAACACGGACAAAAAGACATTTTCTAAAAATAAATCCTAGCTAGATCGATTTACTATCCCCGAAACTCCCTGGACACCCGTTTCCGAGATCCCGATTATATATATACAAGAATTGCTCGTTTAAAGGTGTAGGATTCTGTCATTCAATAAAAATAAAGAAAAATGAACTTTATTTCAAGCACGTTAAAGTCTTTGCGTTCGTGGATTTGTACTGTGATCACAACACTCTTCCGGTATTAGTAAAACTAATTTGATAATCAGTGCATAAAAATGTTTAACTAGTCAGTGTCAGTGTATGTATTATGATTATAACATAATATACTAACTGGGGTGTCTGAGGGTGTGCGTTAATTACGTTACATATTGTGTATATATGTAACGTAATTAACACACACCCTCACCCTCTATATATATATATATATATATATATATATATATATATATATATATATATATATATATAGCGTAGGTATATATTTACTGTAGCCGTCTTCATAGTGTTATCACTGCTTTAATTTTGATATTATGATGATAGCAGATAATGTTGATTAACAAAAAGTTTTCTTCGAATTCAAATAGTGGTCCCACTCCGTCTCGGTACAGCTTATTTAAGCGAAGGTATCGAGTAACATCCATACATTAGAACAGAATAAGTCATTTCCAAAGAAAACAGTCGTATTGGAAATTTCCTAATTTTGAAGTGGATTAAAAATAACAATTCTGCTTCTTTACTTAGAGATTGGGAAGTTGATAGATGCAGCTGGCTTCGGACCGCGCTTTGTAGCATTACTTAGGGGAGGCCTATGTTCAGCAGTGGACTTGTGAAGGGTTGTAATGATTATGATGATGATGACTTAGAGGTTAATCATATCAAATCATCTAAAGACATCATCATTTTTTTTGTCGTTGAGAACAAGTGCGAAAGTAACTGTATTTTCGTATAACATTAATTTCGTCAGGGTCGCTAGGACTTCCGCGCGCAACAGTACCCGTTTCCGTCGTACAATGACATATTATTAATAATGGTGTATACAGTAATTAAACATAACGCGTAGTTACGACGCAGGCTTGTAATTTCTCTTTAGCAGCTTGCATTGTGCTTAGCGTCACACCGTGGGCAGTATCTTAGTGTTCCCGGCGTGCTTTATGTGACGTTGATGGGTGAGCGCGCTTAGGATCAGTCTGGACACGGCGTTAATTTGCTTATGTACGATTATTTGTGGTAGCCGCTTAATGTACTTTAAAGTCGATTAGGAATGCTCGAATTGAACAATTACTTTATATAAAAATAATATATTACTTTTATTTTTAATGTTTCATGCAATTATTATTAACTAAGGAATTTTTGATAACTAAACTCGACGTGCTCAATACTCATTTTAATTAGGACTTATTAAAGAGTATTAAGATCGACAAACAAGCACATACACCACCCGATAATAAATTGATGCTGTGGTCCATGGTCATCTATATTTTTTGAAGCGAAAACTTCTTTAGTATCGTTGTGATTTGAAAGTCTATGAAATGAAAAAGAGACAGTAAAAAGAGACCGACACATACATTCATAAGATTTAACGTGATAAAAAGTTAAAAATAAACTGGCATCAATTTTAATAATTATAACAAACAATATACCTACAACATCAATTTTACCAACCATTTTTAATGAAACTATTTCACAGGCTTTCTATTAAAATATCTATAACAACAGAGTATATCGAAGTCCTACGCAGTATTTATTATATACCTGTACGAGTTACGAACAGTACATTAGCATTTTATTTTGTAATAGAATATAGAAAAAAAAGCATACGCTTGAACTAGTTTTAATAAATATTACCCGAATGCAGTAACGCCCAAAAAAGAAAGAAAGTACCAATTTTGATTGGTATGACTATTTGCATGTCCGCGCGTAACCCCTTCACAAATAATATCACATTTGATTTAGCATAATTGTGTTGGTAATACTGGTAACGGATAAAGAACTATGGCCCGTATTTTGTATCTTTTCGTGTATGGTAGCGCAATGTCGAGTGAACCCCCACTGATGAAACTCGCAGTCAATCAATGGGTGCGGGTGGCTCAGTGCCGTACTTCACGGTGATCTATGAAGGAAGCCTATGTTATGCATTGGACTTGAGATGGGCTGTGTTGGCGCCATCTATCATTTTATTATGTAAAAGACGTTTGCAAGTGAAGTTGAAGACAACTGCGGTGTGTGACGTCATCGGCTGCATCGGTGGGGGCAAGCAAAAACTTCGCGCTAGACTCTTATTTGTTTTTGCATCGTCACTTTTTCGAACCGATTTTGTTAACTGACACTACCGAACTGTACCCTCTTTAATTCGATAATAAACGAAGATTTTTTCACATAAATTAATAAATGGCTTCATTGGAAAGACCTGATCCTGACCTAAAAGCGACATACGAAAGTCTGATAATATCTTGATTGTTATCACATGAACAGCATTGATACGTTTCGAAACACTTTTTTTGTTGAAAACTTGACGAGTCTGCAGATAATATTGAAATAATTAGCTTTTATGAAGCTCAGACGTTTATTTGCATGCTATTAAAAAAAAAACGAGTGTGCTTATGACCACACGACTGAAGGTGGTAGCTACCCTGACCAAAACCTGGCAAAAGTGCGTTTTTCAGAGACTATTATCTCATTAGTTACGAGAAATAAGCTACATCTAAAAGCACATTATTAATGTTCGATATCCTATCATCACATTCCACTTTCTAATTTGTTTTTATGTGTTATGAATACATTTAAAATCTACTTTTAAAAAATGACTAAAATTATTGATTACATGCATGATTGTTGCTAAAAAAAATGCTCTAATCATTTGAGAATTACGCTAATGGATAGATAATTTAAAAATCTATATTCTACACGTTTCATTTAATTTCTTAAGTTCGCTTATCTCTTTTAATTGAAATAATTCCAAATATTCGGGCGTATTTTTCCGTGATATATTGTAGCGAGAGCGCGTGGATTGTATGGGACCGAACGCTCAAGGTCTCTCGCTAGGGGAACCGTCTGAAGTAAAACTTATTTAGCTCCATGTGTCCTCGTATATGTGTGTGTTTATATATGCGTATATGTATAATATATACATGTATATACATATATTAATTTTCTACAAATATTTAAATTTATTATCGGCTTCCTTCCACATTTTGTTATTAATAAAATTGTAAATGAATTTACAATTTTGTAAATGAATTTACAATTTTATTACACTTTAAACGTTGTATTGAACAAAATATTAATTCACAAAATTGTTCAAAACTAAATAATTTACGAAAAATAACTGGCTATAAAAGAGAGAAAGAAAATGTGCCTGAAATGTGTGTGTGCAAATGTGATTCCAAACATCCATCCATCCAGTCTATAAAAGTCAACAGGTGTACATAGGCCTCCCCTTAGTTTGCCTCATACATCCCCTATGTTGCCATAGTTGCCACGATTGGCAACCGCAGTTTTTTATTATTTTTCGTTGTCTTCCGGAAGATACTGCTGCCTACCTCTTGTTTCAATTTCCCTCTGCCGCCTCTTACAGTGAAATATTATTAACTTCGCGTGTATCTATCTATCTATGTAACGGAATCTGTTGGTGTGGTAATTTTCACCAATTTGTATCGAAACGTATCAAAGACCGATGAGAACACAATAATTTAATTTTTATCCTAGTATCTTTATTGAGATCACCAGGATAAAATAAAATAATTACACCCTTTTATATTAGCTTGAACTGTATGTATACCAATGTAGTGGAATTTTGTAATTCAATTCTATCCCACTTCTAGAAGTATGATTGATTTGAAATTTCGCAGACGTACTAAGGATCGGTGAAAATACAATAATTCCATAATTATGACCTAGTGTTTTCACTAGGATCATCACAGATCGTGATCAAAGCTAATATTATTTTTAGTATTCCATCTTAGTACTCATTGATGACAACGCGAATGCATGTTAATTCTTAATCGAGGATAGGTTATACTGTTTATATTGCTTATTCATTTACTTTCAAATAGACTTTGTTTAATTTGTTAAACTTATTTGTATAGAAAATGTATTCAAAATTCGAGACTGTGTAAATCAATATTTCAAAATAATACCAATCAAGTTTACGCATGCATTAGATAACATGTTTATTTTGTCTGCACGAACGATGCATTAATATATTACACCGGGAGATGTAGGTACTGTTAGTGCTAATCAAAAGCTGACGGTTTAGAGTAATTCGAGCAGCGACGGTGAATTCGAAAATTAATACGATCAATTATGAGGGGCCACGACTGACGAGCCATCTGAAATCTCTCATTCAAATGCGAGCGACGACCACCGTACCGGGCCGGAATTAATAATGCCGGACGCTTCTGTGTGATATTTGAACTGGCTTGCGCACTCTAGCTGGACCGCTTACTCCAGGTGTTCTTAAACTTTGAATTAGAGCCATGTTGCAGCTATATTATGGTTGTAGCACTAATGAGTCGACTCTAACGGAAAAGGATCAAGCTCTCACAGATTACCAGCGCAAAATAGCAGCTTAATGCTGCTGTATTTCGTATGGAGAGTGTAGAAAACCGAAGACCCCTTTTACTGCATTCCATTTTAGCCCACAGGGCAGTTAGATGTTTGTGGGCCACAGAATCCATTTGCCATCAGATGGACTGTGTGCTCGTTTTTTTTATAGAATAAGTGTGGCTAACGAGCACACAGTACACCTGATGGTAAGTGGATGCTGTGGCCCATATACATTTACACGTATCCTCGATTAGGAATTAAAATGCAGATGTGTTGCCAGACACAAACGAGGCATTCCATCTTAGTACTCAAACTATGATGGAATGCCTCGTTTCCAGTAAAAAGGGCTCTCGGTTCTCTACACTCACCATACGAAACACAGCAGCATTGAGCTGCTATTCTGAGCTGTTATTCTGTAAGAGCGTGGTGTTACCCCGATCGAGCCGACCCATACACACTACAACCACTATATAGTTGCAGCATAACTGTACCTTGTAAAATACCTCGTTTGTCACCCTTGTTTAATAAAAGAATTTCGGCACTTACAGGTTCAATATTTTATCTCGGCGCCCTAGCTAGTCTAAACCTACAATGCGAAACTTAGTTTTATATTTATATTGATACACAAGAATACAATAATTATTTAAGGTAAATAGGATTTAAAATGCAGTGGCACTTTATTCAATGTGACGTGTGAGCTTGGTGATTTCCACACATTTTTTCAAAGGGTGAGTAAGGCCACATTGATCTTTGAGCGATATTTGCTCTTTATAAAATCTACTGCTGAAAATCCGATTTAATTGAACCAGCGAACGTTTAGTTTCCGGAGAATGGTAAACATACTCTGTACTTGCTAAGGCGCACCAGGGCGCCGCGGCGCATACTTTAAGAATCCCTGGGCTAATGACGAGCCACAGCCTACGGTCTATGAGCCCCGGCTCAACGCATAGGACGGCACTATCAATTCTAATGTAATAAGCGATTGTTTTCAAGAAATCTACAAAACGTTTGACCGGAAGACTAGTGTGTTTGGACCGATGTCCCCGTCAAAATTAATACGTGTGTAATGATGGTTCAGAGGATATTGAGTTCTTGCCACTCCTGGTCTTCAACATCAGGTTGTTGAAGATACTCCCGCCAAAATAATGGTGATATTGAAATAATGGTAGATGGTAAAAGCAATGGTGTCCACTGATTTCTATTTCATCATTATGAGTCTGTCCAGTCCCTGTCAAGTGCATTACTGAGTTTATAAATAATATACATTCCGAAAGTTTGCCGTACCTCATCATTATTGCATCCTTTCACAAGTCCACTGCTGAACATACGTCTCCCCAAAGAATACCGTAAAGCACAGCTCTGAGCCAACAGCATCTATTGTCTAATATCAGCCATACCATAATTTTCAATCATTCATTACGGTCTATCAAAAACTACTTCTAAATAGACGAGAGGTTTCTCCCGTAGATTTCTTCAGAGGGGTGTATAACAACATAGCTGATACCAAAACATAACCCCCCTAACTTTTTACTGCATTCGGTGAGAGTAGTTTTGGTATATTAAAGTTCATAATTTATATTATAAGTATTACAGTATACGTTGCAAGTTTCTTTGTCAATTTCAACCGTGCTAAAAAGCAAGCCAGTCGTTAAAAACTTGGTAATAAGTCAGAAACATTCGAATTTAATGGTCTACGGAACTTTCAGTTCATACATCAAATTATAAAATGTAAGAGAAATAAATTGCACATATTTTACTTACATCATTCAGTTTAAATATAACCGCACCTTTGATGCATAATTGAATCGAATCGTAGTTCTGAATACAGCGCAGGTGCGGGAAATTTTAAGGTAAACACAGTTTTATGTTTTATCCCAGTTAAAAGGAAGTATGTGAAGTGATTATATAGGGATTGTAAGTAACGGATAATGATACAATTGACAATGACTTAATGGATTATATACTACTACTAATTGATACACAATTTATTGCAGAACCAATGTAGATGTAAAATATCAAGGATTTTTTTGAAGGGACTTTCGTAAAGTTTGTTCTTAGTGAGCGTCTACATATTAAACACGTCGTCAATCCGGTGTTCAGTTCTAGAGATTTTTACATTTAAATTCCACGGAATATAACAACACTCAATAAGAGAATCTACTACCTTACTTTATCTCGTGAGTTACGCAAGAAGTGACAAAGGGAAATCCCACACGAGAAGAGCGGCATCTTCCCGATAACAAAATAAGATAAGAAAAACTTCGGCACGTAGTACAATTTTTTTGTGACTTCAACTTCAAAGCCGACTGCTAAGGGTGGCAACTATGACAAATATCGTCCCTATTAATCCATCTATTGGGGAGGTCTTTTTGCAGCGGTGAAATTTTGATGCGATGTAATGGAACACAGGAATATTCTATACAATATATTTTTATCACACAAATAAGCACCTCACATATATCCTTTTCCTAGCTGGAATAAAGCAACAAAAATCCATTTTTTTTAAATTGTCCACTACTTTACTTTTAATGCATACTTAATCCAAACCACAGTCTCGATTACAGCAAAACGGGTAACAAATTACCAGACGCAGTTATCCAGAAACCCTTTAATAATATATCTCAAGCGCATAGCATTGTATTCGTGAAACGCATTAATTCGCAATGAGGCAGGTCCGTTTTAGCCGGCTAACAGCATGTGCCTCTTCCCACATGCACACACACATGTTGGACAGATATCTATCTATCTGCGGCTAAGGAGGTTTTCACGTAAGAATACTTACTAAAGCAATCAATAACTTCAATATTCGCTGTAGTGAAGTAACGATCAAATAATAATGTCCCATCTAGTGTTTATTTCTGTGACTTTCATCTTTATCAATAAGTATGTATAAAACTCGCGCTCTACGTAAATAAAGTTGATTTAAAACAGTTTCTAACTACTTAAGATTTATTTCAAATTAAAAGCAAATGAGATAAAATAAAAATAAGAAATATTAAACCAGATAAATTTACCAAATGTACGTAATAAAATATTAAACAGAATAAAAAATAAATATTAATGAATACCTGAAAAAAGAAATTGGCAGACAATTCGGTTTCCGGACGGAAGTTGTAACTACGCTGTCACGTCCCGCCACAGCGCTGCACTGCACGCTAACACCGCTGCTACGCCGCTGCACCGCTACACTGCTCCCCGGCTACGCCGCTGCACCGCTACACTGCTCCCCTGCTACGCTTCTCCACAGCTACGCTGCTCCACCGCTACGCTTCTCCACCGCTACTCTGCTCCACCGCTACGCTCCTCTACAGCTACGCTGCTCCTTTGCTACGTTGCTATGCCGCACCTCTACGTCAATGCCTCTTTGTTTCGTCTAGGGCCAGTGGCACCCAATCACGCTCGACCCTGATCGCAAATAAAAACAAAATTTTATTGGTTTTATAAAAGTATGGTTTGATTAAGCCCTTAAGTAATCAAAAGAACAATACTTTTTCCCACGCTGGGAAGGCTATATAAATTAAGAATACAACACGAATTAATTTTTTTTTCAACAGAAGTTCATCGCTAGAAAACAAACATTAAATTAATATATCTGTTTAACGACATGGAATACATTAATTCTGTTTACCGTTTTATTTGTTTGAAGTAAATGCATAAAGCAAAATAATTTTAATTTTAAAGTGTTTGAAATTTACATCCATGAAGAGCCGACTTTTTAAACCCTCAGATAAAATGAATAAAAAATAAAATCAATATCACAGACAAAGTATATAAATTACAGTTACAGTTTTTTAAATAGTTCGATTGTTTCACTTTTATATTCAGTCATATAATTTGTTTTGATGAACAAATTGGTGGTACCTATCGGAGACAGAACCCAGCCTTGGTTTGGTCGCTCCTGCTAAATTGCATTACGTCATAAGCAAGAGTGCTACCAGGCCTGGCCTCGCGCATCTACGTTTAAGGGTTGCAAAAAACAGCTCTCTTAAAACGAAATATAATTCTGATTCCAGGTCCTTCAAAAGTGTCATTGTCAAGGCAAAACAAGAGCATATCGGCAGAATTGGCGAGAAATTAGTTCTTCTTTAGGAACTTCTGCCAGCCATCTCTCCCATCTATGCACAGGGAGGACGGCTCACTGGCCCATGCCGCCAAGGACAAAGCCGATCTGCTGGGCTCTCTCTTTTTCTCATTTCATTCATCTCTTTTCTCTTTTTCAACTCGACTCTTGATGACGGGGGGAACACACCGCCGACCATTCCGCAATGTAAGTGCTCCATGTAGGATGTGCCGTTACCCAACGCTCGGTGCGCAGAGCACTCGTCTCTTCGGACATCAACAAGTCGAGTTAGGCTGATGGCATCCCTCCTGTTGTATTGAAGACGTATGCTCCGTAGTTGTCACCGGTTTTGTCGCGTCTTTTCCGGTACTCCCAGGCGTAGTCCCGATATCATGGAAGACAGCCCTCGTGCACCCGATCTCTGATAAAGGTAACCTCTCTGATCCGTCCAACTATAGGCCTATCGCCAATAACTCCTTGTTCTCTAAATTAATGGAATCCATCATTAACAGCCAGCTCATGCGATACCTTGAGGATCACTAGCTGATTAATGACCACCAGTACGGTTTCAGTCGCGGTCGCTCGGCTGGTGATCTTCTGGGTTACTTAACTCATAAATGGGCAGAGACAGTAGAGTTCAAGGGGGAGGCGTAGGCCGTTAGTTTGGACATAGCGAAGGCCTACGATCGGATTTGGCACAAAGCGCTACTTACGAAGCTTCCTTCCTATGGGCTTCCTGAGAAATTATGCAATTGGATCACCAGTTTTCTTGCAGATCGGAGCATCAAGGTCGTAAAAGACGGTGCACGCTCCAATTACAAGCCCATTAATGCTGGTGTTCCATAAGGCTGCGTGCTATCACTAACGCTGTTACTTCTGCAAATCAATGACATGTTGCAAGCCTGTAACCATCATTGCTATGCAACTGACTGCGCTGGTGATGCTTTATACACTGGCCGTGCCAATATTTCTAGAGAAAACATCGTCGACTACCGGACTAAATCTATTCCAGTTTAAATCCCCAGAAGACACAAGTCTGCGCGTACTGCTAAAAAAACCTTTCTTCGTATCTCCTTAGTTTCAAGGCGCAGGTTTGGCCGCACATGGAATACTGTTCCCATTTCTGGGCTCCCCAGTGCCAGCTCCTTCCATTTGATCGCATCCAGCACAGCAAAGCAGTTTGAATCGTCGGCGACCGAGCTCCTTCCGATCGGCTTGACTCATTGGCACTGCGAAGACATGTTGCATCTCTTTGCGTATTTTATCGCATCTACCACGTGGAGTGCTCTGAGAAATTGTTCGAACTAATTCCAGCCGCATAATTTCATCATCACAGATCGCGATACCATCCATACCATCTGGATGACTGGCTGTCCACCACTGTGCGATTTAAAAAAAGTTTTCTTCCTCGCACAACTCCCTTGTGGAATCAACTACCACCAGATATTTTTCCTTCAATACAACAAAGGGACCTTCAAGAAAAGAGCCTATTTCCTGTTAAAAGGCTGGCAACGCATCTGCAATTCCCCTGGTGTTGCAGTTGTTCATGGACGGCGGTAATCACTTACCATCAGGTGATTCATATGCTCGTTTGCCCCTCTCCTATAAAAAAAATGGAAAAATTAGCCCTAAACGCAATAGTATACCATCGCGATGGGGCCGATGCAAATGCAAAGGTAAAACCTTTTGGTAGCATCATAAACGGAGCGAAGTAAAAGTCTAAAGTCATAACTATCTTTATTTCAACAAAAGATGTAATCAAATGGTGACAATGCGCAGATGTAAATTAGCGGATTGATTAGATCATCATCATCATCATTACAGCCCTTTACAAGTCCACTGCTAAACATAGGCCTCCCTCAAGGTGGCATACCTTACGGCATACAAAGCACGGTCCTGAGCCACCTGCATCCATCGTCTTCCTGCATGTCTTACCAGGTCGTCACTCCATCTAGTGGGAGGTCGCCCTACACTTCGTCTACCGGTACGAGGCTGCCACTCGAGAACATTTTTTCCCCAACGGTTGTCGGTTCCTCGAGCTATATGGCCGGCCCATTGCCACTTCAGCTTACTAACCCGTTGGGCTATGTCGGTCACTCTGGTTCTACTGCGGATATCCTCATTTCTAAGTTTATCACGCAGAGAAACTCCGAGCATAGCCCTTTCCATAGCTCCCTGAGCGACTTTGAGCGTCCTCATATGGCCAGCAGTGAAGGACCACGTCTCAGTTCCATATGTGATCACTGGCAACACGAACTGGTTGTACAACTTAGTTTTCAGGTTTTGAGGTATACCTGACGAGAAGATGCGTTGTAATTTCTCGAACGCTGCCCAGCCGAGTTGAATCCGTCGATTGACCTCTCGGTCGAAGTTGGACTTACCTAGCCGGACTATTTGTCCCGGTAAACATACTCGTCAACAACTTCGAGCTTAGTGCTCCCAACAACTACCGGCATAGGTGAGACATGGACATTAAACATGATCTTTGTTTTGTCCATGTTCATCTTAAGACCTATCCGTTGGGGCCTCCCAATACATATAGTGCCTACTATTGAGGTCATTGAGCATAGTGCTTAAGTCCTCCAGCGATTCTGCCATAAGGACTATATCGTTGGCAAATCGAAGGTGAGTGATGTACTCGCCATTGATGTTAATACCGTATCCTTTCCAGTCCAGTAGCTTGAAAACGTCTTCCAATGCAGCGGTGAAGAGTTTCGGGGAAATAACGTCACCCTGTCTTACACCTCTCTGCAGTTGGATAGGTTTCGTACTCTGGTTCTGTACTCGGACAGCCACCGTAGCCCTACTGTACAAACACTTCAGCACTTCGATATACCGACAGTCAACTTGACACCGCTGAAGAGACTGTAGCACCGCCCAAATTTCGACGGAATCAAAGGCTTTCTCATAATCCACATACGCCAGGCAAAGTGGCAGATTGTACTCTTCGGACTTCTGTACAATTTGCCGAAGGATATGTATGTGGTCTATGGTACTAAAGTCTTTTCGGAAACCGGCTTGTTCGGGAGGCTGGAAGTCGTCGAGTCTGCGTGCGAGACGATTCGTAAAGACTCTCGAAAACAGCACGTAGACGCGGCTCAGAAGGTATATCGGTCTGTAGTTCTTCAAGAGGGCATTGTCACCTTTCTTGAAAAACAAGACCACCGCACTTCTCCTCCATGCCTCCGGAGTAGTATAACTATGGAGGACGGAATTAAAGAGTCTCTGAAGGACTTCAAGTACCGGTTTTCCACCCGCTTTCAGAAGCTCCGCTGTAATTCCGTCCTCGCCCGGGGACTTGCCGTTTTTAAGGTGCTGGAGAGCCATTATAATCTCGCTCAGACTGACGTCCGGGATATCATCGGAATAATGTCGGATAAGACCCGCTCTTGGATCGTTACTCACACTTGCGTGTGGCTCCAACGATGATGTGTACAGCTGCCCATAGAACCTCTCAATCTCACTCAGAATCTCAGGTGTCCCGGAAACGATGCTGCCACACTCAGTCTTCAGCCTTCACAGTTGACTCTTTCTGTCAGACAGATCTGGCAAAGACTTTGGAGCCCTGGTTCCGCTCAATCGCTTCTTCAATACGAGCAGTATTAAATTTGCGTAAGTCTCGCCGCATGCATTTTGAGATCTGTCTGTTCAGTTGCCTGTATGCTGTCAAATCTGTTGACGATTGCAGCCTCATCTCCCGTCTAACAGCCATGAGATTAAGAGTGTGATCGGAGAGCTTTTATGTTCTTCTGCAGCCGGTCTTGCAGAACTTAGCTCCGACCGCATGGACAGTTTCCACGAGCTTGTCATTCATATCGTCCACTGCATTGCAATCTTCTAGGCACTGAAAGCGGTTACGCAACTTAAGCTGAAAGGTTTCGGGATTCAGGATTAGAGCACGAGGGGGACGGAGCGTTGACTTCATTAGACGAGACCTCTCCAACTTAACGTTTAGGTTCAGTGTGCCTCTAACCATTCGGTGATCGCTGCCAGTTTTCACCCTTGCGATCACTGAGACATCACTGAACAGTTGGCGTCTGGTCGTCACAATGAAGTCAATCTCATATTTTGTCGAACCGTCGGGGCTCGATCAGGTCCACTTCCTGTGGGGCCGCTTCTGGAAGAAAGAGTTCATCATAAAGAGTCCCTATTTCTCCATAAAGTCGGCCGGCTGCTGGCCCCTACGGTTCCGTTGCCCTACTCCAAATTCCCCTACCTTCAGCTCACCGCTTTCTCTTGTGCCTAGTTTTGCGTTGAAGTCTCCCATCAACACCGTGTAGTGGGTTGTGGAGGAATGCATGGCTCTGGAAATATCCTCATACATTTCCTCCACCTCCTCATCGGGATGTGCCGAGGTTGGTGCGTAAACCTGTATGAACTTCAGCTAATAACGTTTGTTGATTCTGAGTATCAGGTACGCGACCCTCGTCGACACACTCCCAATCTTTACAACGTTGTTGACGAGAGACTTGTGGACGATAAATCCGACACCTCCATGGGACAGATGGTCACCCTCCCGGTGATAGAACAAGTTGCCGGACTCGAGGATTACCGTGTCCTCCCTCTCTCTTCGGACCTCGGATAACCCAATAATATGCCAGCGCAACTTGTCTTCCTCTTCTTTCAGCTCCAGTATCTTCTCGTCAGTCCTCAGGGTGCGTGCGTTATATGTTGCCAGGTCGAGTCGTTGTAGGTGGCAACCGAACCTCCACCGGAGATTCTTAGCACCCCCCGTCCCACCGTTACCATGGTCGCCACCGTAGCCAGGAATAGCGGGGCCGCCAGAGACTGGGGGCCGTTTGTTTGCGTCGTTACTCATGGGGGGATATTTGCCATAGTTGCCACGCTTGGCGAGCGGGTTGGCAACCCCAGTTTTTTTATTATATCATTGCTGTTAGCAGGAAGATGCTGCTGCCCATCTCCTGCCTGTCTCCCTCTGTCGCCTCTTACGACACCCACGGGAAGATATGGGGTAGTGGATATTCTCAACCGCCACTGCACGGCGGATTGATTAGATAGTAAAAGAAAAAAAAAACAAATTCGGATTTTTATAGTTTACAAACCTTGTCTGCGTTGAGCTACAAATATTGGCGAAAAAAATTATAGATATAATATATATTATAATTATATTATTTATAGTTATAAATTATATATGAGATATATTTCAAGGAACCGTTTCCTTGCGCCGTGGGAGCTCCGTTCCAATAAGGTATATGATATTGTTTTAAGCATCATTAATTATTACAATAAAGTGATAATTAATAAGCTTCTTTAATTATCGAAAGTGAAGTTAATATTCGATAATACACGATAGACGAAAAGAAGAACAAAAGAAAAAAAGTCGTTATATCGTGTAGTGCACGTCTTGCTTTCGTCGCGTGTAAATGAACACAAAGATCGCATATACGCAGGCCAGTTAGTAACCGGGCTTAAATTGACTAGGCGGAAGTTGGCCATCCTAATTATTGGCCGGCTAATCGAATTCTCTTGTCCAGAGCACGAAGATGCACAGAAGCGTCCTTAGACCTGCAGCCGTCAGTCAAACCTAAGCTAAATGTATTTACATGCTGCATCTGATTAAAAATAGCTTTATTGAGACAGCACGGTTATTGAATGTATTTTGAAACAGAAATAATTTTTTTATTCAATATTGATTATAAATAATACTTATTGAAAGTCACTCTTGTGTTTAATTACCACCGGTTCGGAAAAGAACCTCTGTCCTGGGGAGAGCCAGCAACTAAGCCAGCGGGACATTTTTTTAAATAACACCTTACGATCATGTTTGTTACACAATTAACAACACAAAACAAATTAGTAATAGCTAGGTAGCGATCACCTCATTCCCAGGGTTTAGTATCATCTATATTTTTTTTATAGGATAGGGTGACAAACGAGCACACGGTCCACCTGATGGTAAGTGGTTGCTGTGGCCCATAGACATCTACAATTATCCTCGATTACGAATCAAAATGTAGATGCTTTGTCACCCATGGGGACTAAGATGCAACGCATCGTTTCCAGTAAAAAGGGTCTCCGGAACTCTACACTCACCATACGAAACACAGCAGCATTAAGCTGTTTCACGCTGGTATTCTGTGAGAGCGTGGTCCTTCCCCGGTCGAGCCGACCCATTCGTGCTACAACTATACTTCTAATATAACTGCAGCATGGCTCTACCACGTATAAAATTTATCTTATATAATAATTTTTTAATATTATTAATTTTAGATTATGATGTCACAAGTTTCACAAATTATTAAAAAATACTATGGTGTTATTAATACAAGACGCAAATTACGTTATTATATTCAATAAAATGTATCAAATTTCATATTATCTTATATATTATTGGTAACCATTATTTTTCTCGCCCTTCCTCCTCATTTCAGCTTCCATAAAAACAGAAATTTATTTCTGATACAAAATATGTGCAAACAAAAATGTTACGACGATCTTAAGGCATTAAAAATTATATGCAATTAAAGTAAAATAAAATGCGCGATGAGTTTTAATACGAAATCACGTCAGACTCTGGACGAAGTTTTGCACTTTAAATATTTAATTTATTAATACTCGACCTCGATCACAGCACCACGTATACGACCAAGATATAATGATTTTAAACCAATATCGCCATCATCATCGTATCATAGCGTAGCTATGACTTAAAAGGCATCGTCTCAATAAAACAAATTAAGTCAATAAGACTTCGTTCGGTTAAGATGTTCACAAATTATATTATTAATAACAGACGCACCAACAATGAGGTATATAATATACTAGCAAAACCGGCCAGACATTATAGTCGGTTTATACCAGTTTTCATGACGATCGGTTGAACGATATAGAAGTTCGTGTACTACAGCGCCATCTAGTGATGTGTTACAATAAAATGGATGGCATAAAACATCGACGGAAGTAATTATGTGCTACCCTTATATATATATACATAACGGTTTCGAAGTCTGTTAATATAGTATTAAGTTAGATTACGTCCTCTCAATGTAATTTTATAAGTTTTTATGTTTCTATGTAAAGTATGTTTGGATTCAATAAATATTATTTATTATTTATTTTATTCTCATTCAGTTATACCAACATCTATTTTTACCTAAATACATAGGATTAAGGTACAGAGGTAAAAAGTATATAGGTACGTAAACACATTAATATTTACATATTTCGGAAAATAACCAAAATACTCTTAATAAGTAGGAACAGACGGCCTAGTCTATTAGTGAAAATATGTAGTTAGTGAAAAGCTGAGAACAGTGGTAACAGGCGTAGTGTTAGGCGACCGCCCACTAGATGGCACGACGACTGAATGTAAGGAAATCGATGAATAAACCTGACTCAGGACCTCAATGTTTTGTAATATATTATTTAGACGTGGTATTTAGGGTGCAGATGTATTAAGGTCGTAGCACGAATGAGTCGGCTCGACCGGGGAGGAACCCCACTCTCACAGAATACCAGCGCAAAATAGCAGCTTGATGTTGCTGTGTTTCGTATGGTGAGTGTAGAGAATGGGAGACCCGTTTTACTGGAAACGGGGGATTCCGTCTTAGTCCTCAGGGGTGTCAACGCAACAGCATTAGGATTTTAATCGAGAATATAATGTAGATGTATATGGGCCACAACATTCACTTACCATCAGGTGAAGTGTTTGTTTATCAACCTAATGCTATAGAAAATATATTTAGTTGAATAGAGTCTCATCAGAACGATCTAAGAAACCTTTTAGACCATTTACGCAACATATACTAATCGATTAATGGCCGGTGGATAATATCCGCTATATCTAAACCCCACAGTGGCCTACTTACAGGAGCGGAGGGGACAACGAGAGCTCCGTGACGGTAGTGCGGCTCACCCACCCGCAATCATTGCGTTTGCGGTAACTACGGGGGAAACACGACCGTTCGCGAACTTTCCATACGGCAATAGGCAATTAGGTGCGCTTATATTAATTTTAAAATATCTATCATGAATGAAAAACGCATTTGCTGCAAACCGGCATATGTTAACATAGACTGGAATAAAAACGAGTACCTATTTTAATACTGCAATATTATTATTTAACGAGGGGTTTACCGCTATATAGCGGCGCTTGCGTTAGTAAAACTACTAGTTGATTACTCTGTTACATTTCATATATAATATAATACATATTATTAATTTAGAAAAGCAACAGACAAAAAAAACTTCTTTAGGCTAATTAACGAACACCGTGGTTGGTGTAAGAACATCGTACCATACCATAACATCCCGTGGGTGTCGTCGGAGGCAATAGAGGGAAACAAATTATAAATTGGGAAAATAAAAAAAGCTGTGGTTGACAACTCACTTGCCTCGTTTGCGAATCAAAATGAAGATGCGTTGTCAGCCTTGAGGACTAAGATGGAACGCCACGTTTCTGGTAAAAAGGGTCTCCAGCTCTCTACATTTACCATACGAAATATATCAGTATTAAGCTGCTATTTGACGTTGGTATTCAGTGAGAGCGTGGTCCTTCCCCGGTCGAGCCGCCGCATTCGTGCTACAACTCTACCACGTAAAAAAAAGGTAGATTTTTAACAAAAAATAAATAACAATATTTTATTAAGACCATCGTTTATTACTTGCATCATCACGATTGCAATAATAATTCTAAAACCTACTAAATCCGATAGGAAGGGCGCGAGGATTCACATACGGTAAATATGACAAAATCGACAAAGAATACAAGAATGTTACGTGCAGTTTAAAACAAAACGATCTCTAATGAGCGCCACATTGTATAAAGTCTCAGAAAAATAAGTTAGATAATTTAAATAGTCGCAAAAAAACGGGATTCACTTGCAATGCCTTGCCGCAACAGCGCGTATTATCCCTACTACGATCCTTATCAAAAACTGTTATAAAAAAACGTCGATTACCAAATTTTGTCTCGTTGAAAATGATTACTATTATACATGTAATTTGAATTTGGTGTATATAATAGTGTCTAAAATTGGTCGATTTTTCATATTGAGTTTAATTAGATTTTTAGTACTTCAAAATATACAATGAAAACGATAAATTGCTTAGATATAGTAGTCAGTTTATACTAGATCTTTGATAAATTGACTATTAAAACTATAACGTCATTACAATAGATTCTCATATAATTTCTATAAAAATGATTGTTTTTACAAATTCTAAAATGTAGGTATTTCAATTGATTAGTTTCAGATAAATAATTGTTTCGTCATTTAAAATTTTAATTATTTTTCTTATCAGCTAGCTCAGTAAAACTTTAAAAATTATACATAATTTCGTGATAAGGAATTCTCCGATGAAGTATGACTGGCGGAGTTCTTTTACACCGTCATGTATTTACACCTGTGGCGGCGCTGTCGTCGCGCCGCAAGCGAAACACACCGAAGCTTAAATCGCGCTATCAACATTGCGAATCATAAACAGCATATATAGAACATCTCCGAACTATCACACGGAGTGTTGGCCGCTCCCCGGGCCTTGCCCTTGCCCTTGGACCTTGCCCGGCGGGAGATCTCGCCTTTTCCTTCCATGGCCACACACCCTTAATGGAGAACCATACAAACTTCTTAGCTGCAGGGTAGACTTGAGCATGAAAGACCACGGTCGAACTAAATACCAGCGTTAAAGTTAAAGTTACAGCCTATATACGTCCCACAGCTGGGCACAGGCCTCCTCTCATTTCTGAGAGGGTTTTAGGGCAAGGGAGTGTTCGCCGCGCTGCCCCAATACGTGTTGGCGAAATTTACATGTCTTCGAACGATTTTTTTTATTTCTTAGACATGCAGGTTTCCTCACAATGTTTTCCTTTACCGACGAACAAGTGGTAAATCAGCACTTAGAATTGCAATTAGTCATTTCATTGGTGCCGGTGGGGATCGAACCCGGGTTGCTCGCGTAATGTGACTTACAGCGAGCGCTAACCATCTGAGCTACCACGACTCGTAATACCATCGTATTATCTACATTATTTAAGTACCAGCGTATAAATACCAGCGTGAAAACGCTAAATATGTACTACGTACTAGAAATTGGTTGTTTGCATCACGCATTAAAGCCCACGGGCTTAAACTAACTTAGTCTAAGCCATACGGCATTCTTAGCCGAAAAGTCTAAGCCAAAAAAAGATATCCACGCGTCTCGCACTGCCGCATAAATTTTGTTCGCGGTTTCTGTCCTAGTACGTAGTGCATATTACTTAAAAGGCATAATGGTCTTTCCTATAAGTGGCGTCACAGTGTGTGCTCAATTGTCAAGGGTCAAAATCAGTAAAGAATTCAAGAACCTGGCTAAAAAAAATAAAGAAGTATTGCGAACTAGGATAATATTAGCACTTGTCTATTTATTTTCTTTATTTATTTAGTATGGTAACATTATATCACAAAATAGAATCGAAAAAATATATTTAATTTTATAGAATAAGGGTGACAAACGAGCAACCATCCCACCTGATCATAAATTGATACTGCAGCCCGTATAAATCTACATTTATCTTTGATTAGGAATCAAAATGACGATGCATCCTCACTTCTGTATACCAAAATGGAATGCTCGTATCCAGTAAAAAGGTTCTCCGGTTCCGTCGACTACTACCTACCATGCGAAACATTGCAGTAATAAACTTCTATTTTACACTAGTAATCTGTGAAAACGTGGTTCCTCTCCGGTCGAGCCGACCCACTCGTGATACAACCATGATATTGCTGCAGCGGAGCTCTACCACTTTTACACGTATCTAATTAACCAAACCATCCGATACGCAATAGTCTTCTTATGAATTACGACTCGTTTAGGTTAGCTACACATAAAATAATCGAAAAGATATATATTAAATGTTATTAAAAATAATAATTAAATTATACAAGCTCTAAGTGATACTCTTAATTTATATTATATAGAAGCTTCGATGTTAACAAAGAAAATAAAATGTCAGTTTCAATTCGACTTTCAGACGCAGATAATAAGACAATCATATTTAATTTATAAACGTTGCGATGAATAATATCTCATGTACCATCAATTAACCGCACTTGCGCGACCGACTACCTACAGACAGACGGCAGCCCACACACACTCTCTTCAGATCATATTTGACTCCTTATATTTATGCGGATAGTACACACTAAATGATATTAATTTTGCGTATCGAACTTGAATTTTTAATTCCCGCTGTTTCGAATTCTTTACAGTACCCACGGTCACGGAGGGAACCAAAGTGTTTTACGTCCCGGTGTCATAGTTAGTCCGGCTACCATCTCGTTAAAACCTCAAAATCTCAGTTGTTACCCGCGCTGTATCCTGATTTAATACTGCCCTAATTCTTTTGTACCCTCAAAAAATCAATTGCAAACACGATACAGTTTACATTGGCCGCTAGATGCGAACGGGCAGGACTTAGAAGAGATGTCTCAGGGGTAGGTATTGAAAATTCGTTGATGCTACCTGAGAGTTTTTTTTTAATGCTTAAACACTACGAACTCCACCCTTTTGTTTCGTATAATATTCTGAGAGGCCAAAGTGTTTGTGATAGAGTTGGCAACCCTATCAACATGGGCTATGTTTTTGTTATGAGCCAAACCGAAATTAGTGCGGCCGAATATGAAGAGCAGTAAAAACGCTCGCAAAAGAGCTTTACAAGTTGCTCACATTGCCCACAGTAAATAGTCGTTAGGTGAACGTATCCAAGCCAATGTTTGACGAAGCCTAATGGTTGCTGGACGTAACGATAATAAAGTAATACTTTATAGTATGTTTGTACGTTTGTGCGTCATAGGCGTGCCCGTCGTACGCTGTACAGTTCGCAAGGGGCAGAATGACTCTATATAAATAATAGAATGTTCAATCTAAACTGTATTGTAAATATAAATGTGTTTTTATCATCTTTAAGTATATCGATAGTTTTAATTTTCAAACACAAAACATCAAAATTGCAATCCCAGAGCTGAGTAAAGGTAGAGATATCATATGTCGGGACTTTTGGGCTCGTATCAGGATTGCGGTCGGATTTTGAACTGTCAGCGTCAGGCTTTTTCAATACAGTAGGTATTTTACGTGGGAGGTATGGAATCTGCGACGTGGATAGATCATGTGAGTACAAAAAACCAATTTTTTCCCACGGTAGTTAATTACGTTTTCTATGGAAATCGGGTTATTTGTCAGGACTTTTCAATTTTCCGTCTAGTAAGCCTCCTAAGGGACAGGCCTCCTTTCATTATTAAAAGTTTTTTTATAGGATAGGGTGACAAACGAGCGCACAGTCCACCTGATGGTAAGTAGTTGCCATGGCCCATAGACACCTACATCTATCCTCTATTACGAATCAAAATGCAGATGCGTTGTCACCCGTGAAGACTAAGATGGAATGCCTCATTTCCAGTAAAAAGGGTCTCTGGTTCTTTACACTCACCATACGAAACACCATCATTAAGCTACTATATATTTTACGCTGGTATTCTGAGAGAGCGTGGTCCTTCCCCGGTCCAGCCGACCCATTCGTGCTATTACTATACTACTAATATAACTGCAGCATAATGAAAGTTTATAACTTTCATTACATGGTAGAGCTATCTACCATGTAATGAAAGTTATAAACATATGAAGCAGTTAGCTCACTGTGCTGCTACTATACATGTTGACAGTCTTCACACAGGTGAAGGGAAACATAGCGAGTAATCTGATGTTTCACCGCCGAGCGGTTGGTGAATGATGAAAAAACGTCGTGGATGCCCACGAACGTTTTTTGCCACCAGGGCGTCCAAGTAAAGAGGTATAATAAGCGGCACCCACTTAGAAACAAGTGAAATATTAGACAAATTACATAGCGGGGAAGTTAATTTGTTAAGAAAATGTAGGGGCCAATGTTTAAATTTGTAATATTGGTTATATTTTATATGATAATTTCTTAAATTTACGCGAACACTGCACATTGAATAAAATTATATTTACGGATTTTATCGCTTTTAATTAACTACTATAACTTATTTTTAATTCCCGACGTTTCGGGTGTTTAAAAGCACTCATGGTCACGGGGGGACTGAAATATTTGACGTCCCATTGTCCGGCTATCTTTAGTTTTTTACTATTAATTTTTGGTCCGATCTACGCAGAACCAGCTTACAGTATCTTGAAATCTTGCAGTGGTGTACTTGGGTTTAGGTTTAATTTTATTAATTATAGGATCCCAAGCAGATGGCAGCACCCAGCCATCTTCTCTATTGAAATTAAGATGATTTTTAATTTCAATAGCCACGCGTATCGTCTTTGGTTTGGTTTATCAAATCAAGGGGGAGGGGGATATAGATGTGAAAGCGGTTTTCAACGATTGCAACCGATGACAACGGTTGTTTTCGTTTTCGACGGTTACAACCACTTTTGTTGGCTTAAAATAGATAAAAACATATTTTTTGTGCAATACGTTTTTTCTCTTTGGTAATGAGTAAACCAAAGAAAGCCCTACAATGTATAGGTAATAGTTCTCTTTTTTGACATACAAGTAGCACATTTTCAAGAACCGCAAATATAACTTTGTCATTTATACAAACACTATGAAAAACAAAATAATTTGTTGCTGGCGATAATGATAGTGGTATTTTGACTCGATGTAGAATTTATGCTTGCTACCGTCGACCAACAATAGTTGGTATTGTTGATCGTAGCTTGCTACTACGGAACTCTTCATAGGCTTGCAAGTCCGACTCGCACTGGGCCACTTTTTTCAACGTTTAGTTTTATTTTATTAATTATTTTTTCGTTTAAGCGGAGCTCTTTCTATTTTAGATTTATTAACTATATCTATAATAACCAACATGAGTAGGTAAAGTGTGTAAATACGATTCTTAAACTGTAAAAATAATAATTGGAGTTGATCATCTTAGGCAGGTCTTTACTTTAATTTATTTAGAAAATATTAATCTCACAAATAATTCATATAAAAATATAATTTTATGAAACAAAGTAGCACGCTCATTAGCAATGTAATGGTGAAAGAATTTTCAAAATCGAGTTTAGCTAAAAAAACATATTCGTTAATAGTAGCGCCCTCTATAATGAAATGCATCCTACGTTTCACAATCATAATAGAATTATAATGGTCAAAGAATTTTTTAAATCGGTCGAGTAGTTTTTAAGCACCATTGCAAAAAGCGATTTAGCCTGGCCACGCGCACACACAGTAAAAATACAACCATCTTTTATGCTTTACGCTATTACTATTTACACCTATAGGTGGGGACGATCTTGAACATGAAAGTCTGCAGTCTGTGAACATGTTAACTGACCGGGCTAACTATGACATTGGGACGTCAAACATCTCAGTCCCCCCCCCCTCATGGGTGCTGTAAAGCACCCGATACATCGGGAATAAAAAAAATAGTTATTTGAACGCGATAAAATCCGTATATATAGTTTTATTTAATATATTTTATATTAATCAAATTAGAAATGAATGAATCTAAGTGCAGGTATTCCTAAAAGTGGCATCATATACTTTCTCTTTTACCATAGTTAACCATAAACACAATAATAGCAACAATAATTTCGCTTGTCAGCACTTCTATTACATACATACGTAAATAATTCACAAAACATTCGCCAACAAAAATAAAATTTAAAGTATTTAATCAAAACTCCTTTTAAATTAGGTAGCACAGTTAGGCTTAGTAACCTAAACTGTTTAACTTATTCAGCATATAACTCGTATAAAACAATGTATTCATATTTTGCATCTAAAATTGTAACATTTCAAATGAACGCGGTATTTCTCAGCAACATATCCAAATGTTGTATTTTAGCCTGCCAATAACAGAAGTTGCCTCGGGCCAGAGTAAAGCCGGGGAAAAAGCAGCGAGCTGACTGACGTATAATTACCAACTGTACGTGGTAGAGCCATGCTGCAGTTATATTAGTAGTATAGTTGTAGCGCGAATGGGTCGGCTCGAACGCGGAAGGACCACGCTCTCACATCTCACAGAATATCAACGTAAATTAGAAGCGTAATGCTGCTGTGTTTCGTATAGTGAGTGTAGATAACCGGAGACCCTTTTTACTGGAAACAAGGCATTCCATCTTAGTCCTCACGGGTGACAACGCATCTGCATTATCATACGTAAGCGAGGATTGATGTAGTTATCTATGGGCCACAGCAACCACTTACCATCAGGTGGACCGTGTGCTCGTTTGCCACCCTATCCTATATTTAAAAAAACCGGCCAAGAGCGTGTCGGGCCACGCTCAATGTAGGGTTCCGTAGTTTCCCGTCCGTCACAATAATAGGCCTTCTACACGGTCGGGACCAACCACCGTCGTGACCTTGGTCGAGTTGATGTAAAAATGGACAGTGTAGACATCGGTTGTCTGACCAATATTTTGGTTGAGTCCGACGGCCTTGGTCGCGAGTGCATCCCTCACGGCACGTTGGGTCCGTGGTTGACGCCGACCGTGTGGAACGCTGTCGGCCGACGAGAGCGCCTCAGTGCGCGCTTAGCAGTCGTCGCAGGCAGATGTTTAACGGCACTATGGATACGAACGGAAGCAAAGAACGTGAGGTCCTGACCGAATTCTTGTCACTGTACTGTGATTTACCATGTCTTAAAGTACCATGTCATGTTTCTTTAAAGTAATGTGCTTTTTCAGCCGCAATTTTATCCATTTTTTTTCATCTTCATTCAAGCATAGAAACGTTAAAGCTAAACCTATTTTTTGTTGTATAGAAAAGCAAGGAGCCATTTCTAAAAGTAACTACCTTACGTCTTTACTCTTTAAATACTAGAGACAACTGACTAGTAGAGTCAACCACCCGACCGTGTAGAACGAATACAAAAATCAGTTGACCCGACCAAGGTCACGACGGGTGGTGGTTGGTCCCGACCGTGTAGAAGCGCTTTAAGTGTTCCCAGTTATGAGTTTAAAGGTGGGTATCCATTATGTTCGCGCTCCAGCAGCGCTCCGCGCTCCTGCAACTGCTCCCGGTAGTGGGTACGTGCGCGAACGTGGAGCGTGCAATTCCATCCAAGTTCAAAATGATTTTCCTAGAAAGTCCTTATAAAGTTCTACTTATCTGTTTTTTTTTCCATATTTTCTAAACTTATGGTTCAAAAGTTAGAGGGGGAGGGGGGGACACATTGTTTTTTACTTTTGGAGCGATTATTTCCGAAATTATTGACATTATCAAAAAATGATCTTAGTAAACCCCTATTCATTTTTAAATACCTTTCCAACAATATATCACACGTTAGGGTTGAAATAAAAAAAAAAAAAAACACTTTCCACTTTACATATAGGGGGGCTACCCTAATAAAACATTTTTTTCCAATTTTTATTTTACCACTTTGTCGGCGTGATTGATACACATATTGGTACCAAATTTCAGCTTTCTAGTGCTAACGGTCACAGAGATTAAGCGAGGACGGACGGACGGACAGACAGACATGGCGAAACTATAAGGGTTCCTAGTTGACTACAGAACCCTAAAAAACTAACAAATACAGCAAACAAAGAGAGTATATGTAAATACTACCTTTTAAGAGGCGAGACTTCCTCAGTAAAAGTAAATGTACCTACGCGAGTATATTTTAAGTCTATGGTGCCAATCTACATTTAATTTTTAGCAAACAGTGCTGACAATATAGATGAATTATAATAGTGCTGTAAATGTCTATCTGCAAGCTGAGATATTAATTAAAATCTGAGGCATTTACAAAACCAGAAATGCACTCCATTTACAATGTGAAGCAGAATGCACAACCTTTGATTTGATTTGCTTCGCGGCGCGGTGTGGCAATGAGTGAGACTGTTTGGAAATTGTAAAATACCGAATTCGAATACTCAGAAGGGATTGGAAAGTGCGGGCGATTCTCCATGGCGTCTAGCCTCCCCATTGGCTGTTTATAACTGGATATAATTTAAAATATTATCGGGTCGTAGGCTTCTTACCTTATTGTAATTTATTTTCACGGGGAAAGTTATTCAATTTGCTCTCGTCTCGTGATACATTTATATATCGGGGGACGTGATCTTCATGCGTAGATACGCACACATACGTATTATATATACATATACACGTCAATCAATGCTCTCGTCTCGATGATACAGATTTAGGTCCATTGTCATTCACTTAGTTTCATTCATCTAGCGCCACACACTGTATTGATGATTTATTTTACAGATTTCGTTACGGGAGAAATTAATTTCTTAGAAACGTGTAGAGACTAATGCGTCTTTCTGAAATATTAGTTATTTATATGTATTAATTAGATTAACATTTGTACGCGGTAAAACCCCGCTGTAGCTATTTAATAGTTTTGTCATACTTATTTGTCACACTAAAATTCATAATTTATAATTCACAATTATTTACTTGCATATAATGTAGCAATTACAAGATTATTATTAAAACTTAAATGATTTATGAATTTGTTTAATAATATAATATAAAATGTCCAAATAATAAGGAAATAAATGTCAATACATTAATATGAAAAAAAATATATCACAATATCCTTTAAAGATGTCAAAATATAAATATTCATAATACTTAAATAAGCAACTAGTCAACTTGTTTTATTTACTCACAGCAAAAATCTCAAACTTAAACAGATATTTAAATAAATTTGTTTTAATTTTTATAATAAAAATACTCATTTAAGGTATAAAAAGAATTAAGTACCTAATAGCCTACCTTACCTTAATACCTAATAATTGTCATTGGAAAAGTTATAAACTCGCCGGGTGTAGAATTAAAGATTTTAATCGCCATAATGTATGAAATTATTTTAAAGAGTGTCAACATTTTGGAAGGTATATTCTGTTATTACATTTTTCTCTTTAAACTTCTATCTCTTAACAAATGATTTCTTGGAAAGTATTCAGGGAACTGTTTGACGAAATACATACATGCGTATGGTAGCACTAGTTGCATTTATTTAAAATAAGGCCTTGCGTGATGCCATAGAATGAATGTGTTCCACAGATTGTCCGAATGCATTTTCTCGTATCCTATCCTATATACGCGTTTTGTTTTCGAACAGTTACCCAAAATCAGAAATCCGTACTGCAATTACGATGAGACATAGCCATGATAGGTATTTAACGCTGCTTTGGCAAATGCTATCCCTCGAAGTCAGCCAAGCGCATGATACAAATCTGCATAATTTCTCACATATCGATCGAACTTGAATTTTTCAATTACATTATTATTGCCAATATTAATAATACCAACAAACTTATAACAACTAACTCCTTGCAGCACTTTTTCATTATACCTTATATTTAAATTAATTTGCTTACGTCTAATAGTGTGAATTTAGTGTGGTGTTAGTTTTATTTATATTTACAGTCTTATTTTGAAAATTTAACCAGTCAATTATATTTATATATTATCTTTTAGTGTACTATTAATGTCAAATTCAAAAAGCCTTTTATTGGATAATTAAAAGATGACCGTTGCATCATCAGCAAAAAGAATCCGACACCGTCATTAATGCATTCTGTAAAAAACTTAACGAATTCGAAGGTCGCTAATGTTTTGGATTTATTTTTTTAAACCATTTTCTGCGTTATTGATAATATTACATAATGAAAGTAGAGATGTTAAAAAACTAGGGACATCGTACAATATTTTAATTATGCTATTTATATATTTTACGAGAACTTAGAACGATTATTTGGAATAAATTATCTAGGCTCGACCGGGGTAGGGCCACGCTCTCAGTAAATACTAGCGTAAAAGTAGTAGCAACTTAATGCTGCTGTTTAGGATAGTGAGTGTAAAGATCCGGCGACCCTTTTCACTGAAAATGAAACCTTTCATTTAAGTGCTCATAGGTGTCAACGTATCCGTATTTTGATTCTTAACCGAGGAGAGATTTATGTAGGTGTTATAGACCACAGCATCTACTTACCATCACGTGACTGTGTACTCGTTTGTCTACCTTGTCTACTTTATTCTATAAAAAATAAAAAGTTATTCAAGTGTGCATATCAAATGGAAGAAAGATGCGATCACATATCTCGATTATAAGAGAATTTCATTATTTTTCTCGAGAGAATTTGATTAAGGAATTCAATATAAGACTCAATAGAAATCTAACTTAGGATCTTTGCAAGCCATATAAGCTATGGATTCTATAGATAAGTAGCGGATATAGCTTTAAAGTTCATTTTTATATCGATGAATGAAGGTTTCATTAAAATTTCGGAGGAAAAAGGTAATAACAAATTGTTTATTATTTTATAGGTGTTCTACTAACCATTTGAGCAGTTCGTACTGTTGATAACTGCCTTTTCTGAGTAGAGTTAGAATTTCATCATAATACAAAATGTCTGTCTGTCATAATTCAAAAATTCAGGAGAGCCGTGGTAGCTGTGATGGTTAATGCTCGCTGTAAATATAACAGAACGCGAGTAAACCGGAGTCGATCCCCGCCAGCACCAATGAAATTGTTAATTGCAATTTTAAGTGCTGATTTACCACGTGCTCGGCGGTGAAGGAAAACATCGTGAAGAAACCTGCATGTCTGAGGAATAAGAAAAAAATATTTCGAAGATATGTGACGTTCGCCAACACGCATTGGGGCAGCGCGTCGGACACTTCTGTGCCCTATAACCCTCTTAGAAATGGGCTTGTGCCCAGTAGTGGGACGTATATAGGCTGTAACTTTACTTTACTTTCCTTTGCAGAATTCAGTCTTTGCATAAAATCAAGACTACACAAACGTGTAATTTTTAAAATTACTTACTTACTAAGCCCAATGCAGTGTAAATATAGCCTATTGCTGTAATCTATAGAAAGTCTCATCAGCTTTTTAAAACCCTGCTATTCATTCATGAATTGCTGAGATTTTCTGAGTACTATACCGAATTTACGAAAGTAGAAATAAGTACCGAGATCGAACTCGCTACTCGTGAGCATACTTGTGACAGTCTTATGTCCAGCAGTGTAAATGGCTACAATGATTATGAGGTCGATTTACTCTTAAAATTTCAGTTCAACAACCCGATACAAGAAGTATTATGTGAATAAGAAAAATTACAATTTTAATTAAATTTAAAAGCAGAGTCCAAAGAATTACTTTTTACTTAGTCTCGCTTCCTAACCCTTTAGAATAAAGTATGTAATATCATAATCGTCAAGGCAATAACTAGAAGTTTTAACCCTAAATTTTTTACGTTGTAGAGCCATGCTGCAGTTATAATACAAGGCTCGACCGGGGAAATTCCACGACGGACCACGCTCTCACAGAATACCAGCGTAAAATAGTAGCTTAAATGCTGCTGTGCTTCGTGTGGTGAGTGTAGAAAACCGGATCCCCTTTTTACTGGAAATGAGGCATTCTCACCCGTGAAATGATAGGGATGTCATTTCACGGGTGACATCTGCATTTTGATTCGTAATCGAGTATAGATGTAGATGTCTATGGGCCACAGCAACCACTTACCATCAGGTGGACTGTGTGCTCGTTTGTCACCCAATCCTATAAAATAATAATAAAATAATATATTATATAAAATAATAATAAAAATACATATAAAATAATAATAAATAAATAATTTATACAGCCGCATTACTGAATTTAAAAAAATCCTGAAATTCAGTTCACAATTGACGAAGATATCGCGTTGTATGTACCTAAATGTGTTTGCATTTAGGTACATACAACGCGATACATATTAAAAAAAAATTATTCATTATAACAGCGTCATTGAGAGAATTTCAACATAGTTGACACGTTACGTTTAGTAGGCGAGTTGTCGATTGCGGTTTTTTTATTATTTTGAGTTTGTTATCTCCTGTTTCATTTTCCCTCCGTCGTTTTTTCCCACACCCACGAGACGATTTGGGGTGGTGGTGGTTCTCACACCGCCACTACACGGTAGTAAATATATATATCGATATATAGCAAATCGAAGACAGCAACAACAAATTACAAATATCGATAACATAAGCATGTCGATAACGTCATCACTATGACTTCATTAGAATGGTTCTAGCTACGTTCACGTGAAGTAGAAGTCATTTGCAGGTGCAAATTATAAAATGGAAGATAATTTTCGTTTCAATATTGGAATTAGAAGGTGGTTAACGGGCCTATGGCGACGGCAAGGGGCGGTCTGTGGGGTTTCCGCGCGGATATTACACAAGACGCCTTCGGAGACGGTTCTGACGTGCTACGCCTACACCTACTCGATAGAAATGTTATCGCTTTTGCAATTATATAGTTGAGGGCAAACTTCGGTACGCTTGACACTGTGACGTGAATTTTTAAATCTGAAAATACATTTGATTGTACGTCCCACTTAACTTCAGGTATCGCACTATGGAAACTGTTACTAAGATCTCATGTTTTTAGTTGGACGACGGCTTAGCCACCCCGTAACGCCATAAAAGCAAAAGTTGAGCTACAGCCTATATACGTCCTACAGCTGTTTACAAGCCCTCTTTAAATTCTAATTGAACTATAAAGCAATTAGTCCGCCTCAGTCCGCCCAGTCGTGTGAAAACTTAACAAGAAATCGAAATAGCACTTAAAATTACGATAAACAATTTCATTAGTACCAGCGGGGATCAAACCCGGACTGCTCGCGTACTGTTTAATTAAAGGCGAGCTCTTAGCCCGTTAGCTGCCCTTACCACGCAATTATAAAATAATCTTTCTTACAATAAGAGTGGCTCGTCTCCGATGGACTGTTTACTGGCTAACAAGAAAAAGGAGATTCGAGTTACATGGCTAATAACTAAGAAGAATGTCATGTTTAGCTATGTAGGTATAAGTGATGGCTGCACCCATCATATAAATACGTACGTTTAAACAAGGGGCAGTACGTATTCAGCTAATCATGATTTCACTTGACCCCGTTTGCATATTTAAGAAAGCTTAGTCATGAGGTTGGAGTTGAAATACTGATCAAAGAGAAGCCGTGGTAGCTCAGGCAAAGCGCTAACCAAAAATTTCACATTACTCGTGGTACCAGGCTCAGACACCACGAGTACCATCGTTAATTGCAAATTTAAGTACTGATTAACCACGTGCTCGGCGGTGTAGATATTTAGACACTAAGAAGTATGTTAGGCGTGACTCTGAATGACAGGGTAATAAATAAGTTGAAAAGAGAGCAATGAGGTCCAAATGAAGAGGTTGTGATCAGGATTAAGAAAGTAAAGCTTAGGTGGTTTGATCATGTAAAGAATGAATGAGAAAAAAAGCAGAATTGCAAGAAACCGGAACCGGACCGGACAGGCGGAAGGTAAGAGTGGAGAGGGATGGCGATTTATTAAAGATGAGTTAATTAAGATCACCCTTAACAGACGAACATGTGCGCGGTGGTATATAAATATAAATTTGAAGAAGGTGTCAAACGAAAAGGATCGTGCCAAACGAAAGTCCGTAGCCTCTGCCTACCCCCGTGAATGACAGGCGTGAGTGTTTACGTTATTCAGAGAGGATATCATTATATATTAAAAGATACAAATACGTATCTCGCATTTCTTCTTTCATCTTAAAAAACTAATCAGTCCAATGAAAATAATAAATCTCAATATAAACATAGAAGGGCAGCGCGCCATTTAAATGAAATCGCTATTTAGTCGTTTGAAGGCAAATGTCGTATTAAATATGCATGCTGGATGTTGGGATCGAAATTGGTGTTGTTGGTTTGAATTTATTGAAGATTCCAATTCAAAGTGAACCTTGTTGACAAAGGCTTTACGTATTTTTTCTTTATCGACTATATTGCTACTATTCTTTCACTTCAAAGACAAAAATATTTTATACAATTTAAGCGTATTTAAAGCTTTTATGAACGACAAGTCTACCACTGGCACGAAAACTGACACCTCTGCACAGAAGAACCAGTAAGAAACTCTGGGGGTAATTTTTTCCGTTTTAAAATGATAATTACACATTATATACATCAAAAACCCACTGCTGAGCAGTGGCCTCCTGTAATACAAGGACTATTTGCCATGGTTGCTGTGCGTGGTAGGAGAATTTGGCAGCTGCAGTTGTTTATCATTTGGAGTTGTTATCAGGAAGATGCTCCTGCTTATCTCCTATCCACTCCCTTTGACACCTCTTTCGTCGCCCACGGGTTAGTGAATTATCCCACACCGCCACAACACAGCTATATCTAAAAAAATTATTATCTAATAATTTTCTTAGATTGTTCTTTTGATTCTCAGCGTGCTCTAGATCAAGATAATTACTTGTAGTACATAGTCATAAAATTTACCTCCATTTTTTTTTGCGAAAAATTTCATAACGAAACGTCAACTTTTTTGCCCTCATTATGTTAAATACGACATGGAACATAAAGCAGCTTGCAGTTAATCAGGCTGGGCTGGGTCGGCGGACTAGTTGCGCGACCAGTCGCCGCTCGCCGGACTTCTCTAAGCAATAATTGCAAGGCAGAAATAATAAATTCGGCGCAACGCGGCCCGTATCCGCTCGCAATAAAAATGTAAAATGTCGCCGATAAGCGACAACGCTAAAGGGTCGCATGTGAAACGTGCTGGTATAGTTATGTATAAAATCGATATCGACATACTGCATTCGTAGAGGAGCTGAATAATATACCATAATTTTTTAAATTCTAAAGAATACATTTCAAAACACAAGTAAGATGCAATAGTGATGATAGTGGATTCTCTAACGTAAAGTGTGTAAGTATATTCGAGTATTTCGAAAAATAATCAAAAAAATGTTGAAGTTCATTTATATCATTCGACCCAAAATTAAGTATAATTACCGATATAACAGTCAATCCTAATGTAATATTTTAATTGGGTTATTCCGTTTATCCACCCTAGACAATCGGAATCACTTTTTGTTTATTGTTCCACCTTACCACCTCAAGTACAGTTCAACAGAAAATATATTATAACCACAAAGTTAAACAAAAATCATATTAGGTTTGCATTTAATTTAAACTAAATTAAGCTTCCTTGTTTTCTGATTTGTAGTTACTCCGGAGTTCGTATATTATTACGCGATTCGGGTATCCACCCTGGGGTAAATTTCTTAGGGTGGATAAACGGAATAACCCTTTTAATTTGAAAATAAAATCTACTTACTATATGCTCCACTCTATCTAGATATTGAATAATTTTACTACTACTATTTTTAGTTTATTGTTATTATTATTCTATAAAGTAAAAATATTATTTAAAAATCGTTACATTTTATTAGACTTACTATTAATTTTAATATATTTTACATAGCCACATGATACGTAGCTAATTTTCTAAATAAATAAATAAGCCTAAGTTGATTGCAAACAATACAGATTTTCATAGAACACATGTTATCGTTACAAAATCCAATCATTGTGATAATTTAATGAGAAATAATTTAAAGTTAATAAAATTTATCGACATCCAATTAAATGCAATCACCGCCCCATCACTAAACGAGTGCCGTTTCAGTTTTTATGTCCGGGTCAAACGGTCGAGTATTTTGTCACACAAAATATAAATGCGGCTTATTTCCTTCCCTCATTGGCGAGTTTATCTAACTGATTAATAATGCCTCGTACCGCACCGCTTTCAACAGACCGAACAAGAATGCGATTTATGTTTTAAGCTAGACCTCCCGACATAATGTAGATCGTGGATATAAATAGTGAGCACTGAAACAATCCATGCTAGTTTACTTATTTTAATTGTTACAAATACGCCAATTGCATGTTAACTAAGAAAAAACTTATTGGGTAAGTTTTTTCTTTCTTTTAATAGGAGGTAGGACTTTATTCCTATCATGAACTCTGCCTTATTAGGCCGTACTTGATCTTAAATACTCTTAGACATGCGTGGCAGTACAGTTTTGCAGTTGACTTGTTAGTGTAAAAGTAGGAGGGCCTAGGTCTCACTTCCTGTAAATTACGTTTTACGTCTAAAGGTTTGAGGCGTCTACTAGTCTAGTAGTGTGATAATAACGAGTTAAAAACCTAAAGTATTATTAAAATAATGAATAATTAATTTCTATATAAAGCCATCTAAAATTATCTTAGAATTAATATTTTAACCAATTAAAAATACATTAATAAGCATTCAGACATTAAGTATTATAGTAAAGTAAAGGTTTAATATTACCTCTCAAAATTAATAAATTTATTAAAACTCTGTTAAAATATTCAAAAATTTATCAAATAATAGAAATACAAGTCTAAAATATTGTAATAATAAAGATAAATAACGTTTATAAAAAAATTGGAAAATTTGTCAAAAATTGACTAAGTTTTTTTTTATAGGATAGGGTGACAAACGAGCACACAGTCCATCTGATGGTAAGTGGTTGCTGTGGCCCATAGACATCTACATCTATCCTCGATTACGAATCAAAATGCAGATGCGTTGTCACCCGTGATGACTAAGATGGAATGCCTTGATTCCAGTAAAAAGGGTATCCTGTCCGGTTTTTGAGCGTGTTCATATAAAGTAGCAGCGTGTTCGTGGATGGGGGGTCTACGTGTAGAGATTGCTTGTATAAGGGATAAACTTGGACTCGCTAACCGACGTTCCTATACATATCATGTTAGTGTCGGTGGAAAGCGGGTTTGTTGTAGCAATACGGCTTGCCCGCGGATATCGCGCGTGCATACCGTTTGTAGGCGGCTTCTTAGCGCATTGTGTTATGATACGTCGGCTATCTTTCGAATTGAGATGAGTGTTTATGGTATCACTTTTAAGTGTAACAAGTATACTCAACTCCATGTCTTAGTGCATTACCGCTACGATACATGTATTTTTGACTGTTGGTGTCTTAACAGCGTGCTACTTACGTAGGTGTTATTTGTAGTTAACAATACTTATCAATTTTGTTACTAAAGTCAAAAGTGGTGACGCCATACACTTACATCACGTCTGAGAAACGGCGGCCTGAAAGGCGGTGGCGCTCACGGAGGGCTTTTTATGGCCAGTGTGCCTTTTATTCGACGTGTTGCCTAAACCGTGTGACACATTACATACATTCACTGTGGCTGTATTTGATCATATTCTGTATGGCATCTACAGGCATTAACATTCGCGAAGTTGGTCGATGTTTATTCTTACGCACTACCAAGGGGCCGAGCTCTCTTTTACTGGTACGCCAGTTATTTTGCTGTGAACTACGGTCCAGTTCCCAACTTATTAATAATAAATGGATTAATGTTAACCTGATATGAATTTGGGTAGATTCCCCTCTATCTTTTAGGCAGAAATTTTCCCCATACTTCAGTGTGCGGAAATCAATCTGCAAAAATACTACGTCAACTACATAATTTATATAAACTCTGATAGTCAAGCAGCACTGTTAGCGTCAAACTATATAGTCAAACTTAGTGAACTCGAACCTAGTTGGAGACTGCGTGAACCGTTTAAACGCCCTGGGATATAACAACAAGGTCGTATCAAGATGGGTTCCGGGTCACGAGGGTATTGTAGGCAACGAATTTGCCGACAAATCCGCACTAGAGGGCTCAAAGAGTACACAATTTGCACCTGAGCCATTTTGTGGAATCTCAAGAAGCCTCACCTTGAAACTCTTTATCACAACAAATCAATTAAAATCTGGTCTGACACGCCAGGCTTTGTTTCTAAAACATTCTAAAAGCTTTATCCGTACTTTTAATCGCCAATTCGCTTTATAAGCTCTAGGATTAAGCAAAAATAAATTATCATTGAGGCATGAGCCCTAACTGGACACTGTTGTCTTAAAAAACGCATGTCTATCCTGGAACTAAGCAACTCAAGGATGTGTCGGTTCTGTACCATAACGGAAAGTAGTGAGAGAGATGCGTCAGGATCATGCCCAATGGAAGTCAATAGTCTCTGCTTACCCCTGTATGACAGACGTGGAAGTTTATTTTATTTTTATGTACTTTAAAATTTTTAACTTCTGGCAACAATAAAACATAACACAGGTTGCAACAAATTCCACAAATGGTATTAACTGTAACTCGAAAGTAGTTTTTTTATCATTAATATAATTTCTAAGTCAAGTCGGAAAGAACGTAAGTTGGGATCAAATAGACTGAACAGAGCAAACTTGAACTACCGACAAGGCAATCAGTTATTATCGATAGAAGCAGTATTGCACTTACGCGCCAATTTTATTATCTGTAAAGAACGGTTAGCGGCATCGTATCAACATACCATCGAACGTTTATTTATTCGCGACCGAAATGTAAAAAGGCATCGTCTATCTGAACATCGTGAGAAAGTAATGATAAATACATCAATCCAACAGCCGATCTGCTTTCTCGTGACGCTGAACTGTTTATTAGATGGGATATAAAGATGGCTAACCACAGCGGTGAGCGGCGGCCATATTTTTCGAAATTACTTTTGATTGTGGCGTGTAATAAGAGACTGCAAGTCGGTAGCCGGTTCACCTTAAAATTAAGCGGGGGTTTTATTTGAAACAGCACGAATTAGATGGTATTTATATATAGGCGATTTGCATGCGGTAAGTGAGCAGTATCGGGTATTGAGATACTTTGTTAAAGTAAATGCCAATATAGGTTGGGAGTACAATTTCTACGATCGAATATCCTATAATGCATTCAGAATTTTTATCAGTTAGTATATATGACCGAGATACAATTATTGTCATATGCAGTTATAAAAAGAGAATAATTTTATAGAATACAAAATATAACATACAAAATAGAAACAAACTATAATACAAACGACCACACAGTCCACCTAATTGTAAGTGGATGCTGCGGCCCATAGACAGCCTACTTTATGACAATCAAAATACATATGCGTTTTCTCCCCCGAGGACTCACATGAAAAGCGTCGTTTCTAGTAATAAAGGGACTCCGGTTCTCTACATTCACCATACGAAACGCAGTAGGATTAAGCTATTACGCTAGTATTCTGTGGGAGCGTAGTCCCTCCCCGCGGACCTATTCGTGCCTCATAATATCAGCAGTGTTACTAAAACGTACCGTATGGTTATACTCTTTTATAAAGGACATAAAGCAAAATTGAAATAAATCAGTATATCTTACTGAAAAAGAACCAAGCGGACGGAAACTTTCGGGCTCTGAAACAGAAGGGAGGAATCGAGGCTTCTCTCGATCCGGCCTCCTATCACGCCTACGTTGGGTTCGGGAACAACGTATGTGATCTCCGCAACGGAGTAACACACTAGGGCGATAACCTCTTTCTTTTTCAGCAAGTAGGTTCAGACGGGGATTACGGGTCTTCCGAAGTCGTCCCGGTCCCGACGCCTTAATTCTTCGATGTGGACTGTATAACTTTTAGGGATGAATCACTTGGGAATAAAACAGCAATTATCTTCAAACCGTTCCGTGAGAGAGTAATCACTTTTCCCTATCACTTCCCTACACTTTTTCTTTCTTCTTCTTATTGACTGCTGGTTTGATTCCCGAACTATTTTCCCGAACGAATTGCAACGTCGTTGTTGTCCTCTGCAGGGCATAAATGCCGTGCAGGTCTCGGGCCTCGGGGTATACCCCTTTACCCGGATGTTCCTCACGGCACACTACAATGTGCCGGTCCTGGGCGCCTTGGTGTTACAGGCGTTGTTTTAGCGACTTTTGTCGTAGCAGGGTAAATTCTTCATTAAAAGAGGTTGTCTCAATAATTGTGTTTAACACAAATTATTTTGTCAGAGTTGGCCTTTCTGCGGCATTGTGGGATTTACTCAACTCCCTAATCTATATAGGGAGGAGTTCTCTTGGATAAGGTCGCCCGTCCGGCGGCCTTGCATGCAACGGCGCAAAGCCGTTGAGGTGTTCGTGTGGCCCGTTGTCTGCACGGTCAAACATACCGCGCGACAGCCGGACCACGAATTCATGTAAGCTCTCCATCTTGAGGTTGGCCGCTATGACGTCATTACGGACGTAGCGACCCGCACCGACTATGGTTCTTAATGACAAATTCTGCTGGGCCTGAAGTCGCCGCTTCTGACGATCGCTCAGGAGTGCATACCAGGCCGGAGCAGCGTATGTTAGCAAGGGTCTTATGTAAGTTTTGTAAATGGTTATCTTCGAATTTGTCGGTAACTTGGATGTCAGGACAGGGCGGAGCATTGCCCGCGCACATCGAGCTTTGCGTATAGCAGAGTCAACGTGCGCAGTCATACGCAGCATCCTGTCAATCCGACATCCAAGGTAGGTCACGGCCTTCTCATATGCGATCTCCTGGCCTCTGAGGGTTAGTGGTGGTGGTAGGTTTCTGTAGCGGCGAGTGAGTAGAGCGGTCGTCTTGCTAACATTGACGGCCATCCTCCACTCATCCAACCATGGTGGCAGCAGGTCCAGCAGACGTTGCATCCTGGCAGCTGCTATGTGGGCTCTTCTGGACGACGTGAAGTATGCGCTGTCATCCGCAAATAGCGCTAGTTCGACGTCGTCCTCCCATTCTTGCAAGTGTCCTGCCAGGGTGGGTATGTCATTAGTGTACGCCGCGTACAGGGCTGGAGATAGACAGCTGCCCTGTGGCACACCAGCTGTTATGGTCTTTATTGCGGACACGGCGTCCTCTACGCAGACGTAGAACTTCCTGCCTTCCAGGAAAGACGCCACTAGCCGCAATATAGCAGGAGGGATACTTGTTTGAACATCTAACTTGTAGAGTAATCCTGTGTGCCACACCCGGTCGAACGCCTTCTCGATATCGAGAAAGACGCCCAACGATATGCGGCCACGGTTGTGTTCGGCCGCAAGCAGGTGCAGCACTCTGGTCAGCTGTGTTGCTGTTGAGTGACCCCTCCTGAATCCATGTTGCTCCGCCCGAAGTTGGATGCACGGGCGGAGACGTCTTAACAATAATCTTTCGCACAGTTTAGCTATATGCGGTAGCAGCGTGATCGGCCTGTAGTTGGCAGCTCTACGCCTGTCCTTCCCGGGTTTCGGCAAGACGATGACTTTGCCTTTCTTCCAGTCCTCCGGGAAGTGGGATGTCCGCAATATTCCGTTGTAGAGCCGACCTATCTCTACAAGGACTCTATTGGGCAGCTGTCGTAGTGCAGCGTTAGTAATCCCGTCGTGCCCCGGCGCCTTCCTCGGTTGCAGGCGGGTTACTGTCCTCCGCAATTCGGCGGGGGAGATAAACCACTCTCCTGCAAGCGGTGGTGCGGGCGACGACAGGAGCTCCTGCACGCGGCTTTCCTTCCTTGTATGGGATTCCAGGAACTCCGCACTCGTAGGGTTCGGCATAAATTGCTCCTCGAAGTGCTCAGCTAGGATATCCGCTCTGCCCTTGGCATCGTAACATTGAATGCCCGCGTTGTTGGTCAGCGGGCAAACAGGTGGACGAGTTTTCGTTAACTGCCGGTTCAATGTGTAGAGCGACGCGTGCTGTTCGTCAGCTTTCCATATGCGCCGCTCCCAGGCCTCTCCTCTGTGGGCCTGTATTGCAACCGACAGTTCGTCTGATAAGGTGTTTAGCTTTCTCTTTACTCTAGGGCAGCGAGTGCGCGCCCAGAGCTTCCTCAGCGCTCTTTTATGGTTTAGCTGCACGCGTATCTTTAGCGGCAGCTCCTCTTTCCTTCCCGAGAGAGGGACGATCGTAGAGGCCGCGTTGAGGGCCTCCTTGATGCTCGTGGAAATTCTAGTTGCAGCGGCCTCTACGTCGTCCGCTGAGGTGATCGGTATGTGGACTGGAGGTCTCTCCTGCAGGTGTTGGTGGTAGATCCTCCAGTCGATCTTGGTCTTGCTGGCTCTGGGCGGTGAGGTCACTGCCTTAGTGCCAAGGGTTATCAGAATCGGGAGGTGCTGTGTATTTAAGTCATACAGCACTTCTACCACTACTGGGTAGTTGACGTTCCTAGTGAGCACGATGTCTAATACATCCGGACGCTTCCTAGGGTCGCTAGGGATATGCGTCGGTTCCTCGGGACCTAGAACGTCATAGTCGTGGAGTTCGGCGTCATCATAGAGTTCACGACCCGGCGGGGTGATCACTCTGGACCCCCACGCCGGGTGTTTGGCGTTCAGGTCCCCGGCGATGATGGTGGGTGTTGTGCCTTCCATTACCGTCCGGATGTCTGAGGAGTGAAATGGAGTCCCTGGCGGGCGGTATGCTGCAAAGATCCTAAGTTCCTCACCCGCCGCCTCCATTTTTATGCCGATTGAACGCATCGTCTGGAAGTCTGGCAGATCCAGCTCCTGGTGGACGATGTCTCTCCTCACCAGGATCGCTGTCCCTCTATAAGCGACCCCTTGAGGATCGACCTCGTCCCTCCTGTATATATGGTAGTTGGGCAGCTTAAGATGCGTTGTAGGTCTTAATTTAGTTTCACCCAGCAAGATCACCTGGATGTCCTGTTGCTGGGTGAGAGTGCGGAGTTCATGGATCCTTTGACGAATCCCGTCCGGGTTCCAATATAGCAGGCGCAGGTTATCCTCCATAGTGCCTTGCCAGTAAGGATGCCAGCGCCTTCATAACGGCGGTTACAGGGTCAGTCCCGGCCCTTATGTCGTCCAGGACTTGTGTACCGACTTCGATGGCTATGCCTACCAATCTGTGGATGGCATCAGCCGTCTCGAAGCCGGACGCTGGTGGTCTGCGTTCAGAACTACGCTGTGAAGGCACTGGTCTCGGGGCATTTGTGATGGTTTTCCTTTGCATTGAGCGCGCTCTGTGCGTAGAGCGAGCTCTGCTTTCTGGCAGGGCCCTTTCAGGTGCTCTACCTGCCGTAGGTGGTACTGCTGCTCTTGTGATAACCTGCGCCTGGGAGGCTATTGGTCCTGCAGTCGTAGGGGTAGAGGTGGTCACAGCCTGAGGAGGAGGCTGCTCCGTTCTCTTGCTCCTGTTCCTCCGCCTCTTCCTCCTGGAGGGTTGCCTCTCAGTGGCGTCATTGGCAGGAGGTCGGAGAGTCGCCCCGGTGGTTGCCCTTTGTTCTGTGGGTCCAACCGTTTCTGATGGTGCTGCAGGAGGGGGTGGGGGGGGGCTTGCCTACCCTTCCCTCTAGTGATGGTGGCCCACCCGTCCTCCTGTATGGTGACGGCCTTTGGGCGACTTGAGGGGATCCTCTTTGGGTTCTCCGGTAGTAGCCCAGGTAAAACGATCCCCTGCTTCCTGGCAATCCTCCTCAGGACCGGGCAGCGGCGATCGTTGGCCGTATGGTTCTTGGCACAGTTTGCGCACTTCGGTTCCTCCTCTCTACCCCTTGGGCAAAGGCTGGCAATATGTTCACCGGCACAGCGAACGCATTTCACTGGTCTGTGACAATTAGCGGAGGCATGTCCGAAAGCCTGGCAACGGTGGCATTGTGCCGGTCCGGTCTTCCTCTGCCAGGCTTCGATGACGACTCCTCTCATGTAGAGGAGCTCGTCGAGTTGGTAAAGCTGCTGTAGCCGTTCCAGGCTCAGATGCTCCAGCTGTGCAAAGTAGAGGCAGCCCGGTCTGCCCCTACGTGGTGGTATAGCCTTCACATAGTTGATAGGGAAGCCTTTTGCCCGAATAGCCTCCTCAATCATCTTTGCGTCGGTGCCCACAGGCAGGCCGCGGATGCCCACTTTAGTGGGCTTCTCTTCTGCCGGTGTATAACAATACCACGACATTGATTTATCCTTTTCGGAGAGTTCCACCATGTACCTCTGTATGGTACGGAACTCATCCGGACTCTGAGGAGTGAATCTTACTCCTTTCCCGAACGGACGGGCATTAGGTGGATGGCCCAACTTTTCGTTAAGGGCCTTAAAATGCCTGATCCAGTCCGGGAGGCATTCTGCAACAATCGGCGGATATCTCTTCTCCTTTTCCTTCTCAGTTCTTTGAGGTTGTTCCGCCGATTGCGGTCGTGGTACTGCCGGGGCTGCAGCCATGTGGGCATAGCTCGTTGATGGGCGCTGTCCGTCGTCCTGAGCTAACCCGGACGGGTTGATGGTTTGAGCCGGGGATGATTTTCCGGCTGATGCAGCTAGGGTTGCGTACGTTGTCGAGCCCCAGCTGTAGGACTCCTCACCTCCTTGCTCGAATTGGATCGAGTCATGACTCTGACGGTCCGGTGAGATGGGTGGCGGTGATGGCGACTTAGGAGGTGAGGTGTGGACCTTCTTCCTAGTCGCTTGGGGCTCTTCATCTTCTGATGATGTCGGCGAATCGGATGAGTTACCGATGCACTGCCTCTTTTCATGGAGGGAGGCTTCGGTCTCAGGAGGCGTGTGCATTCGTGGCGTCTTCATGGCCCGCTGAGGCTGAGAGGGCAGCGGTTCACGCCCAGTCGTACACTCAGGTACGATGGGCGAGAGTGCAACCCTAGCTGCGGACTCCTTACCCGGCGACGAAGGTTTCCGGGTCGGTATTTGGGAGTAAGACGAGACTACTCTCGTCCTCTCCGGGTTAAATATGTCTCGATAGGCGATGGGTCTGTCCAATACGCCTGGTCGATCCGGTGGTTTCCTTACTCTCGGAGGAGGTTCCCCCTTATCGTTTCCTGACATCCTAACCTACCAGTCAGTGTCAGCGGTACTCTAATAATGGCCCTATCTATCTTCCAAACGGTCTGCAGGTGTTGAAGCGCGACGCGGATGGTGGTGATATTGTTAAGGAGACTTTCTACACAATGGGCACTGCCTACCCCTTTTATAGCAAAAGGGTTGGGGGAAGTGCAAAGGTGGCACTTTAATGCGCGACTAGGCACAGAATGCACGAAACGCATAAAGTGCCAAGAATCACCTAGGGGCCGGTGACCTCGACGCCTCACGGAATCACGGGACTCAACGATCGGCGGAGTTTGTCGTACCGGCGGTTATTTGCAGCCACTGTAATACTGCAAGTAACGCACACCTAGGAGATCCTTATCAACGAATTGCAATAAAACCCGTTCACTAAGCTACCCCCAGAGCTATACGCGAAAGTGAGCCGCGCCATTCGCGTGCCTGCGCAACTTAACAACATGAATTTGTACTATTACTCTCTCACGTTTCACTTACTTTCTTTATTCACATAAGTCATACATAAATACAAGTTATCTATTTAGATAGCACAAAACAATATCTACACCATGATATATATTATTTTTTCGTATCACAAAAATCCTTTAATTTATAAAACAAAACATGCCTATTTTAATCACAAATTCAAAATCCAAACTTCTTAAATATTTAACACAGAAAGTTAAAACAATGTTTCCCACTTGAATTTATACATATGTTTACTAATACAATAGTTTAATTTACATTTTCTCTATTTATTTCACTATTTAAAACACTTTTAAATTTCTTATACAAAACTATCATTATTTCACTTATACACAGGAATTTTCACATAAAAATAACACAGAATTCACCTTTTTAGCACGTACAATCAACCTGAAATGTTTTACAAGTCATTTTTACATAAATTGCTGAAATTACAAACATTTTAAATTTTTACATATTTGGCCTCCTAAGGGCGTGGTCAGCGTGCTTCCGTGAACTCACACTATTTGAACAACTAACTTTGCACGGCTCTCGGCTATCAGAAAAAATGAAAGTCTGAAATACACTTAATTTTAACAATATTAAATAAATAAGTGCTTCTACATAATTTTCAAACTGTAGGAAACTATCTCTGATAAGATTCTTATCAGTTATCATGTTTCTTATCAGATAACAATACAAGTGAATGTTCTCATTAATCGATCATAACAAATAGGCATTTGTTTTCGTACAAAACATATCATACTTATACAAGACAATACTTATGCAATTAACTTCCGTTAATTCTGTTTGTGCACAGAGTGATCATCTCGACCGGGGAACAAATCCGATCTCTTACTTCACTTTAATATTCCTTTGAATTTACATCGTTGGAAAGACGATTTCAACCGGGGAATAAATCCGGTAACATAATTTATAACATAAAATTCCCTATATGAATTTATTGAAAGATATTACTTAGAAAACAGTAAACTAGTCCGGCCTGGGAGTCGAACCCAAGACCTTCATACCATTAATTCGACATTTCTTTAAGATTTAACTAAGCATTTTCTTATCAGAACATTTTAATTGGACAATAAGTCTTTGAAAAGTTATTCGTCATCGGTTGACTTAATAAACTGAAACATTCTTATAGGCGCGTCGCCAACAATCTCCCCCCCGTGCGTTAGCACCATCATTTGGGAGGCGTCGCGGGTACCAGGTATTATTCTGGATGTAGGTCTCCTCAAGATACCTGTGCTAGTAATGACGTCAACCACTCTGGTGTGACCGTCTGGTCCCGGTAACGTTCTGCTAATTTTGCCTTTCGGCCACGTATTTCGTGGCAACGAATGATCTATTATCAAAACAATATCGCCTTCTTTAGGTTCCATGAACTTACCGTTATTACCTGTTCGCGGTATTAAGGTAGGCATGTATTCCTTCAGCCACCTTGTCCAAAAATGGTCGGCTAACCTCTGTGCAGCTTCCCAATTGAGTTGACCCGTCAGATGCCGCTCTAGAAATAATCCAGGTGGTCGATCCCCACATGAGCATCCCAGAAGAAAATGATTGGGTGTCAAACCCTCTTCAGGACTATCCATACAGAATGTTACCAGAGGCCTGGAATTTACTGTGTGCTCTGCTTCTAAAAGCAACGTATGTAGAATTTCCTCTCGTGGGCTCCTTTCTCTGAGCGTAGCGGTCAACGCAATTTTAATCGATCTTACTAACCTCTCCCAGGCGCCACCCATGTGCGGTGCTCCCGGAGGTATAAATTTCCATTTAATGTATTTCTTAAATGACTCATTTTTCATGTCTTCATGGCATTCTTCGCATGCCTTCAATAATTCCTTATTCGCAGCTTTGAAATTTGTCCCGTTATCGCTGTATATAACGGCTGGTTTTCCTCTTCTGGCGATAAATCGCCTCAACGCCATTATCATTGACGCTGGTGTCAACGAGGCTGCTAATTCCAGATGTACTGCTCTGGTGGTCAGACACGTGAATAAAACACCCCAACGTTTTTCGTGTCGCCTTCCTATAGTCACACTCATAGGACCGAAATAATCCACAGCTGAGCATGTAAAAGGTGGTTCATGATGAGCTATTCTCTCCAGAGGAATATTTCCTTGTGGCACGTTCTGCGGTTTTGACCTGTATGTCCTGCACCACTGACAATGATGTGACACACTTCGTACTACATTACGTAAGTTCAAGACATAAAATTTCTGGTTCACCTCATACATCACCGTCTGGTGATTGGCATGTCCAAAATGATGATGAACTTCTCTAATCATCATTTTAACGATTTCGTGTTTACCGTCCAATATGACGGGTTTTCTACTTTCCTCGGTCAAATTAGACTTGAAAGGTAAACGTCCATTTAAACGGAGTAAGTTATCTTCTCCCATTTCCATAGATAATTTACTTAAGCGTGAACTTCTTTCAACACTTTTGCCTGCTTTCAAGCATTTTATTTCCATAAAAACACTCGTCTTGAACGAACTTCCAAATTAATAATTCCGCTTTTTTCAAGAGCGCTATGTCCAACGCGCCATCGGGTCCTTTAACCGACTTTCTTAAACTCTTGAATTTTTCTACCGCTTGTAAGGTGCGTGTAGTTGCCCCAAGGAATTTCTTAAAGCTGCTAAATCGTCCGTAGTCGGGTAGACTTAACGGTTCTTGCTTTCTTAACGCATTTACGCCCTTTGGCGATTTTTCTTCACCTGTTTCTAAGCCTTTTATGGTGTCCACTTGTTTGGGCCATAAATCAGGACTCTTCCTGAGGAATTCAGGTCCTTGAAACCAGCGATGACTTACATCGAAGGTGGAAGGAAAATTTCTAGTGGCGTCGTCTGCCACATTTTGTGACGTTGGAACCCATCGCCATTCACATGGTTTACTGTGATCTTCGATCTCAGCCAATCGATGAGCAACGAATGGTTTAAAGGCGCGAGGATCTGACTTAATCCACGCTAACACTGTACGTGAGTCTGTCCAAAATACTCTCTCGGACATCTCGTACTTGCTCTCTTCACTAACCGAGGCAGCCAGCCTGCTGCCCATAAGAGCTGCTTGCAATTCAAGCCTTGGAATCGAAATTGGTTTCAATGGCGCTACTCTTGCCTTTGCGGCGATCAGCGTAATCCGCCTTATTCCTAGCTCGTCCGTGGTGACGTAATACACCGCGGCAGCGTATGCTTTTTCACTAGCATCCGTGAAAGTGTGTAACTCTCCCTTGCCGACGCCTTCAGCAACGGGTCTAGGTACTTCTAAATGACCTAATTTCTTCACTTCCGATATCCATTTACAAAATAACACGTGTAATTCGTGTGAAACTTCTTCATCCCAAGAGATGCCTGTCCTCCATACTTGCTGGATCAGCGACTTCCCTTGAATCGTTATGGGTGATGCGAGTCCCAAAGGATCGAAAACTGACATCACAGCGCTAGTTATCTCCCTCTTCGTAGGCGGTCGTAAACCTTCCATCACCTCTTCCGGTGTGTTACGAAGACTTGTGGAGAAACTTATTATATCCCGTTTGATATTCCAAATCAAACCTAACGTGCGCTCTGTGTGCTCTTTATCTCCCAGCGAAGCACTGTCGCTCTTATATTTATTTTCCATTTTACTTAAAACTTCGGGTCGGTTGCTAGCCCATCCCCTCAGTTGGAAAGAAGCATGTTTATGTAATTCATACATATCGTTTACTATCCTTTCGGCCGTCGTCACGTCGGGAAATGCCTGTAGATAGTCATCCATATAAAAATTGCTTTCCGTAGCGGAAGCTGCTTCTGGATAGATATGTGCGTTGTCCTGCGCATTCCTATTCTTTACATATATAGCGATGCAAGGTGATGATGCCGCTCCAAATATGAGTGACGTCATTCTATACTCTTCCGGTGGCGCGTCACGATTGTGCCGCCATAAGAATCGAAGGCTATCCCTGTCTTCATCCCGGATTTTCACTTGCAGGAACATTTCTTTAATGTCTGCCATTACTGCCACGCTTCCTTCTCTGAATCGTAGCAGAACTCCGAACAACGACTTCAATAAGTCCGGTCCGGTTAACAATGCATCATTGAGACAACGTCCGCCCGTCTTTGCGGCGGCGTCGAAAACTATCCTTATTTTCCTTTTTTGTGGGTGAGTCACTGCGAAGTGAGGAAGGTACCACGTACGTGGGGAAATGGGAATATGGTTCGCTTTCTCTGCGTAACCATTAACGATGAGATTTTCAATTTGCTTCTCATATTCTTTTTCAACTCGCTATTTTTGTCGAGCTTTTTTTCAATATTCAACAGGCGACTTTCAACCTGCGCTCTATTCGACGGCATGCACTCATTGTCTGTGCGCCATAACAAAGCAGTCTCGTACCTGTTATTAGGTATACGACGTACCGTTTTGTTCAAAATACTTAAAGCTCGTTCTTCTGGGTCGTTCACGGGCTTTCTAGCCGATACTCCCAGAGATTCCAAGCTAAAGTAATCCTTGATTAATTTATCCATATCTTCCTCCTTCTTGGTGGAAATGTGGTTAACGATCTTGATCGGTTTAATACCACCCGATATGTGACCATGTAAAACCCATCCAAGTTTGGTGAGCGATGCTACAGGTAGGTTCTTACCTCCTGAAATTAATTCACGAGTAACTATGAGATGCCAATTGTCCTGACCAATTAATATGGTAGGTTTGGACCTCTCATACATCAACTCATCCTTAATCGGTGTCAAATGAGAACACCGTTGCAATAATTCTCGGCTTACCGACTGAGGAGAAAGGTTTAGTGACTTAATTGTTTGTACACTTATCTCTTCTAAGTCGCTCGAGTAAATGCCTTTTATCTTAACGTTTAAGCGATACGAACTGTCGTCGTTAATTCGCTTACCTCCCACGGCTTCGATACGTAATCCCTCTTTACGTCCGCGAGGCGCTAATTTCTGAGCCATACACTCCTCTATGAGTGTCATGGTCGATCCCTCATCCAGAAGAGCTGTTGTCTTGACCTTTCCTCTAGGTCCATACAACTCGACCGGTATAATCTTTAAGTATGCACATGCCAGTGCATTCACTGTACTAACAGTTGTAATCTGAGCATCTTTACCCCCCTCGTCCCCTTGTGGCGAGGTTTTTTCATTGGGGTATCGGTGTAGCATTCGATGATGTGACATTCTACATCCTTCTACACCACATTTTTTCGCTTTGCACTCTAACCTCCTATGGTTAGGTGACAAACATTGGAAACATACTTTCGCTTTTTTGACCGCTTCCCATTTCTCGCGAATATTCATGTCCTTAAACTTGTAAAAACTCACTATAGAGTGCTCCTTGTTGCATATAACACACTTATGTGTTACCCGACTCACAGGCTTATCCTGGGTTGTCATAACCACTTGTCGGTTGTGCCCTTTACTATTTCGGCGTTCTAGACGCTCGCTCGAATTACTTCGGCGCATATAGCGCTCGCTCACGGCACAGCTGCGTACACCTCCCTTTGCGGTGTGTACAGTTTGCTTCCTGAATTCAGGACGCTTCCTTTTTTCAGGCGCATTTTCATTGTTTAAGGACGCTCCAAATTGTTCACTCAATAAATTTAAAAACTTGGCCATCTTCTGTAACTCTGGCTCCAAAGGATACTGAGCTCGATATTCAAACCATTTAAATTTAATCATAGTTCCGAGCTTCTCCACTATGCGGCTCACTAACTCCGGTGAGTACAAATACTGTGGTTGATTCAACGCTTGTATCGTGGCAACCACGTTCGTAATACGACTTGCAAAAGATCCTATATTCCGGCAATCTTCTGCCAATCTTGGCATACGCTTTACATTCTCGATTTCGGCTAGAATGAGCATCTCAACCCTACCGAATCTTCTTTCGAGAACGTTCATTATTTCTTCAGGTTCACACAAAGTAAATAACAGCGACTTTACCGCCTCTTTAGCGGTGCTCTTTAATGCCCTCCTAAGGCGTGCAACATTTTGCACCCCTGAAAATTGGCTTCTTGTGTCTTCAAACACCGTTTTGAAAATTATCCATTCACCCGGGTCTCCATCGAACACCGGTAATTCCTGGAGGAAATGAAGCTGGGAAGACTTATCTTTACCAGCTATTTTTATTGCACTCAAAATCGCTTCGGTCAATTCTGACACCTCACTCGCGTGTGTTTTCTGTGCATTTCCTTGGTTGCGCTCGATCTCCGCCCCTTTGCGGCGTGATCCTTTACACGCTTCCTTATCAGCAATATCGGGTTGTGCCACACTAACCGGCGCGCTCATTATGGTCTGCTGAACCCAACTCCTTACGAAAGGTTCCACCTGATTATTCCGCTCTTCATCATCCTCACTCGAGTCGATTTCCTCTTCTCGGTTGAGTCGTGCCAACTCCAATTGAGACTTGGCTAAGGCAGCAGCTGCCTGTGCTCGTTCGAGCTCTGAGCGTTCGAATTTAATCCGCGCCTCTAATTCGGCTTTCAGCCTCGCCGATCGCGATGACCTACTACCTCTTTGTGACCCTTTATCGCTAGTGTGCCCGATTACTGTCCTTGACGATGCCGCTTCTTCGGTCCTTTGACCTACTTTTTCGACCACCGTTTCACTCCTGGGTATAACGGATTGTTGTGCGGTGCTGGCCTGCGTACCACTGGTGTCCGTCCTGTTGCTTGTCGTTGCCATGGACGTCCCTGAATCCCACGTGCATGTGGACGTGTCGGTGGTGGCTCCACTTGAAGGAGTTGCTCCATTTGACGTAGCTGTGGTCGCTCCAGATGGTTCCGCTTCTTTAGCTTTTCTTGAGAGCCCTGTCCTTGTCCTGCTCCCTTCGCTTCTCCCTGTCTGGTCTTGTGCCTTCTTCATCTTGCAGGAAGGTGATTGTTGGCCTACGGTCCCTAACTGTCCCTACGGTCCCTACAACCCCTTACCTACAACCCTTCTACACCCCAACCTAACACCACTACCCCTCCCCCCCCTTATCTCCCAACCCTACAACCCTACTACCACCCTAACAGCCCTATCAGCCCTATCAATCCTGGACGGGGCCTACCGAGGTGAGCCGTCCAGGGATGGAGTCGTGCAGGAATGGAATGGAGGAAAGGTTTAGGAACTGTCCCGCCAAGGAATATGACGAAACAGTCGAGCGGTAGTGCAAGCGCAGACTCGCTCGAGAGAACTGCTCCACCCGAAGGTGTTGTGCCAGAGCCCAACCGTTTGGCACCGTTAGGTGGTCGGGATGTATGCTGTGCTCGCCGCCCAGTTGCCGGTGACGCCTCGTCCGAGCGCCCTCCTCCGGCCGCGATGCAGTCAGGTGCCCACGCGCACCCTCATCACCTGGCAGCAGCAGCGGTGGATGCTTCTTCCTGCACCCTGATGACCTGACAGGAAATGCCGGACAAGGTCGTCCGACAGGAAAATGCCAGACACGGTCGTCCGACAGGAAATGCCGAGCACGCTTGCCTGACAGGAAAAATGCCAAGCCCTGCTTGGCCACGATGAGTGCCTTCACAAGACACCTGCGCCCGGCTGCGATACGTGCCCCATGCGAGCACACGCCCCAGGCCGCAATCCCGGTTTTCTTTCTTCCGGTAGTTCCAGGTCCAGTCCTTCAGCGCTGACGTCCTGGTCTTCTGGCCTTTGGTCCTATTGCTTCAGCTCAAACCTCCGGCTTCCTTCGGTTGCTGATCTTCACTCGGCTCCGAAGGTCTTCTTTTTCCACAACCAGCAGTCCACAGCTGGTTCCTTGATCCAGCTGGCGGGGTTCGGGTGGTCCTTTTAATCCGGCTCGAAGGACCAATTGAAAAAGAACCAAGCGGACGGAAACTTTCGGGCTCTGAAACAGAAGGGAGGAATCGAGGCTTCTCTCGATCCGGCCTCCTATCACGCCTACGTTGGGTTCGGGAACAACGTATGTGATCTCCGCAACGGAGTAACACACTAGGGCGATAACCTCTTTCTTTTTCAGCAAGTAGGTTCAGACGGGGATTACGGGTCTTCCGAAGTCGTCCCGGTCCCGACGCCTTAATTCTTCGATGTGGACTGTATAACTTTTAGGGATGAATCACTTGGGAATAAAACAGCAATTATCTTCAAACCGTTCCGTGAGAGAGTAATCACTTTTCCCTATCACTTCCCTACACTTTTTCTTTCTTCTTCTTATTGACTGCTGGTTTGATTCCCGAACTATTTTCCCGAACTATTTTCCCGAACGAATTGCAATGTCGTTGTTGTCTTCTGCAGGCATATAGCCATGCAGGTCTCGGGCCTCGGGGTGTACCCCTTTACCCGGATGTTCCTCACGGCACACTACAGTGTGCCGGTCCTGGGCGCCTAGGTGTTACAGGCGTTGTTTAAGCGACTTTGGTCGCGGTCGGTTAATTCGTAATAAATGATGGTTATCTGTAATTTGTGTTTAAACACAAATTACTATGTCCGAGTTGGCCTTTCTGCGGCATTGTGGGATTTACTCAACTCCCTAATCTATATAAGGAGGAGTTCTCTTGGATAAGGTCGCCCGTCCGGCGGCCTTGCATGCAACGGCGCAAAGCCGTTAAGGTGTTCATGTGGCCCGTTGTCGGCGCGGTCAAACATACCGCGCGCCAGCCGGACCACGAATTCATGCAGGCTCTCCATCTTAAGGTTGGCCGCTATGACGTCATTGCGGACGTAGCGACCCGCACCGACTATAGTTCGTAATGACAAACTCTGCTGGGCCTGAAGTCGCCGCTTCTGACGATCGCTCAGGAGTGCATACCAGGCCGGAGCAGCGTATGTTAGCAGGGGTCTTATGTAAGTTTTGTAAATGGTTAACTTCGACTTTGTCGGTAACTTGGATGTCAGGACAGGGCGGAGCATTGCCCGCGCACATCGAGCTTTGCGTATAGCAGAGTCGACGTGCGCCGTCATATGCAACATCCTGTGAATCCGACAGCCAAGGTAGGTCACGGCCTTCTCATATGCGATCTCCTGGCCTCTGAGGGTTAGCGGTGGTGGTAAATTTCTATAGCGGCGAGTGAGTAGAGCGGTCGTCTTGCTAACATTGACGGCCATCCTCCACTCATCCAGCCATGGTGGCAGCAGGTCCAGCAGACGTTGCATCCTGGCAGCTGCAATGTGGGCTCTTCTGGACGACGTGAAGTATGCGCTGTCGTCCGCAAAAAGCGCTAGTTCGACGTCGTCCTCCCATTCGTGCAAGTGTCCTGCCAGGGTAGGAATGTCATTTGTGTACGCCGCGTACAGGGCTGGAGATAGACAGCTGCCCTGTGGCACACCAGCTGTTATGGTTTTTATTGCGGACACGGCGTCCTCTACACAGACGTAGAACTTCCTGCCTTCCAGGAAAGACGCCACTAGCCGCAATATAGCAGGAGGGATACTTGTTTGTACATCTAGCTTGTAGAGTAGTCCTGTGTGCCACACCCGGTCGAACGCCTTCTCAATGTCGAGAAAGACGCCCAACGATATGCGGCCTCGGTTGTGTTCGGCCGCAAGCAGGTGCAGCACTCTGGTCAGCTGTGTTGCTGTTGAGTGACCCCTCCTGAATCCATGTTGCTCCGCCCGAAGTTGGATGCACGGGCGGAGACGTCTTAACAGTAATCTTTCGCACAGTTTAGCTATATGCGGTAGTAGCGTGATCGGCCTGTAATTGGCTGCTCTACGCCTGTCCTTCCCGGGTTTCGGCAAGACGATAACTTTGCCTTTCTTCCAGTCCTCCGGGAAGTGGGATGTCCGCAATATTCCGTTGTAGAGCCGACCTATCTCTACAAGGACTCTATTGGGCAGCTGTCGTAGTGCAGCATTAGTAATCCCGTCGTGCCCCGGCGCTTTCCTCGGTTGCAGGCGGGTTACTGTCCTCCGCAGTTCTGCGGGGGAGATGAACCACTCTCCTGCAAGCGGTGGCGCGGGCGACGACAGGAGCTCCTGCACGCGGCTCTCTTTCCTTGTATGGGATTCCAGGAACTCCGCACTTGCTGGGTTCGGCATAAACTGCTCCTCGAAGTGCTCAGCTAAGATATCCGCTCTGCCCTTGGCATCGTAACATTGAATGCCCGCGTTGTTAGTCAGCGGGCAAACAGGTGGTCGTGTTTTCGTTAGCTGTCGGTTCAATGTGTAGAGCGACGCATGTTGTTCGTCCGCCTTCCATATGCGCCGCTCCCAGGCCTCTCCTCTGTGGGCCTGTATTGCAACCGACAGTTCGTCTGACAAGGTGTTGAGTCTCCGTTTTACTCTAGGGCAGCGAGTACGCGCCCAGAGCTTTCTCAGCGCTCTTTTATGATTGAGCTGCACGCGTAGTCTTAGCGGCAGCTCTTCTTTTCTACCCGTGAGAGGGACGATCGTAGAGGCCGCGTTGAGGGCCTCCTGGATACACGTGGTTAGTCTGGTTGCAGCGGCCTCTACGTCGTCCGCTGAGTTAATTGGTGTATGGACTGGAGGTCTCTCCTGCAGGTGTTGGTGGTAGAGCCTCCAGTCAATCTTAGTCTTGACAGCTCTGGGCGGTGAGGTCACTGCCTTAGTGCCAAGGGTTATCAGAATCGGGAGGTGCTGCGTGTTCAGGTCATACAGCACTTCTACCACTACTGGGTAGTTGACGTTCTTAGTGAGCACGATGTCTAATACATCCGGACGCCTCCTAGGGTCGCTAGGGATATGCGTCGGTTCCTCGGGACCTAGAACGTCGTAGTCATGGTGTTCTGCATCTTCATAAAGTTCTCGACCCGGCGGGGAGATCACTCTGGACCCCCACGCCGGGTGTTTGGCGTTCAGGTCCCCGGCGATGATGGTGGGTGTTGTACCTTCCATTACCGTCCGGATGTCTGAGGAGTAAAATGGAGTCCCTGGCGGGCGGTATGCTGCAAAGATCTTAAGTTCCTCGCCCGCCGCCTCCATTTTTATGCCGATTGAACGCATCGTCTGGAAGTCTGGCAGGTCCAGCTCCTGGTGGACGATGTCTCTCCTCACCAGGATCGCTGTCCCTCTGTAAGCGACCCCTTGAGGATCGACCTCGTCTCTCCTGTATATATGATAGTTAGGCAGCTTAAGATGCGTTGAAGGTCTTAATTTAGTTTCACCCAGTAAAATCACCTGGATGTCCTGTTGCTGGGTGAGAGTGCGGAGTTCGTGGATCCTTTGACGAATCCCGTCTGGGTTCCAGTATAGCAGGCGCAGGTTATCCTCCATAATGCCTTGCCAGTAAGGTTGCCAGCGCCTTCATAACGGCGGTAACGGGATCTGTCCCGGCCCTAATGTCGGCCAGGACTTGTGTTCCGACTTCGATGGCTATGCCTACTAATCTGTGAATAGCATCGGCCGTCTCGAAGTCGGAAGTTGGTGGTGTGCGTTCTGCACTACGCTTTTGTGAAGGCACTGGTCTCGGGGCATTGGTATCGGTCTTCCTTTGCACAGAGCGCGCTCTATGCGTGGAGCGGGCTCTGCTTTCCGGTAGGGCCCTTTCTGGCGCTCTACTTGTCGTGGCTGGTGCTGATGTTTTTGCAGCAACCTGCGCCTGCGAGGCTATTGGTCCTGCGGTAGTAGGGGTAGAGGTCACAGCCTGAGGAGGAGGCTGCTCTGTTCTCTTACTCCTGTTCCTCCGCCTCTTCCTCTTGGAGGGTTGCCTCTCGGTGGCGTCGTTGGCAGGAGGTCGGAGAGTCGCCCCGGTGGTAGCCCTTTGATCTGTGGGACCAACCGTTTCTGATGGTACCACAGGAGGGGGTGGGGGGGGGCTGATTGCCTACCCTTCCCTCTGGTGATGGTAGCCCACCCGTCCTCCTGTATGGTGACGGCCTTTGGGCGACTTTGGGGGATCCTCTTTGGGTTCTCCGGCAGTAGCCCAGGTAAGACGATCCCCTGCTTCCTGGCTATCCTCCTCAGGACCGGGCAGCGGCGATCGTTGGCCGTATGGTTCTTGGCGCAGTTTGCGCACTTAGGCTCCTCCTCTCTACCCCTTGGGCAAAGGCTAGCAATATGTTCACCGGCACAGCGAACGCATTTCACTGGCCTAAAACAGTTAGCGGAGGCATGTCCGAAAGCCTGGCAACGGTGGCATTGTGCCGGTCCGGTCTTCCTCTGCCAGGCTTCGATGACGACTCCTCTCATGTAGAGGAGCTCGTCGAGTTGCTAGAGTTGCTGTAGCCGTTCTAGGCTCAGATGCTCCAGCTGTGCATAGTAGAGGCAGCCCGGTCTGCCCCTACGTGGTGGTATAGCCTTCACATAATTGATGGGGAAGCCCTTTGCCCGAATAGCCTCCTCAATCATTTTTGTGTCGGTGCCCACAGGCAGGCCACGGATGCCCACTTTAGTGGGCTTCTCCTCTGTCGGTGTGTAACAGTACCACGACATGGTCTTATCCTTCTCGGAGAGTTCTACCATGTACCTCTGTATGGTACGGAACTCATCCGGGCTCTGTGGAGTGAACCTAACTCCCTTCCCGAACGGACGGGCGTTAGGTGGGTGGCCCAACTTCTCGTTCAGGACCTTGAAATGTTTGGTCCACTCTGGGAGGCATTCTGCGACAATCGGCGGATATCTCTTCTCTTTCTCTTTCTCTGTTTTTGGAGGCTGTTCCGCCGATTGTGGTCGTGGTACTGCTGGGGCTGCAGCCATGTGGGCATAGCTCGTTGACGGCCGCTGTCCATCGTCTTGAGCTAACCCGGACGGGTTGGTGGTTTGAACCGGGGATGATCTACCGGCCGATGCAGCTAGGGTTGCATATGTTGTCGATCCCCAGCTGTAGGATTCCTCACCTCCTTGCTCGAATTGAATCGAGTCGTGACTCTGTCGGTCAGGTGAGATAGGTGGTGGTGTTGGCGACTTAGGAGGTGAGGTGGAATTGCAATAAAACCCGTTCACTAAGCTACCCCCAGAGCTATACGCGAAAGTGAGCCGCGCCATTCGCGTGCCTGCGCAACTTAACAACATGAATTTGTACTATTACTCTCTCACGTTTCACTTAATTTCTTTATTCACATAAGTCATACATAAATACAAGTTATCTATTTAGATAGCACAAAACAATATCTACACCAGGATATATATTATTTTTTCGTATAACAAAAATCTTTTAATTTATAAAACAAAACATGCCCATTTTAATCACAAATTCAAAATCCAAACTTCTTAAATATTTAACACAGAAAGTTAAAACAATGTTTCCCACTTGAATTTATACATATGTTTACTAATACAATAGTTTAATTTACATTTTCTCTATTTATTTCACTATTTAAAACACTTTTAAATTTCTTATACAAAACTATCATTATTTCACTTATACACAGGAATTTTCACATAAAAATAACACAGAATTCACCTTTTTAGCACGTACAATCAACCTGAAATGTTTTACAAGTCATTTTTACATAAATTGCTGAAATTACAAACATTTTAAATTTTTACATATTTGGCCTCCTAAGGGCGTGGTCAGCGTGCTTCCGTGAACTCACACTATTTGAACAACTAACTTTGCACGGCTCTCGGCTATCAGAAAAAATGAAAGTCTGAAATACACTTAATTTTAACAATATTAAATAAATAAGCGCTTCTACATAATTTTCAAACTGTAGGAAACTATCTCTAATAAGATTCTTATCAGTTATCATGTTTCTTATCAGATAACAATACAAGTGAATGTTCTCATTAATCGATCATAACAAATAGGCATTTGTTTTCGTACAAAACATATCATACTTATACAAGACAATACTTATGCAATTAACTTCCGTTAATTCTGTTTGTGCACAGAGTGATCATCTCGACCGGGGAACAAATCCGATCTCTTACTTCACTTTAATATTCCTTTGAATTTACATCGTTGGAAAGACGATTTCAACCGGGGAATAAATCCGGTAACATAATTTATAACATAAAATTCCCTATATGAATTTATTGAAAGATATTACTTAGAAAACAGTAAACTAGTCCGGCCTGGGAGTCGAACCCAAGACCTTCATACCATTAATTCGACATTTCTTTAAGATTTAACTAAGCATTTTCTTATCAGAACATTTTAATTGGACAATAAGTCTTTGAAAAGTTATTCGTCAACGGTTGACTTAATAAACTGAAACATTCTTATAGGCGCGTCGCCAACACTTACTTTGTGACAACACAGTATCTAACGTAATTTGACATAAAATTAACCCGGACGCCGGTCATTCAGAGGGATAGACAGAGACTATAGATTTCTAATCGCGAACGATCCTGACACACCTCTATTCCAATGGTTCACCTCAACAACTCAATGATTATAAAAACAATATTAATGTCATATTTTAATTAGTACGAGCGGAACAGTAATATCGCAGAATAAATATTAGTACAAGAAGTAGTACTAATGTAGACAGGCCATTTTTAAAATAATGTTTAAAAGCTAGTTCATACATTTCAAAAAAAAAAAAACTTCGGCTGAATTTTCTTAAAGTTACGGACATGTACGGTATTATTTACTATGTTGTTGAAATATTTAAACTTTTGAAAGAGTTCCCAAATTCCCGCCAGAACTGGTATAATTGATGTTCATTGTACCGACTGGACAGGTTTTTAATACTTTTTTTGTGTGTGTTTAAATTGGTTCCTGGATGGTTTAGATACACAATTGGACCCGGTAGGCTTAATCGTCATCACCATCATTACAGCTCCTCACAAGCCCACTGCTGAACATAGGCCTCCTCCAAGGAATGCCACAAAGCACGGTCCTAAGCCATCCATCGATTCCATATCTTACCAGGTCATCACTGCATTAAGTGGGGAGCCGCCTTACACTTCAGTTGGTGGTAGAAGATTGCCACTCGAGAGTCTTTTCCCCCGATTATCGGTTCTTTGAAATATATGGCCGACCCATTACCACTTTAGCTAACTAATTAGTTGGTCTAAAATCTGCATGAATACATATACAAATTAATAAATAAAGTATTATTTCATTTAATAATTTCTGGACCAAATTGAATTCAAAACAATAACAAAAAGATTTTCCAAATGCAGGAATTTACGGTACAACTATGAGGTATTTTTTGTGTTACATGTCTTGTGTGTCACTAGCCATATGCCCGTTCTTCGAGCTATATGGCCGTCCTATTGCCACTTCAGCTTACTAATCCGTTGGGCTATGTGTGTTAGTTTATGCCACTACACCTTTTAAGATTGAACTACGCATTTTAAAACTCTTCACCATATCATCCGTATCTAAATATTCTTATGTCTATGTCACAATTCACCTTGTAACCCCACCAAACTGGGACCTGCGCGTGTTTAACACGTCCTAAAGACACTTGCCGTAGGCATTCAAACGTATCATTACCCTAATATACGAAATGATACAATCAGAAAATACTTGTAACAATACAATTGAACCATCTACTTTGCACTTACTCTCAAATATGTTTTTCTTAGTATAGCATTGTATATTAAGCTTTAAAAGATTAATTACGTATATACACGCCTACCTGATTATAAATTATACGTGGTAGAGGCATGCCGCAGCTATATTATGGTTGTAACACAAATGGGTCGGCTCGACCGGGGAAGGACCACGCTCTCACAGAATACCAGCGTGAAATAGCAGCTTAATACTGCTGTGTTTTGTATGGTGAGTGTAGAGATCCGGAGATCCTTTTTTTACTGGAAACATTCCATCCTAGTCCTCAGAGGTGACAACGCATATGCGTTTTGATTCTTAATCGAGGATAAATGTAGATGTTTATGGGCCACAGCATCCACTTACCGTCGGGTGGACTGTGTACCCGTTTGTCACCCTTATTCTATAAAAAAATAACTACATGAAATAATATGAAAGACAACAGCAATATGAAAAAATCAATTGAAGTGCGTTAGTCTCGCAAAGATTCGAAAATAGTTGGACCAATTATGATGAAATTTTTGTATGTTCGAGTAAGTCCCTGGATGATTTAGATTCACAATTGAACCCGGGTCTGTTAACTAAGTAGAAACCACTCATGTGAAGCCGGGCGAATCGCTTGTTTTTAAATATACAAATAAATGTAATAAAATGTGTATAAAAATTTATTGCAATTTATGATAATAATGATTAATTAACTCCCCGAATTATTATCTAAAGTTACTTTGAATGTAACACAAATTCCCATAGCAAACATGAGGAAACGCAATTTTCTTTACATAAACAGAGCTCATAAGAACTAAATGTATGAACTAAAAAGACTCAATGTATTTCATTTCATGAGCGGAACCGCTAAATTTAAAAATTTGATATTGATCCGTCGTTTACTTCTCCGACTGAGACTAAGAGTTACCTTAACCGGTGAATATTTTACCTAAATACTTAAATAAAAAACCGGTAAATATTTAAATAAAAATATTTACCTAGGTATAATTTTGATTTATCTATAAAGGGAATTATATAATTGATATTCTATAAAGGGGAACTTATACTTATTAGAGAGCCGTGGTAGCTCAGTGGTTAACGCTCGCTGTAAATATAACAGAACGCGAGTAACCCGGGTTCGAACCCCTCCGGCACCAATGAAATTGTCAATTGCAATTTTAAGTGCTGATTTACCACGTGCTCGGCGGTGAAGGACAACATCGTGAGGAAACCTGCATGTCTGAGGAATAAGAAAAAAAAATATTTCGAAGACATGTGAAGTTCTTCAACACGCATTTGGGCAGCGCGGCGGACACTTCCTTGCCCTAAACCCTCTCAGAAATGAGGGGAGGCCTGAGCAGCAGCAGTGGGACGTATATAGGCTGTAACTTTACTTTACTTTACTTTAAAGGGGAACTTGTAAGTTTTAAATGCATATACGTTTATTAAACTAATAGCTGTAACATTTCCGAATAAAGTAAAATAAAATAAAAAAATACTCCCTATTGACCATATTTAGAGCCTCCATGAGTAAACAGTACATATTATTACAAATTGCTTTAGTATTTTTTGTATAAATAACAAAAAACTGTTGTGATGGAAGTTTAATCATAATTGTGCATTGGGTGAAACCTGTTTACCGTCGTTATTATAATTTGTTCTTGATAGATGGGACGCGCAAATTGGGTAGGAACGTAATGTTTATTATTTTATGTATTTATTTTATATAGAATGAGGGTGAAACGAGCACACAGTCCACCTGTTGGTAAGTATGCTGTGCCCAATAGATATCTTGAATTAAAAATCGAATTCGTAATCGTTGTCACCTCTGAGGACGAGTTGGGAATTCTCGTTTCCATCATTCATACGAAACCCAGTAGCATGAAGCCGGTATTTTACGCTGGTATTCCGTGAGAGCGTGGTCCTTCGCATTTCGTACCGATCATTCGTGCTACAATCATAATACTGTCGCAACGTTGCTCTACTACGTGTGAATATAAATATATGTAGATACATAAACTCTCGATGGAAAAGAAATCCGGAGAGGTTAGTGTTAAGTGTCATTTCAAGATCTGCTAAATACAGAAAACGTTGTTTAGCAATGTGTATTAAGGTGTATAATAAAATCGCCAATGACATCAAAAACCTCAAAATGAATTCATTCAAATCGAGACTCTATAAGTGGCTTATTGAATTTAAAGTGTATGACATTGAAGAATTTATTGACATTAGGCTTTAGTAATTATTCATTTGTTGACATTGATTTTAATGAATATATTTGACCCTTTTGAAATAAATGTTACCTGAACATAAACTTAAATTTGCATAATTAAAAAAATTTGCTAATTATAAGCAAAACTTGTGAATTTATTTTACTGTACCACCTACAAACACCATGTTTAAGTAAATAAAGAAATACCCTCGTATGCAAAGTCTAACTGTCTAAGTCAAAACTTTTGATTCAATGCCTATTCTATTAAAGAACTTCTTTTCTTGAATAGAATAGAATATTTTTATTTAATATAAATCATATATAAATCTTAATGAAAGTAATTTTTTTATTTATCACTGTTTCGGAAAAAACCTCTGTCTTTTTATACAGTTTTTGTTTAAAAAAATATTTAAATCCAGTATATCTTCTGGTACATTGTTGTAACAGCGTATACATTGCCCCAAGAATGAATTTACTAAAAATGCCTTACTAACTACTCTTTTACTACTTGTTTTTGTGAACATACATTAAATTTTCATAAATATATAGAGGGCAAAGTTTATATATTTATTTCCCTAAAATTTTCTCTAAGAGACTACCTGGGTTTTAGGTTGTAAATATCTCTTATATCCCTCTTCTGCGCAAAAAAAATAGTTTTTAAATCAGCCGCATTTTCCCATAGCAAAATCTCATAAGACATTATGCTATGAAAATAACTTAAATTAACTCTGACTGTCTCGACACTAGTGAGAGCTTAGTCTGTCTGGTAGTATGTATACATATATTCAATGTTTCAGTACATTTTCGATTATTTGAGCCTTTATTTCGTCAATGGCTACTTCGATTTCAGGTTTAAAGTCGTCAATCGTCTCTGAATGGTTGCCGTAACAAGTCAAATCACAGCTTCGATGTGGCCAATTGACATCAGCATTTCAACTGATTCCGTGATTTAAAATGGCGCGGTAGCGATCGCTATTCACTGTAACGGCGTTTTCTTTATCATTTTCTAGGAAAAATCGCCCAATAATGCCGCCAAACCAAAATTCGCACCAAACAATCACTCATTGTGGATGCATTGGTTTCTCCTCGATGATGTGTGGATTTTCTGTGCCCCAGATACGACAATTTTGCTTGTTAACCAAAGTGGGAATAGCTTCATCTGATAGATGATTTTTCGGTATAAATATTTACCTTCGATCAAGCGGTCTTCGGCCCATTGAGTAAACCAGAAATGCATTGGATGGTCATGCGGCTTCAGCTCTTGCACTAATTGTACTTTGTACGCATTTATACCGAGATCTTTATGAAAAATTCTTATCATAGAAATGCCGGAAATGTCCTATTCTTGAGAACGATCACGAAGTTGATGTTGATGGTTGTTCACGCACACTGTGAGCAACAGCAACGATGTTTTCGGTTGATCGCATTGAATGAGTACGTACGCGGGTTATTTTATCCAACAACGATCCATTTTAACGAACTTGGCTCACAAATTGATCCACAAACTGCGATTTTGGCACATCCTTTTTGTCAATGTTTTGTAAATTTCTTACAGTTTGAGTAGAAGATTCACCACTTTGAAAATAAGTTTTTAATATTTCCCAACTTTATTCAGGCTATAAGCGACAAATTTCATAAATTTGAAACATAAAACTAACTTTCTGTCTCTTCGGAAATGTCATCAAACCTTCCAATCTCAAAGTAACCTACAGTGCCAATTCGAAACGTTAGATGTCCCACCCTTTACAACTAATAATACAACGTCAAATGATAAAGTTTAAACAAAATAATATCAGTGATTACTCACAAACGTAAGAGTTATTTCAGCATAGAATTGATCTACATTGATCAATATATCTATATATTATATAAGCAAAATACCACTGACTGACTAACTGACTCACGATATCTCTGAAACTATACACCCCATAGACTTGAAATTTAGTATAGTTACTCATAGTTTTTTTTTTACTTTTTCACTAAGGATTTTACGATAGTTCCATAAAAAATCTTGATATTTTATATCCACGTTATTATGGTCTATTATCGTGCGCCCAGCGAAGTGAGGGGGTATCACCTAGTAGATCAATATAATTATGTAATGTATAATAATGTACATCAACGTATTGATCTATTTTATAGTAGGTTTTTTTTTAACAAAATTATCTTAATAAGTTTTTGATGTGTAACTTTCCTCTCGCTTTGCCGCAACCTGTGGTAGAGATTTTGTGAAATGGTACGGAAGTGTGTAACAGGAAGCCAGGGAAGCGCGCTGTTCGATTTGATCAATGAGCGCACGCGGTGATAGTAGTATGCTGTTATATAAACTAATTTATATGCGTAAACTATATTAATAAATGTAGTTACTATTGATAATAAGTATCTGAAAGAAGTGCAGATCGTTTATAAAAAATTCAAGTGAGTAATAATGAATAATTATTCGAACAAACATTTCAGAATTCAGCTTTTGTAAATTTTAAGGTTAATTCATGTCGCCTCTCAACTGATATTTTTTAATTTTGATTAAAAATAGCTTTTTTTCAGATTATAATGTTAACATTGCTTATTACCAAGGTGAGATGTCAGATGTTACACATCATATACGACTACTCTAAGGCTCGCTCGGTTTTTAATAATTAGCAACTGATTAAAACTACTTTTACGGATTTTATCGCGTTTTATTTTATTATGTTTAATACCTGACGTTTCGGGTGCTTTCCAGCACCCATGGTCACGGGGGACTCGGGGGAACGGGGAGTGCTGAACCCGTGCCCCCGTGACCACTAAATAAAACGCGATAAAATCCGTAAAAGTAGTTTTAATCAATGTATAGTGTTCGCGTAAATATAAGAAATCATTAATTAGCAACTGATTGTTGCTGCACTGTATTTTTAGGAATTATACTGTAAAATGTTATAGATTTACTAACAAAAGACTTCTTAGATTAAGCTAATCTAAATTTAGTAAACCCTATCTCAAAAACCTTAGTCTATTTTTAGATTTGTAACGCGGATATATCTTTAAATTTCCATCGGAAACCTTCCTTCTAGGAAATAAGACATTAATCAGTATATGATCATTACAGTAGGTATTTTATATGCCTGGGTTACGATCTAAGCCTTTACTTTTGCTAGCTAGGGGGAACCAAATAAATAAAAGTACTAAAGTACTAGGGGTCTGCTCATTGCGTGTCTGCCTAGTGAGTAGGTTAAGTTACCACTTCAACCTAATGCTGTGTAGCTTTAGTTTGAAAGCGCAGGGAATCCGCGACGCTTAAGTCTTCAGAAGCTACAACGGAACTGTGGCTTTCTGTGAAAACATTTCTACTACTTGAAACTGGCAAAAGTACGACTGTACAAGTCCATTAACAAAGAAAAAAAACGTAACTCCAACTACCGTAGTTATTCCTTTCACATTGGATTTTTTTTATTATCTATAAATATATAAAATATATGATGGAATTATTTGAATTCCTGTCTTTTGTTAGCCTGACTAAGAAAAAGAAAATCAAATTCTCATAAACATAGATAATTCGTTTTCCGCGCAACCATTCCCCCGGATAGAAGGGTTCCCTTCAAACTAACTAAAGCTAAAGACCTAACCTTAATTACTAACCTAACCTAGATAGTTATTCGAAACTATTGGTTAGGTAAAGGACAGAGACGGACAAGAGGACGCATATATGGCCCGGTCGCGGTCTTAACACGAGCTATTTTCGGTACTCCGTTGGATCCAGGAAAAACCTTTTCAATGATCTCTAATGGGCAATGAAGAGGCGGCGCGTTCCCTTTAGTGAGAATTTTCCGACCGTTAATGGTTTAGTTTCCTGAATGCAACATATCCAAGCATTTCGTTCTCCATCGCTTCCAAAATGACTGCACTAGCATGTCTAACAAGCTATAACATGAAAAAACATTGAGCTTATCATCATCTACATTTATAGCGGGTAAATACTTTAAAGGCGTCAGATTCAAAAATGTGCTGAAGTTAGAGCTAGTGGCTCCGAGGGGTCACTCGACAACGTATTTGTGCGAATACAGTGCTTAATTCTTCAAAAGATAAAATTTGATCTCCAATTACGCGATATAAATGACTCTTTCAACTTTTAATATCACAAAATTGTCATCGTGAAGAAACCAACGCACATAAACGTGCGATCCCATCCGTCCGTACTAGTGTACGTATCACTTTTATTTGCTTTCGGATATTCGCAGTGTCGTTCCGCATCGATTCAAATTTGCATTTATTCAGTTTTATCATATTATTGTGCATTATTCGTAATTGCAATAAACTCGTGCACTTTGGATGAACGCATTTGAAATTACCGGTATGAAGGAAGACAATTCTCCTGCGTCTACTATTATATGGGGGCAATGTGCCTTAATATTATTTTCGATGGCGTGACTAACGATCGATGTGGACGTGCAACGCCGGGTATTTGGTTTTTCTGCGGTTGTTTGTGCGAATTAATGACTGCATGTCTATGTGACTGTATATTTTTTTCCTGGCGTATGAAACGAGTATTTGCTGCATCACAAGTTACGAGACCTAAAATCAGTGGAAGCCGTTAATTTGCTGAAATTATGAAACCTAAAGTTGGTGGAAGCTGTTAAGTTATAAAAATGTAATTAAAAATCATGAAATCGTTGGATGCAAATGGCCCAGGACCGTATTTTCTGGCAAAAATATAAAGTTGATGAATGCAGAGGCTGAGAACCGTACTTTGTGGCAAGAAATATTGTACGAAGAAACATGAAGTCGATGGCGTTTCTTGCGGGAGGCTTAAATTCAGCAGTTGATTTGTGTAGGGCTGTAATAATGATGATGGCAAAGGACAAAAGAATATTACTATATCACCTATTACAACTTATTGAAATGAACATTATTCATATTATAAAGCTTCCAGGAAGCACCGTATTTTGTAAGCGTCGTCCTACAGAGATGTAGGGAAACCCGGAATTTCGTCCGTCGCAATTTAAAAATCTATAATATTAAGTTGTACTGGAAATCACAAAAGAGTAGACATATATCAATTTGTAAATGACAAACATATGTCTATTGGAAGTGGAATAAAGATATTTAATCTTTAACTTTGATAATGATTCCACTAACTTATACAAACACGGACGTTAGTGTTTTGTTTGTATCCAAATACGTATCTAAAGTGGAAGATTTATATTATGGCTTTAGAGCGAACGGGTAGGCTTGAAGGACCACGCTCACTTAGAATACAAACTTAAAATAGAAGCATATTGTCTTTCGTATAGTAAGTACAAGACAAGAACCAGATACTATTCTATCTGAGTCTTCACGGCTGACAACGTATTATCTTTTAACAGAAGATAGGAGAGGGGCAGCACCATCATCCTAATAACAATTAGAAAATAAAAAAACTGGGGTTTGTAGCCCGCCTACCAAACTTGACTACTATGACAAACATCCCCATTATAAAGCAATCTATAGGGGGGGGGGGCCTATATTCAGAATTGGACTTTGAAGGGGAGTGTGACCGTGGAGGAAGAAGGGGAGATCTCCCACCGGGCAAGGTGTTCAGCCAGGCGGGGAGCGGACAATGTTCCGAGTGGTAGTTCGGGACTATTCTATATATACTGTTTTGCTTCGGAACTTTGATAGCGTGATATAGGCTTCAATGTTTCGATTGTGGCGCGACGACAGCGCCGCCTCAGGTGCAATGAATGAATGAATGAATGAAGATATGTTGGCGCCTATGAGCCACGGCATACCCCCATCAGTTAACGTGAATGCTCGTTTGTCACTTTTCCATTCGTCTATCCATCACAGCCTATGATAGTCCACAGCCAGCATAGCCCTCAGCCACAAATTACGTCATAGGAGGGATCTCGCTACAGTTGCCGCGCTTGTCATGCGAATTTTTTTATATTTCCTTATTAATTTTGAATCTTTATCAGAAAGATGCTGCTGCCATTTCAGTTTCCTTCTGTCGCCTATAACACACCGCCACTACACGGTTACTTTTAGTCACCTTTACTTTTATAAATAGACGATAGTAGATATTATACATAACACGTCAAATTTAAATATACTACTTTACGCATGCGATCTAATGTAGCTCTACCTTAACACTGGGGTTGGAACAGTAGCGATGCAAATGAGCAATCTGTAGGGCTTTATCATTAAAATATTCAATGAGCAAAAAGAACACAATAGCGCTTTGCTCACAAACACGGTTTTGCCCCGTGTATTCATGTGTTGTGGGCACACTAAAAGCGTATAAATAAAAAAATATTTTTAATTAAAAAAAGTAATATTAAATGGGCTGTAACTGTATACGTTCGATAATTAGACACAAGGCTCCTCCCACTTCAGATATGGTTGTGGAGCAATAAGTCCACCACGTTTATATAAGTTCACGCATGCGCATGTTTGTGCACTTCACACAAACATACTCGTACAGGTTTTCCTACACTCTAAAGCATGTTTTATAGAAGGTTTAAGTGCAAACAAACTTACAGTAAACTTGATGCTACGGTAGCCCGGGGATACTAGGACTAAGATGGTCTGCCTCACAGTCTACTATAGACTGCATTTTGCGGGGCTATTTTATTAATTGAGAAATCGCCATTGACATTACGGAACTACCCCCTGAAGTTAGAATAGTTGGTCATTCATTGCTATTTGATATTATATATATATATATATATATATATATATATATAAACAAGTTTGTTAAATATTAACTGATATTTAACAAAAATAAAAACAAAAAATTTTGAATGAAACAAATAAATAAATAAAAATCTATCGAATTTCAACTCCGTTTACAAACGCACCAACGATATATGTGATAACGATGATAAAATATATAAAGTTAATATTATGTAACTTTTTTGAATAATACCGTAATACTTTGGAAAATTAATTATTTACTTTTAACGTTTTAAATGTTATATAAGTATTTGAAAACCAGTATTTATAAGCCAACCGCTCCGCTCCGCTTGTCGCTAACAGACGCATCCCGCGTCTTTTGCTAAAACATAATAATTTGTGCGGCCATCGGTAGCCCGCGATGAGCGAAGATGCTCACTGCACTTGTTTATTATATTTTTATAATTCCTAATGACCGTGTAGTAGTTCGCTCGGAGGGACGCCAAGCCGCGTCATAAGTAAGTACCGACTGCTACATTTTGAATAAGATTTATTGAGTGAGTTGCAGGAATTCTCACGGGAAATTGTTAATTGTAATATATGGGAGTCGCTATTTCAACTCCTTTGATTTCTTGATTTTTAAAATAAGTTTTTAAAGAATTTTATAAGGCGTAGTAGCTTCTTCCACAAAACTGAAGTGAAAAAAGAACTCGCAGTCCATCTGATGGCAACAAGCAGCTTACTCCAAACAAAGAAAGGTACCGATGCGTTGTCACCTCTGAGGACTGAGATGGAATGCCTCAAAGCCGGTAATTGCAGCCAATGTAAATACAGGCTGTGGGGGTGTTGAGCCAGAGGTTGCCAAGTTGAGGTGAGAGAGACTCCTAGGTAAATAAAAAAGGATAAAATATTTTTATTCAATATGGATCACAATATGTAATTCTTATTAAAGGCATTTTTACTTTATTACTGATTTGAGAAAACCTCTGTCCTGAGCAAAACCTGTCACGTCAGTGAAGACCTAGCTAACGTTTTAAAAAAAAAAAAGTTCATCGCGCTGCTGGTGGAATGTGGGATGTGGGCTTCACGAGCTCTCAATATTATTTTATGGTTTATGGCCAAATACCATAACGTAGTTAAGTCCCGTGGTGTCACAGTGACTTTGACTTAAAGTGATAGAGACAGCACGAGACTTTATGGCATCTTAAAATTGAGTAACGTTTGTGTATGTCACTGCCTGTTCATACGCACTAAGCAATTGTCATTTGTCAGTCGCACTTGCTACTCGCACTTGTCACTACTAGAAATGTAAACCGGGCCTAGATATACAGATTAACAATTTCATTAGTGCCGGTCTGGGTAGAACCCGGCTTGCTTGCGGGTTGCGTTTTTTAGCGAGCACTTAGCCTCTGAGCTTAAACATAAAAAGTCGGTTATTAATTCCAAGACATAATGCATGCGCTGTTTTTTTCGTAGAAAAAAGGTGACAAAAGAGCACACAAACCACCTGATGGTGAGCGTATACCCTAGTCCATAGACATCTACATCTATCCTCAATTAAGAATCAAAATAAAGATGCGTTATTACCCCTGAGGACTGAGACGAAATAACTCATCGTCGTTTCCGTTTAAGAGGAAACGTCAACGGTTCTACACACTCATTGTACGAAACACAGCAGCATTAAGCTGCTATTTTACGTTCATATTCTGTAAGAGCGTCGTCCCTCCCCGGTCGTGCCTACTTGTGCCGACCTATTCGTGCTGACTATAATGTACTCGTAGCTGCAGCAAGGCTCTACCACCTTATTTCAACAATCATGTCATATTTAGTTGATTTTATTTTGCATAGTATTGGATTAAAATAATATCCACATTGATTGATGATTTTATTTTGCATAATATTATCTCGTGGGTGTCGTAAGAGGCGCCAGATTGAAACAAATCTGGAGATAAGCATCAGCATCTTCCAAATAAAGACTGAAAATAAAAACTGCGGTTGGCAAACCGCTCGTCAAACGCGGCAACTGTGGCAATATCTCCCCATGGAGGCAATCTATAGGGGAGGCCTATGTTTAGCTGGTTTGAGGGATTTCAACTTATGACAGCACACTAAAGACTTCCACATTTTACTACTTCAAACTTCCCTTGGTGCCCTTGATAAGAGTTCGAAGTAGAAGGTCATAACTTTTCTTGTACCTTATTACTAAAACTTAAACTAGACTAAGTGCCTATTTCGCAAGGTCTCTATATTGTCGAACAAGCTTCGCCCGCGGGTCCACATTACCTTTCATTGTTTTGCAAATGTTCCTAGGTTAAACCGGATTCAAAATAACATTACTAACTCGTCAGTGGTAGGAGATATTTTATAACAAAATTGACGACAGTAGATACTGTTTTCTAATTGTGGTAAGTCGTTGACGGTAACCACAGAGAAGTAAGGCTGGAATAGCGGCTGTCAAGCATGACTGCGAATGACTTTTTTGTGTGTGTGCTTGCTTGCGAATGTACACTTTCTGTATGTGACTGTCTGTCTGATGTGTTTTGAGTAGTTTACCTAAAATCAATTTTAAATTCCATTACTATACAGAGTAACTAGGTCATAATCCTTAAAATATTTTGTCGCCATCGTCTCCTATTACGACCGTAAATTTATAGATCAAGCAGACGTTTACAAGTGGGTAAAACATAATTAAGAAATTCCTTTACATACTGCATAGGTAGTATTTAGTGACTAGTGATAATACGAGGTTATGTTCACAAAATTTTACGCACACGTTCGGAAGCGGATGCGACAATCATAATGGTTTAAATGATGAAATTTGTAAAAATACGACTGTTTACGGTAGGAGAAAACTTTTATACCTTGGCACTTCCACAAATAAGACTTTTTCACGACACCCCATGGTAAAATCCGTCCAGCGGCTTAGACTACAGAGCGTGCCATAGAAATAGACATACATACATTTTTTTCATAGAATAAGGGAGACCAACAAACACACAGTCCACCTAAAGGTAATTGGATGTTGTGGCCCATAGACAATCTACATTTATCCTCAATTAAGAATCAAAATGCAGATGCGTTGTCACCCCTGAGGACTAAGATGGAATGTCTCATTACCAGTAAAAAGGTCTTCGGATCTCTACACTCACCGTATGGAACACATCAGTATTAACCTGCTATTTTACGCAAGCATTCTATGAGAGCGTTGTCCTTTTCTGGTCGAGACGATCCATTCGTGCTACAACTATAATATAGCTGCAGCGAGGCTTTACCACCTATAAAACATATATTTGACAGGCCTGTTGGTCTAGTGGTTAGTAACCCTGACTGCTATGCCGGAGGTCGTGGGTTCGATTCCCACCCAGGACAAATGTTTGTGTGATAAGCACGACCATTTGTTCTGTGTCTGGGTGTAATTTATCTATAATATTTATGTATTTAGAAATATATAAGTATGTTTATCAGTTGTCTAGTACCCATAACACAAGCTCTGCTTAGCTCGGGACTAGATGGCGTAGTGTGTTAGTTGTGGAATATTATTATTTATTATTATTATTATATGTACACTCGAAAAATATTACACTCTCTATGAGGCATTCGGATAAAACCAAAGTATTGAATAGTTAGATGCGCCTTCACCTTGACAAATTGTTGCATTATTTTTGAATGTGTGCGTTTGCAAGACGCTGACGCGCGCACACTAATGAGTGCGCTATGGAAGTGCGCAGACGGAAATGCCTAGGGCATTTCCGTCTGCGCAATCGTGACTTGTCTAAAACGAGAGCACGAGGGATCTGTGACAGTAAACACCTGGCTGCCCAGCTCCAAGACGTCAAGCAAGTTGTGCATGACAACAAGCTTCGGGTCCCGCGCCTACGTCACAGTGAACAAGTGAAGCCGGCCACAGTCGAACGTGTACCTGCTCTACTGCCATATGCCAGAGGAGTCACTGACAATATTAGCTACGTCTTGAAGCGCGCCATTAAAACATACTTCAAGCCGCTGAAGAAGATTGGTCAGTTTTTACCATCAGTCAAGTGTAATGTCCCTCTGCAAGATGCAGGAGTGTACAAGCTTGATTGTGAATGTGGTCTCTCCTACATAGGACAAACCAAAAGATCGATGAAAACCCGTGTTAAAGAACATATAGCTGATTCACATCAGCTATATGTTCTTTAATCTAAGTATCTAGTAGTATCTAGTAATCTTAATGTCATCTCAGTCCCCCGTGACCATGGGTGCTGGAAAGCGCGCGAAACGTCGGGAGTTAAAAATAAAAGTAATTAAAAGCAAAAATAAACGCGATAAAATCCGTAAAAGTAGTTTTAATCGTGTGTAGTGTTCGCGTAAATATGAGAAATCATTATAAATGAATAAATAAAAATTACCGACACACGAGCATTTTTGTAGTTTTATATACATAAATCACACGGAAACAAACGGCCAGACTCGAAACACTTATTTATGGGTCTATTATTTTATGTACTAAAGTAACTACTACTATGAATCAATCTATGGCGGAGCCGGAGGTCTACCTTCAACGGTAGATTTTTAATAGGTTGTAATGGTGTCGGTGTTTAACACTAAGTCAGCAGTATAACATATTAAATACCTATATCGAAACGATTATTGCACTATCTATCGAATGATGCAAAATGTTCCAATTCAACGGCACACGGGAGACGTTATTAGAGACGCATAAAATCACATTCTACGAATTTCATATAGGAGATTTCAATTACAACGCGACTACAGGACGCGGAATCTATCAGATTCGCATTCTAGCTTAATTCTCTTCTCGGAAATTGGACCATTTCGCGCATCTAACTGTTAAAAGGATTATCCCGGCCTTAAATGTTTGAAGTGAACTCGAATTTATTTTTCGATCACACTCCGACTGTCATATTAAGAACGAATACCGTGCTGTACAGGGCTAGTAGTGGCGCAGACACCGCCAAAAATGCCTCCAGTGTTTCAATTATTGTACCTAACCAATGTAAATTGTACCTTATTAATACCAAGTAATATACCTATAATATAATAGGTTCACAGTACGGATTACTTTTAGAAAATTCGACCAGGATTTCTTGAACATAAAATTAAAGATGTTTTAGTACCAGATATGTGCATAAAATATTATAAATCTAAACAGGTAATTTACAAGTAATTGCAAATTACACTAGGTTATTTGTTAGCTACGCTGTCGGTCTGTTATGACATAAATTTATATTTTACGTTTTAATTTACTAAGAATACATAAATTACTTTTATTTATTTATTAAATTAACAATTAAAATCATACGTGATTGGTATTGACCCTAGCGGTCATATCGTCTAGCAATACGCTTAAGTAAAAACGTAGATAATAATAAATTAAACCACAACAACAAAAATATTTTTACTCGGTTATAAAAAAATTAAAGAAACTATTATGAATAATGATACTGGCCACGCCTATTAGTTTACTCGGACATTACTTTATGAGTTATTTGGTATAATAAATAATTCATAAGACTAAGTAACTCTCAAATTGATGGAAAAATCGTCGCCAAATTTATCTTCAAACGATGCTTTGCAAATAAAAACGCATTTAAGATGTTGTTTTCACGCGTAACTTAGCTAATAATTTTATAATCTAAACATATAAATAAAATATAAGTGTCCGTTTGTACTATCGTTAATGCTTCATTTTGAGCTTATTTAAGACATGGACAACCATTATAAAAATATTTGTCTGTCCGTCAGTTCGAGCTAACCTTCCAAATAGCTGGAGCGTTTGTAATGAAACTTCACTTACAAATAAAGCGAAGCACCAGGAGTGATCTGGGCAATATTTAAACTTTACTTTAACCTTAGATTTTTTGAAAAATGTAATGTTAATAAAATAAATAGTCTTTATGTATCTTAAATCTTAATAACGCCACGCTAATAAACCCTACTCAGGCGTAGCCAGGGCATAAAGCTAGTTCTTTTTTTATAGGAGAGGGGGCAAACGAGCATACGGCTCACCTGATGGTGCGTGATTACCGCCGCCCACGAGCTACCGCAACACCAGGGTAATTGCAGGTGCGTTGCAGGCCTTTTAAAAAGGAGTAGGCTCTTTTCTGGATGGTCGTAAGTCGTATCGGTCCGGAAAAATCTCTCGATTCCGACTATCACCAGAGATTTTTCCGCACAATTAAGCACAAATAAAATTCCTCCACGTGCCCATGTAACACCTTATATTAACAACGCAAGAATGCTTAAAATGGATTACCGTTGGAAACTACATTTCGCCACTTTATTGTTTGGCACAATCAAAACGAGAACTCCCTCCTATCTTTATAATAAGTTACAATGGGCACGAGACAATGCTACGAATTCGACACGAGTTTCGGCGTACAAGCTGCTCATACCCATACCCATACATCATTCTGCCGCATTCCGAGGGAGCTTCAGATATGCCGCAACTAAGTGCTGGAATAACCTTCCACCGCCTCTTCGAAACCTACAATCAGTGTATAGTTTTCGTACAAAATACAAAGCTATACTATTAAACGAACAGCTACAATCGTAGAGTATCAATTTAAAATTTTATGTTTTTATGCTTTAGCGTGTATATCCATGTATGTTCCGGTGCGTATAATTGTCTTTTTTTCCTTCATACGTCACGGGTGTACAATCTAATTACACTATTTTCTTGCCCAGTGTTGGCGCAGGTTCTGTGATAAAACATGCTAAATGGATGCGGTAACATGTAATGTTGAGCATATGTCTCGGGTTGTTATTGTGTATAAGTGTTTTTATATGAAATTTAAATTATTTTTATATCCTCGGTTCCAGTTATGCAATGAAATTAACATTCGTAAGCGTCCGGTATAGCACTACAAAGATAAGGCAGTTGTGGCCCAAAAGTAAATATAAAAAGATTATAAAAAACCTACCAATTGTGTATACAATTGTATTATTAATCCAAATAAGTATATATTATACGTGCCCATGTGTGTATGTGTATGTGTGTTATCCGTATGTATATATTTACGTATATAAGTATGTATGTGTATATATCTATGTATATGTATATATGTATATATATATGTATATATATATATATATATATATATATATATATATATATATATATATATATATTAAATGTGTGTGTATCTATATAATGTACTTAAGGTAGCCACTGAAAATCAGGGCTAGGATGACACATCTTAGCGTTTCCTGAGTGGCAGTCCTATTTGGACCATTTCCCATTTTTTTAAAAAAAAACTTTTTTTTTTAATTTAGCTGTTCACTTTTTTTTAAGTTTGTGTAAGTAAGTGTATAATTAAGTATAATTATAAGAATACTTAAACATAATGTATGTTTTAAGTATTTATTGCTAATTTTTTAAGAAATGGCCAAATAATTATCTCTTTCTTTCTTTCTTTTTTTCACAATAGGAGGGACGCTATCCGGCCCTCTCAACTTGTTGAAGTCCAGGGAGAGGAGTGTTCTGCGTTGGGTAAACAGGACATCCTGCATGGAACACTTACTCCGCAGGATGGTCGGCGGTGTGTTCCCCCCGTCATCAAGAGTTAAGTTGGACGCAAAGAGAGAGCCCAGTAGATCGGCTTTGTCCTTTGCGGCATGGGCCAGTGAGTCGTCCTCCCTGTGCAAAGATGGGAGAGATGGCTGACAGAAGTTCCCTTGGACAGCCTTGGCGTGAGACTAGAACGCACGTATTCCCGAAGGAAGACGAACTAGTTTCTTGCCAATTCTGCCGAAGTGCTCTGACTTTGCCTTGCCAATGACACTTATGAAGGACCTGGAGGCAGAATTGTACTTCTTTTTAAGGGCGCGGGTGTTTGCATCCAGAGACGTCGATGCGTGAGCCCAGGCCTGGTAGCACTCCTGCTTATGACGTAGTGCAATTTTGTAGGAACGACCGAACCACCACAGATGATGGAATAAAAAGTTCCATTCCCTGTAGCACCACATCAGCGACAGAATCAGCAACAACGCTGGGATCATCCGACGAGAAGCAAACCCAAGGGTAGGATGCAAAAAAAGATCGCATCGCGTCCCAGTCTGCTGACCTATAATGCCAAACACAGTGGCAACTTGCAGTACGTAACCGCGTTGAGAACGTGAGTGGCACCGTACTCCGGATCAGATAATGATCCGAAGAGCCAAGAGGGGCATCGACAGATACTTCATATCCGTTCGGTAACAGGTCAGCAGAAGGTCCAACACGGAAGGTACATGATATTCCACTTCTGGGATTCGCGTGGGCGACGTAACCAGTTTTGTCAGACCATATGCCAAAGCAAATTTATAAGCAGATCTACCCGCATGATCGGTTAAATGAAAACCAAGCCATTCAGCGTGGTGGGCGTTAAAATCTCCAAGTATCACGATCTCTGCGGATGGGATCTGTTGTAGCACGGAGTTTGCAGCCATTTGGACGTGGTCGAAGAGTCGGTCTGTTTCGGCATTACGGCTATGGGACCTATAGAGGCACCCGTAGACGCGGGGATGGTCGTCGCTGTCTATGCGCAGCCATAAGATGGACAGGTCTGCACCTTCAAGCCTGCAGATGCGTCGGAAACAGGTACTGACATACACGCAAACTCCAGCCCGGGGCACAAATGAGTGTTCTAATTTATACCTCGGGTAGTAGAGATAGCCGGAGAGGATACCTGTGGCTCGGTTAGAAAGAAAAAGGCTAACTTTGCCGTTTCCAGATGGTAGTGGACGGCGTTAAGGTTTGAATGAAGTTCCCTGATATTGCAGAAACTTACGGATAGCGTGGTAGGGGGCTCCTTTGACTTATTGGGTCCTGGGGGGGGGGATTTTGCCCCCCCCCCCCAGAGTACGCGGGGAGTGGAGTAGCTTGGTCGTGGATGCTCAGCAAGGTATTCTCCAGGGGTGCTGCTACCCTCCTGGGGTAGTCTTGCATTTGATTCTGCTACCATGTTGGGGAAGGGGGGGGGGGGGGCGGATTGGGCCTCCGGCCACCTGCACTCACCAGACGAAACGCAGAAGCAAAACCTCTACTTCACGCTGGTCTTCTTTTAGGTCGTAGTACCACCCCGGCTTGAGCCGGCTCATGCGTGCAACAGCAAAGGCTGCCGCGTGGCTCTAGCACTGTTAAATACATACTGGATGACCTTTTTTACTGTCTGCTTAAAAAATAGTTAGTAACATATGAACGGAGTAAAAAAAATAAAAACCAACATTTTGAATTAAATAAAGAAATTAATTAAAATCTATCGAAATTCAAATCACAACATTCGAACAAACACACACAAAAATCATCAATAACGGTCGAGCCGTTTTCTAGTTTTAGCGAAAGCAACGGACAGCTACTGATTTTTATCTATAAATAAGTTAATAAACTACATTTAAAAATGATTCATGCAATAAAATTAATCGAATCACTCAAGTCGAAGTATTACTACATTTACATTACATATATACTTAAATGCACATATCTGCAATTAATTTTATATAAGGCCGTATACATACTATCAGACACGAACAACGTGCCTTCAGAGCTGGGGAAACGTATAATTCTAACTCATAAATTTCAGCCACAAATAATGCATATCCCGATGCAATCGAGCCGCGATTGATGTCAAGTTATTACATTAAAGCGGTTAAGTTGCGCTATGTGCTAAACGTAAATTACCTTATTTTATATAACACGTGAATAACTTTAATATTTTATGTTCATGTAATCACACCTTATAGTAAGTATATTCAAAAGTCTAATTTGGCTTTTGTCTTTTGAAACTTTTTTTAACTTTTGTCAGTTGAATTAGGTGAAATGTTTGACAGATTTCACAGCGGGAAAGTTAAATTAGAAATGAATAAACCAAACCACAGATATACCTAGCACACCTAGTTCTTACTCGTCCAGGAGTTCCCGAAGTAGTCACTAAAGTACACCTTCAGATCACTCCATCAAGTCTGGAGGTTAGGACTCATCATAAATAACAAAATGAGCCCAAGCTCAGCACACCTAATTCTACTTGACGAGGAGTTCCAATAACGATCACCAAAATACACCTTCAGGTCACTCCATCAAGTTTGGAGGTAAGGACTCATCATAACAGCTAATATATCATAGCTAAATAAAAACTGTGAGTATAAAAATAATAATTTTATCTTACTTTGTCAAGTAGGTTACTTATATACCAAATTTGGCTTTTGTGTTTTCTAATATTTTGTGTATGCACAGCGATATTTTTAGCATGATCCGCTGAAAACAGGCGATACAGTATCCACTCACGACGGCGGCCGAGCCCGGACTGTGGTTTTGTGTGTATTAGCAAACTATGCGAAAAAATATGCATACGTTTTTATTTTTTCTACGACGAACGATAAAAATAAACACTATTAGGGTTCCGTAGTCAATTAGGAACCCTTATAGTTTCGCCATGTCTGTCTGTCCGTCTGTCCATCCTCGCTTAATCTCTGTGACCGTTAGCACTAGAAAGCTGAAATTTGGTACCAATGTGTGTATCAATCACGCCGACAAAGTGGTAAAATAAAAATTGGAAAAAAAATGTTTTATTTGGGTAGCCCCCCTATATGTAAAGTGGGAAGTGATTTTTTTTAATTTCAACCCTAACGTGTGATATATTGTTGGAAAGGTATTTAAAAATGAATAGGGGTTTACTAAAATCATTTTTTGATAATGTCAATAATTTCGGAAATAATCGCTCCAAAAGTAAAAAACAATGTGTCCCCCCCCCCTCTAACTTTTGAACCATATGTTTAGAAAATATGAAAAACATCTGAAAAAAATCTGAAAAGTAGAACTTTATAAGGACTTTCTAGGAAAATCATTTTGAACTTGGATGGAAACAACAGTACCCACTACCGGGAGCAGTTGCAGGAGCGCGGAGCGCTGCTGGAGCGCGAACATAATGGATACCTTTTTAAACTCATAAGTGGGAACACTTATTGTGACGGACGGGAAACTACGGAACCCTACACTGAGCGTGGCCCGACACGCTCTTGGCCGGTTTTTTTTATTGAATATGCCTGCCTACATACAGTATTATTATAATTATATATTTATAATAGACCAAAAATGTACCGAAAAACAAGCCGGTATAGTTAATTTTGTATAAAATGGCAACGGAAGTTCGTTTTTACAGTATAAAACACTATTATTTTCAACAAGAGTCACCACCATTTGAAGATGAAGAACCATCATATACATGGTAGTTTTTAGTTATATTTTTGATTTAGTTTTGTCACAAAATGTACCGAAAAAGCATAACTTTGCTCGATTTGCAAACGCGTCCTTAACGCAGTAATTCATTGCTAAGCCACTACACCATGGAGCCTCCAAATAGAGCTATTCTAAGGTTTATTTGAAATTATCATTATCATTATTTTCACCTACACCACAATAGCTGTGACGTTTGCCAAACGAACTGATTGCCTCAAGAGTTTGTGTTGTGAGTTGTGAGAATGTCTTTTTCAGTCACCGTGCGTCCTACTCGTTAACAGCTGCGGCTTTTGTGGACAGGTCTACTCGGGTTTATGTGAAGCGAACCCGAGTAGACCTGCTCACAATTTTAAATCTTTGTTTTGAGTACATCATAGAACATACTTCAGTTACCGACGGGTTGTGTTTATACTGGATGACCTTTTTAACCGTCTGGAAAAAAAGTGTGTAACATGTGAACGGAGTAGAAGCCTATGGTACCGATATTTTATAAAAAATAAAAATAAAATTTTTGAATTAAACGTACAATTTTTTTGAACAATTACTTTGCTTTTTGGCCTTGAGCCTGTGACCCTGCGAATTGACAAGGTCAAAGATGCCTACTAAACTTATTGTTTTATTGCCGTTCGTAAATTAGGGTGGATGTGATTTGATTTTCGATAGATTTTAATTAATTTATTTAATTCAAAATTTTTGTTTTTATTTTTTTGTAAAACATCAGTGCCATAGGCACTTAATTGATTAGACTAGATTAGATTAGACATTAAATTGATACTTCGTTCACATGTTACACCCTATTTTTTCCAAACGGTAAAAAAGCTCATCCAGTATACTAGTAGTAGTAAGTACGATGTTATTTTAACTTACGACATACACACACGACGTTACTAACTTACTAACTAAAAAGTTTTAACGTAGACTAAGTTTTAAAACGGACTAAAAAGTATAAAATCCTTGTCGTTTTTTTATACGAGTATTCTTACATCGTCATATGATTTTGAGCTGTGTTAAAAATTGTAATTTAGTTACACAAAAGCGAAGTTAATATGATGCATAACAAAATAAATTTTATTTTCTTACATCGAAGAAAGAAAAATAATTTCATTTCAATTTTTTTTTCAATTTATTTACTTAAGTGAACGTTATGTAAAAGCTACACTTATCCTAGGATCGGACATGAATACGACGGTGACATATCACTATCCAGTTCAAAAAGTTTAAATATAATGTAAATTCAACAAGACTATCTGTTAATATGAACTGGTTGAAAATTGTCAGCTTAAAAAAAGTCCCAATGTTGTACAGTAACAGGACTATAGTCTTTCACTTCACCGTGCAGTATCATTTCAAAACTGATGCAAATTTTACAAATCTGAATACCATAAATAGGTTGCAAATTTGCGCGTTGATGAGCGCACAGAATCTAACCAAACTATTCCGTTATTGCCAATTACAGAACATAATTAGGAAGCCCTAAACAACGCAAATTATCTCAGTCCGCGTGTGGTCGAGCTTTAGTAAATTCACACCGACAACAGAGCCCGCCGAAAATTTAACTATAATGTCTGTCTGACGACCAGGACATTCGATTGATGGACTCCGGTGATTTTTAATTATCGCGATAATTAGGTCGTGAGCAACATCGGGGCTTGATGGACATTTCACGCACCAGAGGTGCACCGTCAATGAGCTAACACTGTTCAGATCAGTGTGTATTGTTTGTGTTTTAACGTAGTACAGTCACGATGGGAATTTATTACGATTGAATTTCATGTCTTTTAAATTTTTTGCGCGTAACCTTTACTATTTTTCTAAAAAAGTAGCCGTAAAGTTACTCCTTATAACGTGTCATAAAGTCCCGTCAAAATAGGTCCAGTCGTTTCAGAGATTTGCCGCAAGACAGGCGGACAACAAAATTTTACAAATTTATTTTTGTTGCAAGTATCGTATACACTTTCATAAGCATTTAGTTAAAAGCTTTAATTTTGATATAGCAAATATACACTTCAATTTATTTAGATATTTGTACAGATTATGATTCCCAAGTAACTCAGTAGGCATTTAAATGAACGAATAGTAAACTTATGTAGAACTTAATGTCCGTATAAACTCTTATATAACTTCACTGAGCATCTTGACGCTTTATATTGGCATTTCAAAACCATTATCCTGCTTTGCACTGTATAAAGTTTGGATAATGTTATATCAAAATGCTTTTGTAAACCTTTAGTTTTAGTGCAGCTTTCAGCTGTTTTAGTTTCGTTTTAGGTCCATTTAATAATATATAGTATAATTTTTAATCGTGCTCTCACGGAATACCACAATAGTATCAGATCAAGTAGATAGTTTTGTACAATTACAATTAAAAAATAAACAAATATATAATATTATTATATATTATGTGTATAATAAATATAATAATTCAAAACAGCTTTTTAAAAGAAGGAAATTAAAAATATGCTGAAATACGAATCCCCTTGACGAAAAGTAAAACACAATTGAGTACGCATTACCCACCTTAAGCAATTTTCATTGAAAAATTTCAGTCATATGATTGATCGAAGCCGACTCTATGTCTAAAAGAGTAAGGCGCAAAACTTTTTATGGCGTTCATAGGCAGCCAATCTCGTCGCAGAAAAATCGATCTTCGATTTCTAATTAACAGTCGGACAATACTTCTTATTTTCGGCTTCGTTAACTCCTTTCGGATGCCGCGCGTCAAGCGGAAATTTGTGATTGAAATCCAGCGAAGTTTTGTTTGGTTTGTTGTCAAGCGCTGGAAGCGGTGCGGCGTGCTACTGATTACCTTCAGCCCAGCTTCGCAATATTTCCCTTCCCTCCATCATTTTCTTTTTTCAAAGAGATTACTTTTAACAACTTCTCTGTCCGCGAAAATACACAATAGTTAAACAATCGATACGTTCATATAATGACTAACGGGACAGTGAAATAATTAAAATTATCATCATCATCATCATTACAGCCCTTCACAAGTCCACTGCTGAACATAGACCTCCCCCAAGTAATGCCACAAAGCACGGTCCTGAGGCACCTGCATCCACCGACTTCCTGCATATCTTACCAGGTCGTCACACCTACTAGTGGGGGTCACCCTTACTACGCCTACCGGTACGAGGCTGCCACTCGAGAACCTTTCTTCCCCATCGGTTATCGGTTCTTCGAGCTATATGGCCAGCCCATTGCCACTTCAGCTTACTAATCCGTTGGGCTATGTCGGTCACTCTGGTTTTACTGCGGATATCCTCATTTCTGAGTCTATCACGCAGAGAAACTCCGAGCATAGCCCTCTCCATAGATCGCTGAGCGACCTTGACCGTCCTCATACGGCCAGCAGTGAAGGACCACGTCTCTGATCCGTAAGTCATCACTGGCAACACGCACTGGTTGTACACTTTAGTTTTCAGAGATTGAGGTATACCTGACGAGAAGATGTGTCGTAATTTCCCGAACGCTGCCCAGCCGAGTTGAATCCGTCGATTGACCTCTCGGTCGAAGTTGGACTTACCTAGTCGGACTATTTGTCCCAGGTAAACGCACTCGTCAACAACTTCGAGCATAGTGCTCCCAACAACTATTGACATAGGTGTGACATGGACATTAAACATGATCTTTGTTTAGTCCATGTTCATTATAAGACCTATCCGTTAGGAGACACCATTGAGGTTATTGAGCATAGTGCTTAGGTCCTCCAGCGATTAAAATAAACGCCCTGAGAAAGGTACATCCTCTTTTCAAGTTATATGATAGCTATTGTCAAAGTAATTGTACAGATCATTATATTTATATAAAACTGCAACTCCCTTGTATTTTGTTAGGTTTTATCACTTTAATCATGTCGAATATAGTAAGAATGCTAAATTCTACTAAAACAATGGAAAGAGCGTCCAGATTTAGTTTTCTTTTTTTAACAATACGGTTATCATTCCGCAAAGTATTTTTTACAACAAAATCTCAGGAAAAATAATTGTCCACCGCAAAGTTTAAAACTTTATTAAACTAATATTGTATAAAAAAGGGTTTTTATAATATTGAGGAATTTATGAATGTTACTAATCCCTGGGAAATAGGTGATCGCTACCAAGCTATTTCCTATTTATTTTATATAGTTCATTGTGTAACATAATATATGATTGGAAACTGTTCTTCATTTTTTTGTTCAAATAATAGTCACGCAGTTAGGAAACCCAGCGGCGTTTCTTGCTTGTTCTTCCCAGGACAGAGGTTGTTTCCTGAACCAATAGTAAATTAAACATAATACTAACTTTCAATGAGTATTATATATTCATAATCTATATTCAAAAAAGAACTTTCTATTTATATTTCTAGGATCTATCTTTATATACCAGCTTTGTCCTGCGGTTTAGCCCACGTATATCACGCGTCTGAGCCGCGCGACATGACGTGAATCGGTCATTTATTTCATTTTAGCTGAAAAATTACCAAAATTAATGGAGTACTTTTATCTATCGGCATACGCATGCTAAACAACAAAGTTAAATTGACCACTTATTGACCATTTATTCACTCTCCCTTCTCCTCCCGGGTGAGCGTCACAACCCCGCGCCCTAGAAAGTGCCTCGAAACACGTTTTTTTTTAGTTTTAAATAGAACTGACCACTGCATGAAAATTAAGAAGGTTCGGAATGATCCTTGATAAATGTTCTATCACCCTTTTATAAATTAAAAAGCGATATCGTTTATATTTTCAACATTGTTTATCATTTATCGATATTATTTTACTCAAAGTTTAGTTTTATTAAAATTTCCAAATTTGCCGCCTAGATATGTATGACTAAAGTAACGTATAGAATATGCTCTTTAAAAAAAAGGTACAGTGGCGTAGCGTGGGGTTTTGCCGCCCGGGGCGGTCGTAAATTCGTTCTCCCTTCCTATTTTAAATATTACTTTAAGGTCTAAATATTTTATTCAACGAACAACATCTACATCGTACAACTTATTAAAAGTCAGGATTGACGACCACTGCTTCGGATGGAACATACATCTATGGGAAGAAATTTTTTTTTTTTTAATTTATTTTGGCAACAAACAGTCGTATACTAAAGAAATAAAATACTAAAACTTATCTATTATAAATTGACCTACAGTGCCGAAAACTTAAACAAAATTTAAAAGAAAGTTACATGGTAACACTACATAGTGACTATTAACATAACAAAAAAAAACTAAGTACATAAACATAATTAAAATTAGAATATCAATTCAAAAAAAAAATGCAACTCACTAGCAAACCTTACTTAAATTATTTTTTAATGTCCGTTTTAAGGAATTGAGAGATGAATTAAAAAGGTCGATATTAGTAAATTGCTTATTATATATGTCAGTGGAACGGTATAAGAATGAATTACGAGTATATCTTTTACGTAACTGCGGAGGAACAAAAAGTGGTGTTTTACGTGAGGATCGCACCGGAAGACGAACACGAGCAATAAGTGACACCTTTGAGAGAAGTTGAGAAGAGTCAATTAAATTATTCAAAATTTTATATAAAAAGATTATATCAAACAATTTGCGTCTATCGCAAAGGGATAATAATTTATACCTACGCAAAGATTCATCATATGATTCGTTAGTAATATTATTACGATAGTTAAGTGACCTAAGGAATGTCTTTTGTACTCTTTCAATTCTATTCCTATGTATATGATAACAGGGACTCCATACAGTACTACAAAAATCTAAGATTGACCGAATAAAAGAAAAGTATAGAGTTTTTAGCGTTATGGTTTTGTTAAAGGGTTTGCTAATCCTGAAAATAAATCCCAAGCTACGAAATGCATTGCTTAATATATAATCAATATGTAGATTGAATGACAATTTTGAATCCATTATTATACCCAGATCTCTAATACTATCTACTCTTTTAATGGTAATATCATTCAAGCTGTAATCAAATATTATACTGTTGACTTTACGTGTGTAAAAATGGTGCAAGAACCCCACAGGAAGTTTATTTTTCATAATGTTAGAACGTTTATTAACTTAACAGTTAAAACGCACATACAACAATAAATAATAACAACAACTATTCAAGTATTTGTTTGCCAATTGAGTAAACAATTAGACCTTGCCAAAATTATAACTAGAGTAGAGAGCTTAACTTAATAAAATTAAAATAAATAATAAGTTATACTTAAGGCGCTACCCTGACCAAAACCTGGCAAAAGTGCGTTTTTCAGAGACTATTATCTCATTAGTTATGAGAAATAAGCTACATCTAAAAGCACATTATTAATGTTCGATATTCTATCATCACATTCCACGTTCTAATTTGTTTTTATGTGTTATGAATACATTTAAAATCTACTTTTAAAAAATGACTAAAATTATTGATTACATGCATCTGTTGCTAAAGTAAATGCTCTAATCATTTGAGAATTACACTAATGGATAGATAATTTAAAAATCTATATTCTACACGTTTTATTTAATTTCTTAAGTTCGCTTATCTCTTTTAATTAAAATAATTCCAAATATTCGGGCGTATTATCCGTGATATATTGTAGCGAGAGCGCGTGGATTGTATGGGACCGAACGCTCAAGGTCTCTCGCTAGGGGAACCGTCTTAAGTTATAATTCTCAATAAATGCTCTCTGAAAACTGGAGCGTACTTTGGATTTACAATTCGTACTTTACACTTCACTTGAAACTTTATTACAATTCGAAATAAGTCTTCCTGAAATGAAAATAAGGAGCGTTATTGTTTTGTCTGTGATTTTGAGTGGGTATCTGTACATACGTCATTGTTGGAGCCACACGCAAGTGTGAGTAACGATCTGAGATCAAGTCTTGTCCGAGATTGCCCCAGGTGAAGATAAAATTAAATATATAATATAATAAAAGATAAAATTACAATGGAGCTTAAGAAAGCGGGTGTAAAACCAGTACATGAAGCCCTCAGAATCTCTTTAATTCCGTCCTGCAGTAAAGTCTTGTTCTTTAAGAAAGACGACAACGCTCTCTTGAAGAACTATGCACCTATTTCCTTCTGAGCCAACCGCCGCCTCGCACGCAGACTCGATTTCATCCAATCTACCGAACAAGCCAGTTTTCGAGAAAAGTTTAGCACCATAGACCACATACTCAACTTCGATTTGCCGACAATATAGTCCGTATGGCAGAATCTCTGGAGGACATAAGCACTTATGATAAATGACCTCATTAGTTTCTCCCAAAACAAAAGTCTTGTGAAACGTCCACACATATATGCCGGTAGTTGTTGGGAACACTAAGCTCGAAGTTGTTGACGAGTATGTTTACCTGGGACAAATAGTACGAGTAGGTAAGTTCAACTTCGACGGAGAGGTCTGTCGACGGATCGAACTCGACTTGGTAGCGTTCGGGAGATTACGACACGTCTTCTTGTCAGGCATACCTCAAAACCTCAAAATAAGATTGTACAATCAGTGCGTGTTGCTAGTGATGACCTATGGATCTGAGAAGTGGTCCTTCAGTGCTGGCCGTATGAAGCTCAAGGGCGTACAGCGAGCTATAGAGACGTTTCTCTGCGTGATAGACTTAACGAGGATATCCGCAGTAGAACCAGAGTAACCGATGCAGCTCAACGGATTTGTAGGCTGAAATGGTAATGGATCGGCTATATAGCTCGAAGAAACGACAACCGCTGAAGAATTCGCTTGGCACATAACGTTGCGGGCGCCATTTGGAGTAATTTTTTTTAAATTTTCAATTGCGAAAATCGTGACACTTACCGCCGCCCCTTTTGTATGCCACCCGGGGCCATGCCCACCCTGACCCTCCCCCTTGTACCGTAACCGAAGAAGTTTAAATTATTTGTTAACTCTTTCGTTATGATAAAACTATTAACTTGAATAAGACTTAATACTACGATACGAATATAACCAACTTTTGTTTCAACCTACGATCTAGTTAAATTTTAGAACACAAACGCCCCAGGCGGACTTTTTTATTGAAAATAATGAGTATTTTAATCATGTACATATTGAATACCTTATAGAAGTCTGGGGCACAGCAGCAATACAGCTAGCACAGAATAATAAAATCCAACAGCCCAAGTTTATAAGGACACTAAAATCATGAATATGTCACTAACATATAAATATTACACTTGCATTTTAGTACGTAAAATACTAAATAAAAGCATTCACACAGAATTAAGTTTTACAAAAAATAAACCTATAACATAACTAAGACCAAGACTTTACAGCGAATTAAAACTACGCACCGCAAGTACTACCTTAATCTACAACAAACTACCATACTAACTACTAATAGATAAGGGATAAACGTAAATTCGACTCAATGAAGCTAAAAGTGGGTATATGAATAATTTTGCACTCTGCGATCGAACCAAATAAAGTAACCGTCATGAATGTTTATCTTAATCTTTGGTAGCCTTCTTTTATTATATATGTTGTACTCATAACTTTTTAAAACACTATTTGTTTAGACTATAAAAAAATGGTGTATTTACATTTCTCATGTAAGTGAATTTTAATTCTTTTGAGAAATAAATATCTTAAACCACGTGTAGTACATAAATTTAATGTATCATCAATAGTTTTCTCAGCACACGCCAAATAATGAATCTTACAGGCAAAATTTTGCCACTTTGGGTTACATTATCGCAATTTTTTCAGGATTTGTAATATTTTTGAAAATAAATTATAGCCTCCTGATAGTTTAACTTTTTTTGGTGAAAAAAAATGATTAAAATCGGTACAGTAATTTCGGTGATACAAACAAAAGTCTTTTTTCTTTACAATCTTATCTTTATTAGGGTTTCGTAGTCAACTAGGAACCCTTATAGTTTCGCCATGTCTGTCTGTCCGTCTGTCCGTCCTCGCTTAATCTCTGTGACCGTTAGCACTAGAAAGCTGAAATTTGGTACCAATGTGTGTATCAATCACGCCGACAGAGTGGTAAAATAAAAATTGGAAAAAAATGTTTTATTAGGGTAGCCCCCCTATATGTAAAGTGGGAAGTGATTTTTTTTTAATTTCAACCCTAACGTGTGATATATTGTTGGAAAGGTATTTAAAAATGAATAGGGGTTTACTATAATCATTTTTTGATAATGTCAATAATTTCGGAAATAATCGCTCCAAAAGTAAAAACCAATGTGTCCCCCCCCCCCTCTAACTTTTGAACCATAAGTTTAGAAAATACGAAAAAAATCTGAAAAGTAGAACTTTATAAGGACTTTCTAGGAAAATTATTTTGAACTTGGATGGAAACAACAGTACCCACAACCGGGAGCAGTTGCAGGAGCGCGGAGCGCGAACATAATGGATACCCACCTTTAAACTCATAAGTGGGAACACCTATTGTGACGGACGGGAAACTACGGAACCCTACACTGAGCGTGGCCCGACACGCTCTTGGCCGGTTTTTATTATTTATTTATTATCTTTAAAACCTTAAAAAAATGTGGGTCACTCATGAGCAAAAAAACTATCGTATCTCTCAAGTTGGGCCGAACTGCACACGGTGTGCAAATTTGATTAAAATTGGTAAAATAATTTATAACTTTTTTTAACAAATTTTATTTTTTCTTTCATATTACACAGCAGAATTCATGTGTAGTGGCGGTGTAGTACCTACCACTCCATTACGGTCTTAGAGACGACAATCAGAGAAATTTTACGGTTTTCACGTCAGAAAAATCTTACGGTTTTCACATCAGAAAAATCTTACGGTATTCACAAGGGCGGCGGCGCTTGGGAACGAAGTTAATGTTTGATTCTGAAACATTAGTTATAGGTATATTTTATTAACTACTTCGATTTGAAATGGTTGAAACAACTGAGTATATTCCTACGTATGTATGTGAAAAATCAAAGAATATAGAGAGCAGTGAGGCATTGTTTTGTATATACAAATCAAATACAAATACTAGGAAATGAATAACCTATAAGTAAATGGCAACTTTTCAATGTTGGTGACACTGTGTGTTACCTACGTAAGAAATAAGTTCACCTTTGTACCGACATCTAGTGAGCGTAAAATTACTAGGCCTCATGGATGTCGGTATTACCAGCCTACTTACGTCCGACGTAAAATACCCAGAGCAGTGACGAGGTGCAGCGTCAAACCTATCGAGTACCTGGTATTTAAGCCACGAAGTTGTGTACGCCACAGAGCGTACCTAGACAATAGACATTATTTCTTTCTTTCAACACTCACTCATCACTCCCTCACTCAACATCACAACTTTCAACAGACTTAAACATAAATTCTTATATAACTGTCACCCGTAATGCTACCCGTATAAAATCATAATAACCAGACACACACACGCGCATGCGCAAAAACACACGTAAGTAATAAGTGGTAACATACATAGTATATAAACATAATATATGATCCAATTAATTTCATTGTACTTAGGTTACGTTAGCGGAATGTACAAATTTTTTAGATAGTATTTGATTATTTAACTTTTGCTTGCATCCTAATATTTTTATAAATTAACGGTGGGAATATGGCGCTGACAGCTGATGCACAGGTCTCCTAGTTCGGCTGCAGATGCTATGTTTTCAGGTATATGTACCAATGTAGCTAATTTAAATTTTAAATTAATTTTAGTTTAATTTTAAATATTAAACAAATATCTTGATGTACAACCTCTTGGAAATAAAGAACTTTCTTATAAAAAGAAACATATAACAAAACGTCACTCCTGGTACATCGAGCGCCGCTCCGCAAGCCAAGCATGGCGATTATGTCAAACAATTAACTTTAACGATCTGAAGAAGAAGATAACATGAAATATTTCAAGGATTTGATAGTTTACGAATAAATACAAAAGTAGTGTTAACTTTTATGAAAAAAAAATAACGTATATATTTATTCTACTGTACCAGGGTTGCACAACATCCACATAGACCTCTAACTCAATTTGCCCACAAGGCACTCTCGTGCCCACCGCGCCCTAAAACCGCGCAAAACTAAATCCTATCGAAATTAACTGGGGAACCCCGCAGTGCCGCGGATGAATTTGAGCAGTTGCTTCGAGTTGCCCCTCCCTTCCGACCGCAGGGCGCGCCCCACAAGGCCCTTATATGCCTTAAAAAGATTAAAAACGCATAAAATAAGTTGCCACCGCCCGCCGTGACCCGATTGAGAACTGTACCGATTTACGCTTTTGAAATAATCAAGTATTTTCAATTCAAACCAGCGTGAAACGTAATTTCATTTTGCAACAATTGAATTTGTTGATACTTTTTTTATAGGATAGAGTGACAAACGAGCACATAGTCCACCTGATGGTAAGTGGTTGCTGCGGCCCATAGACATCTACATCTATCCTCGATTACGAATCAAAATGCAGATGAGTTGTCACCCGTGATGACTTAGTTGGAATGCCTCGTTTCCTGTAAAAAGGGTCTCTAGTTCTCTACACTCACCATACGAAGCACAGCAGCATTATGCTACTATTTGACGCTGGTATGGTACAACTATACTACTAAATAACTACAGCATGGCTCTACCACGTATAAAAAAGATAGTATAGTAGTCAATGACTAAAGAATGAAGAATAAAAATCCTTTAATAAAATATCCTGCACCCCATATCGTTCCCTGGGTCTCGAAAGAAGTGTAGTGAAACTAAAACAGAACATGGGCAGTAACTTCTTCCAGTTAACAATTAACAACTCAAAATTATTTAAAACTGCGGTTGCCAAACAGCCAGTCAAGTGTGACACCTACGTCAAAAACCTCTCTTTAAGCCGATCTATGGGCATATGGTCCAACAATTTTTTTTTATAGAAGTGGGGGCAAACGAGCATGCGGCTCACCTGATGTTAAGTGACTACCGCCGCCCATGATCAACCGCAACACCAGGAGACTTGCGGGTGCGTTGCCGGCCCTTTAGAAAGGAGTAAGCTCTTTTCTTGAAGGTCCCCAGGTCGTATCGGTCCGGAAAAATCGCCGGTGGTAAACTATTCCACAGAGAGGTTGTACATGGAAGAAAACTAAATTAATATGGAGACGCCGGGTATTGGACTTTTATATGATGGATGAATGGAATTAATTGCGGACCTCAAAAATCTAGTACTTATGAATGTCTATATTTATATAAGAGTCTAATACACACTGTCCTAAGGCCTACCATTATAATATTTTCATTAATTCATCCATTACAATAATAACTTATATACTAAAATCTTTATAACAAAAATCTTATTACAAAATCCAGTGTTAAACACAGGCCTTCTCTGCAGTCGAGACAGGAACATTGCACTCGGCAGTGCAGGAAAACATCGTGAGGAAATAAGCATGTTTGAGGAAACGCAGGTACCAATCGCTCCATACTTCTCTCAGAAAATAGAGGACTGCGCAGCAATGGGTAGTATATAAGATATAGCGAAACTTCACAATCTTAAACCGATTTATCAAGTTCCACGCTGGACGAAGATGCCTCTCGAGAATCTTTCTATACATTGCTTCTCGATTATTCGAATGCTGCAATGCACCGTTTAGCTTTTAGTATGAGAGGCAAAAATTATAATAGAGATCAAACGCGTTTTGAACAAGGAAATTTTAAAGCGAGTTTAACTAACATCAATATCCGCGCGTACCCGCCACTTACTCCACGATCCCCATTATTAAGTTACAGTATTTATAAACATACAATATAATTACAATGTCAAGTGGAACTTATTTATCGTAAAAAGAGGATAGGACGAGAACCGCAACGTGTAATTTTTATCATATTACCTGCGATTTCGCGATGCGCTTTAATATATTGTCGAGAGTGAGTTGACAGACTCACAGAATGTTAATTCTGTACACGCTCTCGTCTGATCCTAGCAGTCGTGTTCCATTTGCTTCGTATTTTCAGTCGGTTCCGAACACGAAAATTAAAGAGTGGATTATGAAGGAGCAGAAATTCACACGAAAGTATGTGAATTTTTTATGTTATATGAACGACAAACGAGCACACAGTCCATCTGATGGTAAGCAGATGCCCATAAACATCTTCATTTATCTTCGATTAAGAATCAAATTGGAGATGCGTTGTCACTCATGAGAAGCCATGCCTTACGACTTACGCCATGTACTGCATCGCAAGGCACGGCTTCTTGTCGTTCGTGGCGTCGTAAGCGAACCCACTCTATGGTTATAACTCCTTGCGGTCTTAAGAAGCGACAAATGGAGACTGGAACTGGAGTTGGGAAACAGCATCTTTCTGTTAATAGCTCATAATAATGTTACGCGCTCAAGTCGACGACACAACTAGCGCCATCTAGTGTCAGGAACGAGAGCGAGGGGAGCTTTGCAGAGAATGACATCACAAATCTCTCAACCGACAGCGCCTAGTCGAAACTCGAACGCTCGGTACCTTGCGCGTGTTTACTTGAACATTCTGGATATTTCTTTGCTAATTTAAATAAATAGGCGCTGCAAGATGCGATCGGGGCAGAGTTGAACTCGGCGACACAAGCGAAGCTTCGGAGCGGAATTAAGTGAATTAGTGTGTTTAATTATTAGTGTTTTAAGTTTCAATTTGTGTAAAGTAAATTAAAGTGTTAATTTAGGTAATTTTATCGGCAATTTTTATTGTCACGAACCTCAAGCACGTAACAATAATAAAACACTGCGCTCTGTTTTGAACAGCTCATCTAATATAAAATAATTTGTCAGTGGTCACAACTTATCATGGCGTTATTCATAAATAATTTTTACTACATTGACGGCTCCGGGGCGCAGTGGCTTCGCAAAAATGTTGCAGCGCTGGGAGTCGCGGGTTCGAGTCTATACACATATTTGTTCCCGCACGGAACAAGTATTTGTATAGACTACAAATAATTGTTCCTGGTGTATTGCCTCCACGATACAATAGAAAGTCCTACTGTAACGTTTTATATTTTTTTAACATTGCGAAAGGCCTCATCTGTAGCTTGATTATCTAAAGAAATATATGAAGAATTTAACTATTACCTTTAAAATATCTGGCTTGATTGAATCCGCATTTAAATCAAAGTGATTTTCCATTTAAATATATAAATTCCCAAGATAAGCGAAGCAATCTCGAGCGCCTGCTGGAATTCTATCTTCTATCTAAATCTCGTTTATAAAATGGAAAAACTATTTCGCAATACCGAGATCAGCCAACCGGCAATATTTAAATTCGTTTAGTTTAAAAACTACGTTTGATCAAAACAAGGTTTATATACATAGACCTATCTGTGCCCGCTACTTAGTTCTAAAAATAAATAAAATTGAAGTGTTTGTTTGCAATGTCGAAATAATAATTTTTTACTAAATGCATATAAAATTTTATACGGTCGTTATAACAAAAACACAATTTTAAAAATGTTTGTATGTCTGACTGTCTGTTTGTTCCGGCAAATCCTCCGAAACTGCTGGATTGATTTTGACGGGACTTTCACTGGCAGATAGCTGATGTTATACGGAGTAATTGAGACTACTTTTATTGAAGTCTCGGGGAACAGCTATTTTTAGTAATTTATTAATATACTTTTCTATTTGAATCGGATTTTGTTCAGAATTTCATGGGTTCCGTCAAAATTGTTCCAGCCATTTCGGAGATTAGCCGGAACAAACGGACATTTTTTTTAAACATAAATCTTTTTTTGTTTATTTTACATATATATTTTCACACGCATTTACTTAAAAGCTGTTACAGTGGATTTCATTAATAACGACCTCGGTTGTAACGACTTTTAGGTTATATCGACGTCAAAATTACGTCCCTTGAATTTAAAGCATGCTTTCATAAGAAATTCATTCGGTAATAGCGACTTCCGTTATAGCGTCAATTTCGGGTATAGCGACTTGTTTTTATGAACCATTTATGACCGATTCCTAGAAATCCCTTGCGGATATTGCGACTGAGTCGGCAAAGGCAAAAAGACTCATTCATAAAACTATTAAGCTTTCTTATCCTTTGTTTTTTCTTCAAACTAAAGAAAAGGAGGATGAAGAAGAGGAAGAAGATTGCAATCTAAATGAGATTCCAACAACTAGAGATGCATTATGTGCTATAACAACGCTCAAAAAGTACTGTTTATTTGGTGAAGGCCAAACTAATTTAGATGTTGAAGGAATTATGAAAATGGAATACACCTTACAGCGTGCACAAAAAACTAAACTTAAACAGTGCACTATAATACGTTTTTTTCAATTACGCCCTTGTATAACATAATTCAATAAATGATAAGTAAATATGTAATTTCGGATATAGAGACCTTCGGATATAGCGACGACATTAAAGTGGTCCCTCCGCCGTCGTTATAACCGAAATTCACTGTATTTTGACATTACAAACATACACTTCAATTTTATTCATGTATAGATAGATTGACAAGGCATAATTTTGTTATCATTAACTTGTTAATTTTTATACATGGAAATCAAAGGAATGGACATCATACCTACATCGTATTGGTAAATAAAAAATAAACCGCACAAAGTCCACACATTTAAACACTACCGCGACTTACGAACATACGGGATTGTATTCAAGCACTGCCAGTGATTAGTAAATAATAACAACCGGGCAAGTTCGAGTAGGATTTGCGACATGAGGGTTCCGTATACTTGAGAAAGTATCTAATTTTATCAAAATAACCGAATTTTGGTCACCGCGACCAATCTCGTCAGACCAATCTAAGGAGAAGATTATATTGCTTCAGTGTATGCGCAAACACAGGTTCACTTTCATGGTCCGATGGGTCGACCAGCCGACAGGTTTGTCAGTAGTTGAGCCACGCTGCAGTTATATTATTTTTATAACACGAGTGAGTGGGCTCGACCGTGATGATACTAACATTTTTAATTTTGATATTCCACATTACCGTGTACTAACGGTGCGAGAATATCCACTTACTTTATACGTGGTACTCGTAGAGCCACGCTGTAGTTATATCAGTAGTATAGTTGTAGCACGAATGGGTCGGCTCGACCGGGGAAGGACCACGCTCTCACAGAATACCAGCGTAAAATAGCAGCATGATTCTGCTGCGTTTCGTATGGTAAGTGTAGAGAACCGCAGATCCTTTTTACTGGAAACGAAGCATTCTATCTCAGTCCTCAGGGGTTACAACGCATTTTCATTCACTTACCATTAGGTGGACTGCTCTGGTTTGAAATTAAATATTAAAAAATTGAATGTAGCCGGGCTACCTATGACATTGGGACGTCAAACTCCTCACTCCCCCCGCCCCCGTGACCATTGGTGCTGTTAAGCACTCGATACGTCGGGAATTAAATATAAATTAAAATAAATAAATTAAACGCGATAGAATCCGTATATATAGGTAGTTTTATTCAATATGTTTTTTCTTTAAATACTACTTCAAAAGTTTCTCTTAACAAGCAATATTAAGTTATATTATCAATAACAAGATTCGTAGCATTAAAAGTATCAACTACATTAATTTTTATAATAAAATGTAAGTCATTTTATTTTGAAAGTGACAAGTAACGCCATCTCTCGCACACCCGCAACATAACTTCGCGAAATATGAACTGACCGACCTAACTACCTTACCGCGCCTAACGACTTTGTTCTGAACAAAAGCAAATAGTACTATAATTTATTCTGTGAAAAAAACGTACACCTCTACATACATGAGGTTTTCTCGAATTTCTAGATATATTATTTTTATATAGAATAAGGTGATAAATGAGCACAAAGTCCACCTGATAGTAAATGGATACTGTGGCGCATAGACATCTACCTTTATTTTCCATTACACTTCAAAATGCTGATACGTTGTTACCCTTGAGGACTAAGATGGAACGCCTTGTATCAAATAAAAAGGGTCTTCGGTTCTCTATACTCAACATACGAAAAACAGCAGCATTGATCTGCCTTTTTACGCTTTTTATAGAAATCTTAAGACAATTTTACACTACGTAGTGTACGTTTAAATTCCCAATCCGTAGAAATTTTGGCCCGCGACATGCGGCCGATGTGTATGCCAGTTCCACAGCAAGGTTTGTGAGCAACATCTGTGATTCAAGTTTTGGAGCGCAGCATACAAAATTTTAATTTCAAAATTTCTAATAGTCCATTCCAAAACCTGACAAACGTTCGCGGCAAATTGAAATCGAGCAAGTTGAAATTGAGTTTTTACACGAGTGGCATACCGCGTTACGTTTTCAAAAACACGTAAACTGCCTGTTAAAACTTTTTGTTACTATTTCGTAGTAACACGTTGTCAGCAGTGACATACCATAAAAACATTGAATTGCTAACTACACATACTATGTTAATAGAATAAACAAGTTAAAATCTAAAATCTAAAAAAAGGCTTTTCCTCCTAGGAAGGAAAGCGTGAGCTTGTACAAAGAATGTTTGCTGTAATTGTTGCTGTGTATTAGAAATGAGAATTTATTTGTAAGTTTGTGCTTTAAATTGAACACATTATTCAAAAGTGTCTTGCATTATTGTGTGTCCCTTAGGTATTTTAATGTAGCGACACTTTATATTGTATTGTAAATTGCATTTATATCATATTGTAGGTAAATTGCAGCGGCAGTGTATATTGGCCATCTACAATAATGTTCTTTATTTTTATGTGAGATAATTTTATATGTGAGGACCACTTTGGGTGACTACCGGGACCACCGGTCAAGAACCACTGGTGCTACACACAAGTGCTATAAACAGATTTACCCTTACTGTATAAAAAATATTTACACAAGATTTTGTTTTTGGGTTGACCTTCCATGTTTTGCCCCCGTATCCTTAAGATGTGAGATATAGACTGGCGATTGTAAACAGTGTCAATCTTGCAAGATAGCTGTGAGGTCTCATCCGCCCGACGTGTGTATTGATTATATAAAATCCTTTTTACGATGATTCACAAGATCTTCTGCCACAAGGGCGGTGCCACTTAGAAATGACGTGAAATTTTTGACAGATTTCATAGAGAGGAATTTAAACTTTTAGGAAGATATAAAGGTTAGCTTATTTTTTTCAAATATTTGTTATACATTATATTAACTAGATTGAAACGGATAAACCATATTATGGATGATCTTAGAAGTAAAAGAATAACAAAGATAATTAAATTTGTTGCTTTTCACGACAGACAACTAGCGACATCTAGTGAGCTTAAAATTATTAACATTCATTGGACATATCCAAGCCCAAAAGAAGACAGTTATGGAAGTCCTCTGTTAGGCTGGGCCTAAAGTATACAATATAAATTTGGTCGGAATCAAGTTAAAATATACTAATGTAACACTGAAAATGTATGAGGCACCTGATGTATGTAGGTGTAGCTAATATGTCATACGCAAGATACACGCACACATACTCTCATATGCAGCTCGCGTCCTGCTACGGCATCTATCTACGTTATCATTATTTTCATTGGAGCCTATTAAAATTTTTCTTAGATAGAATATTAGGTTTTAAAAATCATTCATACCTATTAAGTTTAACTTAGAAATATAATTTTTTTATAGAAGAGGGGGCAAAGTGCATGTGGCTCTGCTGATGGTTAGTGTCTACCGCCGCCCATGAACAACTGCAACACCAGGGGAATTGCAGTTGCGTTGCCGGCCTTTCAGATAGGAGTAAGCTCTTTTCTTAAAGGTCCCTAAGTCGTAATCGGTCCGGAAAAATCGCCGGTGATAAAGGATTCCACAGAGGGGTCGTACGTGGAAGAAAACTCCTAGTAAAGCGTATAGTGGTGGACCGACAAGCATCCAGATGCTGTAGATGGTATCGTAAGTTTTGACGCGACGTGCGTTTGTGAAATTTGGCGGCTGGAATTAATCCAAACAATTCCTCAGAGCACTACCCGGGATAGACGCGATAAAAAATGCAATGGGATGCAACATCTCTAGATTGGGTGCGGTCAAGTGGTAGTGGTATCAAGCTTTAACCGTGGGTACGTGAGGGTAATATATTCGTCCAGTTTATATAAGATCACCTTTTTGTAACTCAAAAACCACAGCCTTGTTTGCATAGATGGCTCTGTGATACGATAGCTCTTCAACGGTCAATTAAATAACAAAGGCTCAAAAGGGCGCTGCTGTGTCGTCGCCATTTTGACAGTCGACATTCTAGCCACAGTATAAAAGTTGATTTTTCGAAGCGTTCCTAATTACTGCCAAAGCTTATTTGCTATATTTTCTTAATACATTAGCAATAGTATACGACGGAGGGAAATTGACAGAGGTGGTGGGCAGCATCTTCGTGATCACAACTCAAAAGGAATATTAACTGCTGTTGACAACCCCCTCCACCAAGCGTGTAAACTGTCAATTATGGCAAAACTCTCTCGTATGAGGCAAGCTATAGCAGCGGTCTAGGTTCAGTAGTGTACATTTAAAGGCTGCAAAGGTAATATGATTTTATGTTTTTATCTCTGTATTCGTCCTAGTTTATATTTTATAAGGCGGCCTTGAAATAATACTAGTTTTTACGGATTATATCGCGTATATTTAACTATAAATACCTGACGTTTCGAGCGCTTTACAGCACCCATGGTCACGGGGAGGACTGAGATGTTCAACGTCCAAATGTCATAGTTAACAGCAGCTAAGATTTTTCAATTACAGAGGTCCAGTCCTATATAATCTAGCAAACAAATGATTAAATATATATCCGTTAAATATGAGAGAGACAAAAAATTCTTAAACTAAATGGCTTAAATCATTAGACTACGAACAGACAGAAAAACTGTTTGAACGTATTGTTTAAATATACATTACACACCACACACACACACAACCGACACATTAATATCACTTAATAGACCTACCTACCTTTATTAGTATTTAAAACAGGTTTTTCTTTTTATGTACACCTAATATATTTTAATATTTTTTAAACAGTTTACACAGGGCAACCTAGTTTGGGCACCAGTCTCCCACATAGATCTTACTTCTTACTTATAGTAGTATAGTTGTAGCACGAATGGATCGGCTCGACCGGGGAAGGACCACGGTCTCACAGAATACCAGCGTGAAATAGTAGCTTAATGCTGCTGTGTTTCGTATGGTTAGTGTAGAGAACCGGAGACCCTTTTTACTAGAAACAAGGCATTCCATCTTAGTTCTCACAGGTGAAAATGCATCTGCATTTTCATCGAGGATAGATGTAGTGTGTGCTCGTTTGTCAGCCTATCTTATAAAAAAAGAAGGGTCCCCGGTTCTGTACGCTCACCATACACAGCAGCATTAAGCTGCTATTTTACGCTGGTATGCTGTGAGACCGTGATCCTTCCCCGGTCGAGCCGCGTGGCTCTACCACGTAAATAATAAATATTAACAATTTTTTTAACCATTATAAGCTAACGCTTGACGACTATCCCATCTGATGGCAAGCGGTGATGCATCCGAAGATTGAGAAGCTCACTGACTTAGCTAGACTGAACAGTGGCCTTTTCAGTCTTGCCTTTCACCCACATAATCGAATGGAAACACAGATACTGGCAAATTATTCCCATTATCACCATTTTCATTACAACCTCTTTCAGCACATGACTCCTCCTTATTTTTTACCATAGAGGGGTTATTGGGCAGACGCTGTTTTACACTTCCTGGTTAGTTTCCCTTCGTCGTCGCTTACTACACGCACGGAACACGGTCAAATTATACAGGAAATATTACATATCAATTACTTACTTTCGAATTTGATTTTCGTAATTTTATATTAGGACTTATGTAAGGAAACTCGTTTATTAAAAATGATGTAAATAAAATATTTTGATAACGGATTTGTAAAGGGTACGTACAAACCGAAATCTCATCGAAAATCCCTGTGCCCAGCTGTGGGACGCGTAGTCTTTTGTTTCATTTATATTTCTACTTAAATAATCTTTCGGCTTTGTTTGAATATCGCTTACTTAAATTAAGCATTAATTATTTCTGTGCCCGTCTCTTTCTATTGTTATTAGGTGAACACTGAGAGCAACTTCAAGCATATCTTAGCACAGCCCTAATGTCTCATCACAGTTACAGCCTACTACGTCCCACTCCTGGGCACAGGCCTCCTCTCATCATTACAGCCCTTCACAAGTCCACTGTTGAACATACGCCTCCCAAGTAATGCCACAAAGCACGGTCCCGAGCCACCTGCATCGATCGACTTCCTGCATGTCTTACCAGGTCGTCACTCCATCTAGTGCGGGGTCGCCCTACACTTCACCTACCGGTAGGAGGCTGCCACTCGAGAATCTTTTTTCCCCAACGGTTGTCGGTTCTTCGAGCTATATGGCCGGCCCATTGCCACTTCAGCTTACTAATCTGTTAGGCTATGTATGTTAGGCCCCCTCTAATTTCTGAGAGATTATAATTAACAATTTCATTGATGCTGGCGGGTTGCTACCAACGACTTAACCTAAAATAATTCGAAAATCAAATACTTTTTATCCGTAATAAAATAATGGTAAATATCATAATATTACGATTAATTATGCCTTCAATAAAGGAATCGGTATTAAAATAAAAACATAAATGAAGAAACCTTCATTACTAAAATTATAATCTCATAGATTAAGCAACTGCAAAATGTATGCAAAAAGTTAAAAACTCAGAGCTTAAAACATAAAACGGACGTCAATTTAAGAAATGCCTAAAGTTGTTCTGTCTCTTCTCTCTAGATAAAAATAGAAAGCGACAGATATATTTAATTTAAGTAAGGGATAATCAACAATTATAAGTAAGGACGGCTGGTAATATGTTTAAACACAAATTACACATTAAAAAACTTGTCAGTGTCTAAACACATAACTCTGTGAATAAATACCTATAATACATTATGACGATACACGTAAACGATGAAGATAAATGAGGAGGTATTTGAAATGCAGACATTTTATTAGCATTTAAATATTCAAATTAACATAACATTGTCACAATTAAATATAGAATAAGTAGTAAGTATCTTGATACAGACTCATCATTATAATTGTTTCTATGTTTTGTGTGGTCATAGATAAATAAAAAAATAAAACGTTATTGCACCTGCTCCTTTTATTGCAGCTTATTTCATTTTCACATACTACAAAATAATAAAAACCTACGAATATGCTCATTATAATTTTAAACAGTTGCACATGCGAACGTATAATTAAAATAATATATTACGTATAATTGAAATAATAGATGGGTGTAGCATCTATCATTGGCTGCACGCTTTTATTATTGGCTGGTAATAAATCCTGGTGATAACACTAAGTCATGATTTTATTTTATCCTGGTGATCATGATCAGGATATTAGGTTATTGTTATTAAATTATTGCAAAGATCAAGTCAATAATAATTGTTAAAGTTGGTGAAAATTACATTATAAAATTCCTTTATATATATAGACTGATGGATATACGCGAAGCTGATAATAATAACAACGATCTTATGTATTTGTGCTAATCATGGATAAACTAAATGGTGCTAAATTAATAAGTAAAAGTCTTTATATGTTCTCAGATGACATCGGTTGGAGGTATTAAAGTTTAAATATCGCATTGCAAATTCAAAAACCAGTTCCTACTATAAATTAGTGGCCAGTCTGCTCTGAATAATCTCTAGTACGACGATGTCTACCTGGGAGGCGGCGCGACGGCAGCGCGGCGCCCGCGTCCCTTTCGCTCAAGGCTATATACACGCGTACAACCAAATGTCGCCCTTGTTACGATCACTATAAAGAATACATTCTACATAAAACCATGAAACATTTTTGACTCACGCTTGCCGGACACCGAGCCTTATAGTAAATTCCATATTGCATTCGCAAAGCGTATTTCATTTAAAACAAGACCTAAATATTGTATAAGTAATGAGAAATGGTCACAATTTGATGTTGTTTAACAGATTTAGGAGGTATAACATAATTTCGCGGCACCAAAACAAAACAAAAACATTGAAGTTAAAACATAAACAAACCGTTCCTGTCACTGTCAAAGCCTCGTGCGCGGCCTGAATTGAATTTTAGTGTGAAAATAGTTGTGTACTCACTGCGTATGTTTCTGGAATGTTGTAATTTCGTAGTTTTGATCCGAAGAGCACCTTTTACTGAGAGTGTGGATAAGTCCTGCGTCGGTAGTCTGGCTGGAATAACGGGTTCGGGTCGGCGGCGTCGGCGCAGGCCGCAGGTGACAGAGGCGACGGCAGCGCCGCGGCGCAGAACGGCGGCGGCCTGCAGCAACTCGACGCCCCCCTCCCTACGTAACGTCCTTTGAAGCGAGAAGCGACTGGTCAGTAGGCAATCAAATTATCAAATTATACGAAAGAACGGGATAAGGCCGTTACGTTCGGGTGCCCTGAGTACTTGCGGGCGTAACTTAGCTCCTGTATTATTTACGTACAATCGTACTATACAGTGTTGTAACGCGCAATCAGCTGTTTTTAATTTGAAATAGCTTAATATATTATTGTATTAGTTATAATGCCTTTTTGAATTTATTCTTAAGTTCTTGAAACAAAATTTGTTCAATATTTTAATGATATTTTAAAGTTTGTTTTGTATTTCGGGATTATTCTTTACAATTATTATTCTGACATTTATTTTACGTATTTATCCTCATACCTCACTCCTGCTGTTCGTTCTTATTTATACGTTGGATCACACTCTCCCAAATACTAGCGTAAAATAGCAACTTATTAGTTATTAGTGCTGTATTTCGTATAGTGTACAGAAATCTAAATAATGAGGCACTATTTTAGATTTCTGTGGTATGGTGAGTGTTGAGAATTTACGACTTATTACTGGAAACGAGGCTTTCGATCTTAGTTCTTAGGGGTGAAGACTCATAATTCATAGTCGAGCACAGATGAGCACAGTGTATGGGCCACAGCATTCACCTCTCATCAGGTGGACTGCAGGTTTGTTTGTTGGCTTAATTCTAAAAAAAAATTGTGGATTTAACACGGTTTGGCGATTGCAGAACCAGACATCGTGCACTTTGTTGTTGTTGTTTCAACACACAGTTTGATGAAACACTGAAAATCCGCTTAATTAATTTCAATCGGTCAAGCCGTTCAAAGTTATGAGGTTTACATACACCCACATTCCACACATACATATCGACATACAGACACCATCCAAAATTTGTCAGGGTGGCTTCCTGTGACCTCAAAACGTCAAGATTTGACGAAAACTCAATTTTCGAAAAACGAGGTAAAAACAATAACTTCCCGATTATTTAAAATGTTCAATTTTTTCAGCAGGAAGTTAAAAAAAGTTGTTTTGATATTCTTGTTCTGGCTAATGTAATATGAAAAAAAAATACGTGTAACGAAGAACGAACTACTAAAAGGAGTTTCCATCAATCCTAAAGTACCTCTAAATACTGAATGTACTTTGTTTATACTATCAATTATTGAACAGTGCACTTTATTAACTTATAATACCGGTTATAACTACTAGAAAATCGCTTTTAGTTTGTTTTTAGGTTATTGTGATATTCATAATTTAATTGTAAATTTCTCAGTATTCCCGTTAGATACGGTTAAACTAATATTACTTTTGTAATCTATAGATTATTATAAGAAATAAATCGACATATTATATTTAATTACGTTACTTACGCTGCAATTAGTGGTGGACCCAATATCCATACAAGAAGAAACTGTCTCCTTTACCACCATTCTGGTGATAATTTAAAAACTACACAATTTTTTGGACTGCCTTATTAGTCTAGAGTGAGTGTGTTCACCGATCATGTGGTTCCGAAGGATTCTGATCCTGGGGCGGGCTAAAAATCACTTACTAGATTTTTCTTTCAAGAAATTCTCAGTAGCAGTATGGAGTCAGGAATTTTGCGGTATTTCCTAAGCACGGAGGTGAACTCCGTGCTTATGAAATCATGTGAAGCAGTTGATCCTGAGACTGGTCTCCGGTCGTGTTGGATTACCGTCCTATTGGATTATGAGAGTGAGGGAATAGAGAGTCCACATAAAAACAAGGCATAACCTTTACATTGCCCCTGGAACGAAAAGTATCCGTTAGGTATTCCCCACGAAAAAATAAAGAAGGCTGGATGTTAACCGTCATCACCCGCAGGCAAAGACTTCTATGTAAACCAGGCCTGAATATATTGCGCACTAAGTTACAGTTAATTCTCCACAACTCCTTCAGTCAACTGCTGCGAGTAGGGTAGGGAGGGGGAATAGCGCTCACTGTGTAATGGCGCTCACCTCTATATCTCTGTCAAAATGAAACGTAGCAACACGCCACGTCGCCTGAAGCGCAGGGGGAGGGGGCCTCTAACAGACAGCGATACAAACGGACAATCAGCTCGCGTCATACGACCGTGAAGTGCGTTTCTTCGTTTACGGCCGCGCTGATCTAATTTTTGGTTAGGTATTTTTTGTCGGTAAGTCCAAAACTTTAATGCTTATTTAATTATTAATTTTACTTTTCTGACAATAAAACTATTCTATTTTGTGATAATGCAATCAATTTTCAACAATTGTGTAGGATTTTTTTTAAATTTCAAATTAATTACAAAACGACCGTTTGGGGTTATACCGCTCATCTGAGCGCCATTACCCCTTAGTGACCTATTTTTTTATTGTTTTAGATATGCCAAGAAATCGTCAAAGGACCACCGCTAAAGCGGCTTGGACAGAAGAAAACCTTCAATCTGCTAAAACTGCGATTGAAGGAGGTTTGTCCAAAAGAAAAGCCGCAAAACAATATAACATACCATTTACTACTTTGAGAGATCTACTAAAAGATGAAAACATGAGCAACCCAAGACTAGGACGCAAGCCTGTTTTCACCCAACAACAAGAATCTGAAATTGCTGAACAAGTTAAGATGCTGGGTTCGCTATACTATGGACTCAATGTCGCAGATTTGCGTAAACTTGTTTATAAATATGCTGAGCTCAACAATATTAAAAACAATTTTGATCAAAGCAGCAAAACAGCTGGATTGGATTGGGTACACGCCTTTATGAGACGCAATCCTTCAGTTTCTATACGCAAAGATGAAGCGACAAGCTTAAATAGAATTTCTGCCTTCAACAAAGAAGAAGTAACACATTTCTATGATAAGCTTGGGGACTTAATGGAAAAACATAAGTTTATTCCAAACAACATTTACAATGCTGACGAAACTGGTATCACCACGGTGACAGACCCAGGAAAAGTGCTCGCCAAAAAAGGACAAAGAAGAGTCGGATCTGTTACAAGCGGCGAACGAGGAAGCAACATAACAGTTATGTGTGCGATGAGTGCAGCCGGAAACTTTATACCGCCTATGTTTATTTTTGCCAGACAGAGAATGACGCCTTTATTAGAAAAAGATGGACCAGCTGGTGCATTATACACCAACTCTAAAAATGGCTGGATAAACGAAGATTTATTTGTCACTTGGCTCAAACATTTCGCAGCATTTGCTAAGCCTACCCATGAATCACCCGTGTTGTTAATTCTGGACAATCACAGCAGTCACATTTCCCTTCAAGCTTTTAATTTTTGCAAAGAAAACCACATCACAATGCTTTCCATTCCACCACACAGTTCTCACAGAACACAGCCGCTGGATGTGTCTTTTTATGGGCCGCTGAAAGCCACTTATAGGCATGAATGCAACAGGTACATGAAGACACATTTAATGTCTAAAATAACTCCTTACGATGTTGTAGGTCTTTTCAATAAAGCATATGTACAAGTTGCGAATATAAGTAAAGCAGAATCTGGATTTCGAGCCACGGGAATTTACCCATTGGACCCAAATGTTTTCACTGATCAAGATTTTCTGGCAGCGTCGCTGATGGCACAAGAATCGGTACAAATCGCTGAAAATCAAGACCCAAATGTCAAGAATTTTGAAAATGCGCAGTCTAATGGTATGGCCATAACTTCAGAACATATATCTCCTTTGGCAGGACCATCAAATAAGGATCAATGCTCTGAATCTGTTTTGGCAGTTGCTTGTAACCAAGAACTTGTTGATGAGCAAAGAACTCTGATATCTTTTGCTGCTATAGCTACGACACCAACTATTGCACCATCTTCTAAGCCAGGTCAAAGAAAGCGAAAACAACATGCTACCATATTAACTGCGACTCCTATGAAAATTATTTTAGAGGATAAAGAAAAGAAAAAAATAGCGAAACTCAATAAGACTGGAAAAGATGATAAATCAAGACTAAAACAAGTTGTTAAAGAAAAGAAGAACAGACATATGAAACAAAAATCTTACAAGAGAAAAATTTTACAAGAAAGTTCTTCAGAGAGTGAAGATGAAGAGCACCTTTGTGACGATGACAGTAATGACGAAATTAATGTGGATGATGAAAATTATAACAAATGTATTTTTGCGAAGAATTTGGAAAAAATAACGAGTTGTGGTATCGCTGCACTATCTGCGGACTGTGGGCTCATGCTATATGTTCAGGGTGGGATTCGCCAGATGGATACATCTGTGATTTATGTGTCCAAAAATAAAATATTTCTATTTCTAATTTGTCTTACCTCTAATAATAATTATTATTTTATATTACATTATAATAATTGAAGTTGATTTGACATCTAAGACTTTACTATATTTGTTAAATTGAAAAAGGCTAATCTTACGTACAAATGGGGATGATTGATGCTAATTTGTGATTGTAGACTACACTTTTATTGTATAAGGTTGATCTCATTAATATTTCTTTAATTCAAATGTATCTCACATGTTGTATTCCAAAAAATATGTTTGAGCGTCATTACCCCGTACCCTGAGCGGCATTACCCAAAGTCTGGGGCAATGCCGCTCAAACATGTTTTTTTACTAATGTTTTCCTACTACTAGCAGGTGAAAGATACATGCTTTTGTTGTTAAATTGTTGATTACTCAATAATTAAAGACTTTGTTACTTTTCTTCATTTTGATTTGTAATAAATAATTTAAAATATACACCATGTTTTCCTTAAGTGAACGCCATTCCCCCTCCCTACCCTACCAACCGCCCGCTAGGCATGGTAACTGCAGAAAAATTCTTCATATGAGGCAATTTGTGGGATAAGCCTATATTCATAGATTTATAGTGGACGGAGAGCTGAGTGGGCTGTAACAAGATTGTAATGAATAGAAGACTGCGCAGTGTGAGCCACAGATCTATTTTAGGGCTGTCACTAATTTATGTTTATTACTTTTTTAATTAAAAAACACCTTCACACTAGGATTTTATCTTTAATCATGTGTGGTTTATCAGTTTTTACATTAATTTCCTAAGGGCATCCAGACCCTAAGCAATTAAATGAAGGGATACATATACTTGTTCTCTGCGTGATTCGTACTTCACCTCATTGCTAAGGCCCTACTCCACGGGTCCGTCATTATTAGCTTTTGCCAGCTACTTCTTCCACGTTAGTTAGTACAGCCTATCCACGTCCCACAGCTGGGCACAGGCCTACCCTCATTTCTGAGAGGGTTTTAGGGCAAGGAAGTGTCCGCCGCGCTGCCCCAATGCGTGTTGGCAAACTTCACGTGTCGTCGAAAATTTATTTTCTAATTTCTCAGACATGCAAGTTACCTCACGATGTTTCCCTTCACCGCTGAGCACGTGGTACTTCGTAACCGGAAATTATGTTTTGGTTTCCATAACTAGAATTGCCAACTTTTCTTTATCTGACTATAGAATTTTTCAGAATAAGCTTTAAAAAGTATTGTACTCGTAAACTCCAAAAAATGTGTTATTTTATGGAGTGTACAATACAGACGTTGAATAATACTCGTAATAGAGAGTGAATAGAGATATTGCAAAATGTAGATTGATGCATCCTACTGAAACTTGCTATATTTGTGTTAGGTATATATTTCTTATTGTATATCATTATACGGTTGGTAAACCTAACCACAATACAACTTTGAATGTCACCAATTCAAGATATTGCTATCAACGATATCTTTCGCGTGGAGTTCAAATGGTTTGTGACGCGGCACTTACATTATAATATAATATAATGTCTTCCATCCCGAATTTAGGTCATGGTAGCCGAGTCTCAACAGAAACTAGCCATCTGTATAGGACAGGATTGTAGTGTCCGAGTATACTGTATATATGCGCAAGCAAAATTACACTCTATTCCCTCACTTTCAAATTTCAATGGTACGTGCTTTACGAGGCACGGGGTATAACACCGCCAACTTCCTGAGCCTGGGCTGCTAGTAAGAATTTATTGTCAGGAAAACCCAACAATTGATTTTGAAAAGATCTGTGATTCGAACCCGGGACATCGAGATCGCGTTTACAACCACTACACTAAAGAGACAGTCACATAATACCGTTATATTAATAACCCAAGTAGGTTGCTTATGTATCACTAACTAATCAAGAAAATGGTTTAACTTTATAATATTAAAATAACAAAAGACTGAAATACTATGTGGCTGATTTAATGGCAATTTTTTGTTTTCCGCCAGATGGTCCAAGCTTTTGGCACTCGGTACTCTTGAATAGACTATACCCGCAACTGACCATGCGAAAAGCACGGCGTTCCTGATTTAATACCCTTCACTTTGTCCGACTCGAGGACTTATTAATTGTACTCTCTAACTTAAAAGTATTTGTAGCTCTTTAAACTGAAATTATGGATTATTTGAAATAATCTAAATAGAAACACACTCCCCATTAGCTACTCCAGTCAGAGTAGTGTCATTTATAACATTTCTATTCAGCTCTGTGATACGCAGCCTGGTCCCAATGCCAAGGTCATGCATTAGCATTACTAGGACTCCACTTTGAAATTTTTATCTCCAGCTTAATTAATGGCACGCCCGTTAATTTCAACGTGTTGAGAAGCTTGTAAACAAACATTTTTGTGTGAATTTAATGAAATGACGAATTTTTTATTAAATTAAATTTAAAAATCAAGTTCATGACATTGCAGAACATTATTTATGTACTAATATATTAGGTTTATACTTTACTCAATTATTAAAATGACATTGTAGTCAATAATTTTCATACATTCATTTTTTAGTTGTAAACACGCCACACACCGCAATGTTGGAGCGATGTCCGAAGAAGCTATACCATTTGTAATCCCAATTTTTTTCCTCGGTTAAGAATCTATCATGTGCGTTGTCAACCTTGAGGATCAAAATGGAACGCCCCGTTTCCAGTAAAAAGGAGCCCCGGTTTTCTAAACAGACTACAAAACACAGCAGCATTAAGCTGCTGTTTTAAGCTGGTGTTCTTTGAGAGCGAGGTCCTTTTTACTGTTTATAAGCCAGTGCTTGACCACAACCCCACCTGGTGGTAAGTGGTGATGCAGCCCCAGATGGTAAATCGCACTGTCTTAGCGTAACGAATGCCTATGCACTCTTGTCTTGAAGACGCGCAGATTGTATTCGAATAGAAAGATAGACGTCGGCAAATTATTCCACTCCTTTGCTGCACGCATTAAAATGTCGAAGCAAACCGTTTGGTTCTAATGCGTGGAATATTAACAACAACGGGATGAAGACCCCGATCCTCGTCCGATGGAGAAGAGGGAGGAATCAAAGCGAATAATTCCTGCGCATACTCACCGAAATGTAAGAATACCGAGAGACTGGCTACTCTGCGCCTGCGGTCGAGCCTGACAAGGTATGTCTATGTTTCAACCAAACTAAGGTCACCAATGAGCCTCTTAGTGCGTGTCTCTACTGAGTCTAACGCTGCCAAGTGGCATTTTGCAGCACCAGCCCATATGTGACAGCAGTACTCCATGCACGACCGGACTTGCACTTTTTGTAGGGTAAGAAACTGTCCCGGCGTGAAGTACCGCCGCACCCTTGCAAAAACACCAAGTTTCCTTGTAGTGAGGTTTGGAGAAAATTCAAACCCTAATAACTGAAGGCGGTTAGTATACTCCAAGGATACATCCTGGAAAGTAGGAGCCAGGGTGAGCGGTCTCCTTGGTTGGCACTTGGTTGGTATTTCTCCATAACTGATATCGTCTACATACATATAGTCGGGCATACTCGTAAGCAGATCATTAATATGCAGCAGGAAGAAGTGCAATTTTAAGCCCTACTCCGGTCGACTCAACCCATTCGTGTTAAACCACAATATAGCACATAAGACATGTGTTCGGTGTTCAAATGGCTGCGTTTAAAGCGAGTCACACACTCCGCAGATACGATAATATATGAAATGATACATTCACTCGAAATACTTCAGACTTACTAGACGTTTTTTGTGGCGTGTTGTTCAGATTGTTACCTACAATGGGTTGGTGAATAATGCTTCTAGATTTGCTAGACGTCTGTCAGAATAGGATTCAGATTATGATTTTATGCACTTCTTGAATCAGCATTTACTAAAAGGCGAAGAATTTGGATAGGACATCATATAAAGCTTAAAAAGGACCGAGGCCATTGAATTATATATACTAGAGAAGTTATTCCAAACAAAAAATGTGCTACTCTTTATCCGCACATGCGCGGGAAGTAGGTAGAGTCGCGCACGCGCAGTTGATATAAACGCGCGAAAATTGTCGTAATAAATAATTAATGTTTATTTAGATTGTATTGTTAATCGTGTACATTTTTTTAATTTTCGTTTATTTATGCATATGTGCTAATTTAATATAAAATTATTATTAGCGGCGCTCCGCACTGCATGAATATCGAAGCCACAATAACAGGTGTACGGATTGCAGTACAGTTCAGTTGAACATAGTGAGTGTTCGGAATGCCATATCTAATGCGTAATACATGTATATCGATGACCGAGGCGAATTCAATGGCAGTTTTCCAGCGACCATCCTGTATTTATCTGAAAATAAAATCCTACGCCATATTTGTATCTGCAGATATATTTGTCATATATCAAGAGTATATCATAGCATATATAGCGGTGCAAAAAACAAGCGATCAAGCTTAAACCGCAGCCTGCAAAAAATCCGCAGCAACCGACACTGCCAGTTACTGAGAACGACACACTGGTGCATGAAATTAGCACGCGTTGATCCAGGGTGAAATTACTACCAGAATAAGAGCCCCGTAAATACCAGACCTTCCTTACTTTATAAAAGCTGAAAGTTGCTCGGCGCATGCTCCCAACATAGGCAGAAACGATTGACTAATTTGGCTCATCGTGGCTTTGGCAGGTAACAGGTACCAAAGGTGTATATAAAATAGCAACTTTAATTTGTCAAAATATAGAGTAAGTCCGGGGGAAATGGCCATAACCATTGTACGAAGCCTGTTTAATTAAAACTACAAAGAGAAAAACACAAAAATAAACTTTTTATTAAAAATTTGACATTAAGATTTAAATATCACATAAAAATATTGTATTTTTAACATAATTTAAATAAAGCACACAGTCAATCTTGCACATGCTGGCCTATAGCATCCACTTTGATAATTCCGTGTATCGGCAGCGTGCCATAGTTTTCATTACCTCATAAAGAAAGAATATACGGGGCTATTTTTTAGGGTTCCGTAGTCAACAAGGAACCCTTATAGTTTCGCCATGTCTGTCTGTCCGTCTGTCCGTCCTCGCTTAATCTCTGTGACCGTTAGCACTAGAAAGCTGAAATTTGGTACCAATATGTGTATCAACCACGCCGACAAAGTGGTAAAATAAAAATTTTATTAGGGTAGCTCCCCTATATGTAAAGTGGGAAGTGATTTTTTTTAATTTCAACCCTAACGTGTGATATGTTGTAAAGGTATTTAAAAATAAATAGGGGTTTACTAAAATCATTTTTGATAGTGTCAATAATTTCGGAAATAATCGCTCTAAAAGTAAAAAACAATGTGTCCCCCCCCCCTCTAACTTTTGAACCATAAGCTTAAAAAATATGAAAAAATTCTGAAAAGTAGGACTTTATAAGGACTTTCTAGGAAAATCATTTTGAACTTGGATGGAAACAACAGTACCCACTACCGGGAGCAGTTGCAGGAGCGCGGAGCGCTGCTGGAGCGCGAACATAATGGATACCCACCTTTAAACTTATAGGTGGGAACATTTATTGTGACGGATGGGTGAGGCATGGTACATGTGGGGAAAAGAAAAGATACGTCTTCACCGTGTGTCGGTCGTTTATTGAGTCTCAAAATACAATCATTTCTTATAAAATCTAGCTTATGCTAAACGCGCTTGCGCAGCAGAGTCACACGGGACTCGCGCATGAAATATAAAATTTCTAGGTAATGCACTACATCTCCCCCGAAAAGTAAGGGGTACCTCACTACCCTCTTCAGGGAAAAAAAAATGATTAGTGTACATATGACTTAAGACTAATAACATAATGAATGTATAGGTACTTATCTGGAAGGCAAACATTTTTTTTTTGATTACAAAGATAAACATTACAATTGAAATGGCCTTGTGTTATTTTTATGTAAAATAATTTCTTTGTTATTTTTCAGAAATTTTACATTAGGTGGTAATTCTTCCAAAACTTTATAAGGTCCTTCATACAAACAATCTAATTTGTTACCTGTTTGGTTTTTTATTAAGATCAAATCTCCTGGCTTATATTGTACTTTATTACATTTTTGATCATACTTAATTTTTCTTAAATTTTTACTTATTAACAAATTTTCCTTAGCATCCAACTGTGCTTTTTGTAAACGGTACTTTAACTCCTTAGGGTAATCATCGAAATTATACAGTGGGTCAACATGTGTTGATAAATTACTAGGAATATTACAAATTTTGCCGAAAACTAGTTCGTATGGAGTATATTTTGTTTTTGAATGAACGCTTGTATTGTAACAAAAACACCAAAAAGGAACCCATTCGCTCCAATCTGACTTGTTATTATTGCACTGAATTCTGAGGTAAGCGCCTAAATGTTTATGTGTATTTTCAATGCCTCCTAAGGTTTCATGATGATAAGGCGTTGAATGGATTTTTTCTATATGTAGCAATTTGAAAACTTCGGACATAAGTGATGAGGTAAATTCGGTCCCCATGTCACTTAAAATTTTTCTTGGAATTCCATAACGCAAAATAAAATTATTAACGAAAGACCTAGCAACACTTTCGCTATCCTTTCTAGGTAAAGGATAAGCCTCTACAAATTTGCTTAAATCACACTGGATTGTTAAAATATACTTATTATTATAGTTATCTATATCTAAAGGGCCCATAATATCTAAATTGACCTGTTCAAACGCTGAGTTAGCAGTTGAAGTGATTGTCAGAGGATCTCTAATATTTCTGTTAGTATGCTTTTGGACTTGGCAACTTTTACATTTGCGGACATAGTTCATGACGTCATTGCTCATACCTGGCCAGAAATAATATTTTTTAATATTATTTAACATACGATTCATGCCTGCATGACCACTTGTTGGTAACAGGTGAAAGTCATTAAGTACCGTGGTAATTTCTTCTTTATTATTTATTCGCTTAATGTCTTTAATAATCAAAAATCGTGGTGACGCTATTTTATACATTTTTATGCTGCGCAGCAAACTCTTAATATTTTTCTCATTACTCTTGTTTTTAATTATGAGTAATTCTTTTATATTTAATTTTATGCACATTTTTTCTAGATCTCTCGCTAACTCTTCTAGAGACGATAACGATCGAGAATATAGAAATATGGTCGATAACGACGGGTTATACGTGCAAAGTTTAGCGTCGGACAAAATATTATACGCATTATTCAAATGTTTTTCGTTACTATTTCCTGGAAAACGCAACTCTATTATGTCATTGGGTCGTTTTAACAACTCTACAGTAGTAGGTTGATCAGGTCTACTAACTGGAGGCTGTTTGTCTATCTGTCCGGTGTCCGTTTGGGGCTCTAACTTTTTCCTTTGAGCTCTAGTTAAAACGGATACTATAATTATATTATACTATCCGTTTTAATTTTTATATTATATATAATTATATTATACTTTTTCCTGCATTTCTTTCAAATCGCGTGACGTCACCGGGAGTCGACTTAACGCATCTGCAGCTGCGTTATTTCGCCCTGGGACGTATTCTACTTCGAAGTCGTATTCTTCAAGGTATAGTCGGAATTTTGTTAAACGACTAGATGGATCTTTTAAACCGAATAAGTAAACAAGGGGTCTATGGTCCGAAAAGATTTTAAATTTTCTGCCGTACAAGTAAGGCCTAAAGTGACGGACTGCCCACACGATAGCTAATAATTCTAATTCTATTATTGGATATCTAGTTTCTGCCGGGTTCAACTCTTACTAGCGTAAGCGACAACCTTTCCATTACTATTTGAGAGTACGGCGCCTAAGCCTAACTTAGATGCGTCTGTCTGCAACTGAAATGTGTTATTTTCCGAAAAGTCGGGATAGTCCAACACTGGAGGGTTCGTTAAAGCAGATTTTAATGTAATAAACGAACTTTCGCAATCTTTAGTCCACTCAAATCTAATACCTTTTTTAGTTAATGCATTCAATGGGAACACAATATCTGTAAAACGTGGAATAAACCGACGATAATAGTTGGCGAACGCGACGAGTCGTTTTACTTCGTCAGCAGAAGTCGGGCGTGGGTAATTACGTATGGTGTCAATTTTACTGGGATCTGGGAATATTCCGTCTTGAGTAATTTTATGACCTAAATAGACTATTTCTTTTCTTAAAAATTCGCACTTAATTGGGTTTAGTTTGAGATTAACTTTTCTTAATCGATTCAATACGCTAATGAGATTTTTGTTATGAATATCGATACTAGAACCGATTACGACGCAATCATCTAGGTATAAAAAACATTTTTCGTAATTTAGGCCTGCCATGGCTATAGTCATCAGCCGAGAAAAGACACTAGCACTTGTCTTGAGACCCATTGGGCACCGCTTCATTTGATACTGTTTTCCTGCCGTAAAAGTAGTGTACTTTCGTGACTCATTATCTAAAGAAATCTGATACATTTTATTTAATGTAAAAGAAGTATATTTACGGGAACTTGGATTTAATATTTTAGTTATTTTATCATAATGTAACTCATTCAAATACTCCTGGTTATCGAGGAGCCACTCATATTTCATAACACAAATGCTCGCGCCCGTATCTACTAAGAGACTTACCTTGCTATTATTACTTACATTTAAATCTACTACATTGTTTATGCTATAATTACAAACGAAATGATCACTAATTGTAAAAAAACTCAATATTCGGTGCAGATTGAGTGCGTTCCACGCTCTCAATGTGCTCCGATTGTATCTGAGAAACGCGGGCGTTTACATTTGGGCGAGATGGGTTGTACCAACCTCGGCCTCGCGAAGTACCCCGTTGGTACCTACCACGATTGAGTCCTCGAGAGTTACCCCTGTAAAATGTCCTGGAATTCGATCCGCTTTGCGCTCTCTGATGGTTATAATTAGTATTTGAGCGAGCGTTATTAGAGCCTCTTTTATTTCTATTAAACTGATTGTCACGACTGCGGTAAATGTTCAACACATGCTCGTTACGAGCTGATGATGTGCTCTCGTCCAGCGCGGTTTGAATTGCTTCTGGAAGAGACTGGAATTGTCGGGAGGCTATGATAATGCTCAAACGCGAATCTGATAATCCGTCTGCGAAACGTTTAATCGCAATTTTCTCGTTCAAAGGACGAAGTGTTTCGTATTTTTTGTCATCACCGTCAGCCTGTGCTATAGTCAAGTTGACGAACAACTGTTCTAACTCAGAGCCGAACTTATCAATAGACCTACGGCCTTGGCTTGCGCTATTAAGCTGCGATTGCAATGCTACCGCGGATTTCTTCTGAATTAAGTGAGTGCGCATATCTAAAACCAAACTACTCACGGACTCGTAGCTAGATTTTAACCTCAGCTTGGCGCTAGGGGTCAGTCTAGTTTTCAAAACGAAATCAATTAATTGTTTTTTGCCATTTTCGTTAAGCATATCACTATACATCACAATACTATCTATCAGTTGAGTAGTAATATTTTCGTGGCCTGTCATTATTGGCAATAGGGCTATTGCCGTTTTTAAATCAAAGGCGCCCATGCTGGCTGAGCTATTGGAACTTTCTGTTTCACGAGACATTAAATTTAAAATATTACTGTACAAGATATGTATGTCGTCTATGCATCTATTAATAACCTGAAAATCATCGCTACTTATCTCAGAATTCTCTATTTTTAGTTTGATTTTAGACGAAATATACTCCAAACGACTGTACAGATTTTTCGCTTCACTAACTTTTTCTTTTGCTGTATCGGAACTCTCTCTACGTTTTGGTCCGATTTTCACTAGATAATCTCTAATTTCTTTTAAACTACTGTACACATTATTTAGCTCAGCCAGTGACATTGAAAAAAATCGACAAATATAATTTGTAACAGTAAAGGGAAAGGAAACTATTATTACACACTATGTACAAACACTTAAAAAATTATAATTTCACTTACTTGTTTAAATATCACGTACATACTAATTACAAGGGCGGGGCGATGGTGTTTGTGGATGTAACCATTTTTGGGGCGGCGCGAGCAAGCGGGAACAGCACTGTAAACAGGATGTGTGGCTGCATGGGGTCATCTTCTTGAAGCGGGCCGGGTATTACCCTGGACACCTCTTGATGTTGGGCTGGGTATTACCCTGGACTGCACTCTTGAGATCTTCTAGTTAGTTGTAGGGCGGGCGATGTTTTCAAGCGAGATTGCGTTGAGTTCTCGACTCAGAGTTTTCACGGCACTCTTCCTGCATTTTTTCATCGGGTAATAGATAACTGCTGCAGCCAGTATAACCACGGATACAATCATGAGGGTTTGTATGATGTGGTTTGTGTGAGCGTCTTCTAGGCTTGTATTTGCGGATGCTGCACCATTTGCGTTTTGTGCTATGACTACTTCTTTCGACTGCGATTTTCCCATTTCGTACCTTTATTTCTCTTTGGATTTCTGGCGTTTCTTCTTGGTTTTTTTTGTTTTCTTCAAAATATGGCGCTTCTTTTTTCTTTCTTCAGAATTTGTGCTTCTTTCTTCTATATGGTTTTCTTCATTCTTCTGTAAGGTTTTCTTCTTTCTTCTATAAGGTTTTCTTCTTTCTTCCGAATTTGACTTTTTTTTGCACTGGTTTTTCACTTAGTGGGTAATTTCTTTGTTTGGATCCTGGCAGGGTCGCCATGAGGCATGGTACATGTGGGGAAAAGAAAAGATACGTCTTCACCGTGTGTCGGTCGTTTATTGAGTCCCAAATACAATCATTTCTTATAAAATCTAACTTATGCTAAACGCGCTTGCGCAGCAGAGTCACACGGGACTCGCGCATGAAATATAAAACTTCTAGGTAATGCACTACATGGGAAACTACGGAACCCTACACTGAGCTCGGCCCGATACGCTCTTGGCCGGTTTTATTATTTTCATTAAATTTAAACTTAAGTTCAAATATATAAATATTGATACACCGTTATTGCAATTTTTGAAAATACGAGAAAATAGGGTAATCTAACCCATATTGGCATCGTTGAGTGCTGCGCTGCGCCCACGATCCTAATTAATTTCCAGGAAGCAAGTAAAATTAACTTTTATTTGAAATTATCCCAAATTGAATGTGATTTATGGGCAACAACGTTTTTGTCTACTGATCGACCCTTACGAATGTGTGCGCCAAGTAGAATCGGTTAAAATCATGCGTTACCACGCATTTCGATTTTCAAAGATAAAAAGGAGGGAATGTTTATGATTTTTAGAAGCTCTAAGACCCCATACTATCCCGCGAGTATAATAAAATGCGACAGAGGGAAATAAAACAGTATCTATAAGCAACGGTATCCGACTGATAACAACTAAAAAATACGGTTCATTTCCACTTGGTAAGAGAGAGAACTATGGTAAGTATAGTATGAGGCAATTTACGGAAAAGGCCCTATGTTCAGCCGTTTTGATAGGCTGTAATTAATGAAGGAGTGTGATGGATGGGAAAACGGGTATTTTTTATAAGAGAGGGGGCAAACTAGCATACGGTTCACTTGATGTTAAGTGACTACCGCCACCCATGAACAACTACAACACCAAGGGAATTGCAGGTACGTTGCCGGTAATACGTTTGTAATCGATTTATTGGTAGTTGTGATGAAGCGAGAAATGAGGAGGCAGGCTGCGGTTGTGCCGCGATTATTATACTATCTTAGCAGTGCCGCGATTATTATACTATCGTAGCAGTGCCCTCTTCATACGTTCCGTGAAGCAAACCCGATGTCGATTACATAAACACAAAGGAATAAAATATTTCAATGTCAACTTGGTTACAGTTTTACAGTTATTATTCCATATGAAAATCAAAATAAGACTAAGGATAATTTGGCAAAAATATAGCGGCTGAATTTACGCAGATTTCACTGTGACCTTTTCACGATATAGGTATTTTAATTTATACCGTGAAAGATTCTTAATCGGGGATAAATGTCTGTGGACTACATCATTAGCATCCACTTACAATCAGGTGAACTGTGTGCTTGTTTGTCACCCCTGTCCTATTTAAAAAATGTCCACCGTTGAATAAAGTTGTAGCGATGCTCGGGGAAGCTACAGCTATATTGCGCTCCTTGTAGTTTGGGCCAGCAGTAACTGCAGTAAGTTCTGCTTTAGTGCGTCAGGAGGGAAGGACCTCCGTCTCCACTATCTATGCACTGCAGAAGCAAACGTAGCGCCATTTTATTCACGTTAATTTCTAAATCTTTGGTGATGTAACTCAGCACCCTTACAACATCGCTTGATAACTCTCCTGTAGTAAAGGCAACGGCAAGGCAATCAGCCAATTTGTACCAGATATTGATATAATTTTATCGTCAATTTTATCGTAGCTTATGTGCGACGTCGCGGAATTTTTGTTAAGGTTTTTAGGAAAAAAATGTAACAAGTATATTATATTTTTTTCCTTGTCCAGCAATTACCAATGAATATATGCTAGCGTCAACTTATTTAAATAAAGCCGCACGGTGTATTAGACTAGTTTCCATTTTCGTAGAATAACTAAAAATAATAATAATAATAATAATTATATATTATTATATTTATAATTATATATTTATAGAACCCAACCAGGTGAGAAAATTATATAGATACCCCAATAATAATAATAATAACTCTACGTTACAAAGTTACTTAAGTAGTTATTTTCAGATGAATTAACATATATAGGGAGCCGTGGTAGATCAGATGGTTGGCGCTCGATGTAAATTTCACAGTGCGCGAGCAACCCGGGTTCGATCCCCACCGGCACCAATGAAATTGTTAATTGCAATTTTAAGTGATGATTTACCACGTTCTCGGCGGTGAAGAAAACATCGTGAGGAAACCTGCATGTCTGAGAAATAAAAAAAATATATTTCGAAGATATGTGAAGGCCTGTGCCCAGCTGTGGGACGTATATACTCTTACTTTACCTTTAAAAATGTATAGTTTTAATATTATATTATTTAACCGTGTATTTGCGGTCAAATAATTTATCAACGGTGAAATAGTTTGCGAAAACGCGATGACGTTTTCCCTATTTTCAATCAAAAAGGTATTAAAAAGTAATTAGTTGTTTTGACATAACAGACATTACCTATGGTAGATGATAAAGTAGGGAACACAACACCTGTACGAAAAACATCTTAATAATTTAATTTGTTAACAAAAGACGCTTTGATCTGTTTAAATAATGAATGTAAAAATTATAAAATTTCACATAAAAACATATTTTAATTCATTTGGATGGTGAGAATTTTGCTACAATTTCAAGCAGCAGCATTTAGGCTTATTAATTTACATATAGATTGGTAAATAAACCAAAAACAATAGTAATTTTTGTTGCGGATAGATAGAGCTGCTATAAATTTAACTATTTATATCATTACATTAATTGTAATTAAATTATAATATTTACAATTAATACTATAATTATACACAATATAAAAAAGAAACTATAATATAGAAATGAGAGAATAGAATTTACAGAGTAAATATATCTATTATATGTAACGGAAGGTAAAAAACATCACACTTCATTTTGAGAATATACTAACTACTTAGATGGCGCTGTTTTAAGGATGTATAATGTAGTTATCGCTACCTACTAAACAGATTTTTTTTAAATAAAAGTATACTGTAAGAACTCTTCGTCATCTCGATTATGACTGATGGTTTCATTAATAGCTATTTATAAAGATAAACATTGATAGAAGGGAGAGACATAACCGTCTTTTTTGCATTTCCATACTCAGATTAAAAGTAGCATATATTACACAGCAAGTTGCCCAGGGTCGTTTACTAATTTCACTAAAAATCCTGTCGTAGTTTTTTCTTGAATCGTGCATACACAGTCAGACAAAATTGGCTTCAGGGCCTGTTGGCATGTTTTTTCAGATTTTATTATAACAACATACACGACTTTTCTACATATTTATTAATAATGGTGTAGATGCCGAAAATATTTCCACCGGTCAGCATATCTTTTCCGGAAAAGCATTATTTTTTACTAAACAGTGATAAGAAATTTTAGACGGCTCAATGCCGCCACAGCTAAAGGTTTGATTGCTGTGCTGCCATCATCATTACAGCCCTTCACAAGTCCACTACTGAACATAGGCCTCCCCCAAGTAATGCCACAAAGCACGGTCCTGAGCCACCTGCATCCATCGACTTCCTGCATGTCTTACTAGGTTGTCACTCCATCTAGTGGGGGATCGCCCTACACTGCACGAGTACCGCACCTACCGGTACGAGAGGCTGCTACTCGAGAACCTTTCTTCCCCATCGGTTATCAGTTCTTCGAGCTATATGGCCGACCCATTGCCACTTCAGCTTACTTATCCATTGGGCTATGTCGGTCACACTGGTTTTACTGCAGATATCCTCATTTTTGAGTCTATCACGCAGAGAGACTGCGAGCATAGCTCGCTGAGTGACTTTGAACGTCCTCATACGGCCAGCAGTGAAGGACCACCTCTCAGATCCGTAAGTCATCACTGGCAACACGCACTGGTTGTACAATCTAGTTTTCAGAGTTTGAGGTATACCTGACGAGAAGATGTGTCGTAATTTCCCGAACGCTGCCCAGCCGAGTTATTATTTATTTATTATTATTTATTTATTTATTTACAACCAACTTATATCTAACATTACAGGTTTTTACCCAATGCGATAGATAAAGCACTATTTACAATCCTATATTACCTATATTATAGCTAATTATCCATAAAGCAAGTTTTGTGAATTCGTTCAGAGTACCTACAAAAGAATAAAAATTGTTTCTCTGTCGATCAGGTTTAATGTTCGAAACGCTCGCGTCAGGGGTGCCTCTCGCTGTAAGTTAGTGCGACATCTAGGGACGGCTAGTAGGTCTGGCTGATGCCGCCCCATAATATATACCTAGCCGGAACACAAATATTAATCTTCTTAACATATTCTCATTAATAATCCTACCCCTAAGAACCATAAAAATATATGAAACTAGTTTAAGTTCTCTCCTTACCCTGAGCTGATTGTATCCCACCATACCTCATACAAATAATGTGTATAAACCATATAACTTAAGATACAAATACCTTACAAATTTTTTTTGTACTTTCTCCAGCATTAGATCGTACTTCTTCTCATGAGGAGCCCAAATTATTGGATTATACTCCAAATGCTTGCACATTTGTGAAACCGTTAACTGTACGTAACGTAAAACCTAGAGTTCTAAAAGCCTTTTTACATGTTTCAACAATATGATCCTTAAACGTTAAATCAGCAGAAAATCCCGGACTTGCATTACCCTAGACATAGGTGTCCTCTCAATGTAAAATGTATACTCTATGGGCTTATATTTGCGCGTGAAAGATATTGTTGAGCATTTAGCGATATTAAATTGTAATTTGTTATCTTTGCTCCATTCAACAACTCTTTTTATGTCGTCTTGGAGACTGTCACAGCCCTCCAAACTACCCATATCCATCGATAACTTAAGGTCGTCTGCAAATAACAAACATCTTGATTTCTTCACAACATTTAGTAAGTCATTTATCATGATTAAAAACTCCAAAGGTCCTAGATTCGACCCCTGACTCACACCAGACCATGTAAAATACGGTTTTGTCTTAAGACCCTCATATTCTACATACTGTTGCCTATCTATCATGTAGCTAGCGAAAAAACTCAATAAGTGTGGGGTGAAACTAAATTTTGCCATTTTTTTTAGTAACATGTCATTATTAACCAAATCAAATGCTTTTTTGAAATCAAAATAAGCAGTATCAGCTTGTCCCCCACTATCTACTACCTTTTTTATAGAAGAGGGAGCAAACGAGCATGCGGCTCACCTGATGTTAAGTGACTACCGTCGCCCATGATTAACCGCAACACCAGGGGAATTGCAGGTGCGTTGCCGGCCCTTTAGAAAGGAGTAAGCTCTTTTCTTGAAGATCCCCAGGTCGTATCGGTCCGGAAAAATCGCCGGTGGTAAGCTATTCCACAGAGAGGTTATATGCGGAAGAAAACTCCTTTTGAAACGTACAGTGGGGAACCGCCAAGCATCCATATGGTGTGGATGGTATCGGGACGTTTGCCGCGTAGTGCGTTCACGAAATTTGGCGGCTGGGATTAATCCGAACAATTCCTCAGAGCACTCTCCATGGTATATGCGAAAGAAAATGCAAAGAGATGCAAAATCTCTTCGCAGTGCCAGTGAATCGAGCCGATCGGAAAGCACTCGGTCGTCGACGATTCGAGTCGCTCTGCGTTGGATGCGGTCAAGTGAACAGTATTTCATGTGCGGCCGAACTTGCGCCTTGTAAAGTTGCAGGCGGTGTGTCGGCATGCAATACTGTCCCGCTCTGCTGAGCACGCCAAGCTTTTTAGAGGCCAATATGGCCTTCTCTTCCAAGTGACCACGAAACTGCACGTCACTCGATATGTCGACGCCGAGGATTCCGATACTGGCTGAGGCACAAAGGGGAGTGCCTTGAAACTGCGGAGATACGACAAAGGGGTTCATTTTAGCAGTTAACGCGCAAACTTGTGTCTTCTGGGGGTTAAACTGGACTAGATTTAGTCGCCCCTAATCTGAGACTCTGTTCAGCAGAGATTCGACTTCAGACACAAGTTTGCCCTGGCACTCGGAGACGTTTTCCCGAAATATTAGCTCGGCCGGTGTAAAGAGCATCACCAGTGCTGTCATCCGCATAGCAATGAATGTTACGGGTATGCAACATATCATTGATATGCAGAAGAAACAGCGTTGGCGATAGCACGCAGCCTTGTACCAGTATTAATAGGCTTGCAATCGGAGCTTGCACCGTCTACAACGACCTTGATGTTCTGATCTGCAAGAAAGCTGGTGATCCAATTACACAATTTCTCGGGAAGCCCATAGGAAGGGAGTTTCGAAAGAACCCGATTCGAAGTTCCGATCGAAGGCCTTCGCAATGTCCAAACTAACGGCCAATGTCTCCCCCTTGGACTCTACTGCCTCCGCCCATCTGTGAGTTAGGTAGAGCAGAAGATCACCAGCTGGTGATCCTCAAGGTACCGTCAACCACGACATCTTTACCATATTTTTGAAGAATAAACTTAATAAACGGAAAAATAAAACACGTATAAATAAGCTATTCTTTTTAATCGATGAATATAGTACTTCTACATTGCTTTATAAATGCACTGCTCCTCATAGCTGCAAAACCACTACGCAAAAATGGCTACTTTACCTACGAGTATATCCTGATAAAATGAAGCCTTTATAACTGAAATTGGTAAAGATACCCTTTCGCTTTACACTCTCTGTTTAGACATATTGGTACTTTAAATAAAAAATATATATACGAGCAATACAGGCTGATAGGTAAAGATGGCATGGACTCCATTAAAATTCTCATAGAAATGTAATTTGTTATCAGGTCTGCCACTTGTTTAAAAATGCGACAAACTTGTAAAAATTGTAAAATATATAATGTATTTAAAGTATTAGTTGTCACATATTTATCATACTTATACTAAGTATAATAGTTTCAGCCAAAGTGTATTGAAAATAAAACTAAAAGTATTATTCCAATTTATATTTAAATTTGACATCAAAATATAAAATTCCACGCTGGTTTTTACAGGGGTTGGGTAAAATTTGCACTAAGTATCATTTTTGAATACAATACTTGTATCGGGTACTGTGGACCAGTAAAACCCACCTTTTTATGTCTCATGAATTTCGCGAAAACACCTTCATACTCGGATATTTTCGTAATCAGGCCGCAGTAATACTTATACGTATTTTTGGTACTTTTAAACTTTACCAAGATGTATTATCCTTCCATATATAAACTTTCGGCTTTATTTGCCTTCTAATTTTGTTCATTTTTAGTCTCTTCTTCTGACATAGTCTCTTCTAGTGTAGGTCGTTTCATCTTCAGTCCTTTTTTTCATCGTTTTCTATTATTAGGCTTTCTATCTGTTGTTTTCTTTCCTGCTTCTCTATTCTGCGTTCTTTTATTTCCAGTTTTTTTTATTTGTTTCACTGTTTCCTGGTCTTCCCATAAGCCTCTCTCCATTTCATATTCATTTACCATCTGTTTCTGTCCGTTCCTTTCATCACTTTCTATCCTTAAGTTTTCTTCCTCATGTCCTATTGTTTCCAATTCCTTCATTTGTTCCTCTGTGTCCTGTATTTCACATTCGATTTTCTCCAAGTCATATTCATATACCATCTCTTGTACTCGCCTATTATCACTTTATATTCGCGTCCCAGTACGGTCCTATGGCTGTACAACAGCATATTGAGGCCGATTCTCACCTACGCCTCTATTGTCTGGTGTAAGAAAGCCAACCAAAAGATGACTGCGGACAGGCTATATAGTCTACAAAGGACTGCCTTCTGAATGGCAACTGGAGCTATGCGATCATCGCCTGGAGCGGCTCTTAGTGCACTTCTATGCCTAATGCCCCTTGATCTATATCTAGACAAGGAGGGTAGTTTGTATAGGATTAACGCCCAGGGCGGTCTGCTCTTGCTCTCCTACAGATTGAGATCCATGCTCGACTCAATTAAGGAAACACCGGTCTTATGCACGATCTCAGATATCATGCGTCCACTACTCACTTTTGATAAAAAGTATATAGTGGAATTACCCTCCAGAGAAAATTCGCTATCTGTGAGGACTTAGTATGAATTCAACTGCAACTCCTTTTATTCATTGAAGACAGGGCTTAGCAGCGATCACAATAGATCTTTTAGGTCTCTTTCCCTAGACATACATAGCTGTTAAGTGTTGCAAAAAAATAATAAATCTACACGCAAGCACATTCCAAAGCAGAATGAGAAATGAGTTCCGCTCCACCCGCTTTCTCAAATACGCACGGCGTGAGACCGCACATCGTGTCGAAACAGGTTTTTATCACTGAATGACCGCTGCCTTCACCCTACTCCGTACTATAAGACACACTTAGCGTATAACGATACGTAATCTACTACTCGTACAAATTAACTTGAGACCTGGGCCGATGACGTAATTGTCAAAATAATGCGTCGTAATATTTTATTATTTGAAATTTTTGAGATTTGCATGATTATTAATAAAAACAAAATAAAATGTTCTGGCAATGGGTGAAGTAATAAGTGATATACTGTTGCCATTTTTATATATTTTAAATATTAATTTTTTATAATATATATAATATTATTTTTAGTTAACGCGTCAAGGACAAAGAAATAAACATACACACTTTCTCATTTATAATATTATTAATTTATTTATTATAAACTTTATTGCACTATAAAAAGTGTTACAGATTCGTACACAATAAAAATACAAAGCATAACAGGCGACCTTATTGCTAAAAAGCAATCTCTCCCAGGCAACCTTAGGGTGAAAGTGAATCAATCTTGGATAAGCGGAACAGCACAAACTATGTAAAATCAAGGAATAGAAGTAAGGAATATTAATAAGGATTTATTATAATATTTATTATTCATTGTCACTGTATACGATCGGTTCTATTCCGTCCATTAGATCGTCCTCACTTTCACTCTCTGAGCTGGATTCTTCCCCTTCGAGGGATTTAATTAATTCTCTCTGTTGGATTTCTCCAAGTCTATCACTCTCCCAGTATTCATTTTCGAATCTTTCGATATGGTTAATTTCTTTCTTCCAATCGGAAGCCGTTATAGACTGTATTGCGTCTCTTGTCGAACCCTCTATTTCCCTTTCAAACTGGTTAACATTTTTAGCTGCCACCCTTTGTTTTATTAAGTTCCATATATATTCGATAGGGTTCAAATCACAATGGTAGGGTGGCAGCCGTAATACCTCGTGTCCATGCTCCCTCATGAGTCGTCCACTATATATTTTTTCGGTGGTTTATTGAGCAGTATTATATGGTACAGTTCCGGTTTCGTCATTTTTTCATCAAAAGGAATGTTGTTTTTCCGAAGCCAACTCTGCATCTCACCTTTCAGGGACGAGCTCACGGGTGGTTTTTCAGACTGCGTTGGGTGGTAGGGAGCATTGTCTATAACGACGAGACTGTTTTGAGGTAAGTTTGGGATTAATTTTTCTGTCAACCACTTTTTAAAGTTTTTACTATCCATTTCGTGATGGTAGTCCCCGGCATTACTTTTGCATTTGTATAGCAATTCGGCACCAGGGATAAAGCCGTTTTTACCGCCAGCGTGCACCAATATCCACCGCTGTCCTGGATTATCATTTTTTCTAATGCTTGCGTCATTGTTATTTTGCTAGTATTTGCGCACGGTATAGTGGGAGTAAATCCATGTGTCGTCTAAATAAGTTACGGGTTTTTTGTCCACCCCAAGTTCATTGTTTTCTTTCTTCCTTCGTAAATAACGGGCTCTGGCTTTTGTATTAAGACTTGTCTTGCGTTCTTACATTTTTTTAAATTTGTACCCCAAGTAATCAACGAGTATTCATTGTAACGTGGTTTTTTCACCTGTAAAATAAAGATTTTATTATTAATTTTTAGTTATCGCGTGGTATTTTTTCAAAAAATAATTTAAAATACTCACACCCGAGCGTGTGTAATATTCTTGAGAAACCTCTTAGCTTAACAAATTGCTTTCGGTCTCTAAGATAATCTGCCATAAATTTTAAAAGTGGTGTAGAGAATCCAAGCATTGCGAATATCAATAAAAGGATATCATTATCAACAAGGTCAAACGCCTTCTTAAAATCAAAATAGGCTGCGTCGACTTGACAACTTGAATTCGTCAAAGTAGAACGTTCCGGCCGGAATCCATGTTGACAGTTATCTAGAAGCCCACCTATTTGTTTGTAAATGGAATTGTTTATAATGGATTCAAACACCTTGGCAAATACTGATAACACTGCGATAGGCCTGAAGTTAGTTACATCAGTGGACGAACCACTTTTAGGTACAGGAGTTACCCTGCACACTTTCCATGCATTGGGATAGAGACATTGTTGAAGTGAGAGATTGTAGACATACAGTAATGGCTCCTCTAAAACTGCCATACAGTCCTTTATTAAAAACGAAGGTATGTTATCAGGGCCACAAGCTGCCGATGCCTTAAGACGGCGTATTGCCCATCGTAGATCTGAATCTTTAATAATATTAATACTGACTTTGGTTACACAGTCTGCGTACATTGCATTGCGTTCCGCTGCCTCTGCATTTAACAATGGAGTATCAGGTTAAAAAACTGAGCTGAAATACTGCGCGAATGCATCAATAGCTTGCTGCCCTTCTAAAGTTCTATTATTATACACAAATTCCTTATTCTGTTGTCTATTCTTTCGTTTTTCTTTCACGTATTTCCAAAAATTTGAAGGTTCGCGTGCTATATCATTTTCAACTTTTATCATATAATTTATAGATGCCTTATTAATAAGTATTTTTACCTTGGTTTATTTATTTATTCTTTTTGTACACCACAATACAGAAACATCAATATAGTTAAAACTAATTAAAGTATGTACAATAGGCGGTCTTATCACTGAAAGTGATTTCTTCCAGACAACCTTTGCGTAGAGGAGTGATGCAAACAAAAGTTACAAATAGAGGGGGGCATACAAAATAATAATAATAATAAAATACATACAAATAAAAGTAAGTGAAAGTTATATATAAAATGTCATGTAATAGATTAAATGAAAAGAGTAAGAGAAAGGTAAAGTAATTTATCAAATAGCGTTCTAAATAATACGATTTAACAAGAATTTTGAAAGAGTGAAGAGATTTAGCACGGCGAATATGGAGAGGTAAGGAGTTCCACAATCGCACAGCGGTTACGGTGAAGGATTTCTTGAAAAAGGAAGAAGAGTGCAAAGGTGTAGAGAGAGAAAGATTGATGGAGGATTGAAGGAACCGATTATGGGTAAGAGAAAGATACTGGAAACGGTTTTTTAAATAAAGAGGAGTAGAAGGATTAAACAGCACACTATACAACGCGGAGAGAATGTGAGTATTCCTGCGAAGGCGGATCGGGAGCCATTTGAGCTGTTTGCGAAATTCGGAGATATGATCATATTTGCGAAGCCTAAATATAAATCTAATGCATAAATTTTAAGTGCGCTCAAGCTTATTAGCTGCTCCTCGGTAATGTCAAGATAGCAAATATCAGCATAGTTAAGGATAGGCAGAAGAAGAGACTGGGCGAGCGTAACTTTAGTTGCTGTGGGAAGGAAATTACGTAATCTACGTAAAGAGCTTAACGCAGCAAACATTTTTCTACTGACCTCATTAACCTGTGAGGTCCAAGACATACAGTAGTCAAGATACAACCCCAGATTTTTAACCTTGTTACTGTGAGGGATTAGAGTGCAGTCTAGTATAATAGGGGGTAGGGAAGACCAGTCAATTTTACCGATTAATCTAGAACTACCAACGACAATGACCTGAGTTTTCTTAGGATTAATCGTTAAACCAATAACATTTACTCCAATTCGAAATACAATTCAGATCAGCGTTAATAGTTCTTTGGTTCTATAATATTTAAATAACGCCTTATTAAAATCCAAGCCATGACTTTTAAACATTTTTAAATTAAAATATTTCAATTTTATGTATTTTATGATTTGTTTAGTATACCATTTTGGATATATATATATGTATGATTGGTAGTTAAGGATTTATAGGGAACTCGTCTACTAATGACTTTATTAAGCTTATTATATAAGATCTCCAAAGCTACATTTACGTCCTGTTGGTGCATTAGGTCCGTCCAGTCCAAGTCATTTATTATATCAGTGTACAAGCCAGAGATCTGCTTTACGGAAATTCCATTCTGTGCAAAGGTTCTGACATGGTGAAAATGGTATGTTTATTTCAGCACTTGTTGGTAGTGTAAGCACGATCTCTAACGGAGGGTGATAAGCATCAATAGGTACCAACGGTTCAACTTCAAATGACAGTACAACTTCCGGAGTCTAGATTAGTATCTCTGCTGTAATTCCATCCTCGCCTGGGGCCCTTCCATTTTTAAGGTACGGGAGAGCCATTTTAATCTCGCTCAGACTGACGTCCGGGATATCATCGGAATAGTGTCGGGTAAGACTTGCTCTTGGATCGTTACTCACACTTGCGTGTGACTCTACCGATGATGTGTACAGCTGCCCATAGAACCTCTCAATCTCACTCAAAATCTCAGGTGTCCCGGAAACGATGCTGCCACATTCAGTCTTCAGCTTTGACAGTTGGCTCTTTCTGGCAGACAGATCTCTGGCAAAGACTTTGGAGCCCTGGTTCCGCTCGATTGCTTCTTTAATACAGAGCAGTATTAAAGTTGCGTAAGTCTCGCCGCATGCATTTGGAGATCTGTCTGTTCAGTTGCCTGTATGCTGTCAAATCTGTTGACGATTGCAGCCTCATCTCCCGTCTAACAGCCATAGGATTAAGAGTGTAATCGGAGAGTTTTTGTGTTCCGCGGCGGATCTTGTAGAACTAAGCTCCGACCGCATGGACAGTTTCCACGAACTTGTCATTCATATCGTCCACTTCATTGCAATCTTCTAGGCACTGAAAGCGGTTACGTAACTCAAGCTGAAAGGTTTCGTGATTCTCGATTAGAGCACGAGGGGGACGGAGCGTTGACTTCATTAGACGAGACCTCTCCAACTTAACGTTTAGGTTCAGTGTGCTTCTAACGATTCGGTGATCGCTGTCAGTTTTCACCATCATAATACTATTATTACAATGGGGATTTCTTTTTTCTAATCGGGGAGGTAGGGGAGAGTTGGGCAGTTGGGAGACATGGGCACCGCAAAGTAATTCCAGTTCAATTGTAAAATTTATTTTATTTTTATATTGCTTGTTTATTTTTCTCACTGGCAAAACTGTTCACCCATAAACAATTTGTCATTTCGTTCATTTGTTAAAGTTACACGCTCTTTAAAGTTAGGTGCGCGTTTACGTAAACACTTTGTTGTTGTTTCGCCGTATATACATCGAAGAATCAGTGAAGGTAGCTATGTATTTTATTTTAATTCCTTTTTTAATTTTTAACGTATATATTAACCTGTAAATCACGCTTAAATATCTAACCATGAAACTTCACAAGAAACTTAAGTTGAAAAAGTATGCAGAGGTAGCAATGGGGAGGCATTTTGAGGGTGTTTTGGGCATGCCCAATGCTGCCACCTTTATGTAATGTATATGGTGAAATAGTTTGTTTTACATTACCAAATTTAAGTTAAAATATTTCGATGATTTTAATTGCAGAAAGACGCCGTCGGTATAAAAAGAAGGGTAAGCGATGCGAAATTCCGAAAGACAGACAGAACTGCATGAACAGAATATTACGTGCCATAGAAGAAGCGTCAAAAGGGGATCACATAAACACTAGTGATAAGTTTGAAAGACCTAAAACTAACTTGCTACGATATATTAAACAAGAATTCTTCATCCAGGTTTATACCTTCACAAATTTTCGATTTATATCATGTACCGAGGGTGTTTAAACATCAACAACAGGGGGTGCCCGGACCTCCATACCATGGGGAGCTTTGGGCACCATTGACTCATTTCTGAAATCCTTTTGTAACTTTGAGACTTTTCTTTGTAAACATCTTGGTGCAATTGAACTTGGCAATAAATATAGGATATATTAAAAATGTGTTTTTTTATTACGTCCTATGTGAAAAAGTGCTCATATCTCCTCTACCTCCCCTAAATTAAAAATTACGAGAACAAACTCTCATATTTGGCATTGTTCATAGACTAAAAATGACCAGTTGTCATTAAATATCTACCCTTAAATTACACGCGGTGTCTTTCAATACGTTCCATTTTTGCCTTATTAAATAAATTAGAAAAAGCGGGTCAAGTATATTGGACTCAATTTAAGTAGGATTGTAGGTTCCCTCTATCCTTTATGCATATATATCTTTGAGTATTAAACCAATTGTTGGTTGAATACTCAAAGATTGTGACTACGTGACTAACATATTGGCAACATTGCACATCAGTCAAATGCGCGTCTTGGTGTTTCCATGTCACATGAATATCAAATGTTGGTGTGTAAACATTTGGAGCCACAATGTCAAAAGTGTAGTTTGTTAAATAATCTGATATCAAAGTTAGTGTTAGATAAAAATTCAAAACCATAAAAAACCTAAACAGCTTTTAACGTGGATGAACCACGCTGCTGCTATAATACAGCCTTAGCATGAATGGTCGACTTGACAAGAGGCGATGGTACGCGCGGCGTATGTTCGCTCGTCGACGATTGATTCATGTGTATGGATGGACTACGTTGCTCAACAAAAATTCCGCGTCATCGCTCACGTGTTTGCGCGTCAATTGCTGCTAATGACTACAAGGCTTTACCTCACCAAATTAAACAACCACAGATAGAAAAATATTTTATTACAACACAAAATTACTTAAAAAATTAGCATTACATAGCTTAAAACGATAATTTGTAGAGTTAAACGTTACACTAAGCCATACTTAATTACATTCAAAATCACAACTACCACATTTTACAGGACACCCGCAGACGGCGAGTCCCGGCAGAGCCCTCTCACAATTTGAATTCATTGAATACAAAAGCGACGTCGACACGTTTCGACGTCCATCACTCACAAAGATGGCAAGTTACTCTAAAATATTACAATCAGAACTCTAATCATTCGAGACCCGGACGTCTGCGGATTATAAATGGAAACTTAAATTACATATATATTACCTTGAAACACCGCTACAGAAATTGCTTTATATAACACTCAAATCGTAACTTGCGAGCGTTGTACGCGAAAACCTGGTCGTTTGTTGGCTTTACGCAGCTGTGCGCAGCAAAAGAACCGGAAAGGACCAGTCATAAAGATTTTCGAACGCATGCCGGTAAGACTATATAAAAATCTACGCAAAATGTGCGTCGCGTATCAACTCGATTAATATTGACTTGTCGCTTAACCGCCGATATTATCCTAAAATATACACATACACATTACAGCAAAGAACACTCGACTTAAATGAGCGTATCGTTTTTAATATGTACTCATTTCAATCTTCCCGCCAAAACTGACAATCTGTCAAAGTAATACGTGCATCCTTTGAATGACTCTCAACAGTAACTACGGTCGTGAACGTCGAGTTTTCGTTATAAATCACACTTATTACTTTCGTTTGTAATGGATACGAACGAATCAAGTGAAATAGGTATTACACGAAGAACGAAGAAGTATAGAAGGTACATTTTCCCGTTCCGTTCAATTATAATATCACCAGTGAAATTGTAATATCACGGCTTTGACAATTAACATTGATTAAATATATTCGAAATTAAGGCAATGGGAATAACCATAGAATGCTATAATACACAATAGAATGGCTGTCAACCTTATTTTGTACCGAGGTTCAGCGTCGCCGGGAGCACACATACAATCAATTACGTCGTATTATAAGTTAATCACTACTACAAACCCGATTCGCTGTGTTGACAGACGGATTTTAATACATATTTATTTGTATATAGCGTGCAATTTAGCATTTTCTAAATAATTTGCATGCGAAATTTGGAAACGATTGTAACGTCAAAACACATCTCGTGTTGACACATTTATACATGTGAATTGACGTCTTGTAGCATTTTAATGGCTACGCGGGCTCCGCCACACCCCCGTTCTATTATGTATGTATTATAGTATTCTATGGGAATAACCATAGTAAGTACATCAACATGGACTGTGTTAACAATTGTATACGAGTAAAAGTTAAAGTACCAGGTTACAATAATCTGTCAATCATTTATTAAAACTATTTTCATAATATTCAAATAGTTTTCAATAAATTATGAATAAAATAATGAATCGTTACATCATCTCGAATAATTTTCAATAAAATATGAATTAAATAGTGAATCATTAATGAAAATGCTTATTTCATTAATATTTATACACATCATTTTTACATTACGGATTTTTACCTTTACATAACGGAGGTTTTAATTAATATTGTCTTTATCAACTCCACTCAAGTGAACAACTACTAAGTATTTCAGGCATATGTAATACAGACAAAAGTAACCAATTAAGTGTAGAATACATATATATCTTTTTTACTTATATCCTTTTAAACTAGTTTTCATAGTGCGTTACGTGGGCTTAAATTGCGTAAATTTTATTAAGGAGTAGGTATCACTAGATAGTAGAAATATTGTGTGTGTACCATTTTCTGCCACAAAGCAAGTGTGTTCACTGCTGTTTTCTGGTCGAAGAGTCCAGAGAGCCAGTGTACTAACAAGCTATGAGATATTCCATGTTAGTCCTCAGGAGTATCAACGCATCTGTAGATTCTTTCCTTAAAGTTGGTGGCAGGTGTCCATGGGCTACAGGAGCCACTTAACATCGGGTGGACTGTGGGTTGGTCCCATAAAAAAAAAAATTGTTGATATTTTACAACTAGGCTCCGCAATACAATATTATCGTGCGCCCAGCGAAGAGAGCGGGAGTTTACTTCACAGCTAGTGCGATTATATAATCATGTTATTCTAATTTTCAAAATGTATCATCTAGACTTCCTCAATAAAAATACACAATGCTATGTTTATAATCTACGCTTGTCGTTTGTCCACACCCATGTTGAATGCTCGAAGATCTTATCTTTTAACCATTTTCAGAAGGCAGAAGGCACTAGGCATCCGTCACAATGTGTCCCGAACACATATTTACATATACCTCTCATCCCACACTAGACTATACAAAGTACAAACTAGACCAACGTCAGGTCTCCATAAGTGAAACGTTATGGAAGAGATATTGGGGGTGCGGCCCTTGCAAAAACATGTATAACAATGTTGTTAAGATGCTACATCAAGCATGGTCATACTCCTTAAAGGGTAGCAAGTTTTAACTTGCGATACAGCTGTTGCATACAGTACACAGCTGTAAATGTTACATTTTGAAAGAGACTGAAGGAAGACTATCGGTTAGCTTCAACTATGTAGCCTCTGCAGCACTAATGACTGCATATTTGAATCGGATGTGAATAAACTCTTAAACTTCTATGATTGATGAGCGAGCGACAAAACCGAGTGTAGGGTATAAGAGGTACGAATTACAGAAAACACTACAAAATCTAGTTTAGCTGGTCGATAGCCTTTTAATCGTAATTATTTCAATGAGAGGATATAATGCTTTATTTTTTAGTTCTATGTTTAATAAAGTTGTAGAATTGAGAAAATTTACAATTTTAGTTGATTACTTTTGAAACAAAGTTCAGTCAGGCAGTCTGTCACATTTGAATGTATATAATATTAAAGACTTCACTTGTAAAATAACTTATATATGAAATGCTATAAATATTAAATAAAATAATAAAACATACAAATAAATATTTGAATTATCTATTTATCAAAGGATTCACTTAAAATTTAAATATACATGCATTATAGTTCATTAACTACATCGATATTTGAAAATTATTCGCCACACCATAACATACGTGTCAAGTGTTTTTGACAATTTACAGTCAATTCACTGCTTATCACAAAATAATCACCTAACTCTGACTTCAATAGATTATATCTACTATTCACTTTAATTGTTTTATTGCTGGGCGGACATTTTACTTCACAGTCAAGTGTCTATGTGTTTCTAGTAACCTCTATATTGCTTTTACTTCTTGAATAGTTTGTTCCACTGCAAGACCTGCTTCTGGGGGGGTGGTGCACTTGACGTGGATGGCGCCTGGTTTGCAATGCCTTGTGGCGCATTGCTATGGAAGCCTGCAGAACCAATAATTTTACTGTTACACTAATAATACTACTACCTACTAATATTTAGATAGCTTTCCAAGTACAAGCTTCTTCTTATAAAATATAAATTAAAAATCGGTTAACTAACCCCTGAAACTCTGAAATATTGGATATAATAATATATGACATATGAACCCTACTATTAACCCCCACCCCATGTATATTTAACTTGTAATTTCGTTTCCCCTTATGATCTTTTCTGCAGTAAAGAGCGTGAAAAAACTATTCAAAATTTACAGAATGTCCCAGAAGTCGATGTCAAGTCGATATCGGGTCTAAGCGGTCAAGGCATAATAGTTAATATAACAAAAACAGAAAATATAAAAAAATCTTTGCCATGCATTTTAAAAATTACAGGCATTTAATAAATAATCGAGAAAATTAGAATTGGGACGATTAGTACTTTGGCCGATTGGCCGATTAGCCGATTAATCGGTTAAGAAATGGCCGATTAATCGGCCCAGTCGATCCCTATCCCTCGATGGTAAATTCAAATGGTGGAACAAAAATTCTTCCAGATATCCAGAAATGTCCCATTTAGCCAAAGTTTTCCTTTGAAAACCCCCCGCCAGCTTTGTGTATAGTGAGAGACTTTTTCGGAGGCAAAGAAATCGACTTCAACCAGAAAAGGCTGAGATTTTGGCCTTTTTGCAGCACAATTTTCCACTGGTTGAAAATAACAAATAAATTAAATATTTTCTAAATAGCCTTCAATACTTTTTCAAATTGAATATTTCTTTTTAACAAATTATTAGATGATTATAGATTCTATATTTAATCACATTACAGGAAAAAAACAATTTTCAAAAAAACCTTTTTTGTGTTTATTAAAGCCCCATTCAACAGCTTTAAAATGAGACCACTCCCAAGTTTATCATCGTTGGATGCCAGCCTATAGACATCTAAATGTGCCAAAACATAAAAATTTTCCATAAAAATTTAATTCTTTAAAAATTAATAACTTCAAAAATAATTGTGCTACATAACTGAAATTTCGTTTTTTCGTGTCTATGATATATTGCTGCATAAAAAAATCATGAAAAACTGAAACATCAATTCTGAAAATCTCCCAAAATTGTGTTGAATTGACATGGAATGCCCTTTCCAATTTAAGCAAATTTTCAGAAGCATTATTCAGAATAACATTCTTTTATAGCATAAGTGTAACAAACGAGCACACCTTCCACCTGATGGTAAGTGGATGCTGTGGCCCATAGACACCTGCATCTATTCTCAATTAAGAATCAAAATGCAGATGCGTTGTCACCCCTTAGGACTAAGATGGATGGCTAGTTTCCAGTAAAAAGTTGCGGTTTTGGTCCTCTACACAGACCACACGAAACACAGCAGCGTTAAGCTGCTAGTTTAAGCTGGTATTCTTTGAGATGAGCCGCCCCATTTGTGCTACAACCATAATATAGCTGCAGCGTAGCTCTACCACGATAAAATAATTTTTTATCAGAACTTTAATAGCTGATGCGGTGACGCACTAGGCCAGTGCCTAGTGTGCCTTATTACAAATCCATCACTGACTATAACCCTGTCGAGTGCAGATGGCTAGTTGTTCTTGAGACGAGCCGCAAAAAAGGCATGGTTTGTAACGTGGTGGGATTACCTCTCTCCAGCAGGCTGGTGAACACTTGCTGGTGTCGAAGAGACTCCCAGCGGGCGCGCCGCTACTCGGGCAGCTCCCTTTCCCCGCCGGCGGCTGCCTTCTCAGCAATACACGAACGCGCCACAGACGCGAACAGTCTGTCGATTAAAACGTTACGTGACAAACAAACAAAAGGAAACATGTTTGTATCTTAAAGACAATGACTTTGGTATAAGGTTAGATATTTGACAGATTAAATTGCAGGGAAATTAATTTATTAGGAAAATGTAAGGATTTAAGTTTCGAGTATAGTCTAGTAATATCTTCTCTTCTCTCTAATTTTTTTATTAAATAGATTAAAAATGAACCGAACTATGTATATTCCTAAAAGTAGAAAATTTTAAGTTACACGCGTGCAAAAATGAAAGAAAAAATGACTGATGCACTGTTTCTTGTATTAATATAATACTCTCGAAACTAATGAACTTTTATTTAAATAACATTCATCATCATCATTACAGCCCTTCACAAGTTCACTGCTGAACATAGGCCTCCCCCAAGTAATGCCACAAAGCACGGTCCTGAGCCACCTGCATCCATCGACTTCCTGCATGTCTTACCAGGTCGTCACTCCATCTATTGGGGGGTCGCCCTACACTACGCCTACCGGTACGAGGCTGCCACTCGAGAACCTTTCTTCCCCATCGGTTATCGGTTCTTCGAGCTATATGGCCGGCCCATTGCCACTTCAGCTTACTAATCCGTTGGGCTATGTCAGTCACTCTGGTTTTACTGCGGATATCCTCATTTCTGAGTCTATCACGCAGAGAAACTCCGAGCATAGCCCTCTCCATAGCTCGCTGAGCGACCTTGAGCGTCCTCCTCATACGGCCAGCAGTGAAGGACCACGTCTCTGATCCGTAAGTCATCACTGGCAACACGCACTGGTTGTACACTTTAGTTTTCAGAGATTGAGGTATACCTGACGAGAAGATGTGTCGTAATTTCCCGAACGCTGCCCAGCCGAGTTGAATCCGTCGATTGACCTCTCGGTCGAAGTTGGACTTACCTAGTCGGACTATTTGTCCCAGGTACGTACTCGTCAACAACTTCGAGCATAGTGCTCCCAACAACTACCGGCATAGGTGAGACATGGACATTAAACATGATCTTTGTTTTGTCCATGTTCATCTTAAGACCTATCCGTTGGGAGACACCATTGAGGTCACTGAGCATAGTGCTAAGGTCCTCCAGCGATTCTGCCATAAGGACTATATCGTCGGCAAATCGAAGGTGAGTGATGTACTCGCCATTGATAATAATACCGTATCCTTTCCAGTCCAGTAGCTTGAAAACGTCTTCCAATGCAGCGGTGAAGAGTTTCGGGGATATAATGTCACCCTGTCTTACACCTCTCTGCAGTTGGATGGGTTTCGAGCTCCGATTCTGTACTTGGATAGCCATCGTAGCCCTACTGTACAAACACTTCAGCACTTCGATATACCGACAGTCAACTTGGCACCGCTGAAGGGACTGTAGCACCGCCCAAATTTCGACGGTATCAAAGGCTTTCTCATAGTCCACATACGCCTGGCAAAGTGGCAGATTGTACTCTTCGGTCTTCTGTACAATCTGTCGCAGGGTATGTATGTGGTCTATGGTACTGAAGCCTTTTCAGAAACCGGCTTGTTCGGGAGGCTGGAAGTCGTCGAGTCTGCGTGCGAGACGATTCGTAATGACTCTCGAAAACGGCACGTAGACGCGGCTCAGAAGGGAAATCAGTCTGTAGTTCTTCAAGAGGGCGTTGTCGCCTTTCTTAAAGAACAAGACCACCGCACTTAGCTCCACGCCTCCGGAGTAGTGCCACCATGGAGGACGGAATTGAAGAGCTTCTGAAGGACTTCAAGTACCGGTGTTCCACCCGCTTTCAGAAGCTCCGCTGTAATTCCATCCTCGCCTGGGGCCCTGCCGTTTTTAAGGTGCTGGAGAGCCATTTTAATCTCGCTCACACTGACGTCCGGGATATCATCGGAATAGTGTCGGGTAAGACTTGCTCTTGGATCGTTACTCACACTTGCGTGTGGCTCCAACGATGATGTGTACAGCTGCCCATAAAACCTCTCAATCTCACTCAAAATCTCAGGAGTCTCGGAAACAATGCTGCCACACTCAGTCTTCAGCTTTGACAGTTGGCTCTTTCTGACAGACAGATCTCTGGCAAAGACTTTGGAGCCCTGGTTCCGCTCGATCGCTTCTTTAATACGAGCAGTATTAAAGTTGCGTAAGTCTCGCCGCATGCATTTGGAGATCTGTCTGTTCACTTCCCTGTATGCTGTCAAATCTGTTGACGATTGCAGCCTCATCTCCCGTCTAACAGCCATGAGATTAAGAGTATGATCGGAGAGTTTTTGTGTTCTTCTGCGGCGGGTCTTGCAGAACTTAGCTCCGACCGCATGGACAGTTTCCACGAGCTTGTCATTCATATCGTCCACTGCATTGCAATCTTCTAAGCACTGAAAGCGGTTACGTAACTCGAGCTGAAAAGTCTCGGGATTCTGGATTAGAGCACGAGGGGGACGGAGCGTTGACTTCATTAGACGAGACCTCTCCAACTCAACGTTTAGGTTCAGTGTGCTTCTAACCATTCGGTGATCGCTGCCGGTTTTCACCCTTGCAATCACTGAGACATCACTGAACAGTTGGCGTCTGGTCGTCATAATGAAGTCAATCTCATTTTCTGTCGAACCGTCGGGGCTCGACCAGGTCCACTTCCTGTGGGGCCGCTTCTGGAAGAAAGAGTTCATCATAAAGAGTCCCTCTTTCTCCATAAAGTCAGCCAGCTGCTGGCCCCTACGGTTCCGTTGCCCTACTCCAAATTTCCCTAACTTCAGCTCACCGCCTTCTCTTGTGCCTAGTTTTGCGTTGAAGTCTCCCATCATCACCGTGTAGTAGGTTTTGGAGAAATGCATGGCTCTAGAAATATCCTCATACATTTCCTCCACCTCCTCATCGGGATGTGCCGAGGTTGGTGCGTAGACCTGTATGACCCTCAGCGAATACCGTTTGGTGATTCTGAGTATCAGGTACGCGACCCTCGTCGACACACTCCCAATCTTTACAACGTTGTTGACGAGAGACTTGTGGACGATAAATCCGACACCTCCTTGGGACAGGTGGTCGCCCTCCCGGTGATAGAACAAGTTGCCGGACTCGAGGATTACCGTGTCCTCCCCTCTCTTCGGACCTCGGATAATTCAATAATATGCCAGCGCAACTTGTCTATCTTTTCTTCCCACTCCAGTATCTTCTCGTCAGTCCTCAGGGTGCGTGCGTTAAATGTTGCCAGGTCGAGTCGTCGTAGGTGGCAACCGAACCTCCACCGGAGATTCTTAGCACCCCCTGCCCCGCCGTTACCATGGTCGCCACCGTAGCCAGGAATAGCGGGGCCGCCGGGGACTGGAGGCCGTTTATTTGCGTCGTTGCTCATGGGGGGATATTTGCCATAGTTGCCACGCTTGGCGAGCGGGTTGGCAACCCCAGTTTTTTTATTATATCATTGCTGTTATCAGGAAGGTGCTGCTGCCCATCTCCTGCCTGTCTCCCTCTGTCGCCTCTTACGACACCCACGGGAAGATATGGGCTAGTGGATGTTCTTAACCGCCACTACACGGCACATAAATAACAATTTAAATAACATTATGTAACAAAAAAACTAGACCACAGCCCCAAGTAGTGACATCTGGTTTGCGAAAGAATATTAACCCTCATTGGTATATACGAATTATTATGTACTTTTTTGTATTCATGTTTATTTATGTTATCATCTCGTAGTAGACATGCGTCAATCATTCATTTCTCGTGACCGAATCCTAGTGCCTAGTACCGGTACATTCGGATCGATCATTCAAATGGATCATTTCGGGCTCCAGTACTCTGGAAGTCTGCAAGATCCAATAGGAACCGAAAATTTTCTTTCAATCCATTCAGATCATTCGGGATTCGGTCGGTTTTCAACTCATTCACAATTCACACCAATCACGAGTTAAAAAGGTTCCGTCAATAGTTAATGATTGGTTGTACCGGAACATTCAAAAACAGATGAATGAACCATCAATACTTTTAGATGTACCAGCTCAAATGAACGAATCATTCATGATTGACACATTTCTATCTCATGAGTATCGTAAAAAGCGACAGGGGGAAACTGACACAGGAGATGGGCATCTGCATCTTCCAGTCTTCTTTCTCTTTATGCGCAACTGCTATTTGCCAACCCGCCCGCCAAGCGTGGAAACAAAATCCCTATTATGAGACATTATATGGGAGAGACCTATAATCAGCAGTGAACTTTGTTAGGTTGTAATTACTATTTATTTTATCAATGTTTCGTTTTTTCTTTTGAAAACCAGTAAATTTTTCGAATACAATACAACCTATATAGCTCTCCCAGTGTTGCTCTCTCTATCACTATACAATCGGTTCACCTTTCTTCAAGAATAGCCTGTACACACTGATAAGTTTTAAAAATGGTTATGCATTTCTTAGTAGAATGCAAATAAACCCATGAGCTTGATCAAACGCAGTGATTTAGACATTACAGACAGACAATTTTATATAGTTTTTAGTAAATATAAAACTAAGCTGCAGAGGCGCTTAACGAAACTGGACTGCAAGATTTACTGCGAGAGTATTTGATACTTCTTTCCTAGAAGCCCACAGCTGGCCATTCAACATTGATGCGAGGATTTAATCACCACGCTTTATAGGCGGAATTTCGGGCTGAATCAGAATGACAGGGTGAGAAATTATGTGGTTAAGAGAATAGTGTGGTTTGCAAGAAGACAAAGCAAATTTATGTTGCAGAAATACGGAAAAGTCGGGAAGGGACGTCCTAGACGACAGTTTATCGACCAAATTGACGATATATTGAAGATGGGCCAGATTAAAAGTACCCTTAACCGACGAGCATGTACGGGTACAGGTAGGTATATGGATGTAAAGGAGGCGAGAGAGGCGTGTCAGGATCGTGCCAAATGTAAGTCCGTGGTCTCCGCCTACTCCGCTGGGTGACAGGCGTGAGTGTTTATATTTTATGTTTTTTAGATTAAATAAATGAAACAAAATATTTTGAAAAATACACATTGTTGTGAAAAAAACGCCTTAATGATAAACTAACTTGCAAAGTTTTCTTCATATGTCAATGTCGACTTAATGGTTACATTAAAGTCCTAATCGTCTATGTTACCATTCTTAGGGGTGAACGTTTTTCCACTTATATGACAAGTGAAAGTATAACTAATGTACAATTTATTTAATAAAAGAAGAATTATCTATAGCGGTTCACAATTGACGAAAATATCTCATTACATACGTACAAAAAACATACAGTCAAATCGCAGGCCTCCTACTCTCTTTTATGGTCAGCTAAAACGTCTTGTTGAATATTAAAATCTTCAAAGGCCACTCTATTTGAAACTGTCGGAAAATCTCGTGATGTCTCTAATCAATTTAAGTCGAAGTGACTGTGACATTAGCACAAGAATATCATAAGAGATGTTGATAGATGTCTGGGATATCAAAGACTGTATTTATTAGTAATAATACTAATGAGATTATCAAAAAATCATATGGTGCTCGCTTTGAAGCACATAATAATACGTCATTTTAATAGAAAACTACATTAAAAGAAATGCAATCAAAGAAATTCCTTTTCTTTGTAATGATTGCTTGTTTGTAACTCACTTTTCAATCTCGGGCGCGCAATGAACAAATTCATGCGACCAGAACTTGTAGACGGGGTTCTTGATCAGTTCGATAAACGTGATAAGAAGTCCCCAGGGATGTGGTCGGTTCACGATCAGCCTCTCCAGTAGCATCCTCGTGATCTGCTCCTGCACAGCTTCCGAGTTCGCTTCGGCGAAGAGATAGAGAAGACAGCAGCTAAAGTAGTGGGTGTGGCTGTTCGGGTAGCGGAGCTGGTTGGCGATCGCGTTGAGGAATAGGTAGCTGAAAGTTAATAATATGTTTAAAATGGTCTGTTAAGAAAACTTGCCTGAACTTTACGGACAATATAATAATAATGATGTCCTCCAGACCGAATTTCGGTCACGGCGGCCTGCCTCAACGGAGGCTAGCCATCGGCGCAGGACAGGATTATAGTGCCCAAGTGTATGTGCAAGCACAGGTACACTCTCTATTCCCTTACTCTCGTAATCCGATGGGACGGTAATCCGACACGACTGGGAGAGATATCAGGCGCAGGACCAACGGCTTTACGTGCTTTTCGAGGCACGGGGGTAAGAAACCACCAACTTCCTGACTTGGGACAGATAATGAGAATTTCTCAATCATAAAACTCAATAATTGATTTTTTGGCCCGACCCGGAATTCGGACCTCATGATCAGCAGTCGCACTACTAAAACCACTAGACCAACGAGGCAGTTAATATAAATACATAGTAGTTATACCAGTTACTCCGAATGACCCCTGAAAGTCTTTAAATACAATATAAAATAAAATATTATATTGTAAATTAATGTTCAAAAAAAAGTCCCGCTGGGGTTCTTGCTGGTTCTTCCCAGTATTGGATTTTTCCGACATTCTTAATAAAAGTTTTACTAACCAAACAAATTTGACCAATTTACTCACCGGCCTTCGAAGTCGAAGTCGACGGTGAAGTTCTGGAAAATGTCCATGTGGGCAGAGTGTGCTATGGTCGACATGTTGGGTGTCTGGCCCTTGGCCCTAATGTGTGCGATCGCTTGAGTGCCCACGTACAGGACTACCGCATTCATCAACTGGCTGTTGTATCTGCGACCTGGTTCGTTAACCACCTAAATGAGACATTTATCATCATCAATATTTATATCACCAACTACGATACCCTCACTTGTTTGAAGAAAAATTGATTTTAAAATCATTCTTAAGTCGAATCTAATACAAATATACAATTAAAAAAAACTAAAATACTCAGCATAAAAAATTTGAATTTCTTTATGGAATTGTATATAGTTAAAAAGAAAGCATTTATTTAATATTGACAATCAATTATAAAATAAACGTTTAATATCTATGAATAACTTTAATGTTAAAATTTAAGCAAATAAAATGCATGCACATTATATAAATTAATTTTATTGTACTGAGCGTGACTTACCTCACAAACTTACCTGATTCTCATATAATGTATTACCTTATATGTCTGATTAAAAACCCATAAAACAATAAAAATATTTAAAGTTCAGTTGTATGCTATGACATAAAAACATAATTTATCTAGACCTAGCTAATAAACCTAACACATCACAGTGGCGCCCCCTTACGTTCTCACTCAGTATTTCTTGCCCGTTAACTTGGATGTACTTATAGTACACTACAGCTTAACATGGTAGTGGTATCACTCTTTATTTACTACTATTTTGATAAGTAACTATTAAAATTCTGTATTTATTAAAAAAAATTGTTTACAACCACTTCATTGACCTATATTTATCAATTTATTATACTACTACTATATTTGTTCAATTTTAAAGTTACTTACCATTACAGCCTTTAAAAGTCCACAGCTGAACACAGCCCCGCCCCCCATAGAATGCCTCATAGAGGGGATTTTGCCACGCTTAGTAGACACATTTGGGGAGCGGGTTGACAACTGCAGTTTTATTAGTTTTGAGTTGTTATCAAAAAGATGCCCCTGCCCATAAACTGTTTCAATTTGCCTCTGTCGCCCCTTACGACTTCCACGAGACGATATGGAGTCGTGGATGTTCTCACCGCCATCGTTATATTACGTATTGGTTATATAACCCAGTGATTCTACTAGTAGAAATCATCCAATCAACTGCTTACTACTGCGCTTGTTGGAGGAGATCCAGTCACTGCTCTTAATTATAGTAAAGAATGTATTATAGTATTTATAAATATAATATAGCTATAATTGTATCCGCGTTTAGTATTGATAAATGTGATAAATTTTTCCAATGAACATACACTAACTATACTTTATACGACTTACTACTATTAATGTTAATCTTATATATCTTATACTAATTGTTGAATAAGGCATACCACTCCAGAAAATATCTACTTATAGAATATTTCAGATACGTACAACGTATCTGAAATTTTCTATAAACTCACTATTATAATATTACTAAATAATTTTAACAGAATATATGTACAACCATAGTTCTTATTGTACACTACAAACTAAATTCAATATATTTTAACATCATTCCCACACTATCTAGTAAAATTCCTCTTATATCTAATTGCAAAAATATAGCTAGCTTATTAATCTAGACTAACTAAATCTAAATTAAATTAACTCATATGTGCCTAAACAAAATCAAATTAAGGCGACACCGTGAAAAAATGCACTTCCTTTCATCGAATAGTATAGGACTATGACACCACTAACGAAAGTGGAATTTTGATATAGGTAAATTCATGTCTTTATCTAGAATTTGATTGCTCAAAAACACGATTGTATAATTTTGACTCGATCGTAATTATTTGCGAAAACACCTCTAAGAAATCATTATAGTTGAAATTACAACGAAATTACTTAATCTATATGCTTGGGAATCACTCAAATATATTCATAACATCAATATTTCATAACATCATAATTTACTTGTTCATTACTTTGATTACTTAAATCAATAATTTAAAAAATATATTTTAAGATTCTGATAATTTCTAAGCGCTTTTAATCGTCGCGGGTGCTACGCAATTTTAGACCTTATGACGGAATTTTTTCAAGTTTTTACAGAAATTATGCATTCACTCGGATCAGTACGGCGATAGCCTTTTCGATAATTCGTCTTAAATCAAAACTAAACTAATATAACTATTACCCTATTAATAAAATACCTTAATAATAATATACCTTTTTGTTTGAAATACATACTTGCTCGTATTAACAATCCAACAAATTAAATTCGTAAGCATTGCTTACTAATTAAATTAAAAAATACTAATTAAGATTGAATTAAACTAAATTTATATAGTAACAACTACTAACTAACAATAGTAAAACTACTAACCAACATCCTTTCATCATAACCTTTATGAGTATTTCTTAATCTAACTTAAAGTCTATCTCATTTATATGTTAATTATATTATTAAATACTAAATAAAAGTTACTAAATATACTAATCTAACACCATATCACAATCATAGGGCTGAACATCCGATATCACTACACTACAGTGACATGACGTTCAGCCCTTGCTAGCCCTCCTAGTCTAGTAGCAGGTTCTACTAAGACTAGCTATATAGGTAGTTGCTGCCCTAAATACATACCTACCTAAAAATACTCGTTAACTAGGTATTTGCTGCCCTAGGTATCTACCTAACTGGAAACTTATATAAATAATGGGTATACCTAAAATACTGCCTACTTCTTAAATTTAAATAATGTACACCTTATAACCGTACTTCACGCATATACAAGTGTTTGGAAGATGGGTGTAAAGCCTAAATAGTTGAATGATAGTTGTAAATTACCACTGGCTTACTTTTTCATTGACACCTTAAAGGCAATAGCACTAGATGGTTGTTATGGTGAAATGTTACGGTGTGAGATAATGTTGAAGATATCAAAACAAATCAATGGCGCAAGAGAATCCCTTACTCCATCATATTTCCCCGTGGTTGTCGTAAGAAATTAGACAAGGAAACTGAAACAGGATATGGTGAACAGGATATGGAAGGCTGCAACTTCCTCATAACATCTCAAAATAATAAAAAAAAACTGCGGGTGCCAATCCGGCTCCCAAATATGGCATTCATGGCAAATATTCCCTCTATGAATCGAGGAGGGGTCATTTGAGCTGAACATAATATTTAGGTACAGAAAGTGACCATCAGAACAGTTTTTACTTACAATATAGCAGTACTTAACTGTAATCATAACTGATAAAGTGCAATTGTTTAGCTGAACTATATCCTATGAACTATTATTTCATTAAAGAAATATAAAGTGATTATGAATCTTACAATACAAGCCTAATTTCAGCTATTATTGGCCACAAACATATAAAAAGAAAATAATTACATTTCTACCCTGTAAATAACAAAATACTAAAACTATCATATTTAACTGAAAATAATGTTTCTGGAAGCTCTGCTACACTTGATATTTTTAGCCACAAATTGCGTCTTAAAATGTGCGTTAGATTTAAAGGATGCTATGAGCAAGCTGTTAGTAAAACAACTGCTGGGTCTATACTTACGTGATTTACAGACATACCTGCATGTTGCTTCTTAGCTCTGATAGGAACGTGACGGGCGCCCTAGCCTTCAGGTAAGCGTCCAAATCCTTCTTGAACTGGGACGAGGGTATGATTGTTGCATAGTTGATAACAGCTCGAGGAGGCAACGCAATCTCTGCTAGCAAGTCCACTTTCAGATTCGGTGTGAACGGGTCCGGGAGTCTCATGTTTCGCGGGAACGCGGACAGGATTAAGTTTCTCATTTGTATGCAGTTGGGGGGTATTTCATCGCAGAAGCCGTAGTGATAGTCGCAGAGGAACTCGGGAAAGTCATGAAGCAGAACAAGGAGTACTTTAAGGGTGCCCTTGTACAGCATCATGACTGGTGCTGCTAGCTCGGTGTTCCTTAGGAACGGATCCAGGAATTTGAACAGGTCTATGAGCAGCGTTGAATACATTCCCCAGCCCTGGATGAAACAATGGTATAACTTTAAGGCAATGTTTGTGTCAATGTGTTTAGCAATAGCTGTGGATGGAAAAGTTAGTAAATACATTAAAATTACAGTTATATTGTTATTTAAAAAGTAATGTCAAAAAAAAAGATATATGTAGCACCAAAAAACAAAAGAAAAAACTATAACCATGAAAATTTTAAAACATGTTCGGATAATTTTTCTTCAAATTGGTAATATACAACGATTTTTTTATTTACTTTAGTTTTGCTTCTAGTATATACTGGTTGTATATTAAAGTCTAAATGTAATCAAAAATTTATGGTTGCAAGATAAAACTTTTAAAGTAAGAAAATATCTTTTACTGGTATTATTTCTCTAATTAAATGTTAAGCATAAGTTGGATCAGCAATGTTTGAACTAATTTATTTAATCTCAATTAAAATTAGTTAAACATGTAATACCTGGCCATAAATATAACATTATACTATATTTTAAAGGCGACAAGTAGTTTTGACAGTCCTCTCTTGATGTTAACCTAACACTACCCAAAGAATTCTGAAGAGACCGAAACAGGTGAAAATCTGGGGGTGCAAGGTCATGACTATATATGGTCGATGTATTAACACTTCCCAATCAAGCTCTCTCAATTTTTGTTGAGTGGCTAAAATCTGTGTGGTCCGGCGTTATCTCAATATTTTGTTTGAGTCTTACTAGTTGTTGGCAGTAAAGATCCGAATCGATGGTTTTGCTCGGCGGTAAACGCTCATAATTAACAATGCATTTCCAATCAATCAATCTATACACACATTATTGCCTTATTGCATGTTAATCCAGGTTTCGTTACAGTTTGTGGAACTTGACTAGCCTTTGAACATGATCTTTTTCGCACGTTCTTGTCGTAGGTGATCCACTTTTCATCATTAGAGATCAATCTTTTCAGAAATGGTTCAGTTTTATTAAGTTTCAATAGAGAATCGCAAATGAGTACATGATTCATTAGATTTCTTTCAGCGAGCTCGTGTGCTACACAAATATCGAGCTTTTTTGTAAGGCCAGACTTTTTCAAATGGATCAAAACTGTTTTGCGATCAATTCTCAATTCATCGGCTATATCGTAACTACTAATATGCCGATCTTGCTCCACTTTTACAAAAAATGCATCTACTTTATCCGTATGAGGGCGACCAGAGCGAGCTGCATCTTTGACATCAAAATTCTAAAATTGCTACTCTTACAGATCCTTTGTTAGGTCCACAAACGCCACAATTTTTTTTTCGCGGCTTTAGTCGCATCATCCTTTTTTTTGTAATAAAACTTTAGCATAGGTATAGAATATCGTTGTGTTTGTTTTTTATTTTTTATTTTTCTTTTAACATAAAACATTATATGGGTTTAAATAACAGAGGCAGAAACTGAGACATTGCGTAGTGAATTATGGTAGTCTTTTCTCTAATATTGAAGCGTATAAATTTTACGGCCAAGTATTAGATGTAGGCTATATAGTTCGTACTGGCTAATCAAATAAATGAATAGTAAAAAAAATTAACTTGCTAGTAAAGTTAAAATATAAAAGAAAATACAAAACAAAGAATATAATAGAAATTTGTTATAGGTCAGAATAGGAAGATACCTTCTGCTGAGGAGTGACGGCTAGCACTCTATTGATGAAAGCCCGATGCGCGACTAGTTCTAACCAGGCGTAGCAAAAACCTGGGGCCACACTAGGCCGAATGATGCGCAACGTATGACAGAACGCAGTTAGAACCTGTAAAGAATAATAGAATATTTTTTTAAACATGTGTATATGGTGTTGATGTAATTCAGTCTCATATATTACACAATGAGGAGTTAATATTTATTATAAATGATACTTATCACTTAGTAACTTTTTACGGGCACTGCAAATAAAACTTTAAGTAGGTGTAAACAAGTTTATAGGACAACATAAAGTTAAGGATATTTCAAATTCTTAACAAGAAAACATAATATAAAAAAAATTATTACATATTTAAAAATTTGTCTGTTGTATTAAAACAATTGTCTGCCACTATTAACTGATATGATTATATTGTTAATGATTGTAATTTTTTTATATGATTACCTGATAGTTCATAGATTCTAAGACAGGTTCAGCCATATTCATGTCGAGGAACAGGATCAGCAAGAGGCGATGGTAAGGAAGCTGCTGGAAATTGGCACCGGGCTCATCGTGATCTTGTAAGAGGCAGCCAGCGATTATCCCCAAGATCTGTACACATTTTGGCAATGAAATATTTCACATGCAAGTGCGTGTACATGTAGCAAAAATAATAATAATGTATAATATCTATTAGTAATCTTAATACACCTAGACATACCTTGTTCAAAAGATTGAGTTTGGGTGTTGGGTTGCCACCGTCAGCCGTGTTCTTGATAAGTAGAGAAACTAGTTTTATGAAGGAGTCACACATTGTGTAGTACTTCTCCCTCTTTGGAGGTGTTGGGGGAGGATTCAACCTCTCTTCGTTGAGCTGCTGGTAGACGTTTTCGATGCACATCTGCGTTGCGATGCGGAAGAATCTCGTGATCATGTCATCAGACTTCAATATACCGTTCATGTTCATTCGGTGAACGTAAATGTTGAAGTTCTGTCCAATCTCGATCTCGGTCAGTGGACTGAGGAGTACATTTCTCCATTCCCGGAGAAGGTTCTCGGTTTTCTCTTGAAGGCCGGGCGGGTCGTCGTATTCACGTGCCTGTAAGAAATGTGATATTAAGTTTAGTGTGAAGATGTAGAATGGCTTGTGAAATGGAACCAACAAATTGAGTTGGTAATTTGATATGTTTAATACTATGTTAACCGCTATTATTCCTAACTATAATTAATCACTTTCTATGTACTTGCTTGGGCTTAGCACAGTTCTATTTAATATAACAATTAGACCATTATTTCTTCCCTTAATATATACGATTTAGATCCATGATTCAGTACAATATAGATTTGTAAATAAAATTGCACGACTTACAACGCGCGAGCGTGTGGGAGTGTTTTACTCTCGACATGACGCTATGTGACGATTTTGGAATATAAAATTGTGAGTATGTCCCAATTTAAACACCAAATCGATGAAGCAGGGACGTTTTGAAAACTAGATATATAAAATTATAAAGTGATCGTATTTTTTTTACAATTTGATTAGTTATATTTAAAAAATATGTGGTTAAAAAGTTATTCTTAACGTTTCAAAAAAGTATACGCGATGAAATTAAATAAATCTTTCCGAATAAATTTTCATTTATCCTCAGGATTATCCTCATTTTTTTTCATCAAAATTAAATGAAATTTTTATGAAAAGGTGTGCACTTTTGAATTTTCCAAACTATTTTAAGTATAATTGTAACTATATGCCAGTAACGACAATTTATATCGTTATACCATATTTATATTCTATAAGTGACAAGTATGGCCTCAATTTTGTTATTCATCTTTAGATCAGACTAGAAAATAAGGACATTTTTCTTTTTACTATCGGCATAATGTAAACATTTTATCATATACTGCTTATAAATCACAAGTGCCAGCAGACACCAATAAAATAATTATTGTAATAATCATAGTTTACAGTTTAAGAGATCCCACTCACACAAGCCAGAAAATTATTATGTGGAGAGCTACATATGGTTAAATAATTTAAAAACAATTTACACACTGACACTTACTCTAACTTGCAACATTCCAGAATGTATATGCGCTGTGGGTCCCAAAGGCATTCTCTCTCCGAGGTAAGCACTCGGGTCCTGATTTATTCTTAAGGTTTCGATAAGAGTTGCTAGCCCTTCGGGGGGCGGTTGTCTGGAGTGGGACATAATGCGCACAAGGGTCTCAGTAGTGTGGTACAGGTCGGATTCGTTCACATAAATATTATTTCTGTCATCGACCAGGTAGAGTTGGACGAGCTGCATAGCGAAAGCCACTGCCATATAGTTGTTACCGTTGTCCATTAGATGCGCAAGCGCAAGATCGTACTGAAAGAAGAATAATAGGATAATTGAAATCATATATAAGTCACCACCAATTATCATAAGATAAGATCTAGCTAAAACTTATATAAGACCAATATGAAAGTATATATAGTCTTACAATACAAAAATAAGCAAATTCAGTTATTTAACTTTAGTAATACTGTGTAAAATCCAATTTTAATCCTCTCTTAAAAACGGTTACAAATAAATGATTAAATTAAATATATAGGAAATTAACTCAAGATTTGTTTTGTCGATCACAATATAAAAAATAAAAACATAATATAAAAAATATGTAAAACATTCTAAATTAATTGAGAATTGTGTTTTTAGTGTGATTGTGAGTACAGTACAAACTAAACTATGTATAAAATTATGCGATTACCGGTTTTTAGAAGCACTCACCTGAGGCAAATTAATGAGGTGATTTCTAATCAAGCAGTCGACAGCTTCGATGTTGTATCTAAGCTCATCTCTGCACTCGGTGAGGCAGCAAGTGATCTGCTTCGTAGTCCACACGTGGCCGTAGACCCTGGCGTCTTCGAGGAGCTTGAGGACTCGAAGGTGAATGTCTCGGTATCTGGTCATCATCTCAACGTGCTCCGTGTTGGCGCCAGGTTGGGCGATGTGACCATCAAGAAGGCCTTCTACTGACTGTGGGGAGAAATTTTCAAAACATGTCAGAAAAGAATTTTATATGAAATACATTTAATAAATGTAAAAATTATAATGCCTTTTGCTGGTACAGAAAATATATAATGAGTAAAATTTGTAATCTATACATAGATGTTGTAAAATATGTAATTCATAGGTGTTGTAAAAATCGATAAGTTATTGTTGGGGAAAATTTCCTAAACTTAACAAATGCTACTAAAGTTTAAGATGCCATTGTCATGGTGTCACAGTCACTTTGACTTAAAGTTAAGAGACAGCACAGTACTTAACGGCATCTTGAAATGCAGTTTGGATATAAGGGCATTAGAGTTAACATAATATGACCAATGTTCAGAAATGGACTTTGTGCTAAGTAGTAATGATAAAAAAAATTAAATACATAAAATAAAACATTATCCTAGTATTACTGGTTGAAAATACTAGTAACGATGATATCCACAGCAGACCAAGAGTATCTAACAATGGATTAGTAAGCTGAAGTGGCAATGAGCTGACCATATAGCTCAAAGGATTGACATTAGATAGATAGATGTTTATTTACGTGGTAGAGCCACGCTGCAGCTATATCTCGGTTGTAGCATAAATGGGTCGGCTCGACCACCTCGACCACTTACCATCTTTCTATAAAAAAAAAAAAAAAAAACAATTGCAAAGGAACATTCCCAAGTGGTAAAATGTGTTTGCAGTGTGGTCACCAATTCATTCCATGGATTCCGTAAGAGACAACTATGGAAAATGCTAGAAAAAAAATGTTATGGGTTCCGAATGATGGCGGTATAACCTATTCCAAATGAAGGCGGTATTAGATGTAAAATACAAGGACTAAGGCAAAGCAAACTAAAATAATGTGAAAGGGCAATGAACAAACGTAAACTTTTATGGACCTATTATAGACCCATAAAAGGCTCATACTAGTTAGTACGGTATAGGACGACCCTCACGTTGATGGAGTGATAACCTGTTAAAATATACAGTAAAGTCTTGCGTGCATGTGACTCATGTTCATTCTTTGTGGCAAGGGGTGAGTAAGTTCATTGGTTGACTTTGATTGGCTGCAATAATGATGTTTGAAAATAGAAGATAATCTGTGGTACATACCCTCTGTAGCAAAGCGCATCCGGATACAATGTCACGGTTCCTTCTTGCAATGATGAGGCACTCAAGAAGGGTGTGCATGTTCGTTGCTTGCACAGCAAATGACTGCACGGACAGTGCGTTCGATAGGAACACCTCTGCAGCAGTGATCAAGGCTCCCATTTCATCAGTACCATACACTTGCGTAGGGTTCATGACCTGACTGAATGTCAGCTGAGAGATCTGCTCTTGTGCCGACGGCTTGGGGATGAACATGCCCGCATCGCGCACTGGCATGAATCCGGGAATATTGCAGGCGAACTCTTCGTACACAGCAATCTGCATGTCCGTTGGGCCACCCACCCTCAAGCGCACTCTTTCCGGTATATTCTCAGTCTGGTACGTCAGGACGATCGGGTCATAGTACCTTCGGTTTTCGAGTCTCGCCTGTTTTCTAATCTCATAATCATTCATTAGTCGTTTGTCGAGTTCAGGCAAAGCCTTTTCGACAGCCGTTTTCTGTATGAAAGCACACGCGAGTTCCATGTTTTCGGTTGCAAGAACCGCTGCGGCACTTTCCACTATATCCTTCTGCAAGGCAAGCTGTTAATTGATCAAAGGATTCCCTAAGATAGTATTCACTACAGCCATAACTTAAACTAAGGCAATATGAAATAAATAGAAATCTTAAGATAATTTTACACCATGTAGTGGCAGTGTATGTCTATCCACTACCCCACATCATCCTGTGGGAGTCGCAGGAGGCTACAGAGGGAAACTGAAACAGGAGATAGGCATAAGCCTCTGTCTGATAACAACTAAAAATATGGATTGGACAATTTTTGTATAAATTCTATGAAATCCTCATATCAGTTTTCAAGTCACATAACAAGATGTTCCCTACGTCGATTTTGAATCATTGCGATAACTTCAGAATATCTTCGGTAGACATCAACTTCTCATGTCATAGTAAAAAAGTAGCAGTCAAATTAATTAATCAGCTGGTTAAATTGACGTTTATACATTTAGTGAAACACAAGCTTTTAATTGAAAACCTAAAGGAAAGCTTAGCCAAGTCACGTAACTGAATGTCGGATGGCTAAATATCACCTTTAGCCATGGTCATGAATTTAGAAGATCTACTGTTAAAAATTATGTTTTAAATTTATTTATGGGGTTATTTAACATCAAATCCACATTTCCCGATGTTGAAGCTTGTCAAAATAAGCCATTATTTTAATAATGAAAACTATATTTAGCTTATGAGACTTCAATCAAATGACAATAGGTTATTCGCGTCATTGTAAATTGACTAGGACAGGCATTTAATTCAATTAAAAGAACAATTTGCTTTTAAACTATCTTAGAAACCTGTGTCCAGGGGCACGAAATTTGTAGGCTGTTACTTTAACTTTACTGTTAGATATTCAATCAAATGATGGAGTTAAACTCATTGTCTAATGGTCCATTTTACAGATTGAAAATCCACAATAATATTTTAATGCTTAAGATGGTCCTCCTAAATGCAGAATACCTAAATAATATATTTTACCTTCCTAGCATCTATTGCTATGGTTGCTTCAATGATACCCATACATTCCGCCTGAAAGACTGTGTTATGGGTACCCAGTGGTGTACATATGTGGATATTGAGGTCTTCAGAGAAGGTTCCAGATCCTACACCTTCATTTGTGTTAGAACCATCCGTGAAAACTCTAAGCTCTTTTGGGTATAATCCCTCCGACTGACCGGTTTCATTTAATTGTATCTTATACTTCTTATCGAATACAAGTTGTTTTGGGATTTTATGGACGCCACACACGGTCAGTTAAAATTATCAGTAGAACTGACGTACATCCAAAAACTAACCGTGAGTGTGGAATCTTAAGTTCAAATTATCAACTGACGACAACCCACGGATTTTTCGGTCGCACTGTCAGTTGAAACTGCTCGGTCGAACTGCCGTAAATCCAAAAACTGATCGTGAGTGCGAAATCTTCAGTTGAAATTTTTAACTGATGGTTTCTCGTAATTAAACATGTTGATCAAAAGTATATTGTAATAAACAAATATTACAATATACATATTATGTCCTTTAATGGGAAAAAAATATTGTGTTTTATAAGTTTTTTCTTTTCTTCCAAAAGGATTTAATATTATTAATTTCAGGACAAAATATGTACTAAACATAATTGAAGTTTGCGTAGTCATTGGAATTTTAATAGAAAGGAATATTTTATCAAGAAACAGGCTGACGATTTAAAATAATGCTACATTGGTATAGCAGTCTTACACTCTATGAGACAATTATTAAAGACATGAAAAAAAATTGCTGAAACATGGATTGTAAGATAATTAGGATTTATCAGCAAAGGAGTTTTAATCAACTGACAACAATTTGAAATTGAAATAACCAATTAATATATTTTATTTATTACCATCTGGTTTTTTGCCTTGAAGTTTGTTTGATTTAGTTCCACTATCATGCCTATTTCTGCCAAGAAGCAGAAGTCCATGTGGTACGCTACAGTAGGAAAAAAGAGCCTGTTTAATTAAAGGCTGTGAGACATCATTCTATTGTTAAGGTTAACAACATATTTGTTGCCTTTTATTATTTTAAGTTGGTTGGTTGGTTCATGGACGGCAGTGGCCACTTCCATCAGGTGGAATGTTCTTATTTGTAATATTATAAAGAATTATAATTATGTTAACTATTTTACAAAACAATGTATTGTTAATGATTTTTACCTGTTGTGGCGTCGCAGGAATCAAAGCGGTGATGAACGCTGCCTTTAGGTTGGTGCTGATGGTGCTGATGATCTGCTCCCGGCAAGTGATCATGGCCATCCCAGCCGTCAAGTTGCGCATCATGTGGTGAGCGCAAGTGCGCATACGAACCTCGTCCGGATCGAATGCAAAATCTTTCCTAATGATCTGTTCACAAGTGGTCAGAGCGTACTTGATGGACCTATCCACGACTGGGTGAATCCACTCTTGAATCGATCTCTCGATGGCCGGTTTGACGAACTGCTTCAAATGCGGATAATTCTGGAATAGTATTATGTGGGGGTTGAAACAAATCTTCTGTCCAAACGCAGATGTGGATGAGACATTCACGTCCAGGTAGTTGAACCTGGGCTCGGGGATCCCGAGCATTCCCATTAAGCCAGGATCATTCACGAGTCCACTCGTGGGCGTGGGTGCCACCACACTTATATCTTCGGCGGGTATCATTGGTGGCTGTGGTGGCATCATTTGCATTTGTGGTGTCTGCACTATTGCCTGGTTAACAGGAATTACATTAGGGGGCTCTTTATTCAATTTGGGTTGGGACAGCTGGAATTCTATCAACCTTTGCTTCTCCGGATCCTTCAAATATAAAGATGGTTTAAGGTCTGTTAAATCCAGACTTAGGTTTTTACAAAGCACTTCTATTTCAAACTTTAAATTCAATTTCAAATCAGGTTCCTGATGCAGTTCGGCCAATACGTTCATTAGTGCCATAGTCCAAGGGTTCGGCGGCTTAAATACAACGCTCTTTGCGCAAGATTCCAGGACTTTAGCTACAAATGGCACGACATAAAGCAACTCTTGCTGGCCTTTGTGATAAGCTTCAAGTAGCAGTGCTTTGAGGTCTATGTCTATATGAAGGATTGGTTGATTGCGTGCTAATGTTAACATGCCTAACCAGTGACCGAGGTTTTTCAATAAAGAACGGTCAGAAAAGTTAGCTATGCCTTTATCAGAGCGCAACAAAACTTTTATGTTCCGGTAGGTCTCTTTCGTCACCATCTTGTTAACGTCTCGTATCTTGAGAACGTCGAGAAAGTTGGAGTAAAGCGCGTGGAAGTTCAGCTCGATAGACGCTCTCTTCATGACGAGGTATTGTGACAGCCACGGGTAGTACTCGTCGGTGATTATTTCCTTGAGCTCCTCGCATTTCGTTTGCAGGTTTAGCTGGCTCAGGTTATTGAAGATGAAAGCTGTCTTGTCCTGTATTGCTTCCGGAGGGGCGTTAATCTTCTCCTCCCTGTCGGTAGCCGTGAGTAGTGTGTCAATGTTTGTGGCGTTAGCAATAGATGGCCGGCTGCCTATGCCGCCAGTAATGCAGTTAGTAACTTTGGAGATGACGGAGATGGGATTCGGCGCGCCGACTACAGTCCTGTTAATGAACACTCACATTACTAATAATTCTGAATATAGACATGAGACTCCGTGGGGCAATGACTTAGCAATGAGTAGCAGGCTGACTCCCACTCGGTTCAAGTTTTTTATTTATTTTATTTTATTATTTTTATTTTATAGAATAAGAGTGACAAATGAGCACACAGTCCACGTGATAGTAAGTGGATGCTGTGGCCCATAGACATCTACATGGCCAAGGCCATGTAGATGTCTATGGGCCATGGCCTACAAATAATTGTTCCCAGTCTGAATGTTTGTCGCCACGATACAGGAGAAAATCCTAGTACGCAGTTTTAAAAAAAATAGACACCACAATGAACAGATAAAAATCATAAATACCGACTAGCATTTCAATATTTCTCATAGTGCTTGAAAGTAACTTAGTTTCATTTATGCATTAGTTTAGCAATTTAAATTGAGAAAAAAATATAAATAAAGTACAACATAGTGATGGATTGGATGACTTCACTTTGGATGACGAAGATGTGACATAGAAAAAATGAAACAGATGGGCAGGGTCATCATCCTGATAAAAAAACAAAATTATAAAAATTGTTGTCGCCAACCCGCCTGCCAAACATGGCTGCTTTGGCATGCCCCTTCCATGAGCCAATCTAGGGGGGCTATGTTTAACAGTGGACTTTTACAAGCTGTTAAAGTACATCATTGATAAGCTCACACAAACTTAAATCACAACATAACATCTTTTTAAATATTAAACCAGTTAAGCCCATGAAAACACCATCTCTCAAATTTAGTTGTTAAAGATCCAAAATGTGCTATGTGCTAACTTAGGTATAAATGGCTATTAAAAAAAATGTACCTGTATGGTGCGGAAACTGTTACAACAGCACTTTGATTCAATATGGCGGCCAGACTCGTAGGCAAAACTGCACCTTGCGGCTTAGTAGGCGGCTCTTGACTCTGCAGTCCATATTCGATGTACTCAATCAGGTGAGGAGGGAATTCACTAAAATGTGGTATAGCCCTAACATGCTCGCAGTACTTATGGTAGTCTTTCAAACGCGACTTGAACCTATCAAGAGCAGCTATACCAAAGTAATACATCTTAGAGCCCTCCGGTTTACGCAGAGCGTCGAGAACAAATCTTAAAGCCAAGCCCAGCGAAACGTAACTAGGAACTAAACCTTTCTCAATAATACCGCCGAATAGTTGCGCGGTTATGTGAAGCTCTTTGTCAGGATACTGAGGAAAGAATTTGTATTCTTCGAATAAATTTCTAAGCATACACGAGAATACTTCTCGCTCTCTCTTATTCGGAGAATCATGGAACTTCTTCAGCATTTCCAGCACCTCATCTATAGACAGAGTAGGATGTGGTGGATGGTTGTAGATTCGCTGGAAGTATCCATTTGCTTCATCCTCAATTTCCTTTGAAACATTATGCATTATTTCAGGAAAGTGAATGGGATCTGGTATACGGGGTTTGTCCATGGCAGGGACTGGAGCCATACGAGTCAAAGCGCCCATATTAGCGACATTAGCATTATGTGGCAGTGACATCATTGGGAATGGGCTGTTGGGCCCTGGCCCCATCAGTCGTGATGGAGATCCCGGGGTGGTAACTAAAGGTCCTAATGTTCCGGGCATTGCGAACGCTGTGTTCGCTGGCGCGCCTAAGCTCATGTTCGCGACGTTCGGCGTCAGATTGGTAATCGAATCGACATGCGGTGTAAAAAGCTGCCCGCCTAAGCCAACCGGATTGAAAGGTGTCTCTATGACCCGTGTATGGGGTCGGGCAATACCCACAATGCTCTGCCTAGTCTTACTCAGTATCAGCGTTTGGCAGTTTGCTATCACATTGTAAATTGCTTCTTGCAACTCTTGTAGCACGTTCGGTATGCACAGTTGCAGGCATGTCAGCATAGTGGCGATTGTCTCGTGGGGCAATTGCGCTGCTTTGGGTAGCTGCTCATCGGGTCCTTTTCCTATGACCTGTGGACATCTCCTCTGCAGGAACTTCACCATGGCGGACACGAAAGTTTCGCCGTGATCTCTAATTTTATCCGTCAGCCATTTATCCAGCTTTAAATATTCTCTACGAGATGCTAAACACGCCAAATCGATGACGAAGGGGAATGACTGAACATTCAGCAATAATGATAATGCCTTCAGATCTTGTGCTACATCCAAAATTCTGGATAATTTGGACTGGTCACTGTCGCCGCGTATATACCATTCGGCCATGGCATGCATGATAATCGGTTTTATGTTTGGGTTCTGTGAGTGCCAGGCATGTTGTAAAATGATTCCGGAGTTGGGGTGGTTGCCCAGGAATATGGGTATCAACGTTGACAGCAACTCCTGCCGGAACACAGTTATTGGTGGACTTATTTGAAGTAAGGCAAGCATCAGTATATCAGGGCAATGCTGTAATGGAAACTTGAACAGTTCATGAACTTGCATGTAATATCCTCGCTCTGAAGCATATAATAATAATTCTACAAGATAGAGACATCGCCATGTTGCAATTTCCTTATTGTCTGTTTCAGGTGGTGACTTCAGTATGTCAATAGATACTGGATGGAAGGGATAGTCCGCAATGCTGAAGATGTCTGGATATTTCAGAATGTTTGTGATCAAGCTCATCTGTCCTTCCAAATTAGTCCATCTTCTACATAGGTATTCAACTGGGAATATATTAGTCGGATAGCCCGCGCTTTGCAGCCCCAAGCGCAGAATCGTAAAGAGCAAACTCAGTCCCTGTCTGTCCGGGATAATAAATTCTGGGTGGTCCAGTTGTAAAATCACTTCTTTCCAGTTCAAATTGGAGGCTAGCTCTTTGAGCGTTTGTACAAAGACCTCCGCATTCCACGATTCCCCATGTCCGTGTGTGGGGTCTTTCTTGGGTTCGTGATTCATCCAGAAGTTTCCGGGTGTTTGTATTTGTGGGCCGTCTGGCAAGGTTGCGTGGTAGCGCACCATCATCGAAATGATTCGGGCGACATCGACCGCAGTGGGTTCCCGCGCACCGAAATTGAGCATGTTGTTTTTGCATTCCTCCACAGACGACGTGAAAGTGTAGCCAATATCTCGGATGATTTCCGCAAGTGAGTTATCCATCATTGCGGCCGCCATGTCGTCAGCTGTGCTCATTTCCTCTAACGGCGTCCGCGTGTCGTCAGGATACAACAAGGGCGCTAAAACTATTGGGACTACTTCCCGTGGGAAGTCCACACGCAAACGTTGCAGAAACAAGTCCTTCGTCACAGGCGCAAGACGAAAGTTCTCGTACGCAAGGCTTGTTAGTAGAGTTTGCAAAACTTCAGGACTGCATTCCTGAAGGCCCGCACGTTCCGCCTGATGTCCACGTTCTGCGAAAAAAAATCCTGTAAAATATAACGATATAACGATGCAATTCACTATTTATTTTTATTGATTCATTTAGAAAATAAAAATACAACATATTTTCTATGTCTTAAATATATTCTTAGTACTAGATAGTTTTCATTGTACATACCTGCATCTAAGTAGCACTGTACAAGGTCCAAAAACCTTTTCTTCAAATGTTGTTTAGCTAATGTAATGATCTCAGATTTCGACGAATGCCTCCTCAGCACTAATGAGAATGTGACATCTTCCGCTGTGGTAAACTTCAACAGTCTTGAAAGGCGATTGAGTAGTGTGTTAGAGGGTTTCAATGTCTGAAAGAAAAATAATAAAAACTACGTATTGTCCTTTGATAACGTATGCCGTAATTGCACAGATAGTAGCATGCAGAAGGAACAGAATGTGCTTTGAAGTTTACTTGCTAATACAATTTTAAAACACCTTCCATGCAGATGTCGATGCAACTACGGCGTAAGAAGATGGCTCATTAGCAAATGGATATGAAATGGACAGTGAAAAAATCAACTATTTCCTGATATAGAATACAATTTCATGCACTATGTGTACATGAAGTCGACATTAAACAACAATCTCAATACAATTTGCAGTATTTTTGCCTTGAATTCAAATGCAAACTAATCCATTACGATTTCGTTAAAAAAGTGAAAGCAATACATCAGTAAAATGAATCGAGATTGGACGGTACATTGACGATAAAAACTAGTACCTACATATAATAACGGTGTCTGACGATTCTATGAGAATCTCCATGGCCTCCTTGGCCAGCTGCAGTCAACAAAATATATCTCTCACAAACTATCTTATAACCAAGTATTCACAATATTTACAAAATCATTACTTGTTAAAAAGCAAGTTAAAAAGTAATAAATAAAAGTAATTTAAATAAATAAAAATACAAGAAAAACTTGCTAAATATGGAAAGTTTTAAAATTTAATGAAATATTTACAAATAAGGGTCATAAGAATAAAGAAATTTCTGATAATTTAAAACCATACAGGGAATTTGTATTCAATCTATATGAAACATTTTACGTTTGACCATAAAATGCTATATAATTAAAACAGAAAACAGTCATTCCTGATGAATAAGTTTATGAATGACATTGTGTTTCAATAGATGTTGCGGTTATTTTAATGTTGTAAATACAGTTACATGTGTCACTATCAGGAACAACTACAGGTAGGACAAAACAACATTGCACAAAAATGACAGTTATTATTTAAACATTTAATTGTTCATAAAATGCAATATAGGTAACACTTTTACTAGTAAAATTATATTGAAAATTTTAAATTATTGAAAAATGTAAGGATTCATTTCAAGAAGAACATTTCACCATGTTCTGTAATGCATTCTTAATCTATATTTACTTCAAAAATGCACTTTTTACAGACAAAAACTGTACAGTGAAACCTGGCAACTTTGGCATTTTTGGAATGATTTAAAATTTTAGGACCAATTTTCCAACATAAAACGTACTCTCCGACAGGGCGTCAATGTAAAAGGTGACTCTATATTCTTCATAGAATTCGTATTTATTAGTGATTTAAACAAATACTAACATTAAATAGACAAAATACTCAAAAGTAGAAAATTGCAAAGTTAACCTCACTTTGTGACAACTTTGCCATCGGAGTTTATTTATTTTTTATAGAATAAGGTTGACAAACGAGCACACAGTCCACCTGATGGTAAGTGGATGCTGTTGCTCATAGACATCTACATCTATTCACCCGTGAGGACTAAGATGGAATGCCTCGTTTCCAGTAAAAAGGGTCTCCGGATCTCTACACTCACCATACGACACATAGCAGCATTAAGCTGCTACTTTACGCTGGTATTCTGTGAGAGCGTGGTCCTTCCCCGGTCGAGCCGACCCATTCGTGCAACAACCATAATATAGCTGCAGCGTGGCTCTACCACCGAGAGAGATAGGCTGAATATTCGTTTCATATTCGATATTCGGCATATTCGGCATCTTTACCGATTATTCGTATAGCTATTTATAATATTATTATAGCTATAATATTCGTTAAAGTGGTACTCAAAGTGTCCTCTGTATTGAAATGTACGAATTGAGTAATGAAATGTGTTTCATAATTTTATTGTTGAAAGTATATTTTATTTGTGGTTTAAATCTACTTGCATTGCATAGTGTTAGGTTTTTGAGGCACTGTAGATTTGTTTCCAATTATAGCAAATAGAGAGCTTGGTAAATGTTTTTGGAATCAAACAAAGAAACTTTACATTACATTAGTACATTTCTCTTCACTTTGGTCGTAAACTTCTCTAAAGTAAGTCCGATTAGTACATCTCCCGCCATTCATTTTTATCATATGATTATAAATTTACAAATTTTGCCGGCAATTTGCTCAGTACTAGATGATGCAATAACTTGTCAGGTGTGGCGGAGAGCGAGGGGCAGGGTACGACGCTAATCCCGCGCGCTTTACGGTAACAAGCTTCGACATAAATTGGTGATGTACCGATACCGAAGTGATCCTACTGAATAATGTTCGGCCGAATATTCGCTTGGTAAAAGTTTTACCGAACTTTCGGCCGAATATTCGTTTTCTAAAATGTAAAACTCATTTGGTAAAATTGGTCCAAATGGCTGCAACGGTAAACATAATATATACATAGAACGGCAAGTACAAAAGTCGTAAACGGTTAAATATATAGGTTGAAAGTGACAACCCTTGGTTGTAACAAAACATTGCTAAGTTACCGTTACATCGTGGCATCACTAGTATGTTAACTTTGCCAAGTCAGTTTTATAGACAGCAGACCATGTTAAAAACGAAATATTACATTTCTTAATCATTATTATTAAGTTACAACAAAGATATAGATACCTTCATGCAGTATTTTAAAAAAATCAACTAATATTCTGGAGCACTTAAATCGCCGTTACGACTCCACGTTAAAATAAAATGCCAAAATTAACCTTCATGTAGCCATATCGAAAGCAATGCTGTCAATTAGTTATTATGTTTTCATGCCAAAAAGGGATGTCAATAGTAATTTTGTACCTATACATCGCTGATGGCAAAGTTAACTTCCATTGGTAAAGTTGCGAGACTTGACTGTACTACATAAATCAATAATTTAAAATTTTCCATAACCTACTTCTCTCAAGAAACATAAGCATACAAAGAAGAAAACAAATACTTCCCTTCATTAAACAAAAACAAATTTTAAAATGAATGAAATTTAAAACTTACCTTCTGCAGTGAACGATTTGGGTGATCGACGGCCCGGCAAACAACAGTTGACTTGGCCGGGTGGTTTAACAGGGAAGCCAGGTGTTGCGCGAGCAGTGACGCGTGGACGCTGCTAACTGACGACCCCGTACGATCAGAGTCCCAAGAAGTTCTTGCTGCCTCCGTCAGCAAACACCTCAGTAACTGATTTTCTGCTTCCAAGCCATATAGATTGACAATCTGGTAGACAAAAAAGGTTACTTTATATAATTGTTGAAAAATATATGACGTAAAACTTGTAATTTAAATATTTCTAAACTTACAATCCTATTAATCGTAAATTGGTACGCCATTTTCATTTAAAATTAACACACATTTTTCTATTCTGCACGTATTACAATATTCAACCAAAATGGTACGCAATACAATATAAATGTTGCCAATATTAAATTTGGATAGTATAAAATAAATTTAGATTACATAAAATTTTGAGCATAGCATAGTAGGGACGTATTGTTATATTGTCATAGTAAATATTGAAAATTTGAAAAATATTTGTGCCAATATGCATTCAAATATAGCATCAATACAACGAGATTATACCAAGGTCAGAAGTTAAAACTTTAAATCGCATATGTGTAATTATAAATTGTTCCGAGTGTTGTAAAAGGTTTCTGTAAGTATCTCACTTTCTAAAGCAAAGTAATCTTTTTCTCAGTTCAGCATATGCAGAAAGCTAAAAATAAAAATGTTACTTTATTATTTTTATCCAACTGCCCAAAAGGCAAAAGTTACGTTTTATTTGGGTGTATGTCCTGTGCCCTCCTATCCTAGCGTAGCGTGTCTAAATAAAAAGATTTTATTTATATCACGAACCATATTATTTTACGGTGACAACACCCATATGAAGCTCCCAAGCGTAGTAATGGTAAATTGCATTCTGATAGAACACTAGTTTCTTTTTATTATACAATTGAATCGCCTTGAAACATTTATGTTAAAATAATGTTATATTAATAGTTCCCTGTCCGTGAAATAGAAACAATAGTTAAACAATCGAAATGATTTATGGGACAGGATAAGGATTAATAGTTAATAATTTAAAGTGCACCTTGCATTTGAGTTATTTTTTGAACATTAACAAAATTCGCACATAGAGTAAATTTTGAATGTAAACTAAAAAAATTTTAATTACATGCATAATTCTGAAAATGTTACTTGTAACATATTAAGACAATTGGGTTAAAAAATTATTAAGCTTTAAAATTATATGATATTTAAAGACAAAATCATGTTATTATTTGTCAAACCCATACCGAGTTGTAATGGTGGCCACACACGGTCATTTAAACTGATCATTCCAAACTAAAACTGTAAAAAAAATAAACTTATATGTAAAACTCCGATATTAATATATTAATAATGATCGATATATAGAAAATCCACTATTTAAAAAATATCAGTTCCACAACAGTTTTAGTTCTGTTCAACTGACCAGTTGCAATGATCAGTTCAACTGACCGTGTGTGGCGACATAAGAGCTGGTGCATTGCCCAACACGAAGTACGTAATCGAAACTCTCAAATATTATATAGTATTAGAGAATGATTATAATATAGGAAACAAATAAATCACTGCATGTCAACTTATACCAGCGTAAAATAGCAACTTAATACAGCTGTGTTCCGATGGCGAGTGTAGAGGTCCAGAGACCCCTTTTTACTGGCAACGAGGCATTCCATCTTAGTCCTCAGGGGTGACAACGCATTTTGATTCTTATTAGAGGATAAATGTAGACGTCTATGGGCCATAGCATCCACTCACCATCAGGTGGACTGTATGCTCGTTAGTCACACTTATTCTATTAAGAAAAAAACGCGGAACAGAAACCTTAAACATGGCGATTAAATTTATGGTGCGCTCAATAATCAATATGCTTGTACCAAAGGTCAAAATTATTTTAACTGTGCGACCCGCCACGGCATCGTCTGAGTAAGATCTAATAATTTGGCGTTGTTTAGATTAAAAAATAATCAAAGAACAAATAATAATATCTTCGTTAAAATATAGCCTATATAGATAACTCCTGGCATTGATCACTGCCTGGTTCGTAAAGTTTTATAACAATCAGTCATTCTAAAGATTAGACCGGACAAACAGAGAGAAATACACAATTTTTTTTATGAGAACTCTCATTAATTTTGATGGCATGCAGACCACCTCAGCTCACTATAAGGCAGTTATGTCGATATTACAAACAGACACTTCAATTTTATTTATAAATACAGATTTTAAAACTTTTTACCGATTGTTGTTATATGTTAATTAGTTTATTTTTGTAAATTTATTTTGTAAAGCGTACATTTTGTCTGTTAAATTGATAAAAGGATTTTTCTTCTAAATCTGCTGTAATGTAATAAAAAGTGTACGAACTAGTATAGAGACACACTCATAGCGCAATTCCACACGATAATATTAAGCCGGCTTCTCATTGCGTGCGACGCGCCAGTGAAAACGGGTGGCGCGGGCTCGCCCGAGTCGCGCGCTTGCGCACGAACGCAGTGAGAAGCCGGCTTTAGACATGCGCGCCGCGCCGCGCCATTAAAGTTACCGACTTTATGCCGGCTTCTCACTGCGTGTGATATCACGCGCCGCACCTCGCCCGCACCCACAACGCGCAGTGTGAAGGGCTTGGCGCGGCGCGGCACAGACATGCGTGGCGCGGCATGTGCTATCCGTTTAAAGTCAGTAACTACAAAGGCGCGGCGCGGCGTAGCGCGTCGCATACGTCTTAAGCCGGCTTCTCATTGCGTGTGCTATCACGCGCCGCGCCGCGCCCGAGTTGATTAGTGTGCGTAAGCACGCGCCGCGTTGCGCCAGTGAAAACGGGTGGCGCGGGCTCGCGCATGCTTGCGCGTACAATTCAATTCGGGTGGCGCGGCGCTTGATAACACACGCAGTGAGAAGCCGACAAAACGGATAGGACATGCCGCGCCACGCATGCCCGCGCCGCGCGACGGCAAGTCCTTCACACTGCGAAAGGAGCGTGCGGGCGCGGCGTGGATGGTGCGCGATAACACACGCAGTGAGAGGCCGGTTTCATATGTTATATCACGTCACGACCGCCGCGGTGTGCCCTTTTTTCTCGCTTTCCCGTCATTATTATTCAACAGCTTACAAATGTATTGGCCATTTCCCATTTTGCTCCATATCCAAAAAATATAGTAATACATTATCACAATTGGCCCAATAATACCTGTACAACCAAATATAACTGTCAATAATAACTATATAAAACAGCGTTTCGGGAATATTTCTGGGGCGGGGCGTAGGGGGGGGGGGTGACGCTCACCCGGGAAGGGGAGGGAGATTGGATAAAATTTAACTTCACTCTATTACATACACATACCGATAGATAAAGTAATTCATTAATTTTGCCTATTTTTTCCATGCATTGCTTTCTAGATTGTTTGAAGTTTGAACTAATAGAAGCTTCTTCACTGTTGGTTTCTCTCTGTTCTCATCGGGCGACTAGTGTTTATGCGTCGTCCGCACACCGAGCCGAGTATTGAATTATGTAAATTTTTCATTATCTCTTAAACTATGCGTCTAAATAAGATGCTAATAAAGAGCAAAGTTTATCGTCCCAAAATTGCCATTATAATGAAGTGACTTTCGTTCGTAAGGATTAATATGCTATGCATAATAATAACGCTCATAAATCACATTTTAATTTTTAAATAAGTTCTTATCACAAAATACCATTTCGTGGCTTATGTATAAGAAATAGGCATATGGTATCGGGGATATCCTTTAAATGGAGAAAAGATCTATATTGTTGTAGAACACTGTATTTACGTAGGTATCACTAACATATACGCCAGCGCACGCGGATAAATCATTTCGCGAGCGCTTTTTCTGCTAAAGAAAAATCAATATTTATAAGGCTAGCAGAGAGGTGTGGCCTAATATTAGATAGCCTATATACTATTTATTCCTCGTGAATCTGACTTTATTATACGAAAAAATTTTTACAAATCAGACTGGTTATAGTTCCAAACGTTCCGCTTTATTATATCTTAAGTATAGACAAAAAAAATTTATTAAAAGTGGATATTTATTTCTAACACCTAAGAGGAATTATGTAAATAATTTCACATTGTGAAGTCGGTGCAAAGACATACATAGTATATATAGGAGAATAAACGCTCGACTATAGAATGTGCTATTATTTTATTCTTTATAATTCCAAGTCCACTGTTACATTTTATTAAAGTTATCTTTACGCTGATGAGTGGACTAAGGTTCTCCGTATAATAATAGTATAAGAATAACCACATCATACCTTCCCGTGGGTGTCGTAAGAGGCGACAGGGGGAGACCAGTCAGGAGATTACCTGCACTGTTTTCCTAATAACAAGTCGTGAAACTAAATAATTGTACACCCTACTTCAATGTAAATAAAATAATAACATAACCAATGCAGTCGAAGTCAATTAAATACGTATATATATAGCTCAAAAACTTGATTAAATCTTGATCAATATATATTTATATGGGACCGCATGAGAAGCACCAGCTTTCAAATAAAAAAAGAGTCATCAAAATCGGTTCACCCAAGAGAAAAGTTCCGAGGTACATAAAAAATGCAGTCGAATTGAGAACCTCCTCCTTTTTTGAAATCGGTTGAAATTTTAAAGAAAAACTGCATTTACAATTTACATACAAAAGTGTTGCTGTTTACCAAGTGTTGCAACTACGGCAAATATCCCCCCTACGAGGGAATCTGTCGGGGAGGCTCCTGTTTAGCAGCGGACGTTTGATAGGCTGCAGTGGAAATTTTCGGCTTTCATTTATTTTTAAACGTTACCCCTACACTAGGATTTTCTCCTGTGTCGTGGGGGCAGTTGACAAACATAAATTGCACAAGGACAAACATCCAGACCCGGAATAATTATTTGTAGGCCATACAAATACTTGTTCCGTGCGGGATTCGAACCCGCGACTCCCAGCGCAGCCACTCATTGCTAAGCCACTGCACCACGGAGTCGTCAATTCGGCTTTCCTTAAAAATTAATGATTTTTTAATTTACGCGTATATCCATAAGATATATATTTTGTAGAATTTCACATTCCGCAGTCGTGACCAAAGAATGTAAAATTATTTTGAAATTAAAGAAAATAGTGACGAGTTTTTGATTTGCATAACATACATACAAAAGAAATACATAAGGTCAAATTATTCACTATTATTTAAAAAAAAAACAATTGAGAACATATTTTTAATTCGGATAAAAATTTCGTAAAATATTCTACAAAACATGTGAATTTGAGAATAATATTCTAATTGCTATGGTTAGAGGAGAGTTGAAGGTGATTTTGTTGACGTTTATTTTAAAATAGTTGGCCCTGTCTAAAATTTTCCTGTTGGTGAAATATTAAATAAAAATGTAAACAACATCATATGTTTATAGTTATTTTCATAGGTACTTTGTAATTATGATATTCGGAATTTCATTGAACACCAAAATTATTACATTTTGTAACAATTTTACAATATATTATGAATAATACATATTACTTTTGTGTAAGATTAATTTCTATGTAGATTAATACTATTAATTGGGTTGACTTTGACTGAGAACAAGCAACTTAGAGCTCAGACAACTGACATGAAAGTATGTATGTGGTAGCTCTCAATATGTCTATAACTCAATGAGAACTTTCTTTGAAATGACAGCTGAAGAGTCTATAGATTCAATTACTGGTACAAGGTACTTAGGGATGTAATAAACAGCAGCATGTAAATAGTAAAAGCCATAAAAAAATTGAAGTCTCATTTTCTTTTTGTAGCAGGGCTATTGAAGAGTTTTGGCTTCGTTCATACCTGCAACAACCTTTGATGACTTATACTAGGTGAAAGGTCTCCATTTCTGTCTACGAGTCCCATGGAAGGTACCACGTACCTTGGCTCTAACCTATTTCTAGCACCAAATAGCAGCATTGTTCAGTTTCGTTCTAAAGGGCATATTGCACGCTATGAAACATTCCATTATAAACCTCAGTAGTCACATTACATCTGTTAACCTTCTTGTATGTGCTTAATGCAAGCCATTTACCATCAGGTAGAGTATAAGACTGTTTACTACTTCAGTTTTACAAAAAAAAACTCATAACTTACTACCCGTAATAATAAGACTCTCTTGCCATTCAAACTGCAATACAGCAGTAGATGCACTGATGTTGTGCAGTAAGAGAGTGGACTAACTCGGATGTTATCAATCTATGCATAATTAAAGTTAGAAAAAAAGGTAAAAAGCAACCTCTAAAAACAAGAAATAAAACGAGTGTGCTTATGACCACTCAACTGAAGTAACTTCTTTAGCTCCATCTGTATATATATTAGTCCATCTTTTTTCTAAACCCAGGATTCCCTTTGAAAAAAATTCTTTGTCTTGACCCTCCCAAAACGCTTCAACAGCGGCCATTACTTCGCTATCGTCTTCGAATTTCTTGCCTCGGAGGCGTTCCTTGAGCCGAGGAAAGAGGTAGGAGTCACTAGGAGCTAGATCTGGCGAATAGGGAGGGTGTTCGAGCAGTTCCAATCCCGTTTCCTGAATGACAGCCATCGCAACTGCGGCTTTGTGAGCCGGTGTGTTGTCTTGGTGAAACAGCACTCCAGCTCGCAGTTTGCAGCGTCTTTTTTCCTTAATGGCCTCCCGTAATCTTCTTATTTGGTCTGCGTAGTAAGAGCCCGTAATAGTGACTCCCTTTTCCATATATTCCACCATAATTATGCCTTGAACGTCCCAAAAAACAGATGCCAAACCTTTCCCGCCGAACTTGAAACCTTGAATTTCTTTGGCGTCGGTGAGGAGGCTCGCTTCCAAGTCATCGATTGTTGTTTCGTTTCAGGATCAAAATGGTGGATCCAGGTCTCGTCCATAATCACAAAACGGAACAAAAAATTTTCTTGATCTGGTTGGAACTTTTCGAGATTGACCCTCGAAATGTCAACTCGATTTTTCTTTTGCTCGTCGGTTAACATTCTGGGTACCCAACGCGCAGAGACCTTTTTCATATGAAACTCGTTCGCAAGGATTCTTTGACTCTTCGATCTGCCAACACAACATCTTCGACTTTTTTTACGTTGTCTTCAGTGAGGGACGTGGATGGGCGTCCTTCGCTATGTTCATCTTCAGTGGATGTTCTGCCCAGTTTGAACTCCTTGGCCCAGCGGGCAACTGTAGAATATGGAGGAGCAGAGTCCCCCAATGTTTCCACTGTCACTGTGTATGTCTTTTGAAGATATTTTTTTCAGAGGTACTTGATGACAGCTCTAATTTCGTTTGTCTCCAATGTTGATGTTATCTCTTTGACAGTTCGTATTCAAATGAATGTATCTCCCGGAAATCGTGATCTAATATAATATTTATATGATTTTTTTAGGCTGACGTAGTGAGCACAACATCTTCGACTTTTTTATATATAAGCAAGCAAGAAATTTTTTTTGGATTTTTATGCGGACCTGAAGTAACCGATTATCATTACTTTTGGAGCACCCCCCGTATATATATATATATATATATATATATATATATATATATATATATATATATATATATATATATATGTATATATATATATATGTTTATATATGCATATGTGTATAATATATACATGAACATATATACATATATTAATTTTCTACAAATATTTAAATTTATTTTCTTCCTTCCATAATCTTCCATAGGCTTCCTTTCATAATTAATAATAATATAATAATAATATTCCACAACTATCACACAACGCCATCTAGTCCCAAGCTAAGCAGAGCTTGTGTTATGGGAGCGATTGCGAATCATATTTATTTCAACATACAGCCTGACACTGACCTGCAAATTGCAAAAAACGAGAGAAATTTTGAATTTCGCAGGCTACCCTGGCGCTTTTACCTTAAATGAACATAATTTAAAAGCTGTTGCGAAGAGTTACTAGTGTTGTCAATAGTGATGGTTAAATATATCTTTTTTTTATTCCGGTCATATTTAGAAATACTAACTTAATATATATAATTGTGTTCTTGACCAGCCATCCATTTAGTAGTAGATAAATGGATACATTACAGCAGGAGATTTGTATTAGTTAGAATAGATTAGAATAATTTATATTCCATACAGTCATATTAGGTAACTTGTGTTTTAGAACCTCGAGAATAATAGTGTTACGCGTCTTAGTCGACGGCACTAGCGCCATCTAGTCTCGAACCGAAGAACTAAACTTCTTGAATTTGAAGCTCGAACTCTCGGTACCTTGCGCGTGTTTACTTGAATATTCTGAATATTTCCGTGCTAATTTATATACTCGTAAATAGTGTCATTAATCATTAGTGTTTTTAACTTTAATAAGTGTAAAGTGAATTAAAGTGTTAATTTAGGTAATTCTATCGGCAATTTTTGTTGTCACGAACCTCAAGCTCGTAACAATAGCAAATTCTGTTATATTATTCAAAACAATGATTCAAAATAGGAAATACAGCAAGCAAACATACATGATTATGATGATGATAGTGTTTCTGATTAGATATATTTCAATATACATGTGCAATCTGCAGTAGTCAGTCACATATAAAATATTGTTTGTGACTCCAATAAAAAAGAAATAGTACCCTTTACAGAATTTTATGAGGAGATTATGACAAAAGTCAAACGTCATGTGGCGCACAGCTTTATGTTAAAATTAAAAATATTGTATTTAATTTGAAGAAAATCATTTACCATATGAATAATATTGTTAAGAATCTAATTGGAATACCATATTATACATATTATGTTCAAACTAAAACTCAAAACTTATTGATTGCAGGTTATCTTAAAGGTTATCATATATAAAAAGAATGAAACATATAAACATCTATTCACCAGCAACAAACAATTTCTATATGTTAGCAGAGGAAAATATACATGTAGAGTTAGTACATAAAAACATGGGCAAATCTTTATATTAACAGTGTAATTTACATTGAGAACACAACAGTTATTGTTCTTAAAACTAATTTAAACTGAAGAAGTGAATGACAGAGCTGGCAAGGGACGTCCAAGGTGGAAATTAATTCAACATATAGACAGAGATAATAGACTGAGTGTTAGTCTCACAAAAGTGATCATTCTTTAGAAAGAACAAAGTGACTGTGCAGCCACTACCCGTCTCTATGACATTATTGTCTTTCATTTATACATGCAGCACAAAATGAAACACTCCTGACTGCCAGTGACATAGACCAATTAGAATTACAGAAAGAGACAACTACTGGCCACACATTCACTTTGTCTCTGTTGCACCTTTCGGTCTGTATTCACTGCACAATTGAATATGGAATGCACAGTCCAATCTCCCTATGTCTATGATTCAACCAAACAAAACTAAATAAGATACAAGCAAATACTCATAGATATAAATAAAGATGTAATAAAAACAAAAGAGGTGTGTCAGAATTGCCAAATGGATCTTTGTATTCTTTGCCTAAGCTTTCAGAAGACAGGTGTGATGTTTTAAATAAACATTTTATGGTTGTAGCAGGAATGGGTCGGCTCAAGCAGGGTAAGACCACACTCTCACAGTATACCAGCATAAAATAGAAGCTTAGAGCTGCTGTGTTTTGTACGGTGAGTGTAGAGAACTGAAGAAACTTTTTACTGGAAACAAGGCATTCCATCTTAGACCTTAGGGGTGACAAGCATCTGCATTTTGATTCTTAATTGAGGATAAATGTCATCTATGGGCCACAGCATCCACTTAAGATCAGGTGGACTGTGTACTCGTTTGTCACCCTTATTCTATAAAAAATATTATGTGATTCTTTAAGGTTACTAATAATCAATTCAAGAATATGCTTGTAATTCTGTAAATGTATTGAAATATTACTTGGTTCCATTTGATTGCCTTCGATTCTTTCAATTATGAAAATTTATTGAAACTTCAATACACAAGGAACATATAACAATGGGAAACTTCAATACACAAGGAACATATAACAATGGTAGCAAAAGCAAACTAAAATTAATTATTACACAATAATTCGCACTGCAAAAATATTACACTTAATATGAATAAAAGAGTCAGTGGTGTTTATACTTCATAATATAATGTTAAGCTTTGCTAGCTTAACATTGTGGAGCTTGCAAAAAAACCGAAACTGAATCTATATATCTGAGAATAAATAATATAGAATAATATGTAATCTGCAAACCTACATAGAGCCAAGTCTATCTAGTCTAAAATGACGTAAGGATCCAGCCCTGGAATATTTAAAAGTAATGAATTAATAACATATTTATTATAGGAATAGTCTCTAATGATTGGAAAAAACAAATTATTATCCCCATTTTAAAACCAGACAAAAATCCTGGAGATGGTTAAAGTTACCGTCCTATTGCACTATCATCAACTCTGTGCAAAATAATGGAGCATTTAATTAAAAATTGTCTAGAATGGTTTGTGGAAAATAAAGGTCTCCAGGCCAAATCACAGTTTGGATTTCAAAAGCTGAGCTGGCTGAGCTGGGCTGAGCATGCTAGATAGCTTGTCGAAGTTCAGTTGTTGCTGTTTTTATCGATGTATCATCAGCCTATGATAACGTTGTCCTCCCTTTACTCAAAGAAAAGATGTTTCTTTTGGATTTGCCCTAATTACTCGCATTATTTTTAATTTACTTTCAGTAAGGTCAATATGTATAAGAAAGAGTTCAAGGTAAACTGCTCCCTCCTATACAGATCTGGATAGGCCTCCCACAAGATTTTGTATTAACATATATATTTATTATTATTTTTTATTTATTATTTAACATATACAGTGTGAGTCGCAAGTGCACATATCAACACCAGGGAAACTACACATAATTTCATTGATGGCAAAATTATAAAGAAAATTATAAAAATTATTTATTTTTTTATGAATATTTTAAAATTTGAAATTGCAGCTGCTAACCCTATTTAAATAAAATATTATAACTTTTAAACTGAATGTCCTATCAAAATGGAATAAATTTTTAAATGACTGTTAATAATAAGCCGTGGCAATAAAGTAAAAATTTCCAAAAAAATGAATGTCATAAAATTAGAATAAAGAGGTTTTGGATGAAAATCTGGTATTTATTTTTCCATCATTTTTACAATAACTTCTTCTAAATCGTACCTCAATCCTACTTTTTTTTATCTTATGTTATTCTACATCATATTAGCTTTCTAATGGCAAAAAATGTATGTTGATGAATGAATGAAATTTTAGTTATTTTAAAAATGTTGAAAAAAAATACCAGATTTTCATCAAAAACCTCTTTATTCTAATTTTATGACATTCATTTTTTTAGAAATTTTTACTTTATTGGCACGGCTTATTATTAAAAATCATTTAAAAATTTATTCCATTTTGATAGGACATTCGGTTTAAAAGTTATAACAATTTATTTAAATAGGGTTAGCAGCTGCAATTTCAAATTTTAAAATATTCATAAAAAAATGAATAATTTTTTATAATTTTTTTTATAATTTTTCCTTTGATGAAATTATATGTTGTTTCCCTGGTTTTGATATGTGCACTTTATAAAGACTCACACTGTATAGCCTATATGTAAGGATCTAACGCTTTATTACTCTTATAAGAACTTTACAAACTTAAGTTATCGTCTTAACTCCGCATTGTTCTACTTCACAATTGACTATTGATAACGGTCTTTCCTTATCACCTACAAGGAGTAGAGTGGATATATTCACTAGAAAAAGATTTTGTTCAAATATTTCAATCTCAGTACAAAATCATATAATTCCGACAAGTGATAATGTTAAATTCCTAGGTGTTTTCTGAACTCTAAGATGACAGGTATTCCTCATTTAACATTTACTGTCAAAAATGCAATAAGAATGTCTCATCCATATTGTTTAAAACCTTTATATAATGTCCTAATCTGTAGTCATTTTGATTATGGTACATCACTCTTGGAATCTTGTAATAAACAAGCTCTTAGGCTGTTAGATAAAATCCAACTCGAGTGCTTACGACTCATTGTGGGGGCCATGAAATCATCTCCGTCAAATGCTCTACAAGTTGAATGTTGCAAACCACCTCTTAACCTATGTGGACAGTATCTTGCTGATCGCTTTATATATAGAATATTTCAGCTATCTTCACACCCACTTCTTTCTAAACTGCTCACATAATCTAATCCTCTGTTCGTATATCCGTTTGAAGCTCTATTATTATCCTCCAGTTATTTTAGATTTTGGTGTATAAAAATTCCCCTGTAGCCCAACAAATTTTTATAAGTATTTTATGCGAAAAATGGGAAGAGCGGTTGACCCTTTTTACTGATGCCTCTAAGCTTTCTGATAATAGTTTTGTAGGTTCAGCTGTTTATTTTATTAATATAAGGAATATAAGGAAGCAATTTTATTTATAGAAGCACACAAAATTAATAAATGTATTGTTTTTACGGACTCATATAGTTCATTACTAACCATTTCATCTAACCCGTTTCAAAGTAAATCAAAATTCCCAATTATTATTAAAATAAAAGATGCACTGTTTAGATGTTTTTGTCAAGGTATTAACTTAAAACTTGCTTGGCTGCCAAGTCATAGTGGCATATGTGGCTGAAATTGTTGATTCCTTAGCAAAACAAGCCATCTACTTCCAGTACCCACATGCATCATATAACATATACTCATGACCTTATTTCTCTTGTGAAAATCCATCAGATGTCAGATTGGAACTCTTTTTGGAAAAAATCTCAGAAGTCTATCGGTAAACATTATGCAGAACTCCAACCTGACATCCCCTCCAAACCATGATTTTTTAAATTCAGAAATAGCTCCAAACATAGTACATCTGTCACATGTAGAATTAGATTGGGACACACTTGTTCACCTGTATTTTTGGCAAAACTTAAGATTAAAGATAGTTAATAAGCTCAAATTTGTGAGTGTGGATGAGACGAAGGTACGTTTGATTATAAATTTTTTAACTGCCCTAACCTCTCCGTTTCACTATACAATTTCCTCCCTAATAACATCCCTCATCCCATAAATTAAATTAGTCTTTGTTAAATTTAGTTTACACTCCTTTTGTACAAACTTTATTAGATTTCATATCCATTAATAAAATTAAACTATAGTACTTTTACCACTTACCTATATCCATTTTATTATTTAATATATTAGCAATAATTTTCTAAAACTATTATATATTTATTCATTCGAAAATGACTACCTATGTAACTTCGTATCATAAAGCTAAGTAAGCATTTCTACAGAAACGGAAACTAGTCTAATACTCTGTGTGACTTTCATGAAACAACACTGACAATTCATTTCCTAGTTCGGAAAGAAGTTGCCATTATGCATAAATACGCACAATTACACATTTATTTATGTCTTCATTTAATGATCTTACACTAAACTATCTTCCAAATACCAAATTTAACAAATTTTTATCAAAAATTGAATATCTTCATTTACTGGCATATTTACAATTAGTGTAAAAAGATTTCTTAAATAACGCAAACTATTAATTTAATACAAATTAAGTACATAAAATGTATTGAATAATTTACCAAAAAATATAACAGCGAATGCTTTCCCTCAATGTGCAAGAATAAAAAATTAAACCCCTACCCCTAAATATAAATTGGCGATGACACGACGACACAATAACGGTTAAAATTTCTTCTTATAATGAGAAATAAATACAGATTATTTTAAACATTGGCTCCTTTTCCTTTATATCAATGATTACAATGTAGAATTCGATAACATCTATATTACTTATATATTATTTATCATAACTCAATTTAGCGATTAGTAAGATATGATATAAAAATTAATTACTATAATTAACCAAATCTAAGAAATACATTTTGACAGCTGTCAGACTTATTGCACCAAGCATGCCAACCAAACAATGGAATGAAATGAAATGGGTACATACAATATTCGATTCTTAAAAAAATCGATATTGATTATTTAGAGTTGGTAATCATTTACAGTTTGGTTTGAATAATACCAGAATAAATTAAAAACGGATAATTTATAACACAAGATTTATCAGTTTCTTCATATTTGTTGTTACTGCTTATTTCTAGAGGCACAGTTATAAAAATTTGAGATTAAAACTAGAATTAAGATAAATTTATTCAATCACTTTCAGTAAAACTAGTAAGGATGTCTTTATTTGTATTAATTATTATTTGATTTTCAATAATGTAGTCAAAATTAATGTCTCTTTCAAAGTCATCCATAATAATTTTTTGTTTTTTCTACCACTTTTGCCCAATCATCCTTTGTGACATGGCCACATGCTTCAAAGAATTTTTTATAGCATTGGGTGACAAACAAGCAGTGGCGAAGTTAGAGCACCAAACTAGGGCAAGCCTAAGATATAAATTGATAAAAATATAGATTGTTGTTTTTAGCAGTTTTTTAAAAATACACCAGTCTTGATCTTTCTCCACTCTTCAGTTTCATATTCAGTGCTGTCAAGAATGTGTTTAACAAAGCACACAGTGAGCATACTACTGCTAGATAGATTGTATTACATATCAGCAATTGCATAGCTTCAGTGGCTTTGAAGAAAACCATTTGGGTTTGTTAGAGCGAAAGAAAAAGATATTTACATACAATACATAACATGAACAAAGTACAAACAAACTATGTACAAAATTAAAGAAAAAACAAATTATTTACATTCTAAATGGAATCGTCTTTCTTTCTTAAGGAAAGTTTTAATTACGTCCACATAAAATGTTGGTGAACGTTTGAATTGTACCAATAACAGTTTTTTCATTGCAATAATTGATAAGTCTGAAATACACTCTTGACCTTGTGTATTATCTCAAAAAAGTTTAAAGATTGTACCTCTTCCTCTCCGATTAGCACTTTAACACACTTCAATTCATCACAAGGAACACTATTATCCTCCATTTTCACTAAAAATCTTTAAAAAAGCATAAATTTTCAACTCACAATATTACATCACTTAAGCTAAGCATACAGAGTAAATAAACATTGAAGTGTGAACTGAACTTGCAAACGTATTACCCACGCGCCTCCACTTTTGACAACTTTATTCCTAAAGCCTTGCTTTAAATCTCTATACTAATTGCTATATTATATACAATCTTAGTTATATTTCATTATAAAATATTTTGCCATAGGTTAGAAAGAGAGCGATCGTCTTCTCGAAAGCCCTGTAAAAAGCGCGACGCGAGCGAAGGAGACAACTAATCGCTCCATTAAAAGTCATTTTGTATGACAGCAGCAGATCGATAAGGTAATACGAGGTCATTGCTCAACATGTGTCGAACAGTGGATTGCCCAGGAAATTTGAAAAATAGTTTGAAACAGTTTACGAGTTATTTTATTAGTTGATATTATTGATTGATTCAGGTTGATAAGGCAAGCCAGGCTTTTTAGCTTCTACGAAGGCTTCGTCACTGCAAACGAGCACACAGTCCACCTGATGGTAAGTGGATGCTATGGCCCATAGACATACACATTTATCCTCAATTAAGAATCAAAATGCAAATGCATTGTCACCCCTGAGGACCAAGAAGGAATGCCTCGATTCCAATACATCAGCATTACGCTGCTATTTTACGCTGGTATTCTGTGAGAGCGTGGTCCTGCCCTGGTTGCACCGATCCATTCGTGCTACAACTATAATATAGATGTAGCATGGCTCTACCACATACAAAAAGTTATTATAGAAGAAACAGTCCAAAAAGTTAAAGCTGAGTCACAAAATAAGAATACAAACACAAAATTACGCACAGTAAGCTCTAGAAACAGAAACAGAAACTTTTTTATTCAATATAGATTATAAATAATACTTATTGAAAGTCACTTTTTACATTTACTAAGTACTAGTTCGCAAAAAAAAAAACCTCTGTCCTGAGAAGAACCAGCAAGAAACCCAACAGGACTAGTTTAAAAAAAATAGCATACAATCATGTGTGTTACAATTAAGAACACAAAACAAATTAGAAATAGCTAAGTAGTGATCACCCTTCCCAGGGGTTATTACCATCCATACATTTTTATACAAACTTAGTTTAATAAAGTTTTTGAACTTTATGTACTTATGTCAAATTTTGTATATTTTCTGGCATTTTGTAAAAGCGTATACACCGCCACATAAAATTACTGAATCTGCGGAGTCAGTAACTGGTACCGAAATGGGGGGATATTGAAATTATGTAGTGGTTAGTTTAGCACGGCCTTGTATATTAGTTTTTTCCTACAAAAATTTACTTTGACAAAGTGCAAAAAATAAACTTGTTTTATTCATGATTCATGTAATTTAAGGAATTTTGAAAATAAAAATTAAATGAAACAAATAATACATTAAAAAATTAATGATTCGATTATTAGAATATTTTTACCGATTATTTAAATATTTTTCCGATTATTCGCATAACAATAAATTTTAATCATCCAAACATTACAGTAATATACATAGCGACATCAAGTAAAAAAGTTAATACTGTTTATTTTTTAATATTTTGCTTTATTTGAAAAATTCAATAATTTAAATAAGTGATAAAAAACTATACACGTTGTAATGAAATATAGATAACTTCATAATTCTTAGGATTTACGTAAAAGGTTATTTTAAATTGTGTGAGTACGCTTGTGCAGTTATTGCGGAATGATTAATGTGAAACGTCAAAAGGTATTTCTTAGATTTGGTTGACTATTAAATTATGTAAATATGTGAAAAAAAAGGATCCACCGAAGATTTACCATTGACTCGACTAGGTACTTCACGTCACATCATGTATCCAATAACTTTGCGTAATATAAAACGATTTAAAAACATACAGGTCGTTGTACAATAACTTATACAGAACGTTTAAGTAAAATAAAAAAGAATGATTTCGGTTTCATTTTTAAAAATAGGCTCGTGGCGAACTCGCAAATAGTTCACAACATGGCGACAATTGAAAACAAAGAATGACTGAAAATCAATTAGGTATATCTTACCTGTGACAACTCTTGACTCGTCTGTTTGAAATTTTTCTTACTTAAATTTATAACAAGGTAATTGATTTGTGATAAGCTAAACGTTAGAGGGTCCAGGTTCATAGTTCCATTAATGCGGATCCGAAAGCTTCAAACACGTTTGAAGCTTTCTCGATTTTTGACGGATTACTACGGTAAAAGTATGTTCTTTTAGAGTTCTTTTGCGGAATAACAATAAGCCTAAGGTCAACATCACCAATATTATTCTTCACTTCTTAAAAATCAACATAATTTTAGCACCCCCACTGGAATTATTTGTAACAAGAATTATTTCTGTTCAGCTTCAGCACACGCACACGATGACAGGATGACGAAGGCAGTGTCGTTTCGTAATTTTTTTATTTTATTATATGGCAACCTAACAATTACTGCCAACCTCCAGTCAATAAAAATACTTGTAATTTGTAATGAAAGGACGGACAATATAAGAAAAACTACGATTCTGATTAAAAACCGAAATCATAATGTTAAGAACCATAGAATACTATAATAATAAATCATGAAGTGACTTGTACTGAAGTATGGAGTGTAGAAGCAAGGAGTACCAACTCTCATAGTAGAATAGTTGAAAAAGTGGCCATCTGCAAGCAGTAAATAACAGCTCAAAAACTCTTAACAACAGCGTTGGAGTAGCTACTGGGATGAAATGAACTTAGCAGTTGTCGACGGTTTAAGTGTGCTGCTATACTGCTCAGTAGCTCTAAAATCTAAAATAATTTTATTTAGTAAATATAACCTCGACAAGTCGTCTATCCCACTAATATTTTTCGGTGCGTTCTTTCAAGTATACCCCGTAGTTTTAGTGGCGCCACCCACTATTTAAACGTTTTCTGTGTACACTTTTTGATACACAGTGTGTACTCCTTACTTCTACACTCCATATACTGACGTTTATTAAAAAAATGATGGATGTTATATTGAATTAAAATAATACTAAATTCAATACCACATTTAAAATAATAAATAATACTAAATAAAGACGATTGATTGCTAAATAATGAATAAAATTTTATAACTTAATATTATTAATCTAAAAATTCCATAAGACGGTTGAAAATATTTTTACTTTTTTTAGAAAAAATTATTTTTTTTTTTAAAATAACTATATGGCCCTTGGTATTGTGATAATGTCACAATAATTCTGCCAATGTCCGGTCTTCGGTCTGACACACCTTGTCTTGAGGCTTTCCGGTGGAAAAGGAGTTAGTGGTTATTAGGTGAGAATGTGGATAAAAACAAAGCAACTAAATATATGAATTGTGGACCACACAATATAGAGTAAAAATCTAGTTATAGGAGGGTATTAGCCTGGGCAGGGAATATAGAATTAGGTTAAGCTAAATTTAGTACACAATAATTATACTTTAATATTATACATTCGAATATATTTTGAGATTGTATTGACATATATGGAATCGGGGATAGTTAAGAGGGAATTGATATTAATTGGACGAGGGATTGTTTTGGGGAGGATGTCGTATAAAGAAATTGGGTGATTTTGACAACTGAAGAAAATATGGTCTGGGGAACCTTCATCCAGACCACATTCACAGAGGGAATGATCTTTGATTCTAATTTTAGCCAGGAATACAGGAGTGCAGACATGTCCGAGCCTTAAACGGCAGATTGTAGATGTGATTTGTTTGTTCAGAAACCTAAATTTGAAAAACCAAGGTTTTAGAGGAATTTGGGGTTGAATTTTACCAATGTAGCTACCTTTACTATGTCTGGATATGCTCCAATCTCTGTCCCAAGAATTCTTTAATTCAATTTGAGCTAATGATATTAAATCATGAGAGTAATTCATTAAATGAGAAGGGCAGCCAGAATCTACCGCTCCTTTGGCCCAGGAGTCAGCCTGTTCATTTCCTTCTATGCCACAATGACTAGGAATCCATACAATCTCTACCTCAAGCCCACTCTTATTACAATTTAGTATGAGTTCTTTAATTTTCAGTATTAATGGGGAGATGGATTTCATTTTAGATATATTGCTCTGTAATGACATTAGGCAGCTTTTTGAATCAGTAAATAAAACTGATTTAGGAATTTTATGGGAAAAAATGTAGGATATAGCCTCATATATGGCTACAGCTTCCCCTGTAAAAACAGAAGCCTGAGGAGGGCATCTATAGTTAAGGACAATTTTATATTTGGGAATCCAGACTGCAGAACCGACACATTTGAATGAAGACAATTTGGAAGCATCAGTAAAAATATATAGCCAATCAGTCCATTTTTTTGCCACTAGGTTATAGAAAGTTCTGTTTGCAGTTGGAGAATTTTTATTAATGTTTAAATTCAGAGTGATTTTAGGATTTAGTAATATAGCATCATAGCTGGTTTCAAAATAGGGTAGAATTGGGGATGCAACACAAGGATACTATATATTTTTTAATCTATTAAGAGATTTAAGAATAGGGGGCCAGCTTTTATTAGACCAATAGGAATTGTTTACAACTAATAGTAGTAAGGATTCTAGTTTACGGTGTAAGGGGTGAGATGTTAGTTGTAGGGTTTTTGATATAAATCTATCAGCTAGAAACTGTCTTCGTAAAGAGAGAGGGGGATCAACACATTCTACTTGTAAGGCATTTATAGGAGTTGATTTCATTGCGCCTGTGATAATACGTAAACATCTTGTTTGGATAGCTTCAAGCCTACTAAGGGCCGATTTGTTGCAGGGCTCCAGGAGAAAAGAACCATAGTCGAAGTGACTACGGATGATGGCATTGTATAGGATTTTTTGACACATGGGGTGAGAACCCCACCATACGCCAGAGAGAGATCTAAGAATGTTAACACCTTTTGCACATTTGTCACTGATGTAATTAAAGTGAGCAGTACCGGTCATATGACAATCTAAGTAAATACCTAAAAATTTTACTTTGTTAACAACTGGAATAGATTCACCATTATATGAGATATCAATAGTAGGGATAACACGTTTTCTACTAAATGTTATTATTTTACTTTTAGAAGGAGAAAGAGAGAGACCATGGTCAGTAAGCCATTGATTAAGATAATATAAGCCTCTGTTAAGATGATGGGAGGCAGTTAGAATATCAGGAGCCGTTACATAAATAGCAAGATCATCTGCATATTGTAATATGTCACAGAAAGACGAAATTGAATGTTCCAGGTCATATGTGTAAATATTGTAAAGAATAGGGCTTAAAACTGAACCCTGTGGAAGACCCTTCCAAATTGTTCTGGGCGAGATTAAGATTCCTTTATTGCGAATTTTGATAGTTCGTCCCATGAATAGATTGTAAATGAAGTGAACAGTCTTCGCAGGGATGTTTAGATGGAGCATTTTCTGCCTGAGCACCGGAAGGAGAACACTGTCATAGGCAGATAATATATCAAGGAAACAACACACCAGGTATTCATTTTTAGAAAAAGCCAACCTAATATCTGTAGTTAGGATACTCAAACTGTCTAATGTGCTTTTCCCTTTTCGAAAACCAAATTGACTTTTTGCAAGGATATTATTATGTTCCAAAAACCATTCAAGTCTGTTTTTAATTAAATGTTCTAAAATTTTACAAAAAGTAGATGAAAGAGCAATTGGGCGGTATGAAGAGGCTTCTTTGGGATCTTTTCCGGGTTTAAGGATAGGTATAACAATTTGGTTTGACCAAGACAGAGGAATATTAGAAGATATGTATATATTGTTCAGAATTTGGAGAAGAATTAATTTTCCCTTAAGACTTAATTTACATAAACATGCATAGGGTATGCCATCTTCTCCAGGAGCAGAGGATTTTAAGCCACATAACATAGTCTGTAGTTCAGACAATGAAAAGATTATCTCACTATTGTTGATGCTAGACGGGACTGGAATCGGTGGACATATTGCATTTTCATTAGGGACAAAAGGAGGAGCTAGCATATCAGAGAAGACTTCTAACCATGATAGAGAGTTATCAGAAATGTTGCTATCAGAGGGAAGAGATCCACGAATTTTTTTTATATTTTTCCAAACTATTGTTACTGGTGTATTAGGGGACAAGGATTCACAAAATTTTTTCCAACCACTTTTTTTCTTTTTGGAAAGAAGTCTCCTTGTTTGAGCAGAGGTTTTTTGAAATAGTATAAAATTATCGGTTGTCATACAATGGTTGTAAAGTTTTTCTGCAGCTTTTCTCCTTTTAATCATAGTGGTGCACTCAGCATCCCACCATGGAGGGGAGGCAAGGTTCTTACTGTAGGGTTTTTTGATTGGGATAAATAAGTCAGCTGCTTCAGTTATATATTGTACCAATAAAGAGTAAGAAGTTATTGGGTTGGATGAGGAGTCAACCTGCATTTGGGTAAATTTAGAATCTAAGAATTTAGTGAAATTAGTCCAATCTGCATTTTGGAGCTTATATTTAAGGAGGGGCGTAGTGGATGGAAAAGGAATAACCGCATAGGGTTTGGTAATAAGAATGGGAAAGTGATCACTTCCATATGTTTGATTGAGAGTTTTCCAAGAAAGCTGAGGGGCTAGACTAGAAGAGCAAGCTATTAGGTCAACAGCAGACCTAGGGTCTAGTCCTGGATATACTCTATGAGTAGGGGAACCGTTGTTGATGATGCAAGCATTGATATCTTCAAAAATTTGAATAAGTTCTGAAGAGTGTACATCACAAAAATGTGACCCCCAAGATACATGATGTGAATTAAAATCACCGGTAATAATAAAAGGGGGAGGTAACAAAGAAAAGAGAGAGGATAGTTCTTGAATTAAGTGAGTATTTGGATGAGGGATATATATTGAAATAATGTTGATTCCTGCAATTTTTGCAGCTACAGCATTGATGTTTTGGCTATAAGGAGGGAGTGTAATTTGAGAAAAAGGTAGCGATTTTTTTATGAGTAAGCAACAACCGCCATAACCATCATTTCTATCTTCACGGAGGCAGGTAAAGCCTTGCAAGCGAAATTTGGAGCCAGGAAGGGACCATGTTTCAGAAATAGAAGCAACCGAGATTGAATGCTTATTTATTAGGAAGATGAGTTCTGATTTTTTAGGGTGCAAGCTTCTACATTTCCACTGTAGAAGATGGAGGTCTTTTGTTTGAGTCATTTATATTATCTATTAAACTAGCGAGATTAAAATTTTTTTCTGCAACGTTGTTCGGTAGTGAGTCTGACATTTTCAAAATTAAGTTATTGAGGAGAGAAATTAGGCATTCAACAAGATTTTCATTTGGAGATATTTGATTGAGTGTATTGGATAATGCACCTTCATTTGGAGTAGAGGACGGGCAGTCTGCAACTATTCTTTGATGGGCTTGCTGGTCATATCCCTTGGGGATTCTAGGGATGGGGCGGGGGGATTGGAAAACGGTTTTTCTATATGCCTGTGACATGATGGGGGGGTTGAAGGAGGTGGGAGAAGTAGGTGAAGGCTGAGTAGAGGCCACTTTAGAATATGATTTTTGAAGATTGTTCAGGCGAATAGATGGGATTTTGGCTGACGCTTCTATATAGGATATATTTTGTTCTGACATCATAACTTTGATAGATTTCTGTCTATGGTGTTCTGGACAATTTTTGTTATTAGCAATGTGATTTTTGGAGCATAACAGACAAGTGGCTTCGCTTTCAGGAACAGAACAACTTGCTCCAGTATGTTCTTGAGCACAACGGAAGCAGCGTGGTTTAGAGCGGCATTGATCAGCTACGTGGCCAAATCGACAACACTGTTTGCACTGGATGGTGGGGAGTTGATAAGTTTCAACAGTAAGGGATGTGTAGAATGCATATACGTATTTGGGGAGTATCTGGCCTTCAAATGTCAAAACAATAGATTGAGTAGGAACCCATATTGGGGATGATGACCCTTCAGTAAAAGTTTTTCTATGAAGACGGCGAGCTTTTAGGATTTTACCACAACCAGGGGGAAGCTCAATAGCTTCTGCAAGTTCTTCCATTGACCAATCCACAGGGACACCGCGAATGACACCCATTCGAGAAACATTATAAGATGGAATAGTTGCAATCAATTTTTCTTTTGCGAGCATTGAATTATTAAGGAATTTGTTAGCCTCATCTGCTGAGCAGAATTCAATAGAGATGCGATTTCTACCAACACTTTTGACTCCTCCTTTTTTAATGTTTCCTATATTATTTTTAGACAAGCATAAACCTATTTTAATAGGTCGAAGTGATAGCCCTAATCTAGGGTCTGACGAAGACCGGGAGATGTGGACAATGAAAGGGCCTTGATCATTTGGCCCATACATTCTAAGATTTTGTTCTAGGCAGGGATGTTTATAAATAGTATTTACTGATGCTGTTAAATCAACTACAGAATTCTTTTTATATAATATTGGATCATATGTTCGAGTCTCAGCATGTCTTTTTACCACGATCGCAATCATTATTATCACTTAAACCAAAGCACATGTCTACATCAGGAGGGTCAGGGGGTTTCTCACGGGGAGGCCCCGTTTCGTCACCCATGATTGAGTGTATTGTTCGAAATAACTATATCTTATAAACGTAATCTACTTACAACAGGGGAATCCACCACCACAAAATGAAGGAATTAAGGAAAATTAACCAAATACCGAAAAGCACTCACAAGTACGTGTTCTAGAAAAAATTAGAAGAGAAAGAATTTCTGTAGGTAGAGGAATTTTAAGATTTACCAAAGTGTTAAATAATGAATGAAGTATGAACATATAAAGGACAGGAGAAGAAAATACGGTTGAGGTCACCAATATCCAAACCACATTCACATATTGAAGAATTTTTAATATGAAGCCTAGCAAGGTGAACCGGATTACAGCAGTGACCCAAGCGCATTACATTGATGTATTTTCCTTATTTAAGGATAACTTAAAAAAAAAAAAACAAGGTTTAGAAGGAATGATGGGTTGAATTTTAGCATAGTGATAGCCTTTTGTCTTTTTGGTTTTGTTCCAATGTTTTGACCATCTATCTTAAATACTAATTTCGTAGTTCTTAAAAGGTCATAGCAATAATTTTTAAATAAAAAAGTATCCCCACAGACTGTAGCTTGTTTTGCAAATTTGTCAGCATATTCATTACCAGATATATAATATGACTCGGAATACAAACGAGAGAAATGTTGATGTTTTGGAATTGGTATAAGAATAGAAGTTTCTTATATTTCAAATATCAAAGGATTGCGGGAAATGTCACAGAAAGGATTGCATAAAAATGCTTGTAAAGAACTAAGAGTGTCTGAAAATATCACGCTTGATTTTAATTTCAAAAGATAGCAATATTTTATTGATTGTAAAATGGCTAACATTTCTCCAGTAAAAAGTGAATATTCGAGAGGACTTTTCATTTTTTGAACTATTTTCCAATTTTGATGGTATATTGCGTAGCCAGTAGAACCTTTTGAGTTAATCTTAAAAGCATCTGAAAAAATATAATGACAATCTGGGAAATTCTTGTCCAACGTAAATACAATTTTTTTATTTGATTCAATAGAAAATTTATTTAACCCTATATCTAATATAACATTGGGTTTGAAAAGTGCAACTTCAAACGAATTGGAGAAAAGAGGCAGAGTCGCCGACCTATAAATAGGAACTAGTAAGGAATTATATTGTTCATAGCTTTTAACTAGGTTAGGTGTTTATTTATTACGCCAGTATTTTCCTGAATTAATTGAAATGTACTGTGAAAGCAAACGAATTTTTGGGGATTAATGGATGGTTGGAAAATTGAAGAACCTGATAAAAAAAGGAATCCGATAAATATTGTCGTCTAATAAAAAGTGGAGAATCACCGCATTCAACCTGCAAGACATTGATAAGCGACGAATTCATAGCACCTATAATTAATCTTAAAGACGTGTGTTGAATGATATCTAATATTTTTAATCCTTTTTTATTAGCGGGTTCAAGAAGAAACGAGGCATAATCTAATCAACTTCTTATAATTGCATTATTAATTAATTTTAAAGAATATGTATGAGCGCCCCACCATACGCCGCACAAAGCTCTTAGAATGTTTATATTTTTTTCGCATTTTTTTGGTGTAAATGATATAAGGCATGCCGGATAATTTATTATCAATAATTAAACCAAGGAATTCAACCTGCTGAATATTTACGAGCGGATAATCAAAAATGCGAACCTGGATTTCAGGTAAAACTCTTTTGCGCAAAAAAATTACGGTATTACTTTTATTTGGGGAAAGTTCTAGTCCATGATCATCTAACCACTAGGCCATAAAAAGGAGATCTTGTTCCTTCGTTTTAGCACAGGATTCTATACATTTATCATTAACATAAACTAAGATATCATCAGCGTATTGCAAAATTCTACATTTTGAAATAGACTGGTCTAAATCTGACGTTTAAATATTGTATAATAAAGAACTTAAAACAGAGTCTTGTGAAAGGCCTTTGAAAACCTTTCGATAATATTTTAGATCATCATCAATTTTAATATGTATATATCGATCTAGAAATAAATTGATAATAAAAATTTGTAAGTTTTTTGGATATATTAAGCTTAAACATCTTTTCTCTAAGGTTGTTAAGTCAGAAGCAGAAGAAATGTCAAAGAAAGCAGCAAGGACCGATTCATTTCTCGAAAATGCTAGTCTAATATCTGTGGTGAAGATAGAAAGACTGTCATATGTGCTTTTACCTTTTCTGAATCCATATTGAGTATTTGATTACAATCCATGACTTTCTACACACCATTCAAGACGGTTCATGATCATATGTTCAAAGGTTTTAATTGGAGTTGAGGATAGAGCGATCGGTCGATAGGAAGAGCCGTCGTTAGGATTTTTGTCAGGTTTCAAGATATGAATAATTACTTGAGTCCGCCAAGAGTCAGGAACAAAGCCCATGTCAAACAAAACGTAAATGATATTTAAATAGTAAGTAGTATAAAATTTGATAATTTAATTTGGCAAGTAGTGAATATGGAATACCATCTAAACCAGGAGCTGAATCGTGAACGTGAGAAAGGACGAGCTTTAATTCATATAAAGAAAATGGACGTTCTAAGAGATCAAAAAAATCACATGGAATACTTTGAGGTAGCTCTTCTCTCAAAGAAGCAGAAGAGGGGGCAAGTTTATCTAGAAAAGTGTTTATAAGTAGATCGAGAGGGAATGACACCAAGAAGAAGATGAAAAACAACAGCGAAATTTTCTAATATTACGCCAAACTGATGAAGGTGTTGAAGGAGAAATTGAGGAACAAAAGGCATGCCAACTTGTTTTTTTTTTGCGAAGAGTATTTTTAGTCACTTCTTGTATACGTTGAAGGTATGAATAGTTTTCCGAACTCATTTCTAATTTATATTATTTTTCGGCTTTTTTCTTATTACGAATGGCCTCAGTACATACAGAATCCCATCCCAGGGAGGGAAATCAGAATTGTAAAATGATCACTGCCGTGAGAGCTATCTAGAACCGACCAATTTAAAAGAGAGGTTAAATCAGGAGTAAAAATTGATAAATCTACGGCACTTCTAGACTCATTAGGACGAGAGCGTTTGGTAATTTTACCAGTATTAAGGACGCCAATGTTAAGTTCGGCAATTATTTCAACTAATAAACTGCCGTATCTATCAGTATTATCACCCCATAAATAATGACGACAATTAAAGTCACCAAGAATTATAAATGGTTTGGGTAAGGAGGCTATTAAAGAATTTATTCTGCGAAACGTATGGACAGAAGTGGAGGGAACATAAATGGAAACGAAATTAATATTTTAAATTCTTACTGCTACAATATTAAAGTCAAATATTTCATCATAAATATATATAATGAAGTAAGTCCGGCATAACCATCTATCACTTCGAACAAAACAAAAACCAGGGACTCTGATGTTCTAATCTGGTTTTAGCCATGTCTCTGAAATTGCAGCGATTGACACACATTGAATTTTTTAATAAATAAATTATTTCAGTACGTTTATCTAAAATTCTTCTAACAATTCCATTGAAGGATCCTTGTGAGAGTGAATGTCATGAAGAATTTTAAGTATAGAATTTAGTAAGCGAGCAACGTGTGACGGTAAATTTGATGAATACGAAGATATGATTATGTTAATAAGGAAATTTATAATGCTTTCTACAGAATCAAAATTACCCTGTCAAGTAATTCTGCTAAAACCCGAAGAGCACAACCATCCTCAGGTTGCGGAATAGAAAATCTTCAATAATTTTTTGATGACTTTTTTGTCGTATCCTGTTTGTGAATGATGACTGAATGGTTTAGGAATGTATAATGATTTCTTATAAGAAGTTTTATTAGATGTAGCGGGGTTGGAAGGAAAATTATCCATTGTAGGATTAGTAGAAAGCGAAGAATTTTCATGGATTTTTGATATCGAAACATCATATGATTTTGAAGAAACTTGAGGATATTTTTGAGATGCTTCTAGGTACGAGATAGAGTTTTGTGCCATTTCAATTTTAATATTTTTTTTTCTAAAAAGAATAATAACAATGTTATAAAGTATAAACATTACTAATATTCCCCTTAACCACTCGTGGTAAGCTTAAATTGCTTGTGTTACGAGTGGTTCACGCCAGTAGTCAAATGGCGGATTCGAACCCACGACCTTTTTGCCATTAGGCTATTGTTGCTTTAAATTATTTTATCTTGTATGTTCAGGACATCTAGAATTTGTGGCTTAGTGGTTACCTGAGCAAAATAAGCAACGAAAAGATCCATTATCTTTGTCGCAAGAAGAAGAGGAGTGATCACCTCCACATTTTGAGCATCTTGGCTTGGAACGATATAATATCTTTAGTATGTCCAAATCTGCAGCACTGAAAACATTGAATCTTTAGAAGCTTATAAATTTAAACAGGTATGGAAGAATAGCATAAATAAACCCCCGAGGTAAGAATTTGACCGTCAAATGTGATTACGACACTTTCAGAGCTTTCATATCTGACTTTGCCTTCATTGCGAACTGGGTAATTTAATTTTCTTATTTTTAATACAGGAATGGTGTTTGGATACGTAGATAATTAAGAAATAATCTCTTCTGGTGTCCAATCTTTTGGTATACCTTTTATGACTCCCATACGAGATACGTGAGAGGATGGAATAAACGTTTTATATTTATCATTTACAGATGGATTTTCTAAAAATAGATTTGCATCAATAAATTTGGAGAATTCTATCGTTATTCTATTTCTACTGATACGTTTTAGGCCTCCATTAACTATATTTTGTACATTTAATTTTTTTTAAAGTGACCAAGTGAAATAGCATTTAAAGTTTTACCAGAATTAGGAGAAACTTCTTTTACTTCAACATGAACGATAAAAGGAGAATCTATATGGACGAAGACGACTGAATTATAAGGACGAAGAGATTGAAATCTTTGTGAATCTGTTTTTTTATTATCGCTATCTACATACGTGTTAATAGATTTAGAAGTGATATAACTTTTAGCAGAATTTAATGTTTGTGATCATAGAATATTATAATACACAATAGAATGGCTGTCAACCTTATTTTGTACCGAGGTTAGGTGTTGCCGGGAGCACACATACAAGCAATTACGTCTTATTATCAGTTAATCACTACCACAAACCCGATTCGCTGTGTTGACAGGCGGATTTTAATACATATTTATTTGTAAATAGCGTGCAATTTGGAATTTTCTAAATAATTTGCTTGCGAAATTCGGAAACGATTGTAAAGTCAAAACTCATCTCGTGTTGACATTTATACGTGTGAATTGACGTCTTGTAGCATTTTAGTGGCTTTGGAAGTCAAATCCATAATTATCATAACCAAAATGTCTTTTAAAACCTGCATGGTACTCCGTCAATTGTTTTATTTTCATTTCATCTATCACTAATATACAATACAATTTCTTGTCGGGGTTACTCTCTTGTCTGAGCTTTAAAACGGTTAACGCTCTTTTGTGTAGCCAAGTCGGCCATCAATTGTACTATACCACTTTGTTATAGTACGCGACGAAGGCAGACAAATTTCAAAACTTTTGATATTTAACACATATCTTTAAGCTTTCTGTTGAGTTTTGAGTTTTTTTGAGTGTTTTGAGTCTTTCTGTCCGTGTAGTACCGCACAGTCTGCTTGAGACACAGTATTGCGCTCTCCGTTGATAGTTCGGACCTAAACCCGAACTGTGCGTCATGTATCTTTACTGCCTTACTTAACTGTGTATCAAGCAGACTACAATTATATCCAGGATAACTTATATTGAGAACCTTAGCCGAGATGGTCGCTAAGGATATTGGCCTGTAGTTGGTTTCATCCGTTGCATCGCCCGTCCTATTCTTAAGGATAGTAACCTATATATATATATATATATATATATATATATATATATATATATATATATATATATATATATATATATATATATATATAATAAGTAGGCAAGTAACCATGACTAACACATAGGTTGTAGAGCAATTTGAGGACTCTGTAAAGGTGCACACCCGCATGTCTGAGGTGATCGACGCTAAGGCCATCGTGACCTGGTGATTTCCCACGCTTCATAATGTTTATAGCTGATTTAACTTCAGCAATTGTGAAGCGCAGCAGCGGGCTATCCCCCATAATCACACTGTCCCTGCGTCACCATCACTCACCATATAACTAATCCTGCACGGTTCCACCTTAAACTGCGACATGAACAGGTTCGCTATATTCCGACACCCGCTCATGCCCCCCACTTGAGGTGAGAGACTCGACCTTGGACTCAGTCTGTTCGTGTGCTGCCAGAATTTACCAAATTGCTTAGCCTCACACGAAGGTGCAAGAATATCCATTTTAATTTGTTCTTCATTATCCTGGCACCACTTGAGTTTGCTTTTAAAAGCCTTACGTGACTCTTTCATATATATAAATAATACTTACACATTTGTTTTAAAAATTAAATTTCATTAAATATTGTCAACTGATCATTCGTCATTTATATTATGTAAATAAAGTTTAAAAATTTTGATGAAAAATACTAACAATGTCAAATATGTAAATAGAAATAAAGAAAATTGTCAAATAATTAAAATTGATTTATAATTTATCGTTAAAATATTCATTCAAACTGTAATATGTTTTTACAATAACCATTTTCTTGAGTACTATTTCAAATTTACGACACTGGAGGGCTTTTATTGTATTAGGTAAATGATTGTAAGCCCTTATAGCCATGTAGTAGGGACTATTTTTATATAATGCGAGATGTGTGGCAGGAGCAACCAGATTATAACCTCGGCGTGTGCCGTAGCGACTGGGTCTATCTTCAAATCGCTGGAAATAATGAGGATTTTTCCTAACAAATCGGCATAATTCAAAAATGTACATGGTCGTTATAGTTAGTAAGTTATATCTGGGGAACAACCTTCGACATGAATCTCTTGGAGCTGCGAATGTGATGATTCTAAGGCAGCGTTTTTGGAGCATGGATACCGCGTGTACCTCGGTAGAGTTTCCCCAGAATATGATGCCGTATCTTATCCAGGCAGCTGCGTGGCTGTGGTACGCAGTAAGTGCGCACTGCTCATTAGTATCCTTACGTAGCTCACGCAGGGCATAGCAAAAACTACTCAACTTACTCACAACTCTTTCTTCATGAGTTTTCCATGAAAAAGTTGAGTCTATTATTATCCCGAGGAATGAAAATGTGCGAACTTCCTCAATATTTATACCTTGGTAAGATATAGCGAGCGGGACTTCTGATCTCTGATATGGACGAAACTGCATTATTTTGGTCTTTTCAAAATTTAGTAATAAGCCTAAAACCTCTAATTCGTTAACAATTTTTCTAAGGCATTGTGTTATTTTTTCCCGCAAACTACTTAGATTTTTTTGTTTACAAGTAATTATAACTGTCGCGTCATCTGCAAACAAAACTTCCTTCAGTAGCACCACATAAAGTCGCTATGTGGTGCTACTGAAGGAAGTTCGTTGATATAAATAGAAAACAACAAGCATCCTAGGACACTACCCTGCGGTATAGAACCTGTTACTGTTGCAGTGGACGAATTTATGTCATATATCAGTTTTCGATATTCATTTAAATGTGATACCTGCACGTACTGTTTTCTATTATATTATTCGTGCGGTTTCCCTCGTATACCTAGCGAATATAGCTTTTCCAGCAAGGCTCCATGCAGAACGCGATCGTATGCTTTGGACAAGTCCATAAAAATAGCTATAGCACATCTTCCTTCATTTAGAGAATTCTGAATTTCTAACATGCAGTCAAGTACAGTGGACGTAGTAGAATGATTTTTTCGGAAACCATGCTGATATTTACTAAAAATGATGTATTTTTGAAAAAAATTATATATTTTACTAAAAATTATTTTCTCAAAATTTTTTAAAATTACAGACCGTAATGCAATAGGGCGATAATTGGATACAGCAGTTTTATCGCCTTTTTTAAAAATAGGTTTTATCACGGCTAATTTTAGATTTTCCGGAAAAACGCCATCCTTATACGATTGATTTATAAGAAAAGTTAAGGGCTTTACAAACTCATCTACGCAATATATGAGTAGAGCAGCTGGTATTTCATCATATCCGCAAGAATTGTTTCTTTTTAGTCCCACTATCGCTTTTTTACATCAGCTTCTGTAACACTACTAAGATATAGTGAATTTGGCAAGGATACTCGAGATGGCCGCTTATTTAGAGAGGAGCAGTTATTTGAACTTATAGTTATATAATAATTATTGAATAAGTTTGCAACCTTAATTGGAGATGTTATATTTAAAACTTCATTACGTAAACAAATGTTTTCATATTTTACACTTTTAACTTTTTTCGTTTTTTCATTTATCATAGCCCACATAGTTTTATATTTATTACGTGACATTTGCACTCTTTTTATGTAAGATTTTCTTTTTTCTGTGACTATTATTTTTTTTAGTATTTTGCTGTAGATTTTTGTATAAGATTTTAAGGCTTCATTATTATAGTAGTTAGTAAGATAACGTAAAACACGTTTGTTGTAGCAACATTTTTAATGCCTTTTGTTGCCCATCTTATCTTTTCTTTATTTTGTAATTTATACAATTTTCGTGGAATATGTTCATCTAAAATAGACTTGATTTGGTTCCGAAATTTATTATAGTTTGTATTTATATCACTCGTTGGGGTCATTATGTTACACCAATTAATTTCATTTAGTTTAATTCTGAATTTTTTCATATTATTCTCACTAAAAAGTCGTTTGTTTATTTTATAAGTAATATTATTTCTATTTATGTTCTCTTCCACTGGCATTTGTCCAATTAGTGCGTGATGGTCTGATAACTCATAATTTTGTACAAAAGCCGTCATGTATGTATTTTTAGAAATTATAATTTGGTCAATGCATGATTTACTGTTTTGGGTCTCACGTGTAGCGGTTTCTATAAGACAGCGCAACCCGAATGATTTTAAAAGATTGATAAGTCTACGAGATATTTTTGTATCTCTTGTGATGTCTATATTTATATCGCCCGCTATGATAATTTTTTTTTATTATGAGCATGTTTGGATAAGTGGTTTAGTAAAGCTTGCATTTGAACGAAAAATGTTTCTATTTCTCTCTCAAAGCGATAGATGGCCACAATCAATAAGTTAGATTCAGTAATCTCCAACGTACACAATTCCACGATAAATTCTACTGTGAATAATTGAATGTCTAAACGTTCTTTAGTTTTCATGTTTTCTCTAACAAAGATACCAACCCCACCGTGTATATGTTTTTGCCGCAAATACTTCGAACGTAGTTCGTAGCCCTCTAATGTGTAAAAATGATAGTTAATAGGTAATAACCAATGTTCACTTACGATTAATATATCTATTTTAACTCCCATTAACAATAAGTTTAAGTTGTCAATTTTGTTAGAAAGACATTGAATGTTTTGACATATAATTTTATAGCATTTTGGGGCGAAAGGAAGACTTCTCTGTATTAATTTTATTTTCTTGAAACGTTATTACTTTTAGATCAGAGATGTCTTCTATTCGTCGATTTTCACTCAATGTTACATCATCAAATGTTCTTATAAATTCGTTTATGCCATGCAAAATTGTCTTTAATCCGCGTTTATTTAATTTTCCTTTATATTCTGAGACATATGAGTAGAATAGTTTAAATTTTTGTTGGAGTCTAAAATGTAACAATATTCAAAATTGATATTATCAGAGTATAAAAGTTTATTAAAGGTTTCAATTCGTCTATTATAAGTATTAGAGTGGTAACAAAATTTAAAAGTAGATAGACATATCAAGATATTTGTGTGCTGAACGGTCAAAAGAGTCTTCCTTATATTCATAACTAAATCATTATAATTTTTGGAAAGATCAAAATCAGTTTCACCTACAATTAAAATACAAAAATCATTAAGGGTTTCATAAGTTTTGTTTGTAGACCACTTTACAGTTGGTTAATACCACCTCCCGTTATGCGGTAGTGGCAGATGCTTTTTTTTCATAGAAGAAGGGGCAAACGAGCATGCGGCTCACCTGATGTTAAGTGACTACCGCCGCCCATGATCAACCGCAACACCAGGAGAATTGCGGGTGCGTTGCCGGCCTTTTAGAAAGGAGTAAGCTCTTTTTTTGAAGGTCCCCAGGTCGTATCGGTCCGGAAAAATCGCCGGTAGTAAACTATTCCACAGAGAGGTTGTACGTGGAAGAAAACTCCTTGTGAAACGTACAGTGGTGGGCCGCCAAGCATCCAGATGGTGTGGATGGTATCGGGACGTTTGCCGTGTAGTGCGTTCACGAAATTTGGCAGCTGAGATTAATCCGAACAATTCCTCAGAGCACTTCCCGTGATAGATGCGATAAAATACGCAAAGAGATGCAACATCTCTTCGCAGCACCAGTGAATCGAGCCGATCGGAAAGCACTCGGTCGTCGACGATTCGAGCCGCTCTGCGCTGGATGCGGTCAAGTGGAAGGAGCTGGTACTGGGGAGCCCCAGCCCAGAGTTGGGAACAGTATTCCATGTGCGGCCGAACTTGCGCCTTGTAAAGTTGCAGGTGGTGTGCCGGCATGAAATACTGTCCAGCTCTGCTGAGCACGCCAAGCTTTTTAGAGGCCAATTTGGCCTTCCCTTCCAAGTGACCACGAAACTGCACATCACTCGGTATGTCGACGCCGAGGATTCCGATACTGGCTGAGGCAACAAGGGGAGTGCCTTGAAACTGAGGGGATACGACAAAGGGGTTCTTTTTAGCGGTTAACGCGCAAACTTGTGTTTTCTGGGGGTTAAACTGGACTAGATTTAGTCGTCCCCAATCCGAGACTCTGTTCAGCAAAGACTCGACTTCAGACACAAGTTTGTCCCGGCACTCGGAGACGTTTTCCCGAGAAATATTGGCTCGGCCAGTGTAAAGAGCGTCACCAGTGCTGTCATCTGCATAGCAATGAATGTTACGGGTATGCAACATATCATTGATATGCAGAAGAAACAGCGTTGGCGATAGCACGCAGCCCTGTGGAACACCAGCATTAATTGGCTTGCAATCGGAGCTTGCACCGTCTACAACGACCTTGATGCTCTGATCTGCAAGAAAGCTGGTGATCCAATCGCACAATTTCTCGGGAAGCCCATAGGAAGGGAGCTTCGAAAGAAGCGCTTTGTGCCAAACCCGATCGAAGGCCTTCGCAATGTCTAAACTAACGGCCAATGCCTCCCCCTTGGACTCTACTGCCTCCGCCCATCTGTGAGTTAGGTAGACCAGAAGATCACCAGCTGACCGACCACGGCGAAAACCGTATTGGCGGTCACTAATCAGCTGGTGATCTTCAAGGTACCTCATGAGCTGGCAGTTTACAATGGACTCCATTGTTTTGGAGAACAAAGAGGTGATGGCGATTGGCCGGTAGTTGGATGGGTCAAAGTGGTCACCTTTTTTAGGGATCGGGTGGACGTAAGCCGTCTTCCATGATTTTGGGACTACGCCTAGGGAGTAGGAGTACCGGAAAAGACGCGTCAAAACCGGTGCCAACTCTGGAGCACACGCCCTCAGCACAATTGGGGGGGATTCCGTCAGGCCCACTCGACTTGTGGATGTCCAGGGAGAGGAGTGGTTTGCGAACCGAGCGCTGTGTGAAGTGCACTTCCAGCATGGAGCACTCACACCGCGGGATGGTCGTCGGCGTACTCCCCCCGTCATCGAGAGTCGAGTTAGACGCAAAGAAAGAGCCTAGAAGATCGGCTTTCTCCTTTGCGGTATGGGCCAGTGAGTCGTCCTCCCGGTACAGAGATGGAAGAGATGGCTGACTGAAATTCCCCTGGACAGCCTTGGCGAGAGACCAGAATGCACGGGTTCCAGAAGGAAGGCGAACTAGTTTCTCGCCAATTCTGCCTATGTGCTCTGACTTTGCCTTGGCAATGACTCTTTTGAAAGACCTAGAGGCGGGATTATACTTCTTTTTTAGAGCGCTGGTGTTTACATCCCGGGACGCTGATGCATCAGCCTAGGCTTGGTAGCACTCCTGCTTATAGCATGATGCTATTTTACAGGAGCGACCAAACCATGGCTGAGATTTGACTCCAATGGGCACCACAGAGGAAGGAATAAAAAGTTCTATACCCTGAAGTACCACATCAGCAACAGAATCCGCAACAACGTTGGGATCATCCAGCGAGAAGCAAACCCACCGCCAAGGGTAGGATGCAAAGAAAGACCGCATCCCATCCCAATCGGCTGACCTATAGTGCCAAACACGGCGGCAGCCTGCAGAATGCAACCGCGATTTCAGCGTGAGTGGCACAACACTCCGGACCAGACAATGGTCCGAGGAGCCTAAAGGGGCGTCGACGGAAATCTGATATCCGTCCGGGTGAGAGGTCAGCAGAAGGTCCAACAGGAAAGGTGCATGATCCTCCACATCTAGAATCCGCGTAGGCGAAGTAACCAGTTGTGTCAGACCATATGCCAAGGCAACATCATGAACAGATCTCCCCGCATGATCGGTTAAACGTGAACCAAGCCATTCTGCGTGATGGGCGTTAAAGTCGCCGAGGATCACGATCTCTGCGGGGGGGATCTGCTGTAGCAACGAATCTGCAGCCATTTGGACGTGGTCGAAGAGTTGGTCTGTTTCGGCATTACCGCTATGGGACCTATAGAGGCACCCGTAGATGCGCGGATGGTCGTCGCTGTCTACGCGTAGCCAAAGGATGGACAGGTCCGAACCTTCAAGTCTGCCGAGGCGTCGAGAACAGATGTCCTCTCTGACGTAAACGCAAACTCCAGCCCGAGGCACAAAGGAGTGTTCCAGTTTGTACTCCGGGTAGGAGAGATACGAGACATCAGCCGAAGAGGACACCTGCGTCTCGGTCAGAAAGAGCAGAGCCGGCCTCGCCGTCTCGAGATGGTAGTGGACGGCGTTTAGGTTAGAGTGAAGTCCCCTGATATTGCAGAAATTCACGGACAGCGTGGCAGGGGTCGCCTTGGTCTTGTTGCTCCGTTTGCCCCGAGCAGTTGTAGTCTTGAGCGGAATTTTGCCCCCCCCCCTCTCAGAATATGCGGGGCAGCCTGAGCAACCACGCTCAGAAGTTGAGAAAGCCTCGCCAAGGCTGACTGTGTAGGGAAAATCTGTCAGTCATCTCTTCCATCTCTGCACAGGGAGGACTACTCACTGGCTGCAAAGGAGAAAGCCGATCTCGTAGGCTCCTTCTTTGCATCCAACTCGACTCTTGATGACGGAGGGAGTACGCCGCGGACCATCCCGCGGTATGAGTGCTCATGCCGGAGGTGCGGTTCACACTGCGAATGGTGCGTAAAGCACTCCCCTCCCTAGACATTCACAAGTTGAGTGGGCCTGACGGTATCCTCAATTGTGCTGAGGATATGTGATCCCGAGTTGGCACCGTTCTTGAAGCGTCTTTTCCGATACTCCTACTTCCAAGGCGTAGTCCCAAAATCATGGAAGACGGCTTTCGTCCACCCGATCCCTAAAAAGGCGACCGTTTAGCCCGACCAACTAGAGGGCCCATCGCCATCACCTCCTTGTTCTCCAAAATAATGGAGTCCATTGTGAACTGTCGGCTCATGAGTTACCTTGAGGATCACCAGCTGATTGATGATAGCCAATGCGATTTTCGTCGTGGTCGATCAGCTGGTGATCTTCTGGTCTCCGAGAAACCCTAGAAATACAAATACATACCAGAAACACTAAAATAATTTTTTTAATTTTCCAAACTTTTCAGATTTGGTCATTTTGGTCACTTCTGGCATTGCTGTCTATCTGTTCGTAGAGATTCCCAAGTTCGTAATGGTCGCCACACACGGTCAATTCAAATGATCAGTTTCGACTAAAACTGTTGATATTCTTTAAAATATTGGATTTTCGATATATCGATAAACGTAAACGTACGTTATAATAACCAATATATCGAAAATTCAATATTAAAAAAATATCAAGTTTTAGTTTGAATGACACTTTAATTTTATTGTTATGTATGTATAAATATATCAGCAGCTTTAAAATGTTTCTAGTGTTTCTCTAAATGAAAAGCACAAATTAATTGCTTTTATGATATTGATTCCGAAATTCTGACATTTCGAGTGCTTTACATCACCCAAGATCATCGACTACAATAAGAAGGGCTTTCTCCTCAAAGTCCTCCATGAATATGTCGGCGACTATGGGAGACATAGGTGAGCCCATCGCCACGCCATCTACTTGCTTGTAGAACTCCTCCTTCCACAATAGATAGCCAGATGTAAGTAAAGCAAGTAATATTGCATATTCTTGAGGCATGTAATTTTCTTCTAGCTTCACAGTTACAATTGAGATGGTCACTTGCCATCAGGTGAGCCGCATGCTGATTCGCCCCTCTTAAATTAAAAAAAAACTGTAGGACCTAAACTGTAGGTAAAATAACCAGGTATTAATAGAAACCTTGCATTGCTGGGATTTAGTCAATTCCAAGCCAAAGCGTGAGTTTTTAGTACAAACACGCAGTGTCATGCTAAACATTTAAGTAAACTCCTCTATGTCGTGAACTGCGAAACAAATGTTTATTTCTTTTTTTTTCATTCCAGACACGAAGCCCGTAGGTTTGTATTTGGATAAGGTCGTAAAAAAAGTGTACATAACGCACTGGAAGGTATAACACACGATAACACAATAGCGTACTGGAATAATATAAAGGTCAATGTTCACTTGGAAATAGGTTCAAGTAAAATCTATTTTAAAATATTATCAATTACTTATTTCCATGAAATTAAGATTAAATAATCAACAACGAATCTTAGACTATGCATAGCTTGCATGTTTATGAAACTAAACGCCAAAGTAACACATCACGGTAGAATTAAAGACTTTAACAAAATAATGTGCTTACAAAAAACAGTAGGTACTGATCAAAATAGGTTATTCATAAAAGAAATATAACGAATTTAACAAATATGTGTTTACAGCTTACAATTAATACATATTATACCGTAATTATTACCATTTATCACAAAATTTTGTTTCACTGTTTTTTTTTTTAATTATAAGGGCTATCCCATTTGACACTATTCGCGTTCGCACAGAGCCATATTTAAGGAGAAATTAAAATTTAAAAACGCGTTTTTTTAATGTAATCAATAGGCGAACTATAATATAGCATTAATTTAATAAGTAATGATTAAAAAACTTTTTGTGTTTGTCTAATAAACTCAGCATACAAATATAATAAAGCCACATTAAAAATGTGTTTTAATAATAACTTAATTATATTTTGCCAATTATTACAATTTAAAAAAATGATTATTATCATCTAAACATTTTTTTATGGAAAAGTTGACGAAAGGCGACGACCTCTTGATTAAAAACGGACCTAGTTCGGCTACTGAGGGACCACTAGTAATAATAAATCAGAATAGTATAACACTCCACTCTGTAGGTACGACGTAAGCGCGATTTACTTAATAAAACTTGACATACTCTGGTAATTGACGATAAATTTCGAATCAGGAACCTACTAAACGATATCTTTGTACTTCTCTGTAGATTTCACATATACACTGCCAGAAATTTGTCCTCTTAATTATGGAATTTACAATTGTTTACGGTCACGACTACAAATGAAAAAAAATGTCAAAATTGACATTTGACGGTAAGCCTACGGCGTTGCCTCGTCGAAATTAGGTTATTAATCTTGAAAACAAAAAACACACTGGATAACTTTTGGAGACACAAGTTAGAATAGCATTTTTTTCCACTGGCATTATATTATTGCAATAATTTATACATCACGGCATCTTTATTGCTTTCAAAGTAAACTACAATTTTAAAACCATAATGCTATATTATTTTATTTGTCACATTTTTTCGTCCCGTAAGTTGACAGGAGACAAATAAATTTTGCACCATCATCATCATCATCATTACAGCCCTTTACAAGTCCACTGCTGAACATAGGCCTCCCCCAAGGTATGCCACAAAGCACGGTCCTGAGTCACCTGCATCCATCGACTTCCTGCATGTCTTACCAGGTCGACACTCCATCTAGTGGGGGGTCGCCCTACACTTCGTCTACCGGTACGAGGCTGCCACTCGATAACCTTTTCTCCCCAACGGTTGTCGGTTCTTCGAGCTATATGGCCGGCCCATTGCCACTTCAGCTTACTAATCCATTGGGCTATGTCGGTCACTCTGGTTCTACTGCGGATATCCTGATTTCTAAGTTTATCACTCAGAAACTCCGAGCATAGCCCTCTCCGTAGCTCGCTGAGCGACTTTGAGCGTCCTCATACGGCCAGCAGTGACGGACCATGTCTCAGTTCCATATGTCATCACTGGCAACACGCACTGGTTGTACAACTTAGTTTTCAGGTTTTGAGGTATACCTGACGAGAAGATGCGTTGTAATTTCCCGAACGCTGCCCAGCCGAGTGAATCCGTCGATTGACCTCTCGGTCGAAGTTGGACTTACCGAGCCGGACTATTTGTCCCAGGTAAACGTACTCGTCAACAACTTCGAGCTTAGTGCTCCCAACAACTACCGGCATAGGTGTGACATGGACATTAAACATGATGTTTTGTCCATGTTCATCTTAAGACCTATCCGTTGGGAGGCACTATTGAGGTCATTGAGCATAGTGCTTAAGTCCTCCAGCGATTCTGCCATAAGGGCTATATCGTCGGCAAATCGAAGGTGAGTGATGTACTCGCTATTGATGTTAATACCGTATCCTTTCCAGTCCAGTAGCTTGAAAACGTCTTCCAATGCAGCGGTGAAGAGTTTCGGGGAAATAACGTCACCCTGTTTTACACCTCTCTGCATTTGGATAGGTTTCGAACTCTGGTTCTGTACTCGGATAGCCATCGTAGCCTTACTGTTGTACAGTAAGGCTACGATGGCTACTACTACTACACTTCAGCACTTCGATATACCGACAGTCAACTTGGCACCGCTGAAGGGACTGCAGAACCGCCCAAATTTCGACGGAATCAAGGGCTTTCTCATAGTCCACATACGCCAGGCAAAGTGGCAGATTGTACTCTTCGGACTTCTGTACAATTTGCCGAAGGGTATGTATGTGGTCTATGGTACTAAAACCTTTTCGGAAACTGGCTTGTTCGGGAGGCTGGAAGTCGTCGAGTCTGCGTGCGAGACGATTCGTAATGACTCTCGAAAACAGCACGTAGACGCGGCTCAGAAAGGATATCGGTCTGTAGTTCTTCAAGAGGGCCTTGTCACCTTTCTTGAAGAATAAGACCACTGCACTTCTGCTCCACGCCTCCGGAGTAGTGCCACCATGGAGGACGGAATTAAAGAGCCTCTGAAGTACTTCAAGTACCGGTTTCCCACCCGCTTTATGAAGCTGTAATTCCATCCTCGCCCGGGGACTTGCCGTTTTTAAGGTGCTGGAGAGCCATTCTAATCTCGCTCAGACTGACATCCGGGATATCATCGGAATAGTGTCGATTAAGACCCGCTCTTGGATCGTTACTCACACTTGCGTGTGGCTCCAACGATGATGTGTACAGCTACCCATAGAACCTCAGAATCTCAGGTGTCCCGGAAACGATGCTGCCATACTCAGTCTTCAGCTTTGACAGTTGGCTCTTACTGGCAGACAGATCTCTGGCAAAGACTTTGGAGCCCTGGTTCCGCTCAATCGCTTCTTCAATACGAGCAGTATTAAATTTGCGTAAGTCTCGCCGAATGCATTTGGAGATCTGTCTATTCAGTTGCCTGTATGCTGTCAAATCTGTTGACGATTGCAGCCTCATCTCCCGTCTAACAGCCATGAGATTAATAGTATGATCGGAGAGCTTTTGTGTTCTTCTGCGGCCGGTCTTGCAGAACTTAGCTCCGACCGCATGGACAGTTTCCACGAGCTTGTCATTCATATCGTCCACTGCATTGCAATCTTCTAGGCACTGAAAGCGGTTACGTAGCTCGAGCTGAAATGTTTCGGGATTCTGGATTAGAGAAATTTTGCATGCAGCTTTATTTTGTTGATTCAAAAATATTTTTTATTTTTTATGTTTAAGCCTCTTGAATATTATGGTTCTTTCTACATTATTCTAAACATGATTATCAATGTTTTATTAATTAATATGTTAAGATTTAAAACATATACATTAGTTTTAAATAAACAATATAAGGAAAAATTAATAGAAGTTTTATTTTATAGTTTTACAATAACGTGACAATCAACAAGTGGCGTTGCTAAGATACCTATTTCTTTTTAATATTTCGTGTATCTTCTTAACATTCGCCTTCCTTTTAGAACTTCATGCCCATTTTTATAGTTAATTCCAAAACTCGTGGCTTATATAAAGGTTTTGTTAATATATCAGCAAGCTGGTCTTTAGCACATGTTTTCAGCACCTCCAAATTTCTTTGCTCAACACATTCTCTTATAAAGAAGTGTCGTATACGAATATGTTTGGTTCGATGGTGCATTTCAAATGGTGGATCATGGGCTAGCTTTATAGCCGATTCATTGTCAAGATGTAGTCTGGGAATACTTTCACAACTATCAACTAAAAATCTTAATATTTTATCCATCCAAATGATTTCTCTTGCTGCTTCACTAGCAGCAACTAGTTCAGCTTCTGTAGATGATATAGCTACGCTTGATTGCCGCTTACTTTGCCATGCTATTGCACCACTAGAGTAAATGCACAGAATACCTGATGTCGACCGTCCAGTGCTATGATCACCTCCATGATCTGCATCACTATAGCACTCTAAATGATTGCAATTACTCGAACTTTTGTAAATTATACCATAGTCAGTTGTGCCTTTTAAATACCGCATTATGCGTTTCACCTTAACTACGCTCTGCTACCATGTTAATATTTAAAACATATACATTAGTTTTAAATAAACAATATAAGGAAAAATTAATAGAAGTTTTATTTTATAGTTTTACAATAACGTGACAATCAACAAGTGACGTTGCTAAGATAATAATATTATCATATATTTTTGTTAGCGTATGGTATTAACAATCAAACATGGGCCCACTCAAAACTTTTAAAAAGTACATTTTTTTACGACTTACCACTACTTACTTATTTGAAGAAATAACGAACAGCATTCTTTACACATATGGAATGTTGCTAGTCATCTCTTTACCAACGCCAAGGGTCACCATAGACACATTGAAGGAATTGGTGGATAGTAAAATAAAATGTGAGAACAATTCGATACCTCCCACGTAAGTTGTTGTATCCCCAGAACTGCAATTTTACAATAGAGCATTTTAAAGATTCAAATTGGACTAAAAACTGCATTTATGATTGTTTTGTGAAATTTGGTATATGAATGTAATTTATAGTATTCTTGATTACAGTTGAATGATAAATTAAAAAAATGTATATTTTCTGAGATATTGTTCATACAATATTTTACTGCGGAGTACAGGCTGCGACATTTGTCGTATCTCGTACTTACAATATTATACCGCGGAGTTTAGATTTCGTCAGTTGTTGTAATAGTTATAATAGTTACAACAATATACATTGATAAATATAAGTCTCGTTCCACTGTATGTGGCAATAACAATTTACATCGGTTAAAATATTAGGTTTGTATTAATATATGTAAGCAAATACTAGGTTAAAAAATAAAAAGACATATTGTCAAGGATATATTTCTTTATTTTTAATAGGAACAACACAAATACTTACTATATATATTTTTAGGAACATTTATATAAACATTGCAATAAAAGTACTTACCTAATATTTATAAATTGGCATTAAAATCTTAGAGAACACCGATATAAAAATAAAATAATGATAATATTCATTATTTTAAAAAACAGCTTATAATATTATCAAACTTAGGTTATTTAGAAACAAAATAAAAAGGACATAAATGAAAACATAGCACACTCTTTCTATTATATTTTAATAACATAACAAACTCTTCTTAGGATTGTGAAAATAGAATCATAAAAAATCATCATAAACTAACAAAAATAATTATGACTTACTTAATAATTTCTATGAGATCAACTTAAAATCAAGATAACTAGAAATCAGGTAACCATTTATAGTTATTGGCATAGTAACTATCCTTGGCTTTAGAGGAATATTTTTTTTTATTAGAAATTATACATAAGTAATTGAAAACAGTTGAGTTATTTTTAATTAAACAAACCAAATTTTTGGTTTTATTGGAGCTGTGAAAACTATTATTATTTTGAAAAAACAATGATAAAACGAAGATAAAATTTAAAGAAATTTAAATGATTTAAAAAAGATAAGAATTTTCAATTTTATAAGTACTATTCTGAATCAGAAAATCCAACATTATGAGAGCCAGCAACAAAAGATAGACTCTTGAAAAAGTCATGATATGTGGCTAGAATGAAATTATGACAGAGACTCATTAAGTCATCATATTTTGCCTTTGTTAAGGGAAGATGGTTGGAATAGAGGGGGCATAGCTCAGCTATACTATTTCTCTGGCGTCTTCGGGTATTGGTATTAATGGCAATCGTCATAGCATTACTGTTTGCCAAATCGTTCCGATATTCAATTTTAAAAGGATCTTCTGCACATACCCGCACTTCTTTTATTTTGTTAAATTTAACTACGTCTCCACTTATATTTTTTGACCAATTACGCCCGTCAAAAAGTTGTTTAAAGTTATAAAAATCGGTGTGCTTCATTTCTGTGACGTTATATGATTTTCCGTCCTGTTTAGCCCATCTAACCAAGCTAAACCATTCCAGAGGTGTATATATAAGTTTATTTTTAGATGATCTTTCTATTAAAGCGTGTACGCTGTCACCCTCTGCTTGGGTATGACCTTTTTCGAGAAAGGTATGTTTTATAGTAATGTTAAGTTTATGAGCAATATACACATAAAACGCAAAAACAATGCGATTACGGTTCTGACCACCACAATTGTCAGATCAGAATCTGAATTCTTTGGCACCCTGTTCATGCATTTTTTGTATAAAATGAGAAAGACAGCTTGATACCTCATTAGAACCACGCTTAGCTTCTCCTTCGTGACACATACAACAATGTCCCTCTTTATTTGCTAGATCAAACAGAGTATAATTAAAAACAGACAACTTCCGCTTGTAATATAATATACTCAATTGACCATGAGGTGCATTAAGAATCTTTTGAAAATCAAAAGTAGCTGCGACGATTTTACCTTGTGAAGATTTGCTGTCATTTTTATCAGATTTCGTGATTTGTCGGGATAACTTCTTGTTTGTGACATGATTGTCATGATCTGCGATTTGTTGTTCAGTAGGACCGTCAATATTTCTAAAAATGTGGCATTGATCGCATTGATCTTTCTTAGGCACGTAAAAACTGAGCTTAAAATTTTCATTTACAATATCTCGATATTGACGTTCGGTTTCAGCTTTCTCTTCATATTGTGTGTTAGCCTGAAGCCACTCATAGTACATTTCAAATAATTTAAGAAAATTTAAATCTCCATCCAAATATAATTTGTTTGACCTTTGCCTCGTATAATGTGGACTGGTTATAACCGAATCTGTTTTTTTTACGGGATGGTTTGAATGTCTACCTCTTTTATCTGGGACTAGTACTCCCGTTGTCGTATCCATCTTTTCTAGAGCCTTATAAATAACCTGATCACTGACAGACAAAGTGCTTAAAAAGTGTTTTTTGCACACATCCACATAATTAATATTATCATTGTCATGACCTACTGGTATTAAGTATTTTAACGTGTACTTGCGTCTTGAAACTGTATCTGTATAGACTCTACGTTTATTTTGCTTTTTACTAAGTTAGCCACATACATCCATTGCTTTTCTCGATCGCCTAAGCTCCAAAAACTCTCAAAAATCTTCTTTCTTTGTTCTTAGCTTAATTTGTCAAAGCACTTCTTGCGGCAGCGACATGGTGGGCCCATCTTTCTGCTTGCTTGTATTTTACCTTTTCTCGAAATATATTCTTTTCCCAAATAACGTAAATACTTTCTTTTATTATCTATCCATTCTTTATAATGTCTTTTTTTTACATTACCTTTATCTTTCCTTGATGGACGACGGCGGCGGTCACTTGTGGTGGGACTATTATTCGAAATATCCGACAGCGGACTATTGTTCATGGTTGTATACGTCGAGCAGCTAGAAATCCATACTAGTGAGGGTTGAGGTATAATATCGTACGCTGATAAATTTTGTTTTTGTATATAATATGGGCAGAAATCATTATCACAGTCGTAGTCCAAGTGATTGATACTACAAGAAGGGGAAGGGTGCGGTGTCTCAAGATTTGCAGTATCAGAATCTGTTGCTACTTCTAAGTTGTCAAAGATGTTTCCATCTATTATATTTGCCAACTCATTCATTTCAGATTCATTAAAACTTATTGGCAATGGTGACTCTGAAACAGTATTAACGTTTTAATTTGATTGCAACCCGCGTATGTCCTGATGCATACATCGTTTAGGGAAGACATACACCTTTTACCTCTCCAACATATAAAATGCTTTACCCTGGCTGACTGACTTAACGATCCACCAAAGCAGGGCGCACATAGTTGCCTGTGCGACCTGCGTTAGTGAAGCATTAAGTCAGTCAGTCAGGGCAAGGCATTTTATAATGTTGCAAGATCCAATTTTAGAAAAGACTTGACATACATCATCGAAAACGAAAAAGGAATAACAAAGTAAAATACAGCATGTCACCATACAACAAAGTTTTGAATAACAACTCCCGAAGTAAAATGTGGTATCTGTTACATACAACAATATTTTTATTTAAATGTAAACGTAAAATGTTATATGTATTACATACAACATTTTTTATGAACGCTCAACGACGTATACTGTTGTAAGTAACCTATACAACATTTTAGGTTGGTATCACGACAAAAAAAGTAACATTAACCTTATTAATGCTAATAAAATATTACAAAAAGAAACATACCTGTGATATTTCGGAGACTTGAATCACGAAAGCTGTTTAAAAGTTCTATTTCATCTAATGAAACATTGTTATTTTCAATGGGTGTCTCGGAGTTTCTATTTTGTGTACTCGTATTATTGACCATATCACATAGTCTACGTCCTCTTGTTATTATCCTTGTACGATTCATTGTTATATATTTGAAGTAATTCAATTACGTATAATGTTATTTTTGAAAAAAACTTAAACGGTTCCTACATCATGCGTGCGGCCGGTTGAAAGTCCGGCGTGGTCTGTTGTATGTGACCAATACGAGACGCGGGCGCGTGATTCTCCCCGCCCCGCACCCCGCGTAAGCTATTGTAAAGATCTATACAATGCTGTAGTCCGTTCTCGTTTGAAAGTTACAACATTATACGTCTGGCAAATCCTTAAAAAATCGTATTTTGGTTTTTTTTTCACTTTGAATGCATTAAATAATGCAAATTAGGATAGTTTTTTGTAAAAACGCCAAACGCCATTTTTGTGGCATACAACAACTTACGTGGGAGGTATCGAATTGTTCTCTTCGATAATCCTAAGTAGAATAGCCCAGACATAGACAGAAACCAACCAATAGAGCAAGCAGGCTTCCGACCACGCTACTCAACAATGGATCATATACACGCTATGGAACAAATGATAGAAAAATACAAAGAATATAACATGCCGTTATACATAGCATTTGTAGATTACGCTAAGGCTTTTGACAGCATATCACACTTGTGATATCACACTCATATATATGGAAGGCTTTGAGAAAAACCAAAATAAATGAAAAATACATAAGTGTGCTAAAGAATATATGTGCTAAGAGTACAAGCAAAATAAAACTAGAACGACACGGAGAAGAGTTTGAAATTGGGAAAGGAGTGAGGCAAGGTGACCCTCTTTCACCCACACTATTTATAGCCGTCCTTGAAGACATATTTCAAAACCTAGAATGGAAAAACAAAGGTATATGGATACTAAATAGAAGATTAACACATTTACGATTTGCTGATGACATAGCTCTATTTAGTGAATCTGCGACTGAATTAGAAGTCATGCTTCAGAGCCTGAACACCCAAAGCCAAAAAGCAGGACTTCAAATGAATGCATCTAAAACAAAAATAATTACAAACAGCTCCAAAAAACCAATCAAAATAGAAGGAAAATCCATTGAATATGTTGATGATTATGTATATTTAGGCAAATTGATATATTTAGAACTAAACAACACTGAAAAAGAAATAGACAGAAGAATAAATATAGCGTGGAAAAAATATTGCACTCAAAAAGAAATTCTCAAAGGAAATTACAGCCTAAGAATGAAAAAGGTCATAATGGACTCGTGTATCCTCCCAAGTCTAACATATGCAAGCCAAACATGGGTGTACACTGAAAGAGTGAAAAACAAAATTTTGTCTTGCCAACATGCTATGGAGAGGAGCATCCTTAAACTAAGGAGAATAAAAAAAAATGAGAAACATAGATATTCGAAAGAAAACGAAATTAACAGATGCACTTCAGCATAGTCAAACACAAAAATGGAAATGGGCAGAACACATAGCTAGATACCAGGAAAAGATGGGTGGATGACATTATTAACATAGCAGGAGAAGAATGGATGCAAATTGCCAATAACCGTGAAGAATGGCTCAAATTGGAGGAGGCTTTTACCCAAGAGGGACTACATAAAACAAGAAGAACTTTCTAATAGTTCTATGTATTTATTTATAATTTTGATAACTATGTAAAAGTGTAGAGAAATAAAGCTATTATTATTATTATTATTAAAATAAAATGTGGGGGCTGGGGTGCTGAAACCAAACAATTTTTTGCGGAATCATTGGACGATGTGGGTCAAAAAATTGGCGAAAGTTTTGTAGGGATACATGATCCCGATGTAGCAGTTCAAATAATCGTTCATGGCGATCTTGCCTATTACAACAGCAAAAACTTTCTAAAATATTTAGGTGTTAAAAGAAAAACATTCAATATAAATATGAACAAATATAATTCAACAATGAATGGTACAGAGACACCAGTAAATACTGAAATGAAAAGAAATTTACACATCATGATAGACTGTGGTGAATATTCGCATTTCGATAGGTTTCTACAAGAACTCCCCTCTGAAACCCTTAGCTGATGTCTGTTTGAGAAGAATTGTTGAAGTTGGCCATGTTGAGAAATGGCTGAATGATGTTATGTACCATATAAGGTCCTTAGAAAGAAATGAGGAAGAAGTATGAATTTGCAGAAACTACACGGAGCTTTCATTGCGTTAGCTGTAGGATATTTTATAAGTTAGTTTGGTATGCCTCATATGGGATTTTAAACATTGGAACTATATTGTTAAAAGGGACCCATACTTCGACAAATATGCTTAAGATTTGTACTATCAAAAAAAAAGAATGAAAAACATTAGAGTTGTATAGAAAGATTTATTATTAACAGAATTACAATTGCCTAATATTCCTTTCAATAAATAATTTCTTCAGTCATATTTTTATTATAAAACTATGTGATATAATTTATTATTTGTTTGTTACATGAAACAATCAATTTAAATTTTAATGAAGTTTGTGAATGCACAAATATAATCACAACCATGAACGTACTAAGAACAACGGACGGAGTGCTGTCACTGTACAGATTGAAGTACCGTAATGGCGGCGGGTTTTAATGTGTGCGTGTTTGAGAGAGAGTTACCAGCTGAAGAAACTTTCCCTAAAATTTTATATTGATATTCACATATAAATATGACTAAATACGTACGTCTTATAATAGTCTATAATAATAGTTTCATAATTTATAAATATAAAAAGTAGAAAGTTAGCTTGTATCAGTTAAAATCAAACGAAGTTAGTTAGTTGCCAAAAGGTTTTATAGGAACTTAGCTGACATGAAAAAAATACACTATGGTCTTCTATTAATATTTGTATTCATACGTATATAACCTATTATATTTTGCTTATTTAAAATATAGAAGGCTTAAAAATATGAAATTACGTACGTTTCTGTACACAAAATTTTGAATTATATTAATTTACTAAATTATTGAGCGGGGCTTTTCTCGTAAATAACGTCAACGATGATCTAGTTGACGAGGTAAATAAAGTTTATAAAATAATAAAATAATACTAAAATCCCTTATGTTGTGTCAATTTTTTGTAATATTGCCTCCTGCTTTCATGTGTTCTTAGAATTCCTTCCATTTTTGATATATGGTGAAACCTAATGGTTAGATACTTTTCTGCTCTGTATTTTATTAGACTTATTTTGTGTTCTTCTCCCAAGTACATATGCTCAGACTCTAAATTTAAAAACACTTTATCGCTACCTACGAATTTTTCTAGTATTTTAATCAGCATATAGCTATGTTGCTTGTCGTTGTATATAGTTATATTTTCTTTAATTACTTTTTTACCACTATTTCACAGAGCAAACAAATTTCATACACATCTTGTGATGGGAAACTTAAGCCACCTCTAGTTTTTAAATTTAGAAGACTGTGAAAAGAGTATTTCATATCAGTGGTTAATCGGGAAGTACAGGCTTGACAATTTATTTTGTTTTTCGCATAGTGTGTTATGCTTCCAGCAAGGTATCCTATTATAAATTTTCTGTAGTCATCAAACTCTTGGATTCCAATCCATTTGTCTTCTACACTGTCTAATTATCTGAATCCAATCTTTTCTCCATTCATTTTCCTTTGGAAACCTAAAAAATGTTAACGAGCATTGTTCAGCATTTCGGTGATAAGGAAGATTTATTTTGACACGTTGGAAACACTGGTACTCACTTTAATGTATATATTAATTAAGTTAATTTAATCTCATGTATACTTATTACTTATTTTTTTATAAAGTTAGGGAAATATAATTTCGAAAGTTGGCAACATTAATTTCGTCAAAGAAAAATTTTGTTACATAAATTACGAAAAGATATAATTAAAAATTAATCAAAATAATGCGTTCAAGAGTGTACTTACCTGTGAAAATTGATTCCTTGGTTTTTTTTATCACGTAAAGTGCTACGGGAACAACATTTTACGACGCAGGTTGGCATAATTAAAAAGTTATTTCGATTACCTATTGCGTGTGTCCTTCATCAACGCTAGCAGTGTAATGGCGGACGCCGAGCTTACTATTATTTGAATGTGTGGGTGTTAAGGTGTAAATAAACATTACCGAGCTTACTATGGTGCTTCAATATGATAGTTTACGGAATTCCGTCCGTTGTTCTTAGTACGTTCATGGTCACAACAAAGACCACACTAAATATATTAACATTATTTCTACTTATATTCTTTACTTATTTTTATATATGTGCTTGTATATATCAGCTAAAGAAAGATAATCAGTCTTCTATTCCATAAGACAATGCTAATTTATGTCAATAAGTACAAATAATAATTAATAAGCCCAGCAGATTGTTTAATACTGTTCAAAACCAATAAAATATATATTAACAGTAAGAACATGCACTTACACATACATATTTATCTAAAATTTATGGCACATGTATGAGTTTAGTAATGTATTTTTAAAGCAGAAAGACGTGTGCATAAATGTCTTCTTGACATGAGACAATATGATAAACACAGCACATATCTTTCCTTATTGTTTGAGATTAACATTAAATAAATAGGACTTAATAACATTGATGTATGCTAACAATGAATTATATGGAACACAGTATTTCTAAAATGTATAGAACTATAAAATTCAACCAGTACATGATATGGTATCATTCAGTGCAGATAATTACTTATTCATTTTAAATGTTGACTTCGACATATTATTTTAAGTTAAAAAAGATTAAAATGTTTAACTATTTCTTTTTACTTATGTATTTTGAACTCTGCCAATATTATGTTGGTTATGGTAGAAAAACTTTTTTTAACTACTTAAAAATAACTGCAGTCAAAATACATTAGTGAAAGTCGATAACCTTAAAATGTTTAAGGTTATCAACTTTATACTTGATATAAACATTTATTTGATAAACTTGAAATAAAAAGATTCACACAAAACAATAAATGTAAATACCTACACAATTACAGTACTAAAAGGAATGAGCATGATCTATACCTATAAAGGAAAAAAGTCACTCATAAACAGTACAATATCTAATTAAGCTTTCTCGCATGTTTTATACAAAATAATTTATGTGCATTAAACAGATAACATTCTAAACCTAATCCACTTAACAGTAATGAGTATTTGTTGGCAAAATCTTATGTGCTTTTATATATCCCTAGTATGAGCCTTCAATATTACAGCCTTATGTGATATTATATATCTCCAATCCAAGCCTTTGATGATGTGGTTAAGTCACAATTATTCCGCCGTTGCCTGGTTTATCACATCTTGTCTTGAGGCTTCTTAGCGAGAAAGCAGTTGTGCATTGACCCTAAAATTTTTCTATTTTTGTCAATCATTTGCCTTTTAGTAAGCAGTCTAAGATTTTTATAACATAAATTACTGTTTTGGCACAATCTTATAACAAGTAAATAATTTAAATACAAATTCATACAAAATAAATTAAGTGAACCAGAATAATGTATTTGCTATAATATTATGAGAAAAATTGGGAATACATAAACAAACCCATATACTTAAATTGTTACTAACTTTATACTAATATTTCAAGTTCATAGTTATTTTTGTTCCATGGTACAAAATAGTGGCCTAGCGCCTTCTGGGGCATTTTCTAAAATCCAAGGATGCTGCAAAACTTGTGTCAATGATAACCTTTGCTCTGGGTTTACAACTAGAAGCTTACCAATAAAATCTTTTGCCTCTTCAGAAATGAAATCTGGATATTTAATGATCACACATGTAATTTTTCTTAATGTTTGATAATGTTCCTTTGCGTCAAATGGCGGTAAACCTACCAGTAGCTCGTAACACAGTACTCCAAGACTCCAAATGTCAACTGCATAATTGTGAGGTGTTCCTTCTATCATCTCAGGAGACAAGTAATCTAAAGTACCACGAAGAGTCATGCGCCTTGAAGATGGTGAGTGGACTGCCCAGCCAAAGTCAGCCATTTTAAGTTCATAATTATCTCCCATTAGCAAGTTTTCGGATTTGATGTCACGATGGATAACTTTTTGCGAATGACAATATATTAAAGCTTTTGTTAAATCCCTGACATAGATTGCTGCGGTTTTATCATCAAATCTCTTGTGCTGTTTGAGAAGCGTATACAGGGTACCATGTTTTGCGTATTCTAAAATCAAATAAATCCGCTTATCGTCACCAGAATATCCATACATTCGTAGAATATTTGGGTGACGTAATCTACATTGAATTTCCGCTTCGCGGCGTACTTGATGTTGTATTCCCGAATCATAGATTTGACTTTTAGACAGTACTTTTAAAGCAACTATATAACGAGATCTTTTTTCACGGGCTAGGTAGACATTACCAAATTTGCCCTTTCCGAGAGATTTTCCTAACTCAAAATCAGACAGCAACCATTCCTTTTTCTTGTCATCATTTTCATTCATAAGTTCCGGTTTTTGTGCTTCTTTTACGTTACTCTGACTACTGCACTGAGGCCGATCGAGCGGTATAGCAGGAACTTGAAAATCATCTGAGCTTGCATCTGAGCCCATTTCATGTGAGGTTGTGGGACAAGTGCAACAAAACCCGTCGTTTAGCGAACGATTTTCGTCACATTTACACTTCGGAGTATTCATTTTAATTAATATTATTAATAAGTACTTCTTTTAATTAGTAAATTATATCGTATAAAATAATACCACCAAACTTTCTCGTAAGTTTAGACCAATGATTTGCACATTTGGAATTTTGAATAGGTAACGTACAGTGTTGGTGGTTTTTGTTTTTATTATTCGCTCGAGGGAGCAGGCAAAGGAACTAAGCCATACAGCCTTATCTTCTCGACTCACCGCAGACTACAAGGCAATCTCCTGACACTTTTTTTACGTGGTAGAGTCATGCTGCAATTATATTAACGTAACGTAAGTATAGTTGTAGCACGAATGGGTCGGCTCGACCGGGGAAGGACCACGCTCTCACAGAATACCAGCGTGAAATAGTAGCTTAATGCTGCTGTATTTCGTATGGTGAGTGTAGAGAACCGGTGACCCTTTTTGCTGGAAATGAGGCATTCCATCTTAGTCCTCACGGGTGACAACGCATCTGCATTTTGATTCGTAATCGAGGATAGATGTAAATGTCTATGGGCCACAGCAACCACTTACCATCAGGTGGACTGTGTGCTCGTTTACACCCTATCCTATAAATAAATAAATAAAAATACTTGCACATTCGTCGGCATCGAGGCTGCACTATCGACCTCCGGAATGAGCAGTTGCGTGATTTAGGCTTCCCACATCACCCCCCTGCTCAGACCGAAGGTCGATAGTGCAGCCTCGTTGCCGACCGTGCAAGTGCCAGTAGATTGCCTTATAGTCTGCAGTGAATCGAGAAAGGCAAGTAATCTGCGAAAGTGCCGTGAAGCAGAGGCGAGCAGCGAGGCTCAGAGCCATGCCAAACACAGTAGCGCAGAGAGCAGCTTGAAGGAACAGGAAGCATTATTATTTCAGTGCTACGATGAACCTTGTGAAGCTAGATGGCTTGCAGGATATGAAGACCGCAGACGATATCTGCTCGGGAGCAAATGGGTGGGGTATTTTATGACGATGATGAAGCTTGAAGTTTCCGAAGGTTCTTGGTTGCCGTGTTCAGATCACGTCAGGGTCACCACTGGCGCTGTGGAAGTAAAAGGGGAGATCTCCCGCCGGGCAAGGTGTTCTGCTCGGGGAGCGGCTAACGCTCCATGTGTTTGTTCGGAGATGTTCTATATATACTGTTTATGATTCGGAATTTTGATTGCGTGATTTAGGCTTCGGTGTGTTTCGCTTGCGGCGCGACTACAGCGCCGCTACAGACTTTTCGTCTTAATAAAATTTATCTTGCTAAAGACGCGCTCGCAATCTGCATTGGCGTGAGGGATGCATAAAGCATCAAGAGCGAACTGCGCGAGAACAGTTAATTCTTTCTAACTACAAAGGTTTTCAAAATTTAACAATTTCGACTAAAACAGGTCGACTTCTTTTTCTTGAGTTATGCCGTCAGGTATACATCTTGGGGGCAGATTTCGCCACTGATTATCTAAGGATTGCAGTAAACTGCCATCGCCTGTTGCAGTATTATAAGTAATTATTCTGGGCAATAATGTAGCCAACGGCATGATGGAAGGTTTATTTTGTCTGTGGTTGCTCAAAAGAGCTAACTTAGGATTTAAAGACCTAATTTCCGATATCACATTATTGGAAAAGTCCCAGCGTTTTTCTATTTCAGAAGCAGCTACCATAAGGAAGTTCCTACACCTATTGAGGAAATCTGTTATTCCGGTAGGACTTTTTTGGACGTCTTCATTACTAAGATGAGTTAATACAACTACTCCTAGATATAATTGTTGTATAAGGAGAAATTGTGGTTGATTCGTGGGATCTATACTAGCCAGGAGTGTTTTTGAGACATTCATTTTTCATATAACACAGTAACATTTCTTTTTTTTTATATTTCAGTTACAACCACTTTAGTTCCCTGAAAGTATGTATTAAAATTTGTGAGTTTTGGCAAGAAGTAAAAATAAATTTTAAGAGAGGATCACGGACCAGTCCAAAATAAATTTACACAGAAATTAATCTCTCTGAAATGGCCATATCTGTAAAAAATAATGTGAGCGAGCTCCACTGCTCTAAAATTCTGTTTACCACTGATACAAGAGACAGCCAGCGAGTTTGTGAAGGATGCAGCATTTTGTGCGGTTTAAGATTAAGAAAAGTTTCAAACTGCACTAATTGTGCTGTCATTTTGGAACTTCCTTTAAAGAAATTGTAGATAGATCGCGCCAATTCCTAACACCGGTTAGGCAAGCTTTTGCATGCCTCACTTGTACACAAATGTGCAGAGTGGTAAATAGACTTTACTATTATAATACCCGGGTAATAGATTCTAAAGCGACTTGCGACTGAATTATAAGACCCTATCATTGTATTGCATCCGTCGGATCCGAATGCAAGAATGTTTGTATCTGGAATATCGTGCTCTATAAAACTTTGCTTTATTTCATTATATAGTCTCTCAACAGAAGCACCTTCGTTAGCAGCATCGGAATCCCCTTTGAATATAGACTGCAACTCACAAAACCGGCTCTCAATATGGCCACTCTCTTTATTGAAGTATCGAACTATTATACAAGTATTGATCAAATGTTAGAATATAAAATGCGCGGATTGAACTTCTTTTTTTTGTAGCAATCGTGACACTTCTTATTAGAAATAAAAATAATTATTTTTTTATAGAGGAGTGGGCAAACGAGCATGCGGCTCACCTCATGTTAAGTGAGTACCGCCGCCCATGATCAACCGCAACACCAGGGGAATTGCAGGTGCGATGCCGGCCCTTTAGAAAGGAGTAAGCTCTTTTCTTGAAGGTCCCCAGGTCGTATCGGTCCGGAAAAATCGCTGGTGGTAAACTAATCCACAGAGAGGTCGTACGCGAAAGAAAACTCCTTGTGAAACGTACAGTGGTGGACCGCCAGGTATCCAGATAGTGTGGATGGTGTCGGGACGTTTGCCACGTAGTGCGTTCACGATATTTGGCGGCTGGGATTAATCTGAACGATTCCTCAGAGCACTCCCCATGGTATGTGCGAAAGAAAATGCAAAGAGATGCAACATCTCTTCGCAGCGCCGGTGAATCGAGCCGATTGGAAAGCACTCGGTCGTCGACGATTCGAGCCTCTCTGCGCTGAATGTGGTCAAGTGGAAGAGGCTGGTACTGGGTAGCTCCAGCCCCGAGATGGGAACAGTATTCCATGTGCGGCCGAACCTGCGCCTTGTAAAGTTGCAGGCGGTGTGTCTGCATGAAATACTTTCCCGCTCTGCTGATCACGCCAAGCTTTTTAGAGGTCAATTTGGCCTTCTCTTTCAAGTGACCACGAAACTGCACGTCACTCAATATGTCGACGCCGAGGATTCCGATACTGGCTGAGGTAGCAAGGGGAGTGCCTTGAAACTGAGGAGATACGACAAAGGGGTTATTTTTAGCGGTTAATGCGCAAACTTGTGTCTTCTGAGGGTTAAACTGGACTAGATTTAGTCCCCAATCCGAGACTCTGTTCAGCAAAGATTCGACTTCAGACACAAGTTTGTCCCGATACTCGGAGACGTTTTCCCGAGAAATATTGGCACGCCCGGTGTAAAGAGCATCACCAGTGCTGTCATCTGCATAGCAATGAATGTTACGGGTTTGCAACATATCATTGATATGCAGAAGAAACAGCGTTGGTGATAGCACGCAGCCTTGTGGAACACCAGCATTAATAGGCCTGTAATCGGATCTGCAAGACAGCTGGTGATCCAATTGCACAATTTCTCGGGAAGCCCATAGGAAGGGAGCTTCGAAAGAAGCGTTTTGTGCCTAACCCGATCGACGGCCTTCGCAATGTCCAAACTAACGGCCAATGCCTCCCCCTTGGACTCTACTGCCTCCGCCCATCTATGAGTTAGGTAGACCAGACGATCACCAGCCAATCGACCCCGGCGAAAACCGTATTGGCGATCACTAATCAGCTGGTTCTCCTCAAAGTACCACATGAGCTGGCAGTTTACAATGGACTCCATTGTTTTGGAGAACAAGGAGGTGATTGCGATAGGCCGGTAGTTGGACGGGTCTGAGTGGTTGCCTTTTTTAGGGATCGGGTGGACGAAAGCCGTCTTCCATGATTTTGGGACTACGCCTAGGGAGTAGGAGTACCAGAAAAGACGCGTTAAAACCGGCGCCAAATCTGGAGCACACGTCCTCGGCACAATTGGGGGGGATTCCGTCAGGCCCACTCGACTTGTGGATGTCCAGGGAGAGGAGTGCTTTGCGAACTGAGTGCTGTGTGAACTGCGCTGCCGGAATGGAGCACTCACACCGTGGGATGGTCGGCGGCGTACTCCCCCCGTCATCAAGAGTCGAGTTGGACGCAAAGAAAGAGCCTAGCAGATCGGCTTTCTCCTTTGCGGTATGGGCCAGTGAGTCGTCTTCCCTGTGCAGAGATGGAAGAGATGGCTGACAGAAATTCCGCTGGACAGCCTTGGCGAGAGGCCAGAATGCACGGGTTCCAGAAGGAAGGCAAACTAGTTTCTCGCCAATTCTGCCTATGTGCTCCGACTTTGCCTTGGCAATGACTCTTTTGATGGACCTAGAGACGGAATTATACTTCTTTTTTAGAGCTTCTTTTTTTTGTTTACATCCCGGAACGTTGATGCGCCAGCCCATGCTTGGTAGCACTCCTGCTTATAGCATGATGCTATTTTATAGGAGCGACCAAACCATGGCTGAGATTTGCCTCCGATGGGCACCACAGAGGAAGGAATAAAAAGTTCCATACCCTGAAGTACCACATCAGTAACAGAATCCGCAACAACGTTGGGATCGTCCGGCGAGAAGCAAACCCGCCCCACAAGGGTAGGATGCAAAGAAAACCGCATCCTATCCCAATCGGCTGACCTATAGTGCCAAACACGGCGGCAGCCTGCAGAATGCAACTGCGATTTCAGCGTGAGTGGCACTACAGTCCGGGCAAGACAATGGTCCGAGAAGCTTAAAGGGACGTCAACGGAAATATGATATCCATTCTGGTGAGAGGTCTGGAATCCGCGTAGGCGAAGTAACCAATTGTATCAGACCATATGGCAAGACAAAAATATGAACAGATCTCGGTTAAACGTGAACCAAGCCATTCTGCGTGATGGGCGTTAAAGTCGCCGAGGATCACAATCTCTGCGGAGGGGATCTGCTATAGCAAAGAATCTTTAGCCATTTGGACGTGGTCGAAGAGTTGGTCTGTTTCGACATCACCGCTATTGGACCTATAAAGGCACCAGTAGACGCGCGGATGGTCGTCGCTGTCTACGCGTAGCCAAAGGATGGACAGGTCCGAACCTTCAAGACTGCCGAGGCGTCGAGAACAGATGTCTTCTCTAACGTAAACGCAAACTCCAGCTCGAGGCACAAAGGAGTGTTCCAGTTTGTACCCCGGGTAGGAGAGATACGAGACATCAGCAAGAGAAGACACCTGTGTCTCGGTCAGAAAGAGCACAGCCAGCCTCGCCATTTTGAGATGGTAGTGGACGGCGTTTAGGTTAGAGTGAAGTCCCCTGACATTGTAGAAATTCACGGATAGCGTGGCAGGGTTTGCCTTGGTCTTGTTGCTCCGTTCGCCCCGAGCAGTAGTAGGCTTGAGCGGAATTTTGCCCCTCCCCCCCCCCCAGAATATTCGGGGCAGCCTGAGCACCCACGCTCAGGAGTGGTCATGGTCGTGGATGCTCAGTGAGGGATTCTCCAGGGGTGCTGGTACCCTCCTGGAGTAGTCTATAATTTAATTCCGCTACCATGTTGATGGGGGGAGGGGATTTAAGCCTCCAGCCACCTGCACTCACCAGGCGAAACGCGGAAGCAGAGCTTCCACTTCACGTCGGTATTCTGTGAGGTCGTGGTACCACCCCGGTTTAGCCGGCCCATACGTGCAACAGCAAAGCTGCCGCGTTGCTCTACCACTGTTAAAACTTAGAAACTTATTTTGGAATTGCTACTTAATTTACCTACAGTGAGAGAAAATTAGTCTGGCCCACCAGGAAAGGTAAATCGAATAGGTAAACTCACGGTTAGCGGAAGCGGCGATCAACTCCAACGTGGCTTCAACAATATCTTCGGATGTGGAAGGCTTCAGTCTTCCGTGACCACACTCCTACGTGATTATATAGTCTATGCACACCTTTGGGTTGACCCTGCACACTCACTAACGCTTATTACAATGATTTTTATCTTTGAAGGTTTAGACAACAACAGCCATTACCGACGCAGTCCGTCTTGAGTCTTCATTATATGTGGGTATCGGTCGCATCGACTTCTTTTAAAGCTCGCTTGTGTTGTGAGCCAACAGACGGCGCCATAAGTTTTGTTTTGCAGTTAGTTGGAAAGAAGGATGCGATAGAAAAGTAAGAAAGGCAAGCCAGTACACAATTCCCCCACTTGTAATCGTTTTAGATTTCATGAGTGAATAATCAATAGCAGTTCTCTCTATAAAATCAATACTTCAAAAAATAGAAGCTAGCTTAGAATAATATATACCTAACTAACTATATTATTCACAATTTAATTTTAGTTGCATACCTATGGGAATGGTATGTAAGGCAACATAATTTAACAAATAAATCTACAAGCTAAATAAAAAAGGCTATAATATTAATTATGAGAAAAAGTTACAAGTATTGGTATATTATTGATTTAATACTAGAGGACAGAGTTTATTTACTGGTCTCTTAAGGAGTCCATTAGTAGTGCGTAGGGTGACCACGCGCACTACACCTTCTTTGCCGAGATGCACGTCTTGAAATTTACCTGAACGCTTCTCTAGTGGTAGTAATTTGCTATCGACAATTAATACAATATCTTCGACGTGAACATTCGGTTGTCCTCGAAACCTTTTGCGCATTGCTGTAAGGTATGGAGACAACCGCGTTGCCAAATATGCCAAAAAGACTGTGTAATTTTTTGCAACATCTGCCAACGGGCCCGAGGGGAAACATATTCATTAGAGAGTTCAGGTTCTGGTAACGATATAAGATGACCATGGGCCAAAAAATGTCCAGGTGTAAGAATATCGACCGAATTAGGCGTCCGTGATCGTCTGCATCTACAATCTCGGAGTGATCCGGAAAATAAAACCTTTAAAAAAATATATACCCGTTATCAAAATTTCTTTATAGATTTATTACGCAAGGTTAAAACTGAATATGAAATGAAAATTCTTATTGAAAACAAAAATAACCCGAAAAATGAACCCAATGAAAATGAACCCAAAGAATTGTTAAGACTAGATGGTCTAAATGTGCAAGAATCAATCGACTTCACAAATAATCATTTTTCTTCTGCTGGTAAAAAGCTCGCAGAAAATATTCTCTCTCATATGAAGCCAAATGAGGCTGACCTGGCAAGGTCCGTTCGAACTCCAAATCCACAAATGAATTCGTTTTTCATGTATCCCACCGATCATGAAGAAATTGGAAAACTTATATGTCAGTTGCAAGATAATAAGGCACCGGGTATAGACGGAGTTAGCACCGCGCTTGTAAAATTTATCAAACACGAAATTATGACTCCGCTTGCGTACATTTTTAACCTCAGTCTTTCAAGCGGTATCTTTCCAGATAGTTGGAAAACCGCATCGATTTGCCCAATTTATAAAAAAGGACCTAAAAATTATGTTAACAACTATAGACCCATCTCGCTTTTAGTTGTGTTTTCAAAATTACTTGAAAAACTAGTTGCTTGAAAAACTGGTTTCCGCCCGGGTCATTCTACTACTACTGCTCTTCTCAAGGTTACGGAAGATATTCGTGAGGGGATGGAAAAATCAAAACTGACCGTTCTCATCTTAATTGATTTCTCTAATGTATTTAATTCTGTCGATCATGGTATCTTGTTAGCTCTTCTTTCTCATTTGAATATCTCGTCTTCAGCTCAGGAATGGTTCTCAATATATCTTCGGGGGCGCCAACAGGCTGTGCGTACTGGTCATATACTATCTGACTGGCGTGATGTGTCAATTGGCATCCCTCAAGGTGGTATTATCTCTCCTCTTCTGTTTTCCATTTTTATAAATCTCATCACACTAAATCTCAAGAGCTCTTACCATTTGTATGCTGATGATCTGCAGTTATATGCGCAAGTGGAGCCTTCAAATATCCTAAGTGCTATTTCACTGTTAAATGATGATTTAAAATATATCTCAGAATGATGATTTCTTATATTTACGCGAACACTACAAATTGAAATAATACTAGTTTTTACGGAATTTATCGCGTATATTTAACTTTTTAATACCCGACGTTTCGAACGCTTTACAGCACTCATGGTCACGGGCGGGACTGAGATATATCTCAGAATGGTCTACTGTGTATGGCATAAACGTGAACCCGTCTAAATGCCAAACGATAATCTTAGGTAGCTCAAGATTATTATCTAAACTGGATATTGCTACCCTACCATCAATTATGTTTAATAATAGTGTCATACCATTCTCTACTAACGTAAAGAAGCTTGGTCTGTACATCGATGGTTGCTTAACATGGAACAAACATATACGGGAGGTAAGTCGCAAAACTACTGGAACTTAGACTTAGAGATCGCACTCTATATCGATTTAAAAACTTTCTTCCCACCAATACCAAGATTTTACTTGTCCAATCACTTATTGTATCGATTATTGATTATGTCGATGTGTGTTGCTCAGACCTGTCTCAACTTCATCTTAATACATTGGATCGTCTGCTTAACAACTGCATCAGATACATTTATGGTCTTCGTAAATACGACCATATATCTTCCTTTCGTACACAGTTAAACTGGTTGCCTGTCCGTCAGCGCAGATATGTTAGAATACTCTGCACCCTTTTCTCAATTTTGAACGATCCATGTGCTCCCGAGTATCTGAAATCTAAATTTCAATACATGGAAGATTCTCATAATTTTTCTCTCCGTTCCTCGGCCAATCTTAAGTTGCTCACTCCTTTACACCGTACTGGTTATTTATCTCACTCTTTCGCCCTCGTGGCCACCAGACTCTGGAACGACATCCCTCTTGACATTAAAAAAGCTCCCAACAAATTCGTCTTTAAAAATCAAGTCCGTAAGTATATGATTAAATCGTTGCAAGTTTGAATTGACAAAGCTCTCTTTTTCGTATATATTTCATATTTGTTCTGACATATATAATATTTATACAAACCTATTGTGTATGTATATATATAATATATATATATATATATATATATATATGTATGTATGTATATAATATGTATGTATTGTTTATTATATATATATATATATATATATATATATATATATATATATATATATATATATATATATATATGTATGTATATAATATGTATGTATTGTTTATTATATATATTATTATTTCTTTTATCCTCTCTATTTGATTATTGCTGCACCGCCTCCATAATGTCTATCTCTGTTTAGCCTAATGGTTGACTGGGAGAGAATGCCCTATGGCATTAAGTCCGCCATATGTACTTTTTTGTGCATGAAAGTATAAATAAAAATAAATTAATAAATAAACGCCTTGTGAATTATCTGGAGAAATGCAACTGTATCTCTCCAAAACAATTTGGTTTTCGTAAGGGTAAAAACACCGAAGACGCGGTAAACCTACTAACGACCACTCTGTCTGCGCATCTTGATAGAAAAAAATCCTGTATTGGGATATTTCTGGACCTATCCAAGGCTTTCGATACCATATCTATTTCTATTCTCTTGAAAAAACTAGAAAACACAGGTATTCGAGGGGTGGCCTTGGAGTGGTTTAAAAGCTATTTAACAAATCGCAAACAGTGCGTAAAAATTGGTAAGTCTATCAGTAGCTTACAAAATGTCAGTTTTGGAATTCCACAGGGTAGCATTTTGGGACCTACATTATTTATCTTATATATTAACGACATCCATGATTTAACACTTGAAAATGCTGACATTATATGCTATGCCGATGACACCGCGGTCGTTTTTCACGGACCCTCATGGAAATCTGTTTGTCCTATCGCTGAACGAGGCATGTTGCAAATTTCTCTGTGGCTACGGAATAATTTACTAACATTAAACTCAAAAAAGACGATGTACGTAAGTTTTCATAAAACAAATGCATCCTGTCCGAAGTTCGATTTGAATATAAAAATTCATAAAGAGTCATGCGACATAAATCCGCGCTGTTCATGTGAGTATCTTATGCAGGTTAAAGTTATAAAATATCTCGGTGTACTTGTTGACGAAAATTTGGGATTTAAATCGCACATAGAAGTTCTTTCAAACCGAATCAGAAGGATAATCCATATAATGAGAAAGCTATATTATATAACAAATAAGACAATATTAAGGTCTGTGTGTTACGCCCTTTGTCAATCGCTCATAGCTTACTGCATCACATGTTGGGGATGTGCATCCAAAACATATTTAGTACAGATTGAGAGAGCACGGCGGGCAGTTTTAAAGGCAATGCTAGGAAAACCGTACAGATACTCCACTGCAAGTGTATACGAAGATGCCGGAGTACTTACTGTACGTCAACTCTTTGTGCTGAATACGTCTTTAGCAGTACATAAATACATATTATCTACAAATGACCACAAACTACTGACAAATCGCAGGGTATATAAACTATCCATACCTTCTGTCAATACAAAATTTGCCCAACGTTTTGGCGACTTTATCAAAAGACAAATTTATAATAAAGTCGTCAAACACTGTAATATATAAATAATAAATATATAAATAAAAAATATGCATCAGCAAAATTAATCATAAAGAAATGGTTGGTCACCCTATCATATGAGGAAACAGAACAATTGATAAAAACTGACTTTTGCTAATAGATGGTATTTGTGAAATTTTTAGGTAAATATTGTTGTTGTTTTAATTTTATTTTATTTTTCTTTTTAAATGTAAATACATATATAGTTAATAGATTGCACTTATATAAAACTTGGCCTGGTTGTTAATGGTTTCTTTATTTTTTTTATGTTTTTAGATTTTGAGCATTCTGCAGTTCTTTTATTGCTATTTTGTGTAGGTATATTAAGTAGGTATATTATTGTCCGATAAGATGTATAAAATAATGCCTTGTGAACTTTGGTCTCAGGTTTCCTCGATACAGGCTTGCCTAGTGAGGAAACCAACAGATATTACCTTTTGTACATATTTTTCTGTTAATAAAACATTTTTCATTTTCAATTGGGATCCAGAGATAGACAAACAACGGTCGCGAGTTACGTACGGCTTCGACTTTAGTAAGGATCGTTATTAGCTCCTCGAATGTCAATACTTGTGACCCTATAACGCGATTTAAGTGGAGCTTCATTGATTTTACACCGCTCTCAAATATGCCGCTAAAATTACTCCCGGCAAGACTAGACTCAAACGAATCATTGTTCTTATAAACCATTTGTTGTAGTTCGTTAAGGTAGCGCCGAGCACCAATAAAGTTAGTACCGCAGTCGATCACTATGAATGTACAAATACCACGACAAGATACGAAACAATCTAAAGCCGCCAGAAAGGCAGAAGTCGATAGCTCGGTTACTGCCTCAAGATGGATAGCCTTTACTGCGAGGCAAAATAATACGCAAAGGTAGGCCTTGTACGTACGAGCGTTTCGACTACGACTTTTCATCACTATGAATGGACCGGCGAAGTCGATTCCCACATTTTGGAAACACCGCGTTGGTGGTACTCTAGGCGACGGAAGATTTCCCATTAAAGTTTGGCAAGCAACCGGTTTAACTCTAAAACATGCAATACATTTGCGAACGCGACCGAATTAAGTTACGAATGCCAAGTATCTAATATCTTCGCTGAATAATCGATTGAAGAGTACGAGGACCACAGTGTAAGTAACATGAAAGTAATCTATGATAAGCAAGGATAAGCGTGACACCTTTGGCAACAATACGGGATGTTTTACGGTTGCGGGTAGATTAGATTGCTGTAGACGGCCCCCCACTCGCAGCAATCCCGCATCATCAATAAAGGGATTCAGTTTTTTAACGGCTTTGGTGGCTTTGATTTTCTCTGTAAGATGAAGTTTTTGTTCATGTCGAACCATATAGATGATAGACTGCTCCAGCTCTGATACGCTCAAGAAATTCTTAGTTTTATAGTTTCGTTTGAACGCTGCTACAGCCCGCAAACACCAAGCTAGCACACACTGTACGCGGGATAGCACGGAGTAGCGGTCTAAGAGTCCACTAATAAAATCAAGCTCAGTAGAGCCGTTATCCGTTTGAGAAACATGAGCAGTAGAGCGCAACTCGGGTACAGAAGCTTGTGATTCCCATTTGAACTTTATTGGCCAAGTGGAGGAATCGTTAGCGAGCCAACTTGTACCTGACCACCACATACAACATGTCGCCAGTTGTGAACCACTGAGACCTCGACTGCAATGATCGGCAGGATTATCATATGTCGATACGTGTCTGCTATCCAATGATACATCGTCGATGATTTTCGCAACACGATGGGAAACAAAAGTCTTTAGTTTATGAGGTTCCGTATGTAACCATGCTAGAACTGTGCTACTATCAGTTAAGGCAATCACTTTACAGACAGGGATCACGCAGCAATTTTCACATGTGCTTAAGAACTCGCCCTAAAAGGACAGAACCGCAAAGCTCTAGACGGTTAACCGTTAATGGTTTTAGGGGTGCTACTTTTCATTTTGCAATCAACAGATGAGTGTTAAAATGGTTGGCACAAACTGTCCTTAAGTACACGCAAACCAATTAATTGATAACTTTCGGCGACGTCACGAGTTAATCTGTTTAACATGTTGAATTTCAGAGATAAAGTTGTGCTATTGGCGAGTGACCTCAGGTGGAACCGGTTCGTCCCAACTCAGCCGAAGGCACCACATATCTTGAAGCAATAGTTTGGCTATTAGAATGACAGGAGTTAGCCAACCAATTGGGTTGTAGGTGCGAGCGATATTTGATAATATTTAATACGTATTTAAGTAATTTTAGAATTGCTATATTATACACACACATATATATATATATATATATATATATATATATATATATATATATATATATATATATATATATATATATATATATATATATATACACGTAACATAATTAACGCACTTTGAGAAAGCAGTTTGTTCAGAATCGTTTACTGAATCGATTCCTATTATTTTTAATATAGGTAAATTTTTATCCCAAAAATAATTAAAGCTACGTAAATGACAGTCACACTAAATCTGTACAGTCAAAACAAACTGAAATGGACCGTAACTTAAGGCAATAAGAGTGCAGTTTTATTAGTATTATTACTAATTCTGCCTTTCAATAAAAATAAAGAAAAACGAACTTTATTTCAAGCACGTTAAAGTCTTGGCGTTTGTGGATTTGTACTGTGACCATAACATTCTTCCGGAATTAGTATAATTCATTCAATAAATTAATAATCAGTGCATAAAAATGTTTAACTAAAAATTCAAGCAAAAAGGTAAAATCTTTAAAAATGAAATTTAGTATTCAATAAACATTTCTTCATACTTTAAATATAGGTACAGGACTCTTTAGTATTAAAATTCTATTAAGTTAGGCGTATTTAAAGGTTTAATAACTCAATATTTATATTACCATATGAGTTAAAAATATCATTTTGAACGACAGCATAAAATATGAGACACCTATAATCATAGGTTTAATTTTATTGGAAATAAGTGTTACAATCTTTTTTTAACGTGAAGCCCAAATTTTAATGTAATAAATCAAAAGAATACAGAAGAATGTATTGAGGAAAGACTCCCTTAATAACTAAAGGGTCCAGTCTCCATCCAGTATATAATATTTTAATAGCGCCATCTACTTAATTCTATAGGTAAACATAATGATTTCTTATATTTACGCGAACACTACACATTGATTAAAACTACTTTTACGGATTTTATCGCGTTTTTTTTACTATTATTTTTAATTCCCGACGTTTCGGGTGCTTTCCAGCACCCATGGTCACGGGGGACTGAGATGACTGACGTCCCGATGTCATTGTTAACCCCGGAGTACCTTCAGCTTTTTTAATTATTGTTTATGGTCCGATCTACGCAAAATGAACTGACTATGTCCTGAGGTCTTGCAGTGGTATGCTTGGGTTTAGTTTTAATTTTATTGATTATAGGATCCCAAGCAGGTGGTAGTCCCAGCCTCCTTCTCCATTGGAATTAGGATGTCTTTTAATTTCAATAGCCTCACGTATCATCCTTGGAAGGAATCGGTGTTCTTTCGCGAGGATTTGTGGTCTGCTTCACATCAGCTATATGTTCTTTTACGCGGGTTCTAATTGATCTTTTTGTTTGTCCTATATAAGAGAGACCACATTCACAATCAAGCTTGTACACTCCTGCATCTTGTTTTGCAGATTTGATAGAAGTCACAAGCATTGACATTCGAGGAGCTAATAACGATCCTTACTAAAGTCGAAGCCGTACGTAACTCGCGACCGTTGTTTGTCTATCTCTGGATCCCAATTGAAAATGAAAAATGTTTTATTAACAGAAAAATATGTACAAAAGGTAATATCTGTTGGTTTCCTCACTAGGCAAGCCTGTATCGAGGAAACCTGAGACCAAAGTTCACAAGGCATTATTTTATACATCTTATCGGACAATAATATACCTACTTAATATACCTACACAAAATAGCAATAAAAGAACTGCAGAATGCTCAAAATCTAAAAACATAAAAAAAATAAAGAAACCATTAACAACCAGGCCAAGTTTTATATAAGTGCAATCTATTAACTATATATGTATTTACATTTAAAAAGAAAAATAAAATAAAATTAAAACAACAACAATATTTACCTAAAAATTTCACAAATACCATCTATTAGCAAAAGTCAGTTTTTATCAATTGTTCTGTTTCCTCATATGATAGGGTGACCAACCATTTCTTTATGATTAATTTTGCTGATGCATATTTTTATTTATATATTTATTATTTATATATTACAGTGTTTGACGACTTTATTATAAATTTGTCTTTTGATAAAGTCGCCAAAACGTTGGGCAAATTTTGTATTGACAGAAGGTATGGATAGTTTATATACCCTGCGATTTGTCAGTAGTTTGTGGTCATTTGTAGATAATATGTATTTATGTACTGCTAAAGACGTATTCAGCACAAAGAGTTGACGTACAGTAAGTACTCCGGCATCTTCGTATACACTTGCAGTGGAGTATCTGTACGGTTTTCCTAGCATTGCCTTTAAAACTGCCCGCCGTGCTCTCTCAATCTGTACTAAATATGTTTTGGATGCACATCCCCAACATGTGATGCAGTAAGCTATGAGCGATTGACAAAGGGCGTAACACACAGACCTTAATATTGTCTTATTTGTTATATAATATAGCTTTCTCATTATATGGATAATCCTTCTGATTCGGTTTGAAAGAACTTCTATGTGCGATTTAAATCCCAAATTTTCGTCAACAAGTACACCGAGATATTTTATAACTTTAACCTGCATAAGATACTCACATGAACAGCGCGGATTTATGTCGCATGACTCTTTATGAATTTTTATATTCAAATCGAACTTCGGACAGGATGCATTTGTTTTATAAAAACTTACGTACATCGTCTTTTTTGAGTTTAATGTTAGTAAATTATTCCGTAGCCACAGAGAAATTTGCAACATGCCTCGTTCAGCGATAGGACAAACAGATTTCCATGAGGGTCCGTGAAAAACGACCGCGGTGTCATCGGCATAGCATATAATGTCAGCATTTTCAAGTGTTAAATCATGGATGTCGTTAATATATAAGATAAATAATGTAGGTCCCAAAATGCTACCCTGTGGAATTCCAAAACTGACATTTTGTAAGCTACTGATAGACTTACCAATTTTTACGCACTGTTTGCGATTTGTTAAGTAGCTTTTAAACCACTCCAAGGCCACCCCTCGAATACCTGTGTTTTCTAGTTTTTTCAAGAGAATAGAAATAGATATGGTATCGAAAGCCTTGGATAGGTCCAGAAATATCCCAATACAGGATTTTTTTCTATCAAGATGCGCAGACAGAGTGGTCGTTAGTAGGTTTACCGCGTCTTCGGTGTTTTTACCCTTACGAAAACCAAATTGTTTTGGAGAGATACAGTTGCATTTCTCCGGATAATTCACAAGGCGTTTATTTATTTATTTATTTTTATTTATACTTTCATGTACAAAAAAGTACATATGGCGGACTTAATGCCATAGGGCATTCTCTCCCAGTCAACCATTTGGCTAAACAGAGATAGACATTATGGAGGCGGTGCAGATAATCAAATAGAGAGGATTGGTAACGCCAGTTAACAATCTACTTTATCAACATTACATTACATATCGCATTGAGTTCGTCCTAAGTTATATCTACTTTATCAACATGACTAGTGCATATTTTTTGTTTCCTTCCTTCCTTCCCTTTCCTACCGCACGCGCTGCCGCCGAGGTGAAAAAGAGGATCTCGGCGCGCGTCATTATACTAAGTGATATTACGCCATCCGCAACGCACGGCCACCCGTCGCGTCTTATGTACATTAACCGCAAACCGCGCAGGACGAACATTGAGTTCTCCTGTTTATGTTTAATATTCACCGCATCAGACATTGTGTCTTTGTAACTCATAAAAGTGTGAGACGCTCCCGTAAGGGCAAAGGTGGAGAGTGTGGGACTTCACGAGACTGTTCCGAGAGTGCGTGTGCGCCGAACCACGTGGCGAGCTAGCTGTATAGCAGACACTCCAGGAGGAAGGCGCGGCAGCCCTCATCAGGTCAGTGCGTGCTATCCCACCTATTTATTTTCCCCTTTGCCGTATGCACCAAAATTACAGTCCACTAAATCTTTATCGAAGATACCTTAAGTTGCTGGCGTCTCCATTTTTAATGGTCACTTCTCGCTGGATTGACCTTGACTTTCCGCCCTTATTAGATCGTTATCGTAATAAGCGTTTATATAATTAATTATTTATATTTTAATCCGACTTCGGATTAACCCCGCCCTTATTAGAACACTAGAATAGGTCCTAATAGGTGACATTCATAGTAATTTTAAAACTATATTCATAGAATGAATAAGCATATAATTATCTATATAAATTATTTGTTGTATGTTCACATCACGTCATCAACTTTTAACTACATCTATAGATTATACTGTTAAATTACATTTATTATTTGCACATATATTTAAGCATTATATTCGTTATAAATAACTTCATAATTATTATAAAAGTTAACAATTAAAGTTCATCGTTAACGAAACTAATATTTAATAATTCAACCGCGTAGCGAGGTCGCTTACAGACTACCCGCTTATAATTATATTATTTTACGCCGCATAACTTAAGTTGTAATGCCGCCTAAAAAACAAATAGCATCAAATAATAGCGATTCCTCGGATAATGAGGGCACACCTGATGCTGAGTTGGTTTTATTGTTAGCTAAACGAGATGCTTTATTTGAAATAGTGCAAAAAATATATGATATGTCCTCGGACATCCTCACAAACACTTCCACGATGGAGCGTTTTCTTGATGGAAGTTCTAATATTAATGCTTTACGTATTGAGTTTAAACAGGTCTTAGATAATTATAATTCACATTTATTAAAAATAAACCCTATTGCTAAACCTGATTATAACAGCCTCATTGCGTTTGAGTCTCTTTGCGGTAGAATAAATAGGCTTTATTTACAATATTCGCAATCTAATTCACAAAGTACTAGTACACCATCTAAAGCCAGATTCTCACTTCCGCCGAACTTATGCCATTTTCGGGTGACATTCGCTCATGGCCTTTATTTTATGCTAGCTTTAAATCAACCGTCCATGACAACACATCGCTTACCGACGCTGAAAAGTTATACTATTTGCTAGGTAAACTAACGGGCAAAGCCCTATCTGTATGCTCAGGTATAACTCCTTGCGCTGAAAATTATAAAATTTTATTGCAAGCACTCGTTGACAAATATGAAGACCGGCGTATGCTAGCATCTACATATATTAATCAGATGTTCGAATTTAAGCCATTGCAATCGGCCACCGCAAATAATTTTGATTTATTTACTGATAACTTTATAAGTGCAGTGCGCGCTTTACAAAACTTAAAGTTAGATAATCTCGCGGACTTAATTGTTCTTCATATCGCGCTTAAGAAGCTGGACCCGGATACCAATCGCTCTTTCGAATATAGTCATAACTCGATGGTACTTACCTTTGATGATTTAGTAAATTTTATTAAGACCCGCTCCAAAGTTTTGCAACGCACCGATTCTAGTACAAATTCTAATAGCGCACCAAACAATCGACGAGGTAACGGTAATAATCGTCGCTGTAATAATACTTCGTCGCCGAAGTATCAAGCGTACGTAAGCACGACGACTAGTTGCTCAAAGTGTCTGTGCGATAATATTGTGCATCAACACCTATTTAAGTGTGCAGACTTTAATAAAATGACACCGCAGGAACGATTTAAATGCGTAAAGAGTAACAATGCATGTGTGAATTGTCTCAGTTTAAGTCATCGAGTGTCTAGTTGCTCTTCAAATTATAGTTGTCGAGTTTGTAAATTTAAACATCACACATTGTTGCACTTCCACCGCAGAAGCGATAATGCTTCCCCTACGCTGGCGCGTTCTCCACCGCTTCAGCCAGTTACACTGAAGTCTACAACCCCCGCGCCCGCACACTCGCCACCCCTCACCGCAGGTGCGCGTTCAGACGTCGCGCTGTGTACTTCGTTCAAGAATGTTTCTCAACGTTCACCGCCTCCCGCGCGCGCAAGTCGTTCGCAGAGAACTGTTTTATTATCAACCGCTCAAGTATTTGCTAAGGGAGAGAAACAAATTAATCGTATATTATTAGACTCCGCGGCTCAAAGCCATTTTATGACTAAAGAGTGCTGTCATCGTTTAGGCGTTCAACAACACGATACCGAATGTACTGTAGTAAAGGGATTCGGTGGAGTTGAAAACATTGTAAAATCGAAATCGATTGATATTAAAATTTTCTCACGATTCGACTCGAATATTAACTTCAATATTTCAACGCTAGTTGTTGATCAAATCACCGACCTTTTGCCCACCGCTGTGGTAGACACATCTGTCTTATCACACTTCCATGGCATAAGACTCGCTGATGAATGTTATAGCATGCCTAATAAAATTGATGTTTTGATAGGCGCATCCCTTTTCCCGCACTTACTATGTCCAGACGTAATTTATTCGTCTAACGACTTGTCCGGGCCCTCGGCTTTGAATACGGTATTTGGTTACGTTATTATGGGCTCAGTGCCGACACTTCAGGTAAATCATTCTTTAACGTGCTGCTCAGTTCTAGAATCTCCTATCGTTGACAAATTAGTGCAACGATTTTGGGAGCTTGAACAGCCACCCTCCGCACCGCCCATTCAGTGTCCTTCAGACATTGAATGTGAAGAGTTTTATAAATCTACGACATCCCGCGATCCTTTTACTGGTAGATATATTGTTGGCCTGCCATTTAAAGATGACGTTCACTCTTTCGGAGATTCTTATGAAACCTCTCGACGACGATTCATGTGCTTGGAGAGGAAACTTCAAGCCTCGCCTACATTAAGGTTAGCATATGATGACGTCATAAAGGAATACTTAGCTAAAAATTATATATCCCCCGCACCGCCGTATGGCTCTCATGAACCCGCTCCAATATATGTCATACCGCATCATGGAGTCTTACGCGAAGATAAGAAGTCAACGCGTCTGCGCATCGTCCTGGATGCTAGCAGTAAGACTAGCACTGGGCGATCATTAAATGATATTCTGCATTCAGGACCAAATTTGCAAGGCGACTTGTTCAATATAATTTTAACTTTCCGCTTACATCCAATCGCTATGACAGCCGACTGTCGCCAACAATTTCTGCAAATAGTTGTTCGCGATTCTGATCGTCGTTACCAGTGCTTCCTATACCGCTTCCGTCCACAAGACCCACTTGTGTTATACCACTTCAATCGCGTGTGCTTCGGTTTAACTTCGAGTCCATACCATGCATTGCGCACGGTAAGACAGCTCATTGATGACGACGGCGCAAAGTATCCGCTTGCGAGTCGTATCGCATTTACTTCGCTATATATGGACGACATCGCGTTCTCTATGCCCAGTGAATCCGAGGCCAGTGAGACCTCTCGGCAGCTGATAGACTTATTCAAGGGTGCCCAATGGGACCTGATAAAATGGCATAGCAACCGTCGATCTGTTTTAGATGACCTCCCTACTTCCCATAAAATTAAGGGAGAAGTAGAGTTCGATAAATCAATGCCACATAAAATACTAGGCTTGCATTGGTCTACCGATAGTGACGCCTTTTATTTTAAGATATCTGTTCCCGCTGATGTGACGTGCACTAAGCGCGCCATCTTATCTACTGTCGCTCGCCTGTGGGACATAATGGGTTTCGTTGCTCCCGCAGTCGCGTACGCCAAATTGTTAATAAAGCAGCTTTGGCAACTTAATTTAGATTGGGACGACATACCACCACCGCCAATTATTAAGATGTGGAGGCAATTCTGTGCTGAATTACCAGCTCTTAATGATTTACGTATCCCGCGACATGTTGGTGTATCCAAAAACTGTACTGCGTCACTCCTGGGGTTTTCCGACGCCAGCGAGCGCGCATACGGTGCCGTAGTCTACATACATGTAAAGAGCGTCAATGGTAACACCGTCCAGTTGATTTGTGCAAAGACTAAAGTCGCACCGACGAAACCACTATCTATTGCACGCCTTGAGCTTTGTGGAGCGGTTTTACTCTCAAAATTGCTTCGCAGAGTACTCGACAATTATTCTCTTGACCTTGCAATATCAGTCTATGCCTTTGTAGATTCAAAAGTAGCTCTGTACTGGATAAAGAGTTCGCCACACAAGTGGCAGACCTTTGTTGCAAACCGCGTTGTTCAGATTACCGACAATATTCGCGCTGATAACTTTTATCATGTCGCAGGTACTGAGAATCCCGCTGACATACTTTCACGTGGCGTTACGCCAAATAAATTAGTTTCAAACCCCCTATGGCTCCATGGGCCTCAGTGGACTTCGTTAGATCCATCTCAATGGCCTCTTCGTACTTTAGACAATGAGGTTATTGCAAACATGCCTGAGAAGAAGATTTTGTCGCACACTGTGTGCACATCCGTCTGTAATTCTGCGATTTATGAGCTCGCATTCCGCATCTCTTCTTGGAGTAAACTTCTACGTATAATTGCGTACGTGTGTAAGTTTGCTAAATTATTGCCCCGCCGCAGCACTACTGTAGTGACTGCTGATGATCTCAGTTTTTCTGAGGTTATAATTCTCCGCGCCCTGCAAAAACAGCATTTTGCAGTGGAATATTTAAATATTGAAGGTAACAAACCTTGCTCGCCCGCTTTCAATCGTTTAAGGCCTTTTATTGAGAATGGTTTAATCCGCATTGGTGGTCGTCTTTCGAACTCCGCATTAGATTACACGCAAAAACATCCAATTATACTCCCGCGCAGTGATCATGTAGTGAACATGATCATTGACTATTATCATATTAAAAATTTACACGCTGGGCCTGAATTGTTATTGTCATTGCTCCGTCAAAAATTTTGGATATTTTCCGCACGCCGCACTGTGAGAAGCAGAGTCTACAAATGTAATATATGTTTCCGGCTTAGACCCCGTCCAACTTACCCTTTGATGGCTGATCTTCCCCATAGTCGTGTAAGACAAGCTATTAAGGCATTTACACACACGGGCTGCGATTATGCCGGTCCTATCGCATACACTCCTGTACGTCGTCGTGGTGTACGCAGCGAGAAGGCGTACTTATGTGTTTTCACATGCCTCACGACTCGAGCTGTACATATAGAAATCGCTACAGATCTTAGTAGTTCTAGTTTCCTCGCTGCGCTTAAACGTTTCCTCTCTAGACGAGGGCCGATTCAGTTTTTATATTCGGATAATGGAACGAATTTTAAAGGTGCCGCTTCGTATCTTCGCGATCTCTATAAATTTCTAAACGTTGAATACCGCCCAAAGCTTGAGCAAGAGTGTGCTGAGAATCGTATAACATGGAAGTTCATCTGTCTCAACTCTCCTCATTTTGGAGGCGCCTGGGAGAGTATGATCAAAGTCGTAAAAACGCATCTGTTCCGAGTTATCGGACATCAGTTACTTTCATACGAAGAGCTTAATACTGTTCTTGCGCAAATTGAGTGCTTGCTAAACTCGCGGCCCTTGACAGTATTAAGTTCTGATCCTGCAGAGCCTTCAGCTCTTACTCCGAGTCATTTTTTGAATACCGCACCTTTATTGTCATTACCCGCACCCAAAGTCAAATCTGACTCTACCAGTCTGTTACACAGGCATTCTTTACTGGATAAATTAGTTCAGTCGTTTTGGGACCGGTGGAGGACGGAATACCTTCACGGATTACAAGTTCGTCAGAAGTGGAACACCCCGTCTACGGCTATCGTACCAGGCATGGTTGTAATTGTGATAAATGATAATGAACCGCCCCTTGCTTGGCCATTAGCGATTGTCGAGTCTGTTCATCCTTCGAAGGATGGCGTAGTTCGAGTAGTGACCGTGAGAACTACTAAGGGAACATATCTCCGTCCTGTTGCTCGTATTTGCCCTCTCCCAAGACAATAAATCACGATTATTTTGATTATAATTATTTATCTAAATTAGGAATTAAGTTTATATTTATATATATTAAAAAAGTATTAAACCGCAATATTATATTTATGTATACATTTTCTCGCTTACCAAGTAAGGTTAGTAGATGAGACATGCGCATTGAGCGCATCCTCTCACTTTATATACCGCTTATTTATTTGTTTTCCTTTTAATTTTTATATTACGGTTGTCTTTTAAAGGTGACCCTTTAAGGGCGGGAGGAAATGGTAACGCCAGTTAACAATCTACTTTATCAACATTACATTACATATCGCATTGAGTTCGTCCTAAGTTATATCTACTTTATCAACATGACTAGTGCATATTTTTTGTTTCCTTCCTTCCTTCCCTTTCCTACCGCACGCGCTGCCGCCGAGGTGAAAAAGAGGATCTCGGCGCGCGTCATTATACCAAGTGATATTACGCCATCCGCAACGCACGGCCACCCGTCGCGTCTTATGTACATTAACCGCAAACCGCGCAGGACGAACATTGAGTTCTCCTGTTTATGTTTAATATTCACCGCATCAGACATTGTGTCTTTGTAACTCATAAAAGTGTGAGACGCCCCCGTAAGGGCAAAGGTGGAGAGTGTGGGACTTCACGAGACTGTTCCGAGAGTGCGTGTGCGCCGAACCACGTGGCGAGCTAGCTGTATAGCAGACACTCCAGGAGGAAGGCGCGGCAGCCCTCATCAGGTCAGTGCGTGCTATCCCACCTATTTATTTTCCCCTTTGTCGTATGCACCAAAATTACAGTCCACTAAATCTTTATCGAAGATACCTTAAGTTGCTGGCGTCTCCAAGGATAAAAGAAATAATAATATATATAATAAACAATACATACATATTATATACAAACATATATATATGTATACATATATAATATATAATAGAATATATATACATACATACATACATACACTGTATACACATAAATACATAAAAATATCAATCATATAAATATATATA